>CM042413.1:35956593-36556593 GCA_023634145.1 Thymallus thymallus | reverse complement strand
CTGACTAACTTGCCACTCCCTCTTCAGTGTGGCCACGTTCTCGTTGAGCGCCGTCACCTGCAGGCCCAGCCGCGCCTCCGCTTCATCTCTCCGCTTCACCTGCTCCTCCCGGGCTTTACGTTCTAATGCCTGGGGAGGAGGAAGGGGGAGAAGGAGGGAATGAGTGGTAGAGAGGGAGAAAAAGAGATGACAGGTTATTTGGAAGTTTAGAGGAGAAAAGCCACACCTACAGGAGCTCTACAAAATGTCTGAGTGATGACACCTAAAAGACACCACCACACATTAGTAAAACACAGCAAATTACAGAAAGAGCCTGCATGGTGTCTACAAAACACAGCATTTAAAAGCACTGGAGGTGTTCTGTGTGTGTAACATTACTACCAGCAAATAACACTTCAATGTCAAACATCACATGCAGCTTCTTTAATAAGTGTTGATGCCATCTGGAACGTTAGTAGGTAGGTGAACGACTAAGCGTACCAGCTGGGCCTGGACCTCCTGGGACTCCACCCGAGACTTCTCCTCTCTCTGGGTAACACTGTCCCTGGTGGCCTGGTGCTGGGTCTTCTCCTGCTCCAGGGCTGCCTGCACCTCCGCCACACGGCCCTGCACCTCCAGCTTCTGTTGGATCAACAGCTGCTTGGCCTCTCGCAGCTCCCTCAACTCCTGGGGGGGAAGAAGACAAGAGAGGAGGCAGGGGGTCACCATTTTGTTAATACCTATCCAATCATCTCAGATCCACAGCAGTACCTAGGGGGTAGGACTTGATATGGGATTCAGTTGGTTAAATTCTGAATCAACCCCTCCCCCTTCCACTCAATGAACCCCACGTAAATCTCTGGATTAGGAGGGTCTCACCTTCTCACTCCTCTCCCCGAGTGCCTTCAGCTCAGAGCCCAGTCTGGTCGTGTCCTTCTCCAGGGTAGACTTAGTCTGGCTCAGCTCCTTCGCTCTGCTCCTCTCCTTCTGTAGCTCCTCCTGGGTCACACCCTGCATGGGGAGGGGAGGGGGGTTACAGCATGAGGGGAGCAACCATACAACTCACATCCTAAGTCCCATTAGGGAAAGCGACAGGGTCAGAGATGGATCAAAGTCCCCAAATATCACAACACTCTGACTCTGGGTTGAAACAAGATTTACAATAACAAGAGATTCATTACACAAATCGAATCGGGACTCCCCCCAGTCAGACATACAGTCGGAGTCTTCCCTCCTGGCTCTTATCAAGGATTAGTTGAGCCTTTTAGAGCATAATGAATACGATTATATGGACCGGGAACTCTGATGCTTTTTGAACACAATCCTAGGTCTGACCTGATGTTTCTGCAGCTCTTTGAGGGCTGTCTCCTGCTGGACCAGCCTCTGGTCCCGTTTGGCAAGCTCCTGCTCCAGGGAGGCCCGGGCAGCCTGCACTTCCTGCACCTGCCCCTCCAGACCAGTCAGCTGGGTCCGGTTAGCAGCCAATTCCTCCTGGGACAGGGTCAGCCTCTCCTCAGACGCCTGGACAGAGTAGACACACAGGCATGGGTCAGATTCAGCAAACGGTTCATAAACACACACAGCAAACAAGCTCAGGTCACACACTCGAGAGGTGTGCGCGCATACCATACTTTCAAATTAGATTAACATTATGTAAGAAGTTAAAAAGTCTATGATTGGCATGATCCTACACCTACGGTGTCCTGGTAGTACAGTAGGCACACACTTGTGTCTGATGTTGATTATCAATATTTGCATGGGGTCTGACTCTGGTATCTCCATTGATTCCTCTTAACTATCTTTGTCTTCTCACTAATATTCTTCACTCTCCCTGTCCTGCATCCATAGAAATAGATTTGAATAAGGATACCCATTCTAGCAATTCTATTTCTATGCCTGCATGTTCTCCCACTCACCTTGAGGTCCTGTCTGAGAGACGACACCTCCGACTCCTTGCCGTAGTAGTCAGACTGCAGCTTGGCCAGTCCCTCCTGACTCTGCTCTAGAGCCTTCTGCAGCTCAGTGGTCCTGGTCCTCTCAGAGGTCAGCTCCTGGCCTAGGCCTGACACCTGCTCCTTCAGACGACTCTCCTCCTCAGCCTGGAACACATACACATTTAGTCCAAAACATGGAGATACATGGAACTAAGTGTGTGTGTGTGTGTGTGTGTGTGTGTGTCTTCTTACCTTCTTGGCATGTGCTCCTTGCAGCTCGGTAACTTGGCTCTCCAGTTTCTTATTTTCTTGGTTGAAAGACCCCTGGGCTGTCTTCAGCTGTGCCTGCAGCTGCTGCACACCCTTCTCCTTCTCTTTCAGGGCATCCTGGGTCTTGGTGTGCTGCTCTGTTAACACGGTCAGCTGCATCTTCAGCCCTTTCTCTGCCTGCCAGTCAGACACAAAATGAAACCCATTGTGAGAGTACTGACAATCAGGCCTTGTATCTGGGTCATGTTCATTAGGGCAGACCATAGCAAAACATTTTGCAATGGAAACGAAAATGAGTGTTTTAAGACAAATTCAGGTAGTCCCTCCTTGTTTGAGTCAGTTTTATTACATGAAGTGCCTAATGAATAGGACTCTGTATTCATGTCTATGGGCTGCTTACCTCTCTGACCTTCTCCAGCTGCCCTTTGACCTCTTCCATCTCCTTGGTGGTGGCCTCTGTGGCCTTCAGCAGCTCCTGTCTGGCCATCTCATGGGACTTCTGAAACAGGAAAACAGTGGAGACATTTTCACATTCACGTACTGTTGGATATGACCTAGTCTAGACACCAACACCAATTAGAGAAAAACAGGGCCCCTATTCATAAAGGGTCTCAGAGTAGGAGTGCTGATTTAGGATCCGGTCCCCCCCCCCCCCCCCCTGTCCATGCAATCTTATTCATCGTGGTCTAAAAGGCAAAATTGATCCTAGATGAGCATTCCCACTCGAGACCCTTTTTGAATACGGGCCCAAAGAGGTACCGGACTCCTTAACGTTGCAGTCTGTACCTCCCACATGGAGGTCAACCACGCTACACCACACTAAACACACCTTCTCCTCCATAGCCATCTTGCTGCTCTTCCTCTCCTTGTCCAGTTGGCTCAGGCTGTCTTTCAGGGCCTTGGCGGCTTTAGCCAGGCCGTTGTTGGCCGCTACCAGCTCTTTCCCCAGGGCCTCCTTTTCCTGCCGGGCCTTCTGGAGGTCTCCGGCCAAGCCCTGGGCTTTCCTGTCCAGCTCTGCCTGCCGCGCCTGCCCCTCCTGGGCTAGCTTGTCCAGATTGGCCTGGAGGGAGGTCTTCTCCTGCGCACAGAACTCCAGCTGCTGCCGCGTGTCGCTCAGGGAGGCCGTCTTTCTCTTCAGCTCCTCCTGTAACACAGCAGTCCTGAGAGAAACAGAGACCAGTCACAAAGAGTACTGGATGTGGATCAAAAAGGAAAAAAGCTTGGTTTATAGTCAGTGGCCAGAACCATATTTAATTTATATTCAGGTGAACTGTCTATAGACTGGCAATGGTCATTTTCCTTGTTTATGAGAGATGATATGTTGAACTCTGACCCTGTCATTGTGTCAGTCGAAATGGTAACCTGACTGTGACAGCATCAGAAAGCTGTACTTAGTTCTTACCCGGCCTTCTCAGTCTCTAATAGACGACCCATCTCCTTCAGCTTTCCCTTGACCTCTGACCCCTGCTTCTGGAGCTTCTGCACTTCCTGCTGGGCCTGCTCCCTGGCCGCCCTCAGCTCCACCCCCTCCGTCTCCGCTTTCTGTCACACACGCACAGAGAACACACACACAGCCATTTCAGAGACATCACAGTGACTCAGTCTCTAATTCAAACCTGATACCAAGATGTGTGTATGAGCTAAACACCCTTCATATCGTAAAACAAACATCTGCACATAAAAATGTATGAAATGTGTAAATGTAAACACACAGTACTCTAAAGAGCATCCCCCAGATACACCATGTGAGTGCGTGCATGTAACTGACCTTGGCCCGTCCCTCCAACTGCTCTATGCTCTGTTCTGAGGTCAGTAGTTTGTCTTTGACCTCCTTCAAACTGGCCTCCAGCTGGCCACACAGCTCCTGTCTCTCCTGCAGCCTCCGGCCCTGCTCCTCTACACACGCCTGGCTCTTACTCAGCTCCTATAAGGACAGGAGAGATGAGGCATTACTAGGAATTCTCTAAAAGTGCATCCTTCCTTCCTTCCTTCCTTCCTTCCTTCCTTCCTTCCTTCCTTCCTCTAAGTAATCATAGATATGATTGGACAAGTGAACACAAGGGCTCATATCATGACTTTCCCCTGTACTGTCATGTCTAATCAGTGATTACTTCAAGGGAGGGAGGAAGGATGCACTTTTTCAAAGAATTGGAATGGGGCCTAGCACTCAGCTAGGGCATTTTGTCCCACATATGCAGGTTCATTTGAGAAAAGAAGACAATCAGTGATATCTTATGTCAAGAGATGGGTCTCCATTAAATTAGTATTCTGGTAGATACTATATTCATCCAGCATGAGTATATTCTGCTGTTGTCATCCAAACTATGGCTGACCTGCTGCTTGTCCTGCAGTGCATGCTGGGCCGTCTCCAGGTGGTTCTCCAGGTCTACTCTCTGGGCTGCCTTGGCTGCCTCGGCCGACAGCAGCATCTCCGTCTTAGACTTCAACTGGGGAAACAACAAGACGAGAACTTTTTAATGTCGGAATCTGGTTGAGTGGTTAACGCGCTTAACTCTGGGTAATAGAACAGCAATGGGGGTTCTATCTGTGCCCCTATTTGTAGATCCCTCTCTCCAGTCAATGGAAAAGGATAGGGATAATATTGATCCATCAGTCCATTCACCCTACCTGAGAGTCCAGTTGGGCCACCTTCTCCCTGCTCTCTGTCAGCTGGGCGTTCAGTTCCCCTAGAGAGGTCTCCACAGCCTGGGCTCGGTCCTGGGCCGCCCGGAGGAGGCTCTTCTGCTCCTGCACCTGCTTGTGGAGGTTGTCCTGAGCCTGCTTGTGGCTCTCTGATTGGTTCTTCAGCTTGTCTGTCAAGTGTGTGACCTGTAGCCCCCAAAACAGAAAGAAAGAGACTGTTTATCATAATTAGGCTATTGTATGTTTTTACTGTGGTACATTGTATCACATCAGTAGTGTTATTTTTAACATAACTCCTAAGCACACTAATTGAATAACACACATATGCAGAACATCGTACTGCATTGTGTGTGTGTGTGTGTGTGTGTGTGTGTGTGTGTGTGTGTGTACTCTGTAAATTATGTATATGCCTGCCTGTGCATGTGTGCTTTTGCTCCTACCTGCATCTGTAGTGTGTGGTTCTTCTCCTGTAGCTGATTGAGCACGGCCGTCTCTCCCTCCCCAGCCTGGATCTTGGCTACCAGGTCCTCCCTCTCGGCCTCCAGCTGGCTCACGCTGTCCTTGGTCTTCTGCAGCAGGGCCTCCAGGTTCTGGATCTTCTGGTCCTTGTCCCCGATCTGACGCAGCACCTGCTCCAGGTCATTCTTGTAGGACAGGGACGAATAAGAGTCAAACAAACGTGTTGTCTGAAGCACTTTCTAAGTAGGAGTCCTGAGCAGGGCTCTAAAGTACGACAAATTTGGTCACATAGGAAACAAAATATTTTGCTGTGCGACCTAGACTTTTAATTAGGGAGCACAGTGCAACATTTTTGTATATATTTTGGGCATTTATTCTATAATAATTGTTGTAATGATAAAGCTTCACTGTACAATTGTTTCCTGAGCTCAGTTTCATTAGCATCATGCTTGCACCATTAATACAGTGAAAACTGCTTGTTTCTAATCCAAACAGTTCAAAAGATCTGAAATTCATAAACCATGTCACTTGTCAACCTGATAACTTTACCAGTATATCAAAACATTCGTGGGCACAGAAAGAAAAGAGAAGAAAAGGGATAGCTTCTTCAGAAGATCAATAATCAATGATCATAGCAATGTCTTGCATGTCATCAAACTTGACGATCTTAAAGAGACAGTGTACAATTTAACGCAATGCATCTCAATAGGAAAATAGTGCTTTTACATAATGTAGAAACCTAATACTCCACAAATGACTCATTTCCAGTGGTGTAAAGCACAACATGTACTTCAGAAGTCGCTAGAATTCATATAGGCTATATCTCAATTAAAATAAAATAAATTAAAATAAATGCCTCTGGTACTCCTACATGTTATGTTGTTCTCTTAACTTAAAAAAATATTGGGAGCATCAGTGCTACCAATGAACATTTTTAATTTGGAGCCCTGGTCCTGGGTCGTGTTAATAAAGCATCAGACAGAAAACAAATAGACAAACACGATGGGATGACATGGACTTGTCCAATATTAAAATGTCATTGCCGTATTCAATACAACCCTGTACTAATGTGTGGTGGGTTTTCTGGTGCTCCCTTAGGTTATACTATACACACAGTGGAAGAGGTGAGTTGTACTGACAAAACAACTTTTCTTTAATTGCTACGTTGACATGTCCGGTAGTACCTGCGCCTCTCGGAGCTTGGTGTTGGTGTTCTGCTGCAGGCCCTGGAGCTCCTGGTGTTGCTGCTTAGATTTCTCCAGCTGGTGCTGCAGGTCCAACGTCTTACTGCTGTTCTCCTTCAACTACAGCAGGACACACAATCAAGACAGTCTCAATACAGTACCTCAGTTTACGGCCTTATTCTGAAACCACCCCACCTATAGAGACCCACTTCTACTAGACAGGCCAATGTATAAAGGAGCTCCTATATCCATATACATCCTATAACAATATCGGTCTCTGTTCAACTCTACTGCTCCCATAAAAAGGGCCAATATGACCGATGCTCCACCCATCACAGGACATTAATTTGAATGTCGGTTCTAGTAATTCTATGTCTATGTGGATACCCATCCTATATTGAACTCATGTGCTGTCCCTACCTGTTCCTCTGAGCGGGACAGTTTGATCTGCAGGTCAGCGGATTGCTGCTCGCGGTCCTTCAGTTTCTCCCCAGAGAGCTGCCTCTGCTCCTTCAGACGGCCCTGCACCTCCCCCAGCTGACGCTCCGCCTCCAGGAGCTTAGCATGTAGCTACAACACAGAGGAGTATGAGGAAGGGGAGGATGAGGTAGGCTGACAATTGACCAAAGACTTGTGTGTCTGAGTGTGTTAGATGTGCGTGTGTGTCTCACCTGTATGTGTGTGTGACCTGTGTGTTCGGGTGTGTGAAGGTGAATGTGTGTGTGTTTGACCTGTGTGTGTCTCTGACCCGTGTACGTGTGGGTGTGCACGGCCGTGTGTGTTTGTGCGTGCGTGTGTTTGTGCGTGCGTCTGTCCTGTGTGTGTGTGTGAGCGTGCCTGTGCCACTACTAACCTGGCTGATCTCACTCTGCTGCACCAGGCCCTGACTCTCCCTCTCCTCCCTCTGCTGCTGCAGCTGCTTCCTCTCCGCCTTCACCTCCCCATGCTTGGCCTCCAGCTCAGCCACCTCCCTCCGGAGCCTCCCGGCTTCCTCCCCCTTCTCCCCCAGCTCTGCTTGGGCTCTCTGCAGGCTGGCTTCAGTCCCTGCCACCCGGGCCTGGAGCTCTTGCACCTCCAGCTCTGTCTGGTGCAGGCTGGCCTGGGCTGTCTTCTTGGATGCCTGCTCAGACCCCAGGCACTCCTCCAGCTCCTGGAACTCCTTCTCCCTGCGCCCAAGCTTCTCTGAAAGCATCTGGGGGAGGGAACCAGAGGAGGGAATAGTGATTATGGTCCTGTGTAACAACCTTGTAAGAGTGTGGCACTAGCAACGCCAAGGTTGCGGGTTAAATAAAGGGCATAGTTCAACACAAAGGTAAATGGTGTACAGGTTGTGAAGAGAACTTGCGTTTCAGAATGTTTTGAATGACAGAAATGAGAGATTAGCATCTGCTAGAGGGTGTATGAACCTTCCCTCTTCTGATTTCGAGGTCATGTGTAATGGAAAGTATTATACCCTTAGAATAGTTGCCGTCGGGAGATTTTACCAAAGTGAGTATATGAGGAGATTAATTTAATAGGCCTCTAATTAACAGCTCTGTTCCCTTCAGGCAAAACAAAATGTACAGATGCCATCTCACGTATCATAGTGACGTTGGTCATTCAACCTCTGAAAAGAACACTGCATCCTTACAGAGCTGCATGCAAGGCAGAGCGGGGGGTAGAATTATATTTCTGAGCACAAGTTTTACCACAGGTATTTGAATACCGGGGTGGGTGTGTGTGTCTGACGTATGTGCATGTGCCAAGTTTACTACAATGGTGTTAATGACAGTGCTGCTAAGTGGGGGATGTGACAGGGACATAAAACATCGTCCCCGTCACATCTCCTCCCTCCTCCTCCTCCTCCTCCTCCTCCTCGTCCAACAGCAGCTGAGCCTCGTTTACATCTCTCTCTCTCTCTCTCACACACACACATACACATACACAAATCTATCAATGTGTCCTTGAGCAAGGCACTTAACCCTAATTTGCTCCAGGGTCTGACCCTGTATGTAGGCCGTCATTGTAAATAAGAATTTGTTCTAAAACGGACATGCCTAGTTAAATAAAGGTTACACACACACGAGTTGTTGGTGTGTGTGTATATGTGTGAGACCTGGCTATGTTGTTGCAGGTTGTTCAGAGAGCTCTGTAGTTGGTGGATCTGCTGGGTGTACACTGCTGCTTCCTGAGGTCCCTTCTCTAGCTCTGCCTTCAGCTGGGAGATGGTCACCTGGAACACACACACACAAAATCTGTGAGACATTTTACTTTGTACACAAGAAAAAACATTCACATGCCATGTGCTAGATTCTGGTTGAGTGGTCAACACTACAGATTCAGGAGGACTTCACATACCCACACAGTTCCCCCAAATACTGCCCCTCAACCTTCCCTTATCACCACCCCCTACCCCAAGCCACTGTCCACCTCCAACCCAACACAACCACCACCCAATGCGCTTTGACCGTCATTCTACCCACCTCCCAGAATCCACCCCGACTTGTATCCAGTTCCACATCCCAACCCTCAGTTTCCACTCAACCCATCTCTGCTGGCCACCCTCTTTGGATTTCTACACGCCATATAGACACTACATATACACAAAAGTATGTAGACACCCCTATTCATCCACTCCCGTTGCGGACAGGTGTATAAAAATCGAGCACACCGCCATAGACAAACATTGGCAGTAGAACGGCCTTACTGAAGAGCTCAGTGACTTTCAACGTGGCACCGTCATAGGATGCCACCTTTCCAACCAGTCAGTCAAGTTTCTGCCCTGCTAGAGCTGCCCCGGGTTAACTGTAAGTGCTGTTATTGTGAAGTGGAAACGTCTAGGAACAACAACGGCTCAGCAGCGAAGTGGTAGGCCACACAAGCTCACAGAACTGGACTGGCGAGTGCTGAAGCGCGTAGTCTTGAATCTTGCGTCGTTTAATATATCAACTCAAACACCCTGTGCCATGGAATCGGTAAAACAAAAATCTCTTCCGAGCTATTTTGCAATCCGTATGGCACAGCTGTCAACATCCAGTTCCTTAAATAAAACTGGTACACTTTCCTATTTTTGTTCCTCTGCCACTTTTGATTCTATATAATTGGGCAGACAGACCAGTTCCTTAACTCCACCTGCTGCCACCTGCTTCCTCCATTTTTGGGATAATGCTGTAATCAATTGGTTGTAATCTTGGATTGAGCAGACCTTCCCATACAATTCCGATAGCTCAATGAAATACATAACTCTATCATTCCAATATCATTTAAAAACAAAATACCCTTTTCAAAAATCTTTCCCATAAATAAAAGTATTTTTTCAACAAGCACATTTGCGTTCAACCATAACATTTGTTGTTTTCAATTAATCGAAAATGAGACATGGCAATCTGCACAAAGGACATTTTTTTTTTAACAAGGGATGAGCTTTTCTTAGTAATATACTTGAGAACCATTTTGGGTTTAAGTAAAACTTTTGTATAAGTGAACCTTTGAGAGGTTTAGTGATCATATATTTAATAATCTCAGCACACCCAGTTCATATTCATTATATAGATATGCACGCTTTATCTTGTCTGGTTTAGCATCCCAGATAAAGCTAAATATTTTTTGCTCATACGACTTGAAAAACGATCAATCACGAGTAGGCAGTGCCATAAGTGAGTAAATAGAGCTATGACTAAGGAGTTCATCCGTGTCGTTTCCATAAATAGACAGGTATTCTACCTCTCCATGCTTGCAGGATCTTGTCTATTTTTACTAGTTTCCTATTGAAATTCATTGTGGAGAGAATTTATATATTTTGTGATATGAAAACCAAGTATGTCTACTTCACCGCCAGCCCATTTTATTGGTAAACTGCATTGTAATATGGTACAATGTTTTAGACCAGAGGCCAGAAAGGTTATCTAGATCTTCAATGAGACATTGCAGGGATCTAGTTTGCGGACTCGCCATTCTTTCCAAATAATATCTATTTTTGCCTGTTTGCCTGAGCCAATACCACAGATGTTAGAACATTGAGTCAAGATATGTGTGTAGTAGATCTGAGTAGGTTGATGTGTTTAATATTGGATGTGATTTAGTGAGTGTGTATGATATCTGGATAAGTAATACTATAATGTGTGATGTCTAAATAAATAACCTAGCCAATTTGCATGGTTGATTGTCTGTGTGTAACATGAAGTGAGTATAGCCTTTAATATTCAGGATTATAATTGTAATCCATATTGTCTCAACATCATAGGTGATTTAAACATATATTTTTTAAAGCATTCACATGCCACAACTTGGCAAGCCAGCAAGCATACAGTACGAAGAGTCGAGCAAGGCATCACAACTAGTAGGCAGTCACATACACACAAAAAAAAACAACAGGCAGCAGAGACAGCTAAAATAAATAAACCACATTTCTCATAAGTAAATATTGTCACTGATAAACATTCATCCATAAAATTGAGAGGAGATTTAGGGGCTGAGTAAAACAGGAATGCTTTACCTCCAGTTTACGGATCTTCAATGAAGGGAAAATGGAGAATTGGGTGAGTAGTGGAAGCAAAGGCAGGGAAGGGAAAGAGACAAAGCAAACAGGTAAGCACTAGTAGACAAAACACAGAAACCTACAGAGCAGCGACAAACGGTTTGCTCACCAGGGTTGAGCTGAGCAAGGAGCTCAGAGATTAGGTGATTTGTTTCAAACATCATTGAGGGGATCTACTTCAAAACTATTGTCCCAGGCAGTCAACTCACCACAACAGCAGAGCTCGTTTATTAATTACAGCTGAAGGGATTACATAATTAAAAACACCAGAGCTTGAACCAAGTAGTGTTGAGAGATTAGTGCTTTTTGAGGTCGATTTCATTAGATAGTTTAGGAATAATCAGTTTTCGATTTTGATGATTTAAAAAACAATATTAAATGCACTATGCATGTGGGTTGAACGCTGTAAAACAGAATAAAACTATTAAAAGTCCTATGATGGCAGTGACTGCCGA
The DNA here is from genome assembly GCA_023634145.1 of Thymallus thymallus. Lineage (NCBI taxonomy): Eukaryota > Metazoa > Chordata > Actinopteri > Salmoniformes > Salmonidae > Thymallus > Thymallus thymallus. Next base: position 36,545,153 of record CM042413.1, on the reverse strand, counting down.
TTACTGCTCATCACTTAAACATAATTTATTCACATTACTTTAAAATATTTCAGCTGTTGTGTATATTACATGTTTTCTTTGATGACTTATTTCATTCCAAGCCATCATCTCATCTCTATAGAGCTGCTTCCTATGCTGTCTGACAAAATCACTATTTTAGTAGTTCTTCAAAGTAAATAAGGCATACTTTTATGACTGCTGAATACCAACCGTCAATCACTTAGATCATGTATTTCCAGGTAGAGATACCTCGAAGCAACTGCTCGCTATCCCTCTCCATCACACATTCTGTGTCTGCCCCACACAGACCGGACAAGTAGGTGTGCAATGGATTATGGTCATTGCAGTTAAGGTTTCTGCTAAACTATGTAGAATACTGGCCTGTTGAAAACAACAACTCCCTACTAGATTGCACAGTTCAGGCTTGATCTGATTTATCTCTAGAGAAACTGCGCATTGAGTTCACAGATAAATCCCGAATTAAATGGAATTCAAATAATTAAACTGACTGCGGTCAATTAGTTGTTTAAAAACTGAAAAATATCAGACATTTTGGTTAAAAATCGCTCAGCACTAGAGCCAAAGTCTTTTAATATTGTAATGTATTATTAATTCAGTCCCTCGTTGTGCAGTTAAATATTTCAACCAGAGGTCTGTACTGCAGTCCAGAGAGACGGATGGGGACTGGCAGAAAGAGGGAAAGAGTTTTTTTTTAACAGGGCCCAAAAGTAGTACACTAGAAAAACTCCCTCCTAATATTCTCTTTCCAAAGTATATGGGTTCAATAATTCTGGAAATATTGCTGAATTATGCAGACTGACTGCAGGATTGGGAAAGGGGGTTCAAGGGTTCCTTTATTAAAGAACATTGGCTACAATAACCTTCATATTCAATCTAGAGCTTGTTAAAGGTCCATCTTAAGTATTTTGTATTTATTAAGATCCCCATTAGCTGCTGCCAAATGTACAATACGTACACTATTGCAAAAATAGAATATTACAATGTGTGGGTGTGTGTTTTTTTGGTTTTTACTATCATTGTGGGGACGGAAGGTAGCCTAGCGGTTCGGGCGTTGGGCCAGTAACCGAAAGATCGCTGGTTCGAATACCCGAGCCGACAAGGTGAAAAACCTGTCGATGTCTCCTTGAGCAAGGCACTTAACTCTAATTTGCTCCAGGGGCAACATACTACTATGGCTGACCCTGTAGGTAGGCCGTCATTGTAAATAAGAATTTGTTCTTAACCGACTTTTAAAAAATAAAACAAGGCCAATTCAGACATTTTGCAGTTCCCCACAAGGAAAATAGCTATTTTAGGGTTAAGGTTACAATAAGGTTTAGAAATAGGGTTAGGTATGACTTAGGGGTTAGGATTAGATTAAAAGGGAAAACAGGATTTTGAATAGCAATCAATTGTTTGGTCCCCACAAGGCTAGTAAAACAAGTGTGTGTGTCTTCATAGTCCGTGCTGTGCAGTGAGGTGTCAGATTTGACTGAAGACCTGATGTGGAAGAGCTCCATGTGGTCATGGCTCTATGTAGTACTGTGCATTTCCCAGCCTCTGTTCTGGACATAGAGTAGGGACTGTGAAGAGGCCCCTGGTGGCATGTCTTGCGGGGTATGTATGGGTGTCTAAGCTGTGTGTTAGCTGTTTGAACAGAGTCCGGTGCTTTCAACACATCAATACTTCTCACAAAAGGCAGTGATGTAGTCAGCCTCTCCTCTACTTTAAGCCATTCGAGATGACATGCATGTTCTTGATATAAGCACTCTGTGTACATTTAAGGGCCAGCCATGCTGCTATGTTCTGGGCCAACTGTAATTTACCTATGTCCTTCTTTGCAGCACTTGACCATATAAGTGGGCAGTAGTCCACCAAGCTCAATTGACACATTCTACATTACAAGATTTAGATTAGGTTTAGCTTTTAGTTTGATATATTTAGGGCTAGCTTATTATTAGCCACCCATTCTAAAACTGACTACAGCTCTTTGTTAAGGGTTTCAGTGATTTCACTTACTGTGGTAGCTGATGTTTACCTATCTTGCATTACTCATCTCATATGTAAATAGTGTATTCTATACTATCTTAGTCTATGCCGCTCTGAAATTGCTCGTCCATATACAGTTGATGTCAGAAGTTTACATACACCTTAGCCAAATACATTTAAACTCAGTTTTTCACAATTCCTGACATTTAATCCTAGAAAAAAATCCTGGTCTTAGGTCAGTTAGGATCACCACTTTATTTTAAGAATATGAAACGTCAGAATAGTAGAGATAATTATTTATTTCAGCTTTTATTTCTTTCATCACATTCCCAGTGGGTCAGAAGTTTACATACACTCAATTAGTATTTGGTAGCATTGCCTTTAAAATGTTTAACTTGGGTCAAACGTTTCAGGTAGCCTTCCACAAGCTTCCCACAATAAGTTGGAAAGAATTTTGGCCCATTCCTCCTGACAGAACTGGTGTAACTGAGTCAGGTTTGTAGGCCTCCTTGCTCACACACGCTTTTCAGTTCTGGCCACAATTTTTCTATAGGATTGATGTCAGGGCTTTATCAATACCTTGACTTTGTCCTTAAGCCCTTTTGCCACAACTTTGGAAGTATGCTTGGGGTCATTGTCCATTTGGAAGACCCATTTGTGACCAAGTTTCAACTTCCTGACTGATGTCTTGAAGCAAAATATATGATGCTTCAAAATATCTACATAATTTTCCTTCCTCATGATGCCATCTATTTTGTGAAGTGCACCAGTCCCTCCTGCATAAAAGCACACCCACAACATGATGCTGCCATCCCCGTGCTTCACGGTTGGGATGGTGTTCTTCAGCTTGCAAGCCTCCCCCTTTTTCCTCCAAACATAACGATGGTCATTATGGCCAAACAGTTCTATTTTTGTTACATCAGACCAGAGGACATTTCTCCAAAAAGTATGATCTTTGTCCCCATGTGCAGTTGCAAACCGTAGTCTGGCTTATTTATGGCGGTTTTGGAGCAGTGGCTTGCTGAGCGGCCTTTCAGGTTATATCTGTGGATATAGATACTTTTGTACCTGCTTCCTCCAGCATCTTCACAAGGTCCTTTGCTGTTGTTCAGGGATTGATTTGCACTTTTCGCACCAAAGTACGTTAATCTCTAGGAGACAGAACGCGTCTCCTTCCTGAGCGGTATGACGGCTAAGTGGTCCTATGGTGCTTATACTTGCGTACTATTGTTTGTACAGATGAACGTGGTACCTTCAGGCATTTGGACTTGTGGAGGTCTACACATTTTTTTTTTCTGAAGTCTTGGCTGATTTATTTTGATTTTCCCATGATATCGAGCAAAGAGGCACTGAGTTTGAAGGTAGGCCTTGAAATACATCCACAGGTACACCTCAAATGATGTCAATTAGCCTATCAGAACCTTCTAAAGCCATGACATAATTTTCTGGAATTTTCCAAGCTGTTTAAAGGCACAGTCAACATAGTGTACGTAAACTTCTGACCCACTGGAATTGAGATACTGAATTATAAGTGAAATAATCTGTCTGTAAACAATTGTTGGAAGAATTACTTGTGTCATGCACAAATTAGATGTCCTAACCGACTTGTTTGTTAACATGAAATCTGTGGAGTGGTTGAAAAATGAAAAAAACCTAAGAAATACAGTGTAGACATTGTTAATGTTGTAAATTACTATTGTAGCTGCAAACACCAGATTATTTATGGAATATCTACATAGGTGTAGAGGCCCATTATCAGCAACCATCAGTCCTGTGTTCCAATGGCATGTTGTGTTAGCTAATCCAAGTTTATCATTTTAAAAAGGCTATTTGATAATTAGAAAACCCTTTTGCAATTATGTTAGCACAGCTGAAAGCTGATTAAAGAAGCAATAAAACTGGCCTTCTTTAGACTAGTTGGTATGAAACTCATCAGTCTATTCTTGTTCTGAGAAATTAAGGCTATTCCATGCAAGAAATTGCCAAGTAACTGAAGATCTCATACAACGCTGTGTACTACTCCCTTCACAGAACAGAGCAAACTGTCTCTAACCAGAATAGAAAGAGGAGTGGGAGGCCCCGGTGCACAACTGAGCAAGAGGACAAGTACATTAGTGTCTAGTTTGAGAAACAGACGTCTCACAAGTCCTCAACTGGCAGCTTCATTAAATAGTACCCACAAAACACCAGTCTCAACAAACAGTGAAGATGCGACTCCGGGATGTTGGCCTTTAGGCAGAGTTGCAAAGAAAAAGCCAAATCTCAGACTGGCCAATAAAAAGAAGAAGATTAAGATGAGCAAAAGAACACAGAGACTGGACTGAGGAAGATTGTAAAAAGTGTTATGGACAGACAAATCTAAGTTTGAGGTGTTCGGATCACAAAGAAGAACATTCGTGAGACGCAGACCAAATTAAAAGATGCTGGAGGAGTGCTTGACGCCATCTGTCAAGCATGGTGGAGGCAATGTGATGGTCTGGGGGTGCTATGGTGGTGGTAAAGTGGGAGATTTGTACAGGGTAAAAGGGATCTTGAAGAAGGAAGGCTATCACTCCATTTTGCAACACCATGCCTGTTACGTCCCCAGTGTGTTGTGTTGCTCTGTGTCCGTATATTTGTTTGTACTTGGTTTCAGTGTTTATGTGTGAGTTTGTTCCAGGCAAGATGGCCTCCAGGTCCAGTTGCCATGGCTGATTGGTGGGATTCTCCACTGTATGGAAGACCTGACTCCGCCCACTCGTCAGTAGCTGCAGCTGGCTCACCTTATTTAAGCCTCAGTTGTTTGAGCTGTTCTCTCTCTCTCTGGCTGGTTTGCTGTGGTTTGTGAGATCTTTATGAATGAGTGTTTAGAGATTTGAAGTGTTTGAGCTGTTAATGTGTTTGAGTAGAATATTAGGATTTGTTTGTTAAGAGAGAGCATTGGTTTTGTGTCATTTGTAATATTATAATTTGGGCTAACTACCTTTCTCATTTGTTCCCTCACTTCCCGTTTTTGGATAAATAAAATCCATTGCTTAAATAGTATTGTGGAGTCTGTCACCCTTACTTGCACCCACGACCCCATACTTTTTCCCCATTCCACTGAGCTTACGTGTAGCAGGGTGTTGCGTTCCCTCCTTAGGGAGGCGTGCGTAACAATGCCATACCCTGTGGACGGAGCTTAATTGGAGCCAATTTCCTCCTACAACAGGACAATGACCCAAAGCACAGCTCCAAATTATGCAAGAACTATTTAGGGAAGAAGCAGTCAGCTGGTATTCTGTCTATAATGGAGTGGCCAGCACAGTCACTGGATCTCAACCCTATTGAGCTGTTGTGGGAGCAGCTTGACCGTATGGTATGTAAAAAGTGCCCATTAAGCCAATCCAACTTGTGGGAGGTGCTTCAGGAAGCATGGGGTGAAATCTCTTCAGATTACCTCAACAAATTGACAACTAGAATGCCAAAGGTCTGCAAGTCTGTAATTGCTGCAAATAGAGAATTCTTGGACGAAAGCAAAGTTTGAAGGACAATTATTATTTCAATTAAAAATAATTATTTGTAACCTTGTCAACGTCTTGACTATATTGGTCAGCTGTTTGAACCAGTAAATGGTGCTTTGCTCATCTTGGGCAGCTGAATGACTTTTGCTTCCCTCCAGGCCTGAGGGCATTCACTTTCCCGTAGGCTCAGATTGAAGAGAATAGGAGTGGCAATACAGTAGGAGCTAGGTGAGGGAAAGCCAGTGGAATATCTAATCAGTGTTTACGACCGGGCAAAGGTTGTAGAATGAGAGTAAAGGCTTTCGGTTTTATTGAGAAATGGTTAAACAATCATAACTTCATATCCTTGATGTCAACGGGATGAGAATGAAGAATGTGATAAACAATTATGAAAGGGCATATATACTTACAAAGGTTCCTGACTGTGTGAAAGTGTGTGTGTGTGTTTAAACATTATTACAAGCATGTTTTTCCAGTCTCCCTTGTGCAAGAAGAGGAGCCAATCACTAGTTGACTAGCTGCCCTAAACCCTTGGGGATGCCTTGCACTGAGGGATAGTGACGATAACACAAAACCTTACCTCTGAGGTGGTGTGGTCAGCCTGCAGCTGCTCGTATTGGCTCTTGAGGTGTACCGACTCCTCCTCCCTCTCACGTGTCATGCTGTCCATCAACGTCTGCACCTGGATCAGCTCCTTCTGCAGTACCTCCACGTCCTCCACTCCCGGTCGCTGAAGCTAGGGTGCAGCAGAGAAATCAGCGGTTAGGGCGGACGGGCAGAAATTTGGGGCAGCAAAGAGGGGGTAGGGGATACTGGACCACTTTAGGGTTATATGTAGGTTTCTGCCCGCTCCTCTATGACATAGAAATGAATGACATAACTGAAAACTATCTAGGCAGAGATGTAACTTCAGCAATTCATGTCATGAATAGTTACTTCCTCAAGACAAGTTAAACTTCCTTCATCATAAAATACATGGTTATATACTTTACTCTGTTAAGACAAGTCTATGAAGGCTCCAGGATAACCAAACAGACAACAAATGTCAGTGCATTTCAGTTTGTAAACTATCTGTGACTGTTCTCTTGGATGACAAAATTCTCAGAAACTCAGCCCAACATCCAAGATGTTTACTAACAGGGTGCAAACATCTAAAAGTAAAAACTGGTAAACGAAATTGGGATCTGAAAAAAAGAAAAAAAATTAATTACGGTGCACTTATCACAAAACATTATTTTCCATGTTACAGCTTAACTAAACAAATGGCTTTAAAGGCCTGGGGAAACGTGTGTCATTTATATGTAAACAGCATAGTGGGTAAATATCTAAGAGCAACAACTAAGAGCATTGAAGCATGAGGCTCTGGTGCCCTGGCTACCATGCACACATGCAGATATTGTGTGTGACTGTGTGAAAGCGAAGTGTTGCATCTCACTCATCTAAATATCCTAGCTTATTCATTGATGATAGGCTCCGCTTTACTGAAGTTGCGAGACATTGCAAGCCAAGAAATGTTGAGACAGCATTCCATTGCGAGATACTGCTTTTGACTGCCGATAGACAGGCCTAGTGCAAGGTTCTGACTCGTGGCCGACCTGGTGGCCGACCTGCCTATACTGTGACCCTCCCCTCGTTCTCCGCCCCTTGCTTGCGCGCTATGAAAGATGCAAGCGTTTGTGTTTTCAGATGCACGGAAACTAAATCAGTCTCCTCCGTCCCAAAAATACTGAATCTTAGGAGTCGATTCCTTGCGGAATCTAATCTTGACACTCAGAAATGAGTTGACGAGCAAGGAGTCGAGGATTCTATTATTTGGGAGTCGACTCTCCACCACGTCATTGTCGTTAACAGTTGGAAAAACAGCAGAGAAAGGCAAGCGACAAGTCCTGGATGGCAATACTTTGAGAAATGAGAAGGAAACACATGCTTTGCAGGGTGGAATTGAGTTACAGTAATGGTAGTACAGGTGAAATGCTTAACCATCTGAAAGGGACGCACCGTGAGACCCAAACCGATAAAAAAAAGAAAAATGAAAAGGTTTCCATTTGTCACAAACCTATTTACTAACAAGTACTGAGTAAGGGGTGAAAATTAAAATATAGGCTACATGCAAATGATCATCAGTGCTCATGAGTGAACGTCAACTTCTTCTCAAATATTGTATAACAGTGTGTTATTATTTTAGTGCACGGTGACATGTCTATAGCTGTACAGTATGTTTAGAAAGTTTCCTGCCTGTGTGTGTGTGTGTGTGTGTGTGTGTTAGTTACCAGTTCTGTGTGGAGCCGGTCTTTGTCCTGTCTCTCTTTCTGTAGGTCCTGGCTCAGGTTGGCCAGCCTCTGGTCTGCAGCCTCCCTCAGGCTCTTCTCCTCATCATAACGAGACTTGATGTCTGTCAGGGTCACCAACATACCCATGTTAAATTCAATATCCCTTCACAGAACAATAAAGTATCAAATCTATCTACTTATCTTGATCTTCTATCCTAACCCTAACCTCTGAGCTAGTCACTGTACTATACCCGTCTATGGAACATACATTTCTCCCAAAATACACATTTACAGAGTGTATAGTGAAATTAAATGTTGTTCAACCAAAGCAGCTTTACATGAGCTAAATGAACTACTGTACAGTAAGCTTCAAAAGTACTGGGACAGTGACATGTTGTTTTGGCTCTGTACTGCAGCACTTTGGATTTGAAATGATACAATGACTATGCCAGCTTTTAATGTGATGGTATTTTCATCCATATCAGGTGAACCATTTAGAAATTAAAGTACTGTGTGTATTAATGATTACATCAAGCTTGTGACTCTACAAACTTGTTGGATGCATTTGCTGTTTGTTTCGGTTGTTTCAGATTATTTTGTGCCGAACAGAAATTAAAATGGTAAATAATGTATTGTGTCATTTGATAATGATGAGTGAGAAAGTTAGATGCACAAATATCATACCCATGACATGCTAACCTTTCACCATTACAATAACAGGGGAGATTAGCATGTTTTATCCGTTATCACGGTAGCATCCACATTAATGTAGACGCATATACATATAAAAGTGACAAAACTACAATACATTATTTACCATTCATTTTAAATTGGGCACAAAATCTGAAACAACCAAAACAAAACAGCAAATGCATCTAACAACTTTGTAGAGAGAGTCACAAGTTTGAACATTGTATACTTGGAAAATGGGACCAAATACTAACCTTTTGACTATGTTAATACACAAGTGAATTTGTCCCAATACTTTTGGTCCCCTAAAATGGGGGGACTATGTACAAAAAGTGCTGTCATTTCTTAACGGTTCACCCGATATGCCTCAAAATAAAGCTGTCAGTCTGCCCTTTAACCTCATCATTGTATAATTTCAAATATAAAGTGCTGGAGTACAGATCCAAAAAAACAACATATGTCACTATCCCAATACCTTTGGAGCTCACTGTATATATCAGACGCCACTGAATACAACACAATAGATTCACAATATGACCCAGATATGAAGTGTGGAGAAAAACATCCACTGTGGTTTCTAACAGAGCAGCCAGCATCACAGACAGTGCTCCCAGTCACACAGATTCTGGATTTAAAGATGGCTACCAGGCTGCCACACACTAACCCACTATCTCTGTGGCCAGCTGGGAAGCCTTCTGCTCAAACAGGTCTTTCATCTGCTTGATGTTAAACTTCTCCGTCTCCGCCTGGTTCAGCTTAATCGCCAGGGCTGCACAGGGAAACAGAAAGGAATGAGCATCAATATCTCAGTGATTGAAGTCCGCTATCAAAGTAACGAGACAGTAAGAATTCAAGAACTGGGTCGGGTTTGTTTGAGCACACCATAACAAAACGTTGTGCAGGGGAAAATGAAAACGAACATTGCTTATTGGACGGTTACATCTAGTACTTCTGTTTTGGGAAGGTTTTCTTCCGTTTGGGGCTTAATGAACATGATCTTAAATTACTCACCAGAATCCTCTGAGCCTGCCTGGTCGTCGTTCTGTGGACCCTGAAACGAGAGGAACACTGATATGTCCATACCAGCTAAGCAGTGTATCGCACATGTCAAAATTGATTGTAGTTTGGTAAGATGAGAGAAGCCATGAAAAATAAATATTCAAATGTTTAATTTCTACGGGAGTGGCTGTAATGAGATATCATTTGATAGTAGGCATCTTAGAGGAATTACTTGCTTCAGGTGTCCTTGCACTTTGTCCAACTCCTTCTTCAGCTCGCCAGAGAACCATCGCTCCTCCTGACACACACACGTGCGCACACACACACACACGTTACGCAGTGAAAATCAAAAATTCTCTATCTCTTCCCAAAAATGTATGATGGTACCTTGAGCGAGGTCTGCAGTTCTTGCAACTCTTGCCGGAGAAGCACAAAGTCTTCCCTGGAGGAAGAGAGGAGAAAGACATTTACCGGAAATTTACTTTGAATGTTTATTATTCTGAATGTATACAGGACATTTTGTAATTACAGTACAAGACTAAGGAAGAAAATAAGGCAATAAATGATGATTATGATAGGAGCTATATGGGAGAAAAAAGGTCTAAAGCCTATATTTCAAGGCTTTTGATGTCATTGATCATAACCTATTGATAAAAAAAAAACTTTGTTTTGGATTTTCATCCAATGCCTTATTATGGATTGAGAGGTTCCTATCTAATAGAACAGAGGGCTTTCATTCATGGAAGCCTCTCTCAGCTGCAACAGCAAAATAAATAACTGACACGCTTAACACAGAGTTCCAGTCAGTTTTAGAAATGGGTAACTAGCAATAGGCTAGTGCTAAATCGCTTGCTCAACCTTGTTTGGATCTATACTGAACAAAAATATAAACGCAACATGCAAAATGTTGGTCCCTAGTTTGAGGTGAAACAAAAGATCACAGAAATGTTTCATACGCACAAAAAGCTTATTTCTCTCAAATTTTGCACACAAATTTGTTTACATCTCTGTTAGTGAGATTATCTTTGCCAAGATAATCCATCCACCTGACAGGTGTGGCATATCAAGAAGCTGAAACAGCATGATCATTACAGGTGCACGATTGTCAATGTCAATGTTGTGAGAGGAAATGAGGACCCCTAATAAATACCAAAAATACCAAAAGGAGAGGACAACTAATTATCCTTACAGTGTGATACAGTAGCCAGGAGAAAGACTGTGGTCTTACCGGCCAGGGCCCATGTGGGAGGGCTGGTCTCCTGAACTGTGGTACAGTTCATAGTGCTTGAACAGCTCCTCTGCTGAGTTGTGGGACTTCATGCATTGGGGACAGATGAACCCCTGCACACAGACATGGGCTAGACATTATCAGACTATGGGATACAGGATAGGGATCATGGCCCCACAGCTAAAACGTTCAGAGGTACAGTAGTCAATACAGTCCGTCAGGTGAGTTAGACAAGTAAGAGACACGTGTTACCTCGGAGGTCTGGTCATTGTTGAGGTCTGCACTGGGCTGGTCTGACTCAGAGTTCTGGGAGCCTCCTTTCCCAGGAGTCTGTGGGAGGGAAAGAAGATAAAGGAGGGAGGTGACACGGTCAAATGAAAGTGAGTCACAGCAGTGGACATCCTGTCAGGCAATCCATTCGCTGAATCTACCCAAAAGAATAGAAAAGAGTAGCGTTGGCATGTTATGGGTATTGAAGAACAGCTCTGGTTAGAAGCATGTTTTTTCTATTCCACAGTTAAGCTAGCTTAAACTGGCTGAGAGAGACTTCCGTTTTTCAACTGTTAACAAATTCATTAATGGGGCACTGCATCACAAGGGAGTGTGTCTGAGTCAGAGAGACAACAGAGAGCGAGAGAGACAACGGTGAGAGAGAGAGAGAGCTGAACTTTGCCTGCACTTGGCACTTTCACCAGTGTCACCTCAGGACACAGAGGGCTGAAACAGAATGCCCCTTAGCAGCAGTGCTACTCCTAACACACAAATATATATGACTCACTCTGATGAGGTTAAACTACTTGTAATATTCTAAATCTAAGGAGTCCAAAAGCACAACTCTAAGCAGTAGGCTAGGTCTACTAGGCTAGATGTGGGCTACTTTCTTACTGTCTGAATGACTAACTGTCAACATTGAGTGTAGAGAAGTCAATCAGTTCACATGATTAACCAAAAGAACAAAACAGTGTCATTTCAACTATGTAAGGAATTTAGATCCTTTTTTGCAGAAGATGATCTTGAGTGCCACTGCAGAGTCTGTGACCGAATTATTGGACATAATATACTCTACGGGCATATCAAAGCGGGATCTCTGCTACTTTTAGAGTTATGATCCAATTTCTAAGAATTGACATAATGAATGTAAAATTGTATTCAAAATGGTCACCATCCGCTGGTGATTTGAAGGATGTGCAATGACAAGTAAATGGGAGAGCTGTGAACTATATAGATAGATAGATAGATAGATAGATAGATAGATAGATAGATAGATAGATAGATAGATAGATAGATAGATAGATAGATAGATAGATAGATAGATAGATAGATAGATAGATAGATAGATAGATAGATAGATAGATAGATAGATAGATAGATAGATAGATAGATAGATAGATAGATAGATAGATAGATAGATAGATAGATAGATAGATAGATAGATAGATAGATAGATAGATAGATAGATAGATAGATAGATAGATAGATAGATAGATAGATAGATAGATAGATAGATAGATAGATAGATAGATAGATAGATAGATAGATAGATAGATAGATAGATAGATAGATAGATAGATAGATAGATAGATAGATAGATAGATAGATAGATAGATAGATAGATAGATAGATAGATAGATAGATAGATAGATAGATAGATAGATAGATAGATAGATAGATAGATAGATAGATAGATAGATAGATAGATAGATAGATAGATAGATAGATAGATAGATAGATAGATAGATAGATAGATAGATAGATAGATAGATAGATAGATAGATAGATAGATAGATAGATAGATAGATAGATAGATAGATAGATAGATAGATAGATAGATAGATAGATAGATAGATAGATAGATAGATAGATAGATAGATAGATAGATAGATAGATAGATAGATAGATAGATAGATAGATAGATAGATAGATAGATAGATAGATAGATAGATAGATAGATAGATAGATAGATAGATAGATAGATAGATAGATAGATAGATAGATAGATAGATAGATAGATAGATAGATAGATAGATAGATAGATAGATAGATAGATAGATAGATAGATAGATAGATAGATAGGTACTTTATTGCTCCCCCGGGGGGGAAATTTCATTGTCAAGCAGCTACAACAAAACACAGGGCAGGTGCAAAATGCCACAACGAAAAGTACACAAAAGACAGATACACGGTACATGATACATAGAGCGGCAGTATGAAAAAGTATAGAAATACAAGATATCTGGAGTGCAAAAAAAAAAAGCTATAAAAGGACATTGCATAGTATGAGTGGTTGGCTGAATATGTACACTATACATTGTACACTATACATTGGTGGATGTTGGATGGTTAACTATACTATACAGGTCGATGATATGAGCGAGGGTAATAATAGTTTACTTAATAGACAGACTGGGTAAATTAACAGGTAAGTGAAAATTTTGCATGGTTAAATTAGTTAAATTAGCTGTACAGTTAGGTATACAGTTATATTTACAGATAAGTGAATACTTGCATGTTTACACAAACTGTACAGGTAAATGACAGGAAGAGATACTTTAATAGCTAAATGTGTGTATGATATCATTTGGGGTAATAATAGTAATTCCCTTAAAATACAGTCCTTAGTGCGCAGGGTTTAATTACAGACAACTGCACTTATTGCACATTCGATATACTAAAAGCAATGAGAAAAGGTGCAACTGGCAGGATACTAATATGCATTCCTGAGTGAATGCCTACGTCCAATAATTACTTACAATATTGCATGTGATATAATATAACAACTGTACATGAGTATGTATATACAGACCTGTATGAATAAATAGGTCCTGAGTGGATGAGTGCTGACGGACCAGAGTTACTCACGGATGGATGCATAATTGTTAAACCAGGTCCTAGCACCCCAACAGTTCCAGATCTATGTTGCCGACGGCACGGCACCCCGGTGAGGCATTATATAGTCTCATAGCCGCCGGCAGGAAGGACCTCCTGTAGCGCTCTCTGGCACACCGTGGTGGGATCAGTCTGTGACTGAAAGTGCTCCTCTGCGTCATAACCATAGTGTGCAGAGGGTGGGTGACGTTGTCCATGATGGCCAGCAGTTTGGCCAGGATCCGTCTCTCCGCCACCTCCTCTAGAGTGTCAAGGCTCATCCCCAGGACAGAGCTAGCCTTCCTGATCAGCTTATTTACCCGAGAAGCATCACCGGCTTTGATGTTTGCTCCCCAGCACACCACTGCAAAAAAGATGGCACTGGCCACCACAGACTGGTAGAAGGTATGCAGTAGTTTACTGCACACGTTAAAGGACCTGAGCCTCCTCAGAAAGTAGAGTCGGCTCTGGCCCTTTTTGTACAGGGCCCCGGTGTTACCAGCCCATTCCAGTCTGTTGTCCATATGGACACCCAGGAACTTGTATGACTCAACCATTTCCACATCCGTCCCCTTTATAGGGACTGCAGTCAGTTGTGCCTTGGTTCTCCTGAAGTCCACCACCATCTCCTTAGTTTTGCTGATGTTGAGCTGAAGGTGGTTCTGCTCACACCACAACACAAAGTCACTGATTGTGCTCCTGTACTCCTCCTCCTGCCCACCCCTGATGCACCCTACAATAGCAGAGTCATCCGAGAACTTCTGTAGGTGGCATGTCTCAGAGTTATATCTGAAGTCTGAGGTGTAGAGGGTGAACAGGAAGGGGGACAGGACCGTACCCTGGGGGGCCCCTGTGTTGCTAACAGCCCGTTCTGACACACAGCTCTGTAGTCGCACAAATTGTGGCCTACCGGTCAGGTAGTCCGTGACCCAGGAGACTAAGGGTGCTTCCACTTTCATCCTCCTCATCTTCTCACCCAGTAGCAGGGGCTGAATGGTATTGAAGGCACTGGAGAAGTCAAAAAACATGACCCTCACAGTGCAACCTGCGTTGTCCAGGTGAGAGTAGGCCCTCTGCAGAAGGTAGATGATTGCATCATCCACCCCGATTTTGCGCTGGTATGCAAACTGCAGGGGGTCCATTGATGAACACACCAGGGGTCTGAGGTGAGCGAGGACTAACCTTTCCAGGGTCTTCATGATGTGGGATGTTAGCGCTACAGGTCTGAAGTCATTCAGGACAGTGGGGTGTGCCTTCTTGGGCACTGGGACGAGGCAGGATGTTTTCCACAGCACAGGGACCCTTTCTAGGCTCAGGCTAAGGTTGAAAAGACGCTGGAGTATTCCACACAGTTGGTCAGCACAGACCCTCAGCACCCTTGGGCTGATGCCATCAGGGCCCGCCGCTTTCCACTGGTGTAGTCTCTCCAGCTCTCTCTTCACTTGGTTGGTGGTGAAAGCCAGCCCAGGTGGGGAGGTGGGGGGAAGGGGGGTGTTGAGGATCAGTCCAGGGGGGGCAGGGGCAGAGGTGGGGTCACTGATTGTCTCAGCAGAGGTGCTGTGAGCAAAGTGGGGGTGGGATAGCCGTGAGGGTGTGTGGTCTGGGGAGCTGGAGGGGAGGTGGACAGGGCCAGTATCGAACCTGTTAAAAAATTGGTTCAGCTCATTGGCTCTGTCCTGGGTCCCCTCCGTCTGCCCACTGTTTGACTTTTTGAAGCCAGTGATATTTCTCATACCCTTCCACACCTCTCTCACCTGGCTCTGCCTCAGCTTGTCCTCCATCTTCTCCTTATACACTCTCTTCCCCTCAGCAATCCGCAACTTCAGCTCCCTCTGGACGCATTTCAATTTGTCCTTGTCCTTCTCCTTGAAGGCCCTCTTCTTCTCATTCAGCAGGGCCTTCAGGTCGCTGGTGACCCAGGGTTTATTGTTTGGGAAACAGCGTACCTTCCTGGTGGGTACAGTGTTGTCTACACAAAAATTAATATAGTCTGTTATGCAGTCAGTGAGTCCATCGATGTCCTCCCCATGAGCCTCACAGAGCACATTAGCCTCACATTAGCCTACATTGCCTACTATGCCAATTTCTCTGTTGAAAATGGGCCATAACTTTAAAAGTGGCAGAGATCCCCACTCTGGAAGTTTGTTATGCCTGTAGAGTATATTATGTTCAATAATATATAGACAAATTTGCCAAATCAAAAATAGTATATTTTCAATATTCATAATTTTCAATATGCATAAATTAATCAGAAAATTGTTATTGAAAACAAAATACTACTCATATTACAGAGCAAGCGGTAGAGCTTCATATGACACCAATGTTTGTTTTGTGGCACCTACAGATGAAACATTATGGAGTCTTAAGGGAGGCCTGGGTAAGGCAAAAATAGCATGTATATATTATGCCAACTTGTATTAATCATTTCTCAATTATGGTTTTAGATATAAGTGTCAAATATGTCAACAATTCTTCCTCCAAATAAACATTATATGGATTACATACATTTCCTGAAAATCATCATTAAAGATGCATTATGCAAAAATCGCTCAAGCATTTCCTGGTTGCTAAAATTCTAATAGTTGCCTAATTTCAGTTTGTGAGACAAGACAAGCATTAGCGTAGAGGATCATTGTACCATCTGAACATCTGTGAAATATATTTTCCATAACCAACAATATTGTATTTTCAGTTGTTTGAAGCCGGTGTACAAAACCGAATGTAAAAGATGCAAACACTAAACTTAAAAACGGGAAGCATAGAAATAGTGCACATAGAACAGATCTACCACTTTAGACTTGCTTTCAATGAGAATGACATATATATAACTCACATGATTAATTATACATTTCCATAGGGGAAAGGGAAAATCGACGTAATGTGAAATGAAAGTGAAATGCTGGAGGAGACAGAATTTAGCAAAAGGCTGGCCAAAATTGTTGTGGTGAGTGACAAGTACGGTTGAAGGGAGATTACTAGCTAAAACAAACTTCCAAACTTCTAAACTTCCACTAAAGGCACCATCATATTTCTTTCCAGATGATAGCCTAAAACTTTGACTTATGAGTAATTACTACAGTCTTCTACTAGGAGTGTCTGATATTGCCATGTATCGTTATAAGCCATTCATTGACTGCATATGTGTTAGCAAGCTAACTAGTTCCTCGCATACCGGTAGCTTGAACCGAGAAGGCTAACCAAATATAGTGGGTAAATGAAGTTGTCTCACTGAAACAGTTTACCATTGAAACAACTGGTCACAGTTCCGGTCTACTTAAGGGGTGTCGTTTGCTGGGTAACTGTTCTAGGTTAGCATTTGAGCGAACAAATTAGCTAGCCATACCCATTGGCATCCTCCAGAGAGCTTATCTAGCAACAACTAACCTGTAACGTTAGCTAGCTAGCTACATTTTAACATGAGCCGATCTGAGCTGCTAATCATATTGTAACAACCATATATTTATCTCTACGGTACCAACACACTAGCTGCCTACTACTGTTCAAACTGTCTGTAGTAGTTTATATACGTGGACATTTGATGCTAACTAGGCCCGTTGTGTTGTCAGCCTGACAACAGACACAGAAGGGCAGGCCTGTGCAACACAAGGAAAGGTTTCGTATAAACTTTACGCCCGCTGCTTTGATTCTAGGATCTTACCATTTGAAGTATCCGTCTAAGCATGGTCGCTATCGATTTGTGTCACTGTCAAATGAAATAGGAGCAATGTTCCAAGGGAAAATGTCACGTCTGTTGTTGGATCTCGGAACACCTGACCAAACCCGCTGCTTCAGAGGCGGGATCTGTCTGAAGTGAGGGCTACATTCAAGACATTTCATTGTTTTAAAACGTTGGCTAGCCGGTGACTTTACTGTATTTCAGAGGCAACAGCGCCCCATCATTGAGATAGTTAGAGGACTCAACTTGGATATAACACGTTTTAGCAAGTACATTGCCATTGAGGGCTTTCAACATTTTAAAGTATTCAACTGGGTGATCAAAGCATTGTCTTCTTCTTCAAATTGGGTGCTATGATTTGTATATGGCTTTAAGTTACAGTACAGTCGTGGCCAAACGTTTTGAGAATTACACAAGTATTGGTCTCCACAAAGTTTGCTGCTTCAGTGTTCTTAGATCTTTATGTCAGTAGTTACTATGGTACACTGAAGTATAATTACAAGTATTCCATAAGAGCCATGATTAACAGCTACTTCAATCTCTATGGACATTACTTTTTTCATGTTCCACTATTCTTTTAGGTATATGCTTCCAGGCTTTCATGCCGCCCTTTATGAAAGGGCCATCACTAACCAAAGGTGCAAATGCCAAACAGACAGTACAGTATAGAGATTGTTTTTTTTTTTTTCACAGTAAGTCAACCACTTGCGATTGGTTCCATCTTTGTTGTTAACTTTTGGTGTAGGAAGTTTGTTGTTGAGGACGATAACAAAAACATATCTATATCATGTGACTGAGGGCGAGCAAAATAATCAAAACAACCAACAGCCTTATCTTCATGTGTCTGCTGCTGATCAGTCCCTGAGTAGACTCTGCTCTCTCTTTAACACTTCCTCCAGGAGGCCCATGAGACTCACCTGTACCTGCTTTAAATTACAATAAAAAGCAATCTGTAAGGCTTTAGCTAATTTAGCTAGTTTAACATGGAAACGTTTTGACTGATACAACATACTTATTTTCCCCGCCAAAACATGCAATCATATTTCTTTATCCTATTCCCTTTCAATTTGTATGTTTACTATTCTTATTCTACTATTAATGTTAAAAAGCATAATAGGTCACTAGTAATATGAAGGTATAAATAGTGGTGATATTGAACTAATATATCTGGTCATGTTAGATTGTTCACACAATGTGGTACAACAGCTCTACCTGTGACTTCCACAGCAGGGATCCTGACACTACCTCAGACGCTAAATCACAATAAATTGTTAGCACAAGTCCCCCTCCCTACAAAACAAGTGTTTTGATAGTCTAACATTGAGCAATCCTACCTGCCCACTCTGGCGTTTTGGGCTTATGGCTTGCGCCTGGTACTGCCTCTTCTTCACACACTAAATAGGGTCTCCAATTAGAGATGCAGCTGCCTCCAATTGGAGACCAACACAAATTACACCACATAGTCTGCTAGACTACTTAACCAACTCCTAAACCGGTCAGCCCTATAGATGCCTCTCTAACCAAACCCTGACACGATTGGTTGGTTAGTATTAGGTCCACAAAATTCTTCAAGTATAATGTAGATGTAGCCCACATTTCATCAAGAGTAGCCTACAATAATTATATTGTGTTTACGACCCTGTCACCGGCCCTTTCGGGCCCAACAACCAGCTCGGCCCACCAGGAATGTTCCTGATTAGCCACTCCGGGCCTGTCTTCAATCTAAGCCTAGAAGACGGAATGTGCCCACAGGCCTGGAGGGAGGCAAAGGTCAAATAGTTTTCTACAAAATACAATGTTATTTTCTCGAAATGTTTGGCACTGACACAAATAAATAATGATAGGCTGAAAGAAATTGATAATAAGAAGATTCTGCTTTTTTGTTAGACTTCAGTGCAGCTTTTGATATCACTGATCATAACATATTGCTGAAAAACTCTGCCTTATCCAATAGAACATAGACGGTTCTTTAATGGAAGCCTCTCTAATACAAATTGAGTTGTGTGGTGTACCGCAGGGCAGCCAGCTTGGGCCATTATTGTTGTCTATTTTTACTAATGGCCTTACAATGACCTTGAATAAAATCTGTGTGTCCATGTTTGCTGACGTATACACGTTGGCTGAAACAGTAAAATAAATAACTGACACCCTTAACATAGAGGTCCAGTCATTTTTAGATGGGTAACTAGCAATAGGCTGGTGCTAAATATCTAAAAAACTACTTTTGGGACAAAAAACTCGCTCATTCCCTGAACCTCATCTGGAACAATTACTGAATGATGTGGCGATTGAGCAAGTTGAGGAGACTAAACTGCTTGGTGTTACCCTAGATAGCAAGCTCTCATGGTCAAAGAATATAGACTTAATGGTTAATACAATGGGAAGAGGTCTGTCCATGAAAAGGCATTGCTCTCCTTTCTTGACATCTCAGTCAGACACACAGGTTTTTACAGGCAATAGTTTTGACGCTAAGAAGGACATGGGCAAATTGCAGTTGGTCCAGAACAGAGCAGCACAGATGTCAATTACATGAATCGCTCAAAGTTGAGAAGAGATTGACTGCATCACTATTGGTCTTTGTGTGAGGTGTACTGAACTGTCTGTTCAAGCAGTTGGCACACAGTTCGGACACTCATTTGTGTCACATAAGACATGCAACCAGAGGTCTCTTCACAGTCCCCAGGTCCAGAACAGAGGCTGGGTAACACACAGTATTAAATAGAGCCATGACTAAATGGAAATCTCTGCCACCCCAGGTAACTCAAGCTACCAATAAAACCAGATTCAAAAACCAGATAAAAGAACATCTTATGGCACGACGGAAGAGACACACAAACATTTTTATTATGTATGTGATATGTGGTTGATATACAACTGTGATATGGGATTGTCTTGAGATTAATGCACTAGCTGTGGGTCGCTCTGGATGGACGTATCTGCTAAATGACTAAATTGTAATGTAAATGCAGTGCTATGTATATTTACATTGCCTACCCCTTGACTTAGTCCACATTTGTTTTGTGTTACAGCCTGAATTCAAAATGGATTAAATTGACACTTTGTCTCACCCATCTACACACAATACCCAATAATGACAAAGTGAAAACATGTTTTTAGGCATTTTAGCAAATGTATTGACAATTAAATACATAAATATCTAATTTACATACAGTACCAGTCAAAAGTTTGGACAATCATTTAAGGATTATTCTTTATTTTTACAATTTTCTACATTGTAGAATAATAGTGAAGACATCAAAACTATAAAAGAACACCTATGGAATCATGTAGTAACCAAACAAGTGTTAAACAAATCAAAATATATTTTAGATTTGTCAAAGTAGCCACCCTTTGCCTTAATGATAGCTTTGCACACTCTTGGCATTCTCTCGACCAGCTTCACCTGGAATGCTTTTCCAACAGTCTTGAAGGAGTTCCCACATATGCTGAGCAGTTGTTGGATGCTTTTCCTTCACTCTGCGGTCCAACTCATCCCAAACCATCTCAATTGTGTTGAGTTCAGGTGATTGTGGAGGCCAGGTCATCTGATGCAGCACTCCATCACTCTCCTTCTTGGTCAAATAGCCCTTACACAGCCTGGAGGTATGTTGGGTCATTGTCCGGTTGAAACATATAGCGGCAGTATGAAAAAGTATAGAAATACAAGATATCTGGAGTGCAAAAAAGCTATAAAAAGACATTGCATAGTATGGGTGGTTGGCTGAATATGTACACTATACATTGGTGGATGTTGGATGGTTAACTATACTATACTATACTATACAGGTCGATGGCAGAGAAATACTTCAAAAGCTAAAAATGCATATGATATGAGTGAGGGTAATAATAGTTTACTTAATAGACAGACTGGTTAAATGAACAGGTAAGTGAATATTTTGCATGGTTAAATTAGCTGTACAGGTAAATATACATTTATATTTACAGGTAAGTGAATACTTGCATGGTTACATAAACTGTACAGGTAAATGACAGGAAGAGATACTTAAATAGCTAAATGTGTGTATGATATAATTTGGGGTAATAATAGTAATTCCCTTAAAATACAGTCCTTAGTGCGCAGGGTTTACTTACATTATATAGTCTAATAGCCGCCGGCAGAAAGGACCTCCTTAGTGCACAGGGTTTAATTACAGATAACTGCACGTATTGCACATTCGATATACTAAAAGCAATGAAAAAAGATGCAACTGACAGGATACTAATATGCATTCCTGAGTGAATGACTATGTAAGTTAAGTCCAAGAATTACTTATTATTATTACAATATTGCACATGATATGATATAACAACTGTACATGAGTATGTATATACAGACCTGAATGAATAAATAAGTCCTGAGTGAATGAGTGATTACGGACCAGAGTTACTCACGGATGGATGCATAATTGTTAAACTAGGTCCTAGCACCCCAACAGTTCCAGGTCTGTGTTGCCGACGGCACCGCACCCCGATGAGGCATAAAATTATTCCAAAACATGCATCCTGTTTGCAACAACGCACTAAAGTAATACTGCAAAGAAATGTGGCAAAGCAATCAACTTTTTGTCCTGAATAGAAAGTGTTTGGGGCAAATCCAGTAAAACAAATCACTGAGTACCACTCCATATTTTCAAGCAAAGTGGGGGCTGCATCCAATTATGGGTATGCTTGTAATCATTGAGGACTAGGGAGATTTTCAGGATAGAAAAGTAACGGAATGGAGTTAAGCACAGGCAAAATCCTACAGGAAAACCTGCTTCAGTCTGCTTTCCACCAGACACTGGGAGATGAATTCACCTTTCAGTGGGACAATAACCTAAAACACAAGGCCAAATCTACACTGGAGTTGCTTACCAAGAAGACAGTGGCCTAGTTACAGTTTTGACTTACATCTACTTGAAAATCGATGGCAACATATGAAAATGGTTGTTTAGCAATGATCAACAACCAGTTTGACAGAGCTTGAAGAATTTTGAAAATAATTATGGGCAAATGTTGCACAATCCAGAGACTTATCCAGAAAGACTAACAGCCGTAATCGCTGACAAAGTCCTTCTACAAAGTATTGACTCAGGGATGGGAATACAGTACCACTAAAAAGTTTGGACACACCTACTCATTTAAGCTTTACATTTTTTATTAATTTGTAAAAATGTCAAAAAACATAATTCCACTCTCTGATACTTCTAGCCTAGAGATGTATTTTTGATATCATATCTACAGTATTTCACTGTTTAATGGGTATAGTATTGCTCGCCAGGTGTTGTCTAATTAATTATGTAACCACTCCCTCTTCTAATCAGGGTTGTACTCCCTGACGAAGGCCATGCAGCCGAAACCCGAGTTTTTAAACTTTGTTTCCATTGAACATGCAATATCAATAAATGCATTTTTGGTGCCTTGGTCCTCCTTTCTTTTTGCTGACATTATGTGGTATTGAGTGTAGGCCAGTGCCAAAAATCTCAATTTAATCCATTTTAAATTCAGGCTGTAACAACAAAATGTGGAAAAGGTCAGGGGGTGTGAATACTTTCTCAAGGCACTGTATGTATATTATGCATTTTATTTGTGTTGTTTCCTGTTTGGACCCCAGGCAGAGTAGCCACTGCCTCGACAGCAGCTAAGTGGGGGTCCTAATAAATACTAAATATTTATGTTCCAGCCCCCTGACCATGGGCTCTGACAAAAAGTGCCTACCTCTGCCCTAAACTAAGCAGCAGTTGGGGTTTTGACATAAAGGAAATTAGTCTTTCCAGAGGTAACACTAACCTCCATTGGCCTACCAGAGCTACTTCAAGCAGAAAGCAGTTCACCAAAATGCAAAACCATAGACCGTAGTCTTTGACCTTATGGAATCAAAATGTAAGACGAACTTGTAAGAATAACTTGAAACAAAGGACTGTTTCACATTGTGGTTGATGTCATTCTAATGATAGAAAGCTGATGCCTAATGGATCCTGTTAACAGAGATTAGCTTTGAGATCCAGTTTTTATTAATAATATATATCCTTATTTGGCTGGTGACAGTTGATGAAAACAATATACAAAGAAAAATATTGAATATCCATTTGACACATTTTCACACTCTTCATACCCCCTAATAAAATAACAAATTCCTTTTAACTTTAGAAAGTTCATACTGTACAAATTAAGAATCAACACAGAAACTAATCTATGCAAAATGTCTATTCTGGGTACTTCCACTCTAGTCCTCCTGGGTCCTCCTTGGCTTGGTCCCAGATCAGTTTGTGCTATTGCCAGTTGGCAAGATAGCAGAAACAGACTGGCACCTAGGCTAGGTCCTCTTACAATGCTGGTTCCTCTGATGGCGATGTCTAGTGGTGGCTATCCTATCTGTTGACCGAGGGAGGTCCCCTATCTGTCCCCTGTGGTGGAGTTGACGTAGTCAGGGGCGTTGTCATCCGTCATGGGGGACACCCAGGTTTTGCAGTTGGTGGGGCCGCAACAGGTAGAGCTGCAAGTGGGGTTACAGGTGGCTGTGAGTCGGCGCAGGTACTCTGCGTGGACAGGCTTGTGGCTTTGCAGCACCCGGATAGCCTCGTCGATCTTGAACCACTTCCGTTTCCTACCTGAAAGAGGTACAGCAGAGAGAGAGATTGAAAGAGAGGTCTGAGGAATGTATTCATCTCTTAAACTGACACCCTCTGGTGGCACTTTCTAAACAACGCATACTATTGTATACTACCCTCATAAAGTAAAAAAACGATAAGGACACATCCATTTTAAAAGCGCAGGGCTTGTGCACTGTGCCATGTTTTCATTTTCCGTCTTACAGGAATGATATACAGTGCCTTCAGAAAAGTATTCACACCCCTTAATTTTTTACACATTTTGTTGCGTTAAAAAGTTGGATAACATTTTTATTTTGTCAACAATCTAGTCGTGGCCAAAAGTTTTGAGAATGACACAAGTATTGGTCTCCACAAAGGGTGCCCAAGAAAGTCTCCCAGTGTCTGTTCGAAAGCTGACTGAATCAAGCTTTCCTCTAGGATTTTGCCTGTGCTTAGCTCTGTTCCGTTTCTTTTCATCCTAAAAAAACTTCCTAGTCCTTGCAGATGACAAGCATAACCATAACATGATGCAGCCACCACGCTTGAAAATATGAAGAGTGGTACTCAGTGATGCCTACCTGGTTAAATAAAGGTGAAATGTGTTGTGTAAGATTTGCACACAGAGTGAGCATATTTTATGTTACTCGCCGCAAGAAAAGGGTTGAATACGTATTGACTCAAGTCATTTCAGCTTTTAATTTTGTATTAATTTGTAAACATTTCTAAAAACACAATTCCACATCAGTGACTCAGCATCTCAATTTAAACACTGTTAAATTCAGGCTTTAACACAACAAAATGTTGAAAGAGTCAAGGGGTGTGAATACTTGCTGAAGGCATATGAGGAGAAAACTAAAGTCTCTACCTATCCATTGATGTAAATATATCCCCTGTCTGATTCCCAGTTCATCCACTAGATAGCAATAGGAGATCACATGACGTCTCTTGGCCATTTGAAATCAGTTGTGTCTGGTTTGAGTAGTGAGTCACTGTGCCAAAATGTCTGAATGGATTTTCAAGCCTGACATCTTAAAATGACTTTAGCAACCAGGGCGTTCAAGTTATGGAGTTAGCTTTTTTGAAATAAGACACAGACAAGCTGAGGAACCTTCAAACTTATTTTCCCATTCACTTTTCCTATTGTAACCAATGAGCTAGAGCAATGGCGCATGTGGAGAATGTAATCAAGGATATTCATATGATATTACCAGCAGTAAGATATGAGTTTGATTTCCCAAAAGGACTGCAGCTTTCAAATGATGTCGCCCGACGGGTCCAAAACAACCACTTAAGAGTTTAGTAGATTAACAGAGTAATATGATCTAAAAACTGATTCTCAGTACTAAGCCAACAATTACTTTAAAAAATATATTTTTATTTATTTAACCTTTATTTAATTAGGCAAGTCAGTTAAGAACAAATTCGTATTTACAATGACTGCCTACACTGGCCAAACTTGGACAATGCTTGGCCAATTGTGCGCCACCCTATGGGACTCCCAATCACAGCCTGTTGTGATACAGTCTGGATATGTTATGTTGTTTGTTTTTCCCTGACTGCTGTTTTCCAAATACTAAACCCTGGGTCACCAGCGACCTGAAGGCCCTGCTGAATGAGAAGAAGAGGGCCTTCAAGGAGGTGGACAAGGTCAAATTGAAATGCATCCAGAGGGAGCTGAAGTTGCGGATTGCTGAGGGGAAGAGGCAGAGCCAGGTGAGAGAGGTGTGGGAGGGTATGAGAAATTTCACTGGCTTCAAAAAGTCAAACAGTGGGCAGACGGAGGGGATCCAGGACAGAGCCAATGAGCTGAACCAATTTTTTAACAGGTTCGATACTGGCCCCTCCAGCTCCCCAGGCCACACACCCTCACTGCTGTCCCACCCCCACTTTGCTCACAACACCTCTGCTGAGACAATCAGCAACCCCACCTCTGCCCCTTCCCCCCACCTCCCCACCTAGGCTGGCTTTCACCACCAACCAAGTGAAGAGAGAGCTGGAGAGACTACATCAGTGGAAAGCGGCGGGCCCTATTGGCATCAGCCCAAGGGTGCTTAGGGTCTGTGCTGACCAACTGTGTGGAATACTCCAGCGTCGCTTCAACCTTAGCCTGAGCCTAGAAAGGGTCCCTGTGCTGTGGAAAACATCCTGCCTCGTCCCAGTGACCAAGAAGGCGCACCCCACTGTCCTGAATGACTTCAGACCTGTAGCGCTAACATCCCACATCATGAAGACCCTGGAAAGGTTAGTCCTCGCTCACCTCAGACCCCTGTTGTGTACATCACTGGGCCCCCTGCAGTTCGCATATCAGCGCAACATCGGGGTGGATGATGCAATCATCCACCTTCTGCAGAGGGCCTACTCTTACCTGGACAACGCAGGTTGCACTGTGAGGGTTATGGTTTTTTTACTTCTCCAGTGCCTTCAACACCATTCAGCCCCTGCTACTGGGTGAGAGGATGAAAGTGGAAGCACCCTTAGTCTCCTGGGTCACGGACTACCTGACCAGTAGGCCACAATTTGTGTGACTACAGAGCTGTGTGTCAGAACGGGCAGTGAGCAACACAGGGAGCCCCCAGGGAACGGTCCTGTCCCCCTTCCTGTTCACCCTCTACACCTTGGACTTCAGATATAACTCTGAAACATGCCACCTACAGAAGTTCTCGGATGACACCGCAATTGTAGGGTGCATCAGGGGTGGGCAGGAGGAGGAGTACAGGAGCGCAATCAGTGACTTTGTGTTGTGGTGTGAGCAGAACCACCTTCAGCTCAACATCAGCAAAACAAAGGAGATGGTGGTGGACTTCAGGAGAACCAAGGCACAACTGACTGAAGTCCCTATACAGGGGATGGATGTGGAAATGGTTGGGTCATACAAGTTCCTGGGAGTCCATATGGACAACAGGCTGGAATGGGCTGGTAACACCAGGGCTCTGTACAAAAAGGGCCAGAGCTGACTCTACTTTCTGAGGAGGCTCAGGTCCTTCAACTTGTGCAGTAAACTGCTGCATACCTTCTACCAGTCTGTGGTGACCAGTGCCATCTTTTTTGCAGTGGTGTGCTGGGGCGCCAACATAAAAGCCGGTGATGCTTCTCTGGTAAATAAGCTGATCAGGAAGGCTATTTCTGTTCTGGGGATTAGCCTTGACACTCTAGAGGTGGTGGCAGAGTGACGGATCCTGGCCAAACTGCTGGCCATCATGGACAACGTCACCCACCCTCTGCATGCCCTGGTTATGACACAGAGGAGCACCTTCAGTCACAGACTGATCCCACCACGGTGTGCCAGAGAGCGCTACAGGAGGTCCTTCCTGCCGGCGGCTATTAGACTATTTAATACCTCACCGGGGTGCCGTGCCGTCGGCAACATAGACCTGGAACTGTTGGGGTGTTAGGACCTAGTTCAACATTTATGCATCCATCCATGAGTAACTCTGGTCTGTAATCACTCATTCACTCAGGACTTATTTACTCATTCAGGTCTGTATATACATATTCATGTACAGTTGTTATATCATATCACTTGAAATATTGCAAGTAATTCTTGGACTTAACTTACGTAGTCATTCACTCAGGAATGCATATTAGTATCCTGTCAGTTGTATCTTTTTTCATTGCTTTTAGTATATCGAATGTGCAATACTTGCATTTATCTGTAATTAAACCTGGACTTTATTTTAAGGGAATTACTATTATTACCCTAAATTATATCATACACACATTTAGCTATTTAAGTATCTCTTCCTGTCATTTACCTGTAGAGTTAATTTAACCATGCAAATATTCACTTACCTGTTCATTTAACCAGTCTGTATATTAAGTAAACTATTATTACCCTCACTCATATCATACGCACTTTTAGCTATTGAAGTATTTCTCTGCCATCAACCTGTGTAGTATAGTTAACCATGCACCATCCACCAATGTATAGTGTACATATTCAGCCATCCACCCATACTATGCAATGTCTTTTTATAGCTTTTTTTGCACATTCAGAAAGGGTTTTTACTTATCTGCTTTTGTTGGACTTCCCAATAAGCATATCCACATGAAAACTCTGGCTAAACGTCTTTACGCCGCTACACATTTTCCCCACCCCTCCACAGCAACCAACTCTGAAATACATTTTCAGTAACACCACTGAATGTTGAGAACTTTACCCATAGTACAACTGGACTATGGTACTCCATGAGCGCTAGCCATGGAGGAAAAGGTGAGAGTAACTTGTAAGACAAGCCCACAAATGTAGAGCCTGACCAGGCACAGTCATGGGCCTTGTATAGGGCAAGAGTGGACAGAGGGAGGGAGGGAGGGGGCAACAGTGCAGTGACGAAGACTGGAAAACAACTGTGCGCAGCAAACATGCCCCTCGTGAACAGGCCGGAGTTCTATTTATATGGGTGAAGGGAATGAAAGATCAGCACTTTTTTCAGACTGACTACAAATAGTTCGCGTTTTGAGTTACAGGATCGTATGTCAAACGTTATATTTTCTCCTGTGCAATATTTACTTGACACTAATTTGCACAGATACCACATATTTTAGTTACAGAACATTGAAAATGTCTTACTGTAAATATTACACATATACAATACAGTACAAGTAACTTAAACTTCAAAATACAATTTTGCCAGTTTCATCTCATTATAATTTGATACACACTTTTCTTTACGCAAACTAAGTATCAAAACATAAGTGGACATACTATATTTTCAAACCATTCTTCAAACGCAACCATTTTATTTTGGCATCCAGTAATATACTGAAATTACTGAAGTTCAACAGGTGTTTGACATACAGGTGATGATGGTGTGAAAACAACTGACAGCATTTTTTCAGTCAATATATCCAGCAGGTCAGAGGTCAGGTGGCTAGGGACGTACAGTATGTAAACTTACGACTTACTGTAGACATGGCCGTGTCACTCGGCCAGTATCCTGGTCCTCTCTCAGGTTTTACAAGCTTTCTCCTGCCAACTAAACTGAGGTCAGCCTATATACGAGTAATTTTAACTCCTTTTCAATACTCAGATTTACAATTTAGACTTTTGATTAATTGGAACAACAGTCAATAGTACAGTCAGTAGGTACAAAATCAATTATTATTTGGCACTAATAATCGTTTGTAATACATTAAAGTGGATCTTGGTGTTCCAAGATCCACCCAGGAGAGAACAGGGATGTGCATGTGACCTATGCAAATACCTAAAATAACATTTTATCAAATGCATGGTTCAGCACCTTGAAATGCAAAGAATAGTGATCGCACTGTGAAATGCTTGCTCCATAGAATTCCGGTCCATGATGGACTATCGTCCTCCAGAGGGTAAAATGTCCTTGAGGCATTGAGAGACTGACCTTTGACCAACAGATAACCTGACCTGTATATTGACAAAGAACAACAGTCCGATTCACCGTCTGAAGGCGCCGTATAGTCGTAATATGCATTGTAATTTTATTTATCTAAATAATTACTTTTTTGATACAACATGAGTACTCTGCATGAACCCCCCAAAGAGCCACTTCAACTTACAAACTCCAAGCAGTATTTGAGATTTTGTCTTTTCATGATACAAATTATCTTCAAAGGGATTCTTACATGAACCTACTGGAATTTACTTTGATACACTCTCTATGAATGGAATTAGCAAATATCTATGATGATTTTCTATAAGTACGCAGGAGTCAAACCAACAGTCCTCAAACCTAATTTCACGGCCCTGACTGCTTAGGAGATCAAAACCTTTTTGGTTTCGTGAGGCACAAGTGTTTGTGTGTTCCAATGTTTTGATATCAACATCACAGACTGGGAGAGCGAAAGGGTCCCGGGTGTGAGAGAGAAGTAGTTGCGTAGGTATAGTAAGAAAAGGCAGTTCCCAGTTTCCCACCAATTGTGTCGGAGAGGAAATGCTTAGACGAAAGACGTGCATAAAGGTCTAAAGAGATGTGGGAAAATAGTTTTCCCTAACCAGAAGTCTTCATGTACAGTAGAAGCCTACCGATGTTGACAGAATCCTCCCAGTCCTCCAAGGTCTCTGTTACAGTCAGGACATAGACGTATGTCCTGTGTTTCCTGTCTTGGTTGTGCTACAGGGACAGACAAACAGACAGACTGATTCATATCATAATAATAACTTCATACAGTGTTTCTGTATTGCATGAAGGGCTTTCAAATTAAATGTTGTGGTGTGGTGTGGTGTGGTATTTTCAGCTGGGACCCCATTTTAAATGTTGTGGTGTGGTATTTTCAGCTGGGACCCCATTTTAAATGTTGTGGTGTGGTGTAGTATTTTCAGCTGGAACCCCATTTTAAATGTTGTGGGGTGGTATTTTCAGCTGGAACCCCATTTTTTGGCCTGAATTTCTACCAACCCCACCATAGGCCAAATCTAACGGTACAACCTAAAAATAACCAATAAATACATTTACTCATTAAAATACATTTTCTAAATCTGTTCCCTAAATCAAATTTTTTATGTGGCGACCCCACTGCAGTTCCCCTGCAGGGTTGCGACCCCGACTTTGAATATCACTGGCCTAAGTTATGAGGAAGTAGGGCTTAATAATAATAATAATAATAATAATGTTGTAATGAGAGCAATGTCTTGATTTGATGTGATACATGCTATGTAATATACAGTGCTATGCTACAGTGTGCTATGACATGGAGATTGACGGTTTGTAAGGCTTACCTCAAAAACCCCCAGTAGCCTGCCAAGTTTTCCCTTTACACCAGCCTGGACAGTGACACCGACAGACAGATTGCAACAAAGAACAGTAAGCTAGTGTATAAACAACAGTATAAAACCAATACATTCCCACATCCTACATTACAAGACAGAATCAATTTTAAAAGTTGTTACAGTCAATATCATGTCTACTCTTCTGTTAAAACAACTTCAGCAATACAATTATTTTCAGAAAACAGAATCAGATTTTACTAAATGTAAATGTGGCAGATGGATATCTGTGAAACTGATTCCTCAGCTGGAAGTGTCCCCCAGGAGCTGATTAAAGACGCTTCATGCAGAGGTCCTGAGTTCGAGCCTTGGTATGAGCTGAATCAGTGGGAAGTGTTACACTCTAAGCAAGCAGCGTTACGTCCTTTACAATGGTGCTGTGACCTGGATCTCCAGTTTTGCTCAGCTCAACACTGGGGTCGATTGTCGGTGAATGTTGCAGATGGGAATCTGTGAAACTCACCCCTCAGCCTGAAGTGTCCCTACTTGCACTATCGAATAGCTATATTTTCGGTGGTGCGAATGATTAAAGACGCTTCATGAGGGCAGTCATGTGTTTTGAGAGGCAGAGGTCCAGGGTATGAGCCTCAGTAACAGCGGAATCAGGGGGAAGTGGAACTCTCTAAGCAAGGGGCGTGACATGTTTTACAAAAACAAATAGCCTACATTTATTTATGTATCGTGATATTCACAAGCAAGGAATGTGCTCTTAAAGAATGTGCTTGTTTGATAAGGCAGATATGTTTTATCTCAAACAATGACATCAGGTTTGACAGTACCCAAACCTCAACCCCTGCAAAAGCCGGATGGGAACGTCGACTGACTGTGGGATATTTTCATGCCGAGACAGAATTCCAGCAGACTAGCCAAAGGGGAATACCATGTCTCTGCTCCCATAAAACTCAGTCTCAGCATTGCCCATGATGAGGACTGCATGTACAGTGCATTTGGAAAAGTATTCAGACCCCTTGACCTTTTCTACATTTTGTTACGTTATAGCCTTATTCTAAAATGGATTAAATCGTTTTTTTTCTCTCCTCATCAATCTACACACAATACACCATAATGACAAAGCAAAAACTGGCTTTAGAAATGTATGCAAATGTATTCAGTACTATGTTGAGCACCTTTGGCAGCGATTACAGCCTCTAGTCTTCTTGGGTATGCCGCTACAAGCTTGGCACACCTGTATTTGGAGAATTTCTCCCATTCTTCTCTGCAGATCTTCTCAAGCTCTGTCAGGTTGGATGAGGAGCATCACTGCACAGCTATTTTCAAGTCTCTCCAGAGATGTTTGAACGGGTTCAAGTCCGGGCACTGGCTGGGCCATTCAATGACATGTCCTGAAGTCTTGGCTGTGTGGTTAGGGTCGTTGCCTGTTGGAAGGTGAACCTTCGCTCTAGTCTGAGGCCTGAGCGCTCTGAAGCAGGTTTTCATCAAGGATCTCTCTGTACTTTGCAAACATTTCTAATAACCTGTTTTCGCTTGGTCATTATGGGGTATTGTGTGTACTGTAGATTGATGAGGAAAATGTTTAATGAGGATTTTGTTTTTTAGTATAATCTATTTTAGAATAAGGCTGTAACGTAACAAAATGTGGAAAAAATAAAGGGGTCTGAATACTTTCTGAATGCATTATATATATATATATATATATATACACACACTTTGGGTTTGGCGAATTTTGGGGAATTTTGCTTAAATTCATAAAAACAGTGAACCTTTTTTGTGGGATACACATAAGGCAATTCTAGGTATTGTGGCATATTTTGGTTAAACTATCCCCAATTCAATGGAATTGCAACCCTCTGCATGCACAGTGCATTCTTCCATCACATGTGCAGTGCACTCTTCCATCAAATGTACAGCTGATTCTCAAGATCTTGCACACTAAATGAGATGCTATTGAGCCCATACTACTACACTATCTGAGCCAACGACTACATGCTTTCTGGTAAATTTTGATTACAATACTGGATGGGGTGAATATATTTTATATGACAGATGATTTTTTGTTAACTAGTAAATAGTAGTCATTTTAAAACATTTATCTTACAAAGTTGTTTAATCTTTCTAATCTTTACAGGAAAATGCCAAGGGCACTATCTGATGTGTGGAGACATTTCACTGCAGCTATTGTAGAAGGAAA
The DNA here is from genome assembly GCA_023634145.1 of Thymallus thymallus. Taxonomy (NCBI): domain Eukaryota; kingdom Metazoa; phylum Chordata; class Actinopteri; order Salmoniformes; family Salmonidae; genus Thymallus; species Thymallus thymallus. The sequence goes on along the minus strand of CM042413.1, from coordinate 36,512,497 downwards.
AGCTGTGTACATTTGCAAATACTGTTCCAAATCATATATGAAGAATGCAACAAAGATGCAGAATCATCTAGCCAAGTGCATAAAGTTCCCTCAGCGCTCACAACAAGCAACATCTGACAAAAGTCCCTCTACTTCTATTCGAGGTGAAAATTATGAATCAGACACCTTATCGATAGCAACAGCTCATGGTCCTCCTGGAATCAGACGTTTTTTTGTTTCAATGGAGGAACGTTGTCAGAGAAATGCTGATTAATGTCTTGCTCGAGCTGTGTATGCAACTGGTTCACCTCTGATGCTCACAGGCAATGTGTATTGGAAGAGAGTTCTGAATGTTCTTTGCCCAGCATACACCCCTCCAACCAGACATGCTTTATCTACTCATTTGCTGGATGCAGAGTTCAACAGAATTCAAGTGAAGGTCAAGCAAATCATAGAGAAAGCAGACTGTATTGCAATCATCTCTGATGGGTGGTAGAATGTTAGCTGACATGGGCTAGTTAATCTGGACATTTCTGTTATAAATAGCTTTTTAAGGTCTGCAATGACTGACATGACAAGAGGAAAACTGCTGATGCACTGCCCAATTTGTGCATTCACCTATTACAACTTCAAAGATTAGGTTGAAAACCTGAATGAGTTCCGTGCCCTCCTCCCGCATGTCCCACAGTTTGGGAACCACTGCACTTGGATATAAAGGATTGTGATATATGCATGAGAAAAAATATTAAAAGATTCTTGTGACCCGGCCACTGACTGTTTTGGGAGAGCCGGTTAACACCTGGCAGCATTTCAGGATTGGAGCGCATGGCTCTGTTCACATGATCCTGGGAGAGAGACCTCATTAAATTACTGCACCTCTTCCGGGTACCCCCTGGCTGGGGCCCGGTTACCAGGACCACAGGGTCATATGACAAACACAGGCCCCTACTAACACACTTCAGCTCTATGATGGGATAATCCCAATATGGGGGGGATAGCAAAATATGAATAAGTAAGTAAATTACCCATGGTTGCCATACAAAGACAATACTTGTAGGTAAAAGCTAATCAGCATTTTTGACCAACATGGGCTCAACATGGGTTAAATGTCTTATATTTGAAATTATCGTATATATTTAGCCACCACGTGGATATACATCATAAAACTTAATTATGTGGCACTAATCCTGATAAAATCAAAATAATCTGACACTCATGTACAAATTAAACCTCCATTAAACTTCCGTTATGTGGTTCTTTGGAGTGGATGTGTTGAACTTGACAAAAGGGTATTACAGTGGGAGGACCATTTGAGTTATTAGCTCCCAACAGCCTGTGTTGGTGTGTGACTCATTTAACCCTATTCAGGGACATGTCTCTCTCAGGAGGATGAAGATGTGCGTAACTGGACACTGCCTCTAAATATCACCGCTCAATTCCTCACAGCTGTCAACACATGACTCCCTGGGGCAGAACACGGCAGAACACACACCGAGTCCATCCACTCCAGTCCAAACTAACACTCCACATTGAAAAAGCACTGTCACTCCTTTCACTTAACCACTAAACCAGGGATCATCAACTAGATTCATGGGACGATTTTTGGTCGGGGAACTCCAGATGGTCGGGGAACTGGAAAATAATAAAACAGGATTTGTAGCCTGCAAATTGATTGCAAGAAGATATAATATTTGACTAAAACATAATCCTTTCAAACCTTGCTTACATTCACGTGTCCCGATTATGAGTGAACTTTTTTACAGTCTTTTATGTCCAACAATAAAAGATTAAAAAAAAATAATAATAAATGTATATATAAAGTAAAAAAGGTCTCCACTTCAAGTCTACAAGTGCTACTAATTTATCAAGGAAACTGTCCCTCTAACTTGGTGTATTACAGATAGATGATTAGGATAATAACATTTCTATGGGGGGGTTCTCACCTCTTCATACACCTCTCTGACTGCAGCTCCACACGGCTCCTCCTTAGGCTCCATCCCTCCTCCTGGTACAATCCACTGGTTCGGGTGTCTACTGCTGCTCACCAGCAACACCTGCAAAGGGCAAAATAAACCAATTATACTAAAATAGTGGTTTGTGGGCCGAATCTGCAAACCAGGCAGATACTTAACTACACTACCTCAGTCCAACAAAGGATGCATGAATTGAAGGATAAATTGGATGTGTGGGAGTTAAAACATATTCAGAAGGATATTAAATTGAGGAGTACAGTGGAATTTGGTATATTAACCAACACATTGATCAGCAGTACAGCCTTCATCTGGGTATCTGCCCATTGACACAAAGTATATTATATGTCTGACACCAGAAGCCACACCTGCCAGGGTGAGGTGGGTCCATGACTTTGGAAGAACCCCCAATCAGCTCTGTGCCAATCACATTGCCGCCCAGGTCAGGTCTATAACCATGTGGCAATTCCACGGTAACGGAATTACTCTGAGATTCAGATTTTTCACTCTAAAATGCATGCCAAACTAAAACCAATGATGTCAAAGTTTAACAAACCAACTCAATGCACTAGGACTACATTGAACACAGAGAATTTCACAAAAAAACATTTACTGGAATATGCACAGATGCAAAGCTTGGTGACAGAATTACGGTCAAATCTCCCTCTGGTTTTCATGCAACCACGTTTTCCAAAAACTCTTAAATATCTGCTCCGAATTAGGATAGAAAAATGTCTGCAGAAATAATGGGGTGTCAGCTATGACATGACAACTTGAGTTTGAAAATAAATCTCTTTTGATTATGGAAATACAGAAATTACGATAATGATAACAGAATTACAGTAACACAATTGCATCATGGGTCCCTGATCTGTACTACACAGAAATGCATAATTATGCATATGAATGTCCTTCTCTTCAGATGTATCGTGAATAGGTACACAAAGGTAGAAATATGCAATATCATAATTTGCAAATGGGTATTATTCTACACAATGACTATTATTCAAATTAGCTCCGCCTCCAAAATCTGAACGAATCGTAGACGTCTATGTTTCACAAGTTTGGACATCACAGTAGAGCACAGTAGAGTACAGTACATCTCAGTAGAGTAGAGTTCAGTACAGTAGAGTACAATATAGTACTCTATTGTACTGAACTCTATTTTACTGTACTCTACTCTTCTTTACTTTTCTTTACTGTAATATACTTTACCGTACTGTACTGTACTGTCCAAATGTGTGAAACAAAGACGTCTATTATTGTTACTGAGAACACATTCTCATTTACAGCAATGACCTGGGGAATAGTTACAGGGGCGAGTAGGGGGGATCAATGAGCCAATTGGAAGCTTGGGATGATTAGGTGGCCATGATGGCATGAGGGCCAGATTGGGAATTAAGCCAGGATACCAGGGTTAACACGATAAGTGCCATGGGACCACAGAGAGGAGGGTATATTACTGGACATTTTCAGATTACCATTAAACTACCAGAACGTTAGTTTAAAGTATTTTATGTAATCTATCACATTTAGTGGCACTTTTGGGTAATTCAGATTATCACAGGTGTCTGTAATAATCTCTGGCCCTCTGTGTATAAAATATATGAAATAATAGAATAAGATGAATGAATGACAAAGCGGTAAAACATTATCCTAAATATAAACCATACATTTAGAGAATACCATTGGTGTTCAATATGAGGGTTTCAGCATGACATCAAACTGGAGTGAGATGTGAAAAAAGTAAATAGTTGGAAAATAATGCCATTGTTGATTAGATGCTTTTTTCATTTATTAAGCTATTTTCTCTTGAACCATATGGCCTATCTACTAGAATCTCATGGACAATATGGACAAATAAAAAAATGAATACTATATATGATATAGTATATAACAATTATTTCAGTTATTCAAGTATAGGCGTAGATCGACATAGATTTTTTGTTAATTAGCAAGATTACTGAGGTACCTGGCCTCTGAGGTACCAGAGGCAGAAGCATCCTCAGAGGACCCTGCTCAACAAGTATCTATTTTGAGAGAGAAGTGATGGTAAAATCCTAGATATAATCAGGGATGTGTTCTCTGCATGTTTGTCATTTTCAGTGATCCCCAAGTGTAGTTAGTAAAGTTAGTAAATCTTCTAAGTCTCGTTCAGCTCTCGGCTATTGGAACAAACATGAGAAAGCTAGAATTTGAGATTTAGTCATGGACAACGTCACCCACCCTCTGCATGCTATGGTTATGACGTAGAGGAGCACCTTCAGTCACAGACTGATCCCACCACGGTGTGCCAAAGAGCGCTACAGGAGGTCCTTCCTGCCGGCGGCAATTAGACTATTTAATACCTCACCAGGTGCCATGCCGTCGGCAACATAGGCCTAGAACTGTTGGGGTGTTAGGACCTAGTTTAACAATTATGCATCCATCCGTGATTAACTCTAGTCTGTAATCACTCATTCACTCAGGACTTATTTATTCATTCAGGTCTGTATATACATATTCATGTACAGTTGTTATATCATATCACATGCAATATTGTAAGTCATTTTTGGAATGCATATTAGTATCCTGTCAGTTGTATCTTTTTTCATTGCTTTTAGTATATTGAATGTGCAATACGTGCATTTATCTGTAATTAAACCCTGCGCACTAAGGACTGTATTTTAAGGGAATTACTATTATTACCCCAAATTATATCATACACACATTTAGCTATTTAAGTATCTCTTCCTATCATTTACCTGTACAGTTAATTTAACCATGCATAATATTAACTTACCTGTTCATTTAACCAGTCTGTATATTAAGTAAACTATTATTACCCTCACTCATATCATACGCACTTTTAGCTATTTAAGTATTTCTCTGCCATCGACCTGTATCGTATAGTTAACCATGCAAATACTCCTTATTTATCTATATCAACTTGCAATATTTAAAATAAAATAAAAATCCACCTAACACTCTGTAACAATGTATAGTGTACATATTCAGCCATCCACCCATACTATGCAATGTCTTTTTATAGCTTTTTTGCACTCCAGACTATTTTTATACTGCCGCTCTATGTATCATACACCTGTCTTTTCTGTATTTTCGTTCTGGCATTTTGCACCTGCCCTGTGTTTTTTCGTAGCTGCTTGATGAAGAAATTTCCCCTCGGGGATCAATAAAGTATCTATCTATCTATCTATCTATCTATCTATGTCCATGAATGTTAATTTGCCCATCATTTACAGATGCATCCAAATGCGTTTCGGTCAAAGCCAAAATATGAATATTATTTATGTTGACCAAGTTCAAAACCTCATGCATTTTATTAGGAAGGTTTCATACATTAACCTGAGCTATATGCAGCCCTTTCCTTTTCAAGTTAAGATCAATAGAACAAGTGTTTGTTATAGTTGTCATGATACACTACAACACACAAACTCAGATTTAAACATTGGATTAAAATAGCCAGGGAGTTACCCTAGGGTCCCGATACAGTTGCCCGTAGATGTAAAGTTTATCCAACACCAAGGAAACTCGTTGGTTCAGGCAACGCTTTTCCTTCATAATGGGATACAGATTTTTTTCTCATTTCATTGATCTCCATGAGGAAGTGATCATTCATTACAAAATCAGTGTTTCTGAGTTCTCTGCTCCTGCTCTTCACCATTTCCTTTTGCTTAAAATGTTCAAAACATGCAATAATAACACGTGACGTATTCCCAGAGGCCTTACCCATTCTATGGACTGTGGAGAAAGTGACATTACGCACGACATCTGTGGGCAGATTCAGTTGGGCTGACACAGTCTCGGACAGTGTCCTCACTGCTTCTGCTGTTGTCATTCTCCGGTATTCATGAAAATATGAGATTGTCCTGCATTGATGGACACTGTACATCAAGCAAGGTTTCTTTAAAAGTTGTTTGTTCTCCCTTTGCACCACCTCAACCTTGCCATTAATAGAGTCTAGAGAACCTTTCAGCACTGTGTTCTCTTTCTTTAGATCGTCAATCTGACATTGGCTGAATTCTAGACTGGCACATAATGCATTGATGTCCTCTCGTAGTATATCTAAGATATCAGATTTGGAAAGCCTTTCATTGATAGATTTCAACAAGTCAACATCCATATCCGTAAACCTCTCCCCACGCGCGCCCTCTTGCTTGGGGATGGTTTATTGCCATGGTTTATACCGCTTGGCCAACTTGGCTTTGGTTTATTTTGTTGATCGGGTTTGTTGTCCTTAACAGTGCTTGAATCCTCCGAAACCAGCGGCATGGTTATTTGAGCTCATAAATATCTCTCGTCAATGAATCATTCAAGCTCTTCAATGGATTCTGAATCATCCAGCGTGTTTGCAAGTAAGGTAAAACAAAAATAACAAAACAACTTATGTATCTTTCCGGATCTATACAGGCCGTCGGTAGATACACCCAATAAAAAAAAGTAAATTTAAATGTCTGTGTACTCACTCCTGCCTATTGTATTGAAATATTTGCCGCAAACAATTCACTGTGCAATTTGCGATAAACCCCGCCAGCGTAGCACTTGAAATGTTTGCATGAGTTTTTCAGAAAGATGTAATGTAAATGTTGTACAATTTCGAAATAAATAATAAATAGAAATGCCGATAGTGGACAACCTTGTTTTACTCCTGTTGACAGTTTAAAACTTTCTGAGAAGTAGCCATTATTTACTATTTTACACATTACGTTACTATACATATACATAACTTTAACCCATTTTATAAGAGATTCTCCAAAAATGAAATATTCCAGACATTTATATATAAACTCCAGTCGTACTTTTCAAAGTCAGCTATGAATGCCAGGCCTGGTTTCCCAGATAATTTTTTTCCTAGTGTTCTATTGCTTCCAGTCTTATATTATCTCCAATGTATCGTCTATGTAAACCATTACGGAACTGCTGTAGCCTAATAGTTTGGTTGTTCACTAGGAATAGTATAACAGTAACTACTATTCCAGACCTTTTCGGAAGGGAATAAACTATACACAAAAGGGGCCTTGTTCTGGACACAAATAAAGAGTAAAATAAGGATAAACTGATTTGCTTTCATGGAGGACTGGCTTGAATTGTGAGGATTACCACACAATTCATTTTTATTATGAGCCAAATCTATTGGTTGTCTACCCAAAGTTTCAAAGGAAATTTTATGATCTATTTAAAAGACCAGAAAGAATAATAGAGTGACGGCATAGCAGGAACAGCAGCATCTAGCGGTCAAAACCATGTACTTTACCACTACTTTATGGTAAATAATGAGACTTAAATTACTAAATGTATTTTTTTTTTACAGGGAATACATTACATAGTATGAAGCTTCATACTACTTGTCAAACATAAAGAACTGATACTAGAGGTTAGGAGTGTTGGGCCTGTAACTGAAATATCAATGGTTTGAATCCCCATGTTTAAGGAACGCCAATCTTACCTGTTTCTAACTACATAAACTATTTTATAACAATCTGAAATGGTGGGTGTCATGGCTTGCTGAAATTATATAGAATGACTCCACCATATGTGAGCTCACTGAGCACATGCATCCCCTGGCTCCTGCATCCCCTCCAGCCCCGAATCAGGCTCTGTCATCAAGAACTGATTTAACATCAGCTCTACTGATCATTGTAGACCATTGTCGAGAACTAATTAATTACCAGCTAAACAATAAAATCAAGGACCCAGGACAGGAGCAGTTAATAAAAGCATTGTGCAACCTGCACCACTATTTAGCAAAAAGTGAGGCTGCGCTGGGGAGATTCTGAAGAGAACATGCTAGTGATCAATGCCTTGATCTCTAAGATAATGTCACTGAAAGTCACCCCAGAGAAAATTACACCATTATGGTATGAAATTATGTAGATTGGCTATTGATAACTTTACACAGTTTTACATGACCTCATAATTTCTATCCCTAGATAACAATAGAATAATCAGCAATCAGAATTACAAGTGAACCTTGGACAGATTAAATTGTGAATTAGCAAACTTTTTAAAATTACAACCTAAAGGATCACAAGGAGTTGCTGTTTATAGGCTGGGATTATTGAAATAAATACTTATCTTGCAACAGGATGTGTGACACTACCTTTGAGAATTAGCCACAGAAACAGAGGTCTCATCCACACTAACTCTGTATGAACCCAGAGCCCATGGTGTTTGTAGGAACATTGGCAGCAGCACTCTCACTCCCAACTCCAATGCATACACTCACACATACTGTACCTGCACTCTCAAGCATTCACATGCAAGTTCTCTCTCTCTCGGCTCTCTTTGTTCCTCTCTTTACTTCTGCATGAAAACCGACAGGTAGCCTAGTGGTTAGAGCGTTGGGCCAGTAACTGAAAGGTCGCTGGTTCGAATACCTGAGCCGACAAGGTGAAAAACCTGTCGATGTGTCCTTGAGCAAGGCACTTAACCCTAATTTGCTCCAGGGGCTGACTCTGTAGGTAGGCTGTCATTGTAAATAAGAAATTGTTCTTAACTGACTTGCCTAGTTAAATAAAAAATAAAAAAAACAGCTTAGCAGAGCAGCTGAAACACAGAGCCCAACATGTTTGTACGAACATTGGCGGTAGCAGCAACTCTCTCTCACACAACCAAACAGGCTTTGCAAAAGTACTGGATCAGCAGTTGTCTTTCTGCATGAAAACCACAACAGCTTAGCAGGGCAGCTGAATGACCAGTCCTGATCCAATTCACAGCAGTGTGAAGGCCTTGTTGTCATGAAGTTTCAGTGGAAAGAAAACAGTAAACAAGCTCACATTACTGCCTCTACTTATGAACTTGGCATCCACTGACTTATCCACGTTTCACTTGAACTGAAACAATGGTGAGTGCAGCATTCAGCCTGGTTTAACCAAGCCACCTGCTTATGGTAAAACAGCTCAACTTAGCAGAACAATTTCATTTAATTATTTACAAGGATTCATCACTTCATTACTGCAATAAATAATGTCTGTGACTACTTTTCCTCCTGATAGTCAAATTGTATGCATCTTTGTTTACAACAACTGTCTCTGTGTCTTTTAAAGAAGTGTAAAATCCATTCCATCTCTGAATGAAAATGGCTCCTCAGATGAGCCGAGAACTGCATTGCTTGCATGTGAATGCTTGAGAGTGCAGGTACAGTATGTGTGAGTGTATGCATTGGAGTTGGGAGTGAGAGTGCTTCTGCCAATGTTCCTACAAACACCATGGGCTCTGGGTTTATACAGAGTTAGTGTGGATGAGACCTCTGTTTCTGTGGCTAATTCTCAAAGGTAGTGTCACGCATCCTGTTGCACGATAAGTATTTATTTCAATAATCCCAGCCTATAAACAACAGGGAGAGAGTGTGAGTGGGAAAGTGAATCTGACGGGACAGCTAGTGCATCTGTTGCAGCGTTTCTATAAATTACAGCTGACAGGTTACTAGGTATTTAGCACATAGTGTAACACTCATCCCTTGGCCCCCCTGGCTCTCCCAATCACATGCAGGCCTGAAAGACAGGGTCTTGTCCCCAGGCAGAGCAGTCATGATCCAAGACCCCCCGTCTCTTACCACTTCAGTCTCATGTTAAATCCTTAACAGTGTGTGGGTGGTACTGCATACATACAGTACAGTACAGGTTACCTTTGACTGTGTGGTGCCTCAGCATAGAGATCACATTAACACGTGTGGTGACACTCACATGGTACCGACCCTGCACAATATAACCAAAACAGCTGAGGCTCAGTATTAAATAGCCAACTTCACCCTGACTGACTGCAAAAACATGATTTCATAATGGGCCAGTATTTATAGACAGAGGTAGGCTATCATATCATATTTTGAAGGCAAGTGATTATAGCTTGTTACCAATGCAATGAAACAGGACAAACGGCATACCAGCTTCAGAATGCAATTACAGTAGGTAGGCTTATTTGTTCCTCAATGGTCTAAAAAGGTGGTAAAATATATGCCCAAATACAGTAGCCTAAGTCTGACCCTGTTTCCAAATGAGCAGAGTTGTTTTTGTTTATTAAAACCATTCCCTGAGAAAGCATAGCATATTCATGTCAATTAAATTTGATGACCCCAAAAAAATTAAGTCTAGATGGCAAAGCATACATCTCTCTCGCTCTCTCTCGAACATGACTGTGATAGATGTGGTAAAGAAGTCAAAAGAACGCAGACCGTTGGGGATAGAAGAACGCGGGATTGGCGCACATTCAACAAATCTGATCTAATAAAGTAGATGTTTGTAGAATCCGTCATGATTGTAACAGGCCCACAATGTGGTTATTAAAGTCTGATTTTGATATATTTGGCTATTTTCTCTGCATAACATTTAGAAGTAGTCCCTTTTCAGTTTTAAAAGAAATGACTGCTAAATGCTAACCACCGTTCGTATAAACTGGTAGCATAGCCAGCATACATCGGTGGTGGTAGTCAAAGTCGTTTTGAACTGTAATGCAGTTGATTGTCGACGATGACATTAACATGTATTGAGGTTGGCATCCATACAAGCATTATACTCAAGATTTTTACCTCAATATAGTTTGAAATACACATAAATAATAGCCTAAATGTAGCCAATTTTTCTTTTAAATTCAGGATCTTTCCCCCATGCAAAGCCACGGGAAGTAGGGGTATTAAGGATGCTGCAGCACCCCCTGTCAACATACATTTAATTGACATGAATAAGCTATGCTTTCTCAGGGCATTGTTTTAATAAACAAAATCAACTGTGCCCATTTGGAAACAGGGTCAGACTTAGGCTACTGTATTTGGGCATATATTTTACCACCTTTTTAGACCATTGAGGAACAAATAAGCCTACCTAATTGTGATCACTCTCTCTGTAGCCGATGTGAGTAAGGCTTCTAAGCAGGTTAACATTCACAAGGCCGCAGGACCAGAAATATTTCCAGGACGCTTACTCAGAGCATGTGCTGACCTGCTGGCAAGTATCTTCACTGACATTTTCAACCTCTGCCTGTCCTAGACTGTAATACCTATATTTCAAGCAGACCACCATAGTCCCTGTTCCCACGAACGCCAACAGATCCCCAGATGACGGAATCTCTATTGCACTCCACACTGCTCTTTCCCACCTGAACTAAAGGAACATCTACCTGAGAATACTGTTCACTGACTACAGCTCAGCGTTCAACACCATAGTGCCCTCCAAGCTCTACTAAGATAAGGACCCTGGGACTAAACAACTCTCTCTGCAACGGGTTCCTGGACTTCCTGATGGGCCGCCCCCAGGTGGTAAGGGTAGGCAACAACACATCTGCCATGCTGACCCTCAACACGGGGGCCCATCAGGGGTGCGTGCTTAGTTCCCTCCTGTACTCCCTGTTCACCCACGACTGCGTGGACACGCACAACTCCAACACCATTATTAAGTTTACAGATGACACGACAGTGGTAGGCTGGATCACCGAAGACAATGAGACAGCCTATAGGGAGGTGGTCAGAGACCTGGCAGTTTGGTGCCAGGACAACAACCTCTCCCTCAACGTCAGCAAGACAAAGGAGCTGATCATGGACTACAGGAAACAGAGGACTGAGCGGGTCGAGAGCTTCAAGTTCCTCAGTGTCCACATCACTAAGGACCTATCATGGTCTAAACACTGCAACGCAGTCGTGAAAAGAGGGCACAACAACGCCTCTTCCCCCTCTGGAGGCTTTAAATATTTGTCATGGGCCCTCAGATCCTAAAAAATGTATACAGCTGCACCATTGAGATCATCTTGACTGGCTGCATCACCGCTTGGTATGGCAACTGCTTGGCATCCGATTGTAAGGTGCTACAGAGTGTAGTGCGTACAACCTATTACATCACTGGGGCCGAGCTCCATGCCATCCAGGACCTATATACCAGGCGGTGTCAGAGGAAGGCCCTAGAAATTGTCAAAAACTTCAGCCAGCAGGCGGGGCACCAAGTCTGGGAACAAAAGGCTCATGTACAGCTTCTACCCCCAAGCCATAAGACTGCTGAACAGTTAATTAAATGTCTACCTGGACTATTTGCATTGAACCCATTTTTTGTTGTTGCACTGACTCTACCCACACATACTACACATGTTCACACAAAACACACACCCATATTGACACCCCACACACACACTCCATATATGTTGCTGCTATTCTGTTTATCATCTATCATGATTGCCTAGTCACTTTTACCCCTATTATCTCAACTCTAAAATACCTCATACTGCAAATTGACTCGGTACCGGTACTCCTTGTATATAGCACCGTTGTTATTATTTCTATTTCCTGCATTGTTGGTTAAAGTCTCGTAAGTAAGCATTTCATCGTAATCTACACATTTTGTATTCGGCGCATGTGCCAAATATAATTTGATTTAGGAATTTGTCAAGAGTTAGACAAAATCAATGTATATGTTAAGTTTACTTAAGGGACTTCAATACAAGATCTGGAAGATAAAAGAGACTGTTAAATTTAACTTGGTTAAATGTGATGTCAGTAATGTGAATATCTATCCCGTTTATGGTCAGAAAACCAATAATCCCGAGTCTAGGCGGGGGACTCCCTAAAAGCACGCCACTTATATACACGTGACTGTTCGTAATTTAATGTCCCTAACCTGCTACGTTAATTATCCTAGCCTGCTGTGTACGTTTTAAAGTGCTACGAAAAGTCGTAGCTGTATCTAAGTGCCGTGATTTTAGGGAGTCCCAACCATACCTCGTCCTCTTTTTCATTCTTGAAGCATAAACATGCCGCTCGTCTCTTGAAACCTTCACCATCATAAGTCCTCGTCTGGTTGGGCTTAAACTTCATCATATATTTCCAATATTTTATATCTTCGTGCTCCAAGGAAATACGAAAGGTGGTGGGAATGGGGATCTAACCAGATCAAGTCAAGTGCCTTTACTAGGCCAAGAGAGCAGCAGGAAACTACGCACACAATAGCTCCAAAGAAATCTTCAGGCAATCCAATTTAAACGTTATTAATTCAGAAGCATCGCGTATCCAGGAGTGTTGATGATTCTGCGTAACATGCTGGCTGGTTGCCGCTGTCAACACACATATTCTCTGCACCACCCCACTCCCCTTTCCCTCCCCCTTCATCTGTACTCCGCGAGCACCGCAATTTGCTGACCTCCCTACTGCGCCTTGGCCACCTATCCACCTATCAGCGCCATGCTACGATTAGACGTGGTTAATTCCATGATGTAGCAGACTCAGATGTCACTTTAAAATGTATGTCAAACAAAAACCAAAGGTTGCAAATTCGTATTTGTAAGATTTATTTATCTTTGCAATCTTTTTTTTTCTTGAATACATTTTAAAGTGTCTCAGCATCACTGTTACAATGGAATTGTCCATTTCAATAACTAGGCGTTTCTCAAACTGTTGTCAGTCTACTTTTCAAGTTAACGTAACTACGGTTAACTGTAGGTCTACTTTATAGTTTAAAATCTGGCATAACTAGTTCATCTTTGGCAAGTTAATTCCCCATTTCGAGGTCCATTAGAAAACAACATTGCACTCTTACCCTCGAAGCGCAGTGTTCACCACCAATTAATTTTACATTGTAGCCAGCTCACTCAAATCTGCAACATCGTAACAAAAACTAGCATCAACCTCTACGTTACAATGCTGTCCTCTAGTGGTAACTCGAGAATATGCCACCTTCCCTGTAATACAATATTTCGAAGCGTCACTGCTGTTTTGGTTGATGGAATGTAGAGAAAAATATCAATATATTTTGAAGGTGTGAGCATTCCGTTATTTTTTATCACCATGAGGTGGCTGACTGACACTATCAATTGAAGATTAGACTAATAAACTCAGTAGTTGTCAAAAAAATCTAGGGCCATAGTGAAGATCAAGACTGTCTGGCAATAAGCATGGGTTACTCTTCTTTCTGAACTCATCTGAGGGCAGTCATGCTTCCCTGTTGAATCTGACCTATGTTGAGTTCATCAATGTATTAAATTCAACAACAGAATTGAGGATATCCTAACCTGCTATCCTTACTTCCTCAAAAAACAAAAGCGCACAACATGTTCTTATTAAATCAAACAGATTTTATTTACAGAAAAAAATGCAGGTGGACTGTTTTCATACCATTTGGAGAGCAGGAAAACGTGCCCCCCCCCCCCAGTTCAATAGAAAGAATGAATTTACAAACAGTGAATTGAATACAGACTTTTCAAACCAAATACCAATATTGACAGTTGACACAATAGCCTTCATTCTTCTCTTAGTTTGTCCTGTGATCCCCCCATTCCCCTACCCACCCCTTAGCCCCCAAACCCCCCTCAGCTCCTACCTCCTCGAGCACAATACCACCCCAGCACACACTGCAGAACTGACAACTCATTATTATTTTCTGAAATGAATGCCATGGGGAGGAAGTCAATCGTTGTGTCTTGTAGCATTAGATTGTGACACAGGAAGAACAAGAAGCTAAAAGAGCCATGTAGCCAGGGAGTCATTTGTAGTAGTAGGGCGATGTCAGGAAAACATCCATATCAAATAAAAGGAGAGACGAGAAACACTATATATTCCTAAAACAGAAGAAAGTTATGGAATTCCTGTCCCGCTACCCCTATCCCTGCTGCCCTCCCGTCCTCACCTTCCCACCGCCACAAAGGTCACAAGCCTACGTTAGGGTCTCTACACGGACAGTTAAACGTGATGATGGTGGCAGGCTCAGATTCATTGTTAAGTCGTTATATCCTTACTTTGTATTTCATGTTCAAGTGGTTTAGCAGGACCATTGCAGATGTTTTTTTTGCAGCTAGGCCTTTACAGGGGAATGAGTCCATCCATAGTCTGTCTCAAAGGTTGTGTCTACTACGTGTAATCAGCGGTAACAATAAACCAGCATCACGAAAAAAATGTTAAAAGTAAAAAAAACATTCGGCCATCTTGGACAAGAACCCCCACTGTCTCCCTCCACCCCCTCTGAAAAAAAACATAGGACATTTCTCCTTCTATACGGAGATATTTAAAAGCAGAGGTTGACGGTTTCCTCCCAAATCAATGGAAAAAGAAAGCCAAATGGTGAGTTAGATCTTAACTCTGGCTGCCCATGCATCTGAACAGTATTGTATTAGATCTAAACCCTTGCTGCCCATGCATCTGAACAGTATTGTATTAGATCTAAACCCTTGCTGCCCATGCATCTGAACAGTATTGTATTAGATCTAAACCCTTGCTGCCCATGCATCTGAACAGTATTGTATTAGATCTAAACCCTTGCTGCCCATGCATCTGAACAGTATTGTATTAGATCTAAACCCTTGCTGCCCATGCATCTGAACAGTAGTGAGTTAGGACAAAGACGACAGTTGAAGTTTTTTCTTTTATGTTCATTTAAAAAATCTCCAATTTACTTCTCTTTTTCTTTTGTAATATATTCCTTAAAATGTTGATTTTATTATAATAATACCTTTCCAATTCCAAGATTGTGTCCTTTAAATGCAAATGAAGTAGGAAGAAGAGGTGTGTTCACACTGACTTCCCGCTTGGTTTCTTTCCGCTTGGTTTGCGTTTTCTACACTTCTATGTTGTTTTGAGCGTAAAGCCTGGTCCATGTCCGGGCTGCAACACAAAATGAGGAAGAGAGATGAGGTCAGAAAGCAAGACTAGGTCCATTATAGTCTGTTCTAAAAAACAAAATGCTGTGGTGACTGGTGAGAGTTCGGTAATTATTAGTTTTACGGTAGAATCCTTAAGGCTTCAAGTTGTAACATTGTCACATTTGTACTTAATTTGCATGATAGGCTAGAGTGAAAAAGCTACAATATAACAATTAAATGTTTATCAAAGGAAGTCATGACTTCATTAGATGTAGCATCTAAAGTTACCAGCAAGATAGAGCATCTGCAACAATATGATTCAGTGTTGGATTGGCTGAATGGTAGGTTTCATTTAGAGACTGAGCTACAAGTAGGGTTGTGTTCATTGGGCACCACACAATAAAATGGACTGAAACAGGGAAGGATTACCTGGACTTGTCAAAAAATAGTTAATTTTCCCTTTGTTGCGAACCATTTTAACGTTTCCATTAAGTGCCATAATGAACATGACCCAGGCAAGGGGGGGTGGTGAGGCGGTAGGGAGTGCACTGTGGAGGGGTTTACTGCTCAGAGACAGAAAAGGCTATACAGATACTCCTGACCTGAAAATTTAACTATATTTAATTTCAGAATTGGTTAAAATTAGGTTAGGTTAAGGGTCAGTTTAATAATTTAGTTAGTCGTTTTGCCGGTCATGAGTGTCCTTATAGCCTCTTCATCTAGACTTACCTGTCTCTATGGCTTGAGCTTCATTGGACTTCCATTGCTCCGCAACGTCATTCGCTAGAGGATCATCAGGGTTTGGAGCACTTAGTAATGCCTGGATTGATAGCAGGACTGTACGGATCTGCAAGGCTGGAGACCATTTATCTGTGAAGAGATTTGATAACAAAAAAGGACAAACGATGGGGTGAAAGTGAGGGATGAAGGAAGGAGAAAAGGGTGAGTGAGGGAGGCAGAAGGAGAGAGGTTTGAGCAATGTTTGTATTTTGAGTGATGTGGCAGTGGAGGCAGTTAGTGGCATGTCGAGGGCAATGGGGAGATGCGGCTTGAGTGAGAGGTCAAAAGTGTTATCGGAGAGGCCCTTGATCTTCTGAGCAAGATTAAAAAGGCAAATCCCTCAGTGCTTGCAGGCCAAACATGATTCTAACACAGTGGGGATATGGCAGGAAACAGTGCCCAGGCCTGTCCCACTAACAAGCCTGAACTCACTGACATGTGTATGACAGAGAAACAGAGCAGGTGCAGCAGTGTGACAGACAGTTAAAGCTGTCTCATATCCCCAGTATCTGTTTTCAGTCACCTGATAAGACTAACTGGATTGTACATAGATACTTTTGATGATAAAACAGGTGAAATATTAGGGCTGGGAATTGCCAGGGACCTCAGGATACGATATTATAATGATACTTTGGAGCTGATGTTCCATGTGTCTGCTGCAGAGGGAGCCATGAGAAAACACATTTTTATCAGTCAAAATAAAAGTGATTAAACAAATTGGCTCCCTATTTAAAAAGATGGAGAACAAGCTATGAAGGGAAAATACTGGCGTTTTGCTGCAGGTACAGCCAACTAGTGTCAAAATAATATTCCGATATTGTCAAAATTATATGATATATTGTAAAAAATATGATCCTGAAATTCAACTATCGCTTTCAATATCAAATATATTGTGATATTTCCAGAAAGGTAGACGTCCCTAAATGTCAGACCTTTGGTAGCCACTTAAAAAAGGAGACATTTTTATTTCTCAATCTCAACTCGTAAAGTGCATCACCACTTTGTAATGTGCAGTAAAATAGTTTGAAACCTGAAAGTTTTACTTTACTTCAAATAATGAGGCATGTCTAACCTTGTTTCAAAGTAGCCTTGCGAAAATCCATCCATAGAAGGCAATTATTTTATAAAGACTTCCTGATGCCATCAACCAGCCTTTCTCTCCTGTTCTATTGGTTTTCTATCAACTTTCTTTCATTATCAAGAAGCCAAAGGCACAATCTTAGTCATATTTGCAACCCATCATAGTTGTTGCTATTAGATTCCCCCTCTTTCTAAGTTTCTAACAGAGATTTGTATCTGTCACATATGGAACTGCTCACATTTGGTGCGCTGTTTAGAACAGTGTTTTCCGCTAATTGCATTTTGGCAACTGTTTGAAAATTACTTTTTATTAGCTGCTTCATTACAGGAGTTGCATGTTCAATAATAGACTATAGCCTCTTACCTGCAAGATGATCGCCTTGCTAATGTTGCATGTTTCCATTAAGCTCTTCATGAAAAATGTCCGGTCCTTGTATGTATGCATAGTACCAGAGAGGAAGAGGCTAAAATAAGTCCAAGGCGTTTCTATGGGCTTATTTTGGGCCTAAGCTTGTCGCCTGCCTTGGGACGACTCCCATTGTCAGGGTGGAAACATAAGCATCTCGTCATTATATACAGATCTCTGATAGTATTTTCTGTTGGCCACCTCATTTTGCTGTTTGAATTTGTTTTTACAGTTTGTTGACCGGTTAATGTTGACCAGTTAGTCGGCACCTGCAACATCTACCTACTCAATATTTTTAACACTGACATCATTTGCTCCATTATTTCTAATAACCTAGGCCAATATCTTCTTTGTTTTCAAGCAGCCATGTTGTATTGACAAATACGACTGTTTTGTAAAAACCTTCCATGTTGAAATTCACCCCATTAACTAACTTAACGTGAACTGAAAACGGCGAAACGTAGCAACATCAGTTTGGACTCCGGGTTACCATGTTGGTATAAAACAAAGATAGTCAAGCGTTTCTTACCTTTCAAGATGTCTAGACATATTCTTCCCAGCTTGTCTACGTTGGGGTGGTATATTTTGGTCATAAAGCGTACTTTTGGAGCTGCCATGGGGTATTCCTCGGGAAGAAAGAGTTCCAGTTTAAACGTGCCGCCTTCGAAGGGCGAGTCCTGGGGTCCGGCGATGACCACATGGAAGTAGCGGGCGTTCCCTTCGTCAGGCTCCGCCTTAATGCCTGGGACAGGCTCAGCCATCAAGCGCTGAGTCTCCTGACAAACACAAACGACAGACACACAAACAGGGTATGCCTCTATGCAAATACAGACACACAATCACAGTAAGGTACAGTACAGTGGCTGCGTTCTGATTCTCCACCCTTCTCCCAAAGTTTGTATTTGCATACTCCCTTTTAATGCGGAAACCCCCTCCAGCCAATTAATCTGTAGCTAGATTGGTAGAGCATGTCACTTGCAACGGCAGAATAGAGGGTTTGATTCCTGGGAATACACGCATGCACGACTGTAAATCACGTAGAATAAAAGCCTTTGAGAAATGGCATATATTGTTATTCTTATATAATACTTATACCAGTCCAATGGTTGGAAATCCATGACAGGGAGAAGGGTGGGGAATCGCGACGTAGCCAGTGACAATGGCGAAGGTACATAAAGACAGCACCCGACCCATCGCCCCCTCCCCCCACGTACTTCGAACAAATGCCTTGTTTGGTAAATTCGCCTTTGGTACATTGCTCTTCGTTTGTATTGGCCTTAGCACAGTACACATGGTCCAAATTCTAGCTCCAACAAGGCGGCAACAAATAAATAAAAAAGTAAATGGTGCTCCTGTACTGGCACATTGAACCATGTTGCGCGCCATAGTTTAAGAACACTGTGGGTAGAGCTAAAAACAATGACATTATATCTGAATTCTTACATCTTTATGCACCTACGCCATTGTGTGATTTTAGAGACTAGAAGAGAACTTAAGGTAGGCCTAGCCTATGTGAAAAGCAGCCTAAAGGCTCGGACACCAATAGCGTTTGCCTGCCGAGAGTACCTCTGAACAGAGTGCCTGCCGTAAGAAAGTGTAGGCAGCCAGACGTCAACAGCGCGCTGAATGATCAGTAGACTAACAGGATATCCCACTGCCCTTTACATGTCCTCCAAGAGTACAGATTGTCCCATGTCAATCCTGACATTGCTTAGAGCCTGCCCTGACCGCTCTAGTAGTTCTTTAAAAAAGTGGGATGTTATGTGACAAATACCTCACTTTCACATAGCCTTAGCCTACTTTCAATATTTCAAAAGTTTAATTTCCCAGGAAGCGTACTGTACTTTCTGTCTTAGCATGTAGGCTACCTGCCACAATGTTCATTCTGTGCTTTCCCATTATGATCCTATCAATCTAGGGGTGGTAACTAGGGTTCAGCAGACAGGTTTATGTTCCCTTGCTAACTCATCCCTAACAATAGAGAAGGGGAAAAAAATCGAATTGTAGATTTACCCTCTATTTTTATTGAACCTTTATTTTACTAGGCAAGTCAGTTAAGAACAAATTCTTATTTACAATGACAGCCTAGGAACAGTTGGTTAACTGACTTGTTCAGGGGCAGAACGACAGATTTTTTACCTTGTCAGGTTGGGGATTCGATCCAGCACGAACACCCCCTTTTGCCCGAGTGCTTATAAAGGACTCCAAACAGAATTTTCATTAGACCTAGTAGGCTGACGGTGAGCCGAACGTCATGAATGGTTGGACAATAGACCAGTACATTGCTGGGTAGCTACTTGAGTGTAAAATGGTTCTAGCCTTCTGGAACTCGAGTGAAGATGGAAGACTACACGGGAACATTCAGTCTGCAGCTGTTTAAGTACTGTTAACCTAGTAAACTGACCGAGGACCACCGAGTGTGTACCTTTGAAGGATCCAGTCTAACGAAGACAAGAGGAGAACAAACTCACCACTTTGATGTATCAATTTTAACGCTCTAACAGACACTCCACAGACTGATCGGGCGTTAACAGCGAGACGGACACTTTATTGATCCCAGAGGGGAAATTTCTTTGTCAAGCCGCTACGAAAAAAACACTGGGCAGGTGCAAAATGCCAGGATGAAAATACACAAAAGACAGATACATGATACATAGAGCGGCAGTTTGAAAAAGTATACAAATACAAGAAGTCTGGAGTGCAAAAAAGCTATAAAAAGTGTAAATATGTGTTGCATTTCTAAATCCGAATGAGTGGTTGTTAGGATGCTAAATATCCATATTAACGATGAGTGTATTATTCAATTGTATGTACAAGTTGAATTCCTTTGTCTCACCTCCTCCCGCTCTTTGTTTCACCACCTCCTTCCTATGTGTAACTAGCCGTCATATCGGGTTAGTCCACTTGGGCCTTTTCATGGCATAATTAGTAATCAATGTATAATCTATCCTGTGTAGGTATGTAATTCTGTGTGATTATTTAGTTAGTTAGTAAATAAATAAATAATTAAGCCAATTTGTGTATAGCTGATTCATCATGGAGACTAGGGTTTGTGCAGATATGTAAGAGAAATGTATGAGATCTTTAGATCTTAAAGAGTTAATTTGGAAAACGCCAAACTCGTTAAATAAACTTTTCTGTGGTGCCCCAGGTTACTAAATTTAATTCAATCACATAATAGTTAAATGTTAGGTAAACAATTTGATAAAATAGCATGTCATCACATTAATGATAGTCAAGACATGACATCATAGATTTCTTATAGTTCTACTTAACAGTGCACCCCCCCCCCCCCCCAAAAAAATACCGTTGGTATTTACCCCGGTATACAGTATATCACCAAGCCCACACACACCCCTCCGTAGCTGGCTGCAATAGCACCTAAAGCAGAATACCAGGCAGCTGAGTGAGATATTTCTCTCATTCTCTGAAATATGCTAAGGGCTTTTGGAGGTGACACAGAGTCGTATTCATTACTATTAGGCACCAATAAAGAACAAAACTGACCAACATGGAATTACTATTTGTCCCCCCCCAAATCAATACTCATTTTGGTTTTCTGTTACAAAACATTCCAAAAAATTCTGTGGTGTGTCCTAAGGAATATGACCCATGAGACAACTAGGGTTAACTTTCCCATCAACCACTGCAGCAGCAAAAGTACGTCATCAGGCTGTAGGCTGACTAGCTCATCGTGGCAGCCAAGTGTCCCAGGCTCAGAGCTGTGACCTGTAGAAACTCACACCCTTCTCAACGTGATGGAGCAAAAGGAATCTGATACATCCTTATGGTATGCATGAGGCTGACTGGGTTACACACCTGAGCCAGAGAGAGGTGTGCAACACGGAGCAACTGAAGGAATACTGCAGGTGCCACAATAACAATGGAGTTTTACAGGCCTAGGCCATTTCTCTTCACTCGTCTATAGGCCTATTTGTCCCACAGCCTAAATAGAAACCTAAAATACCAATCTTTAGAAAGGTTAATTTAATTTGAGTTTATATTTAATACAAGTGGATAATCCTAACAAAATATTGAGCAATCTAACAACAAATAGGCCCTCTCTACCCATGATGCTACAAGTCAGGCTGAATTACATTCCAGCTCAACAGACCAAGCTTAATAAATCAACTCTGTTAGCCTAGATCTATCTACAGGCAGCTTTTACAGACAGCTAAGAGGAACAAAAACAGTTCCCTAGCAACAGCCACCGCTCACGCTGCTGTTTTTTATTTTCCCTGAATGCAACTCCGAGCGAGATTCCTGAAATGTTTCAGATAACCCAGACAAAAACATGCAGTCCAAACACAGACAAGCAAGGGGCTCCCGGACAAGTCGCACACTCACAGGGGCTCAAGCCCACTGGGAACAGTTCCCAGAACTTCTCCTTTTCCCACCACATCCAACCAATGTAACCATCATATGTGCTCCCTCTCTTGCCACATGTATGATTGACACTCTCTCTGTTCGCATAACAGCATTGATTCAATGACATGGTTGTTGTTGTTGGAGGGGCTCAATTTTTTAAATAATTGGAGGGTAGTAGCAACTTTCCTTTGAAGCCTGCACATTTTCTGACTAACAAAGTCTGTTTTATGGCTAAATAAACGTGCTACAAGGCATTCTGGAATCGAAATTGCCATCAGGTGATTCCTCACAAAACATAATACATTTTCACATTCACTCTGTAGGTAATGCTATGAAATCAAAATACTACTCAAATTACAGAACAAACAGTATAGCTTTATATGACACCCATATTTGCTTTTTGGCATGTACAGATAAAACATTATGGAGTCTTAAAAGGAGACCGGGGGTAAGGCCAAAATGCCAACTTCGATTAGTTACTTCTCAATTACACAAATGTCAAATATATGTCAACAATCCTTCCTCCAAAAGGTCAATTTTATGGATTAAATGTCTTGAAAATGCAAAGAAATCCTGTTTTTTGGGGTCCTGGTTTCATGAGGAATCACCCAAAGTAGCCTAGCCTGTTTGAGCTCAGAGAGCCATCACCTTGACTGGGGGATAATGAAAACAAGACGCTGTGGTCTCCAGGCTGAGCAGATGCTGGGCACAGACAGTTTCATGACATCATTGATCTGTGAATGAGTGAAGACAGTCAAACAAACTGCCCAAACTGGAAGGAGAGACCAGAGATCAACTAGTTTAAGCCTAGATGGAAGTGAGAGAACAAAATAATAACAATTCTTAACACAGTGATATCACAATAGCTCAAGCTCACTGGATGTAGCTAATAGTATGATGTTTACCTCTGCAGTTATGACAGACAGTAGCCTAGTACATAAATTCTATGGTAAGGTTCTGTTCATCTGTGCAGTAAGCAGGCAGAGAAAGTGTAACAAGCCTAGAGAATAGACCTAGCTAGTACTACCAAGCAATGTTGTTATGCTGACTAATAAGATTACCAAGCCCTTCAAAACAAAAGCTGGGGTAAAATACCTGTGCCAATCCTACAACTCTCTCCTGACCGGACCACTCATCTACGTTACACAATAGCTGTGTGCCAATTTCTCCAAAAGCACTGGGAACGTGCTGGGATTAAGGAACCTACAGCGCCTTCAAAAAGTATGCATACCCCTTGACTTACTCCACATTTTTGTGTGTTAGAGCCTGAATTCAAAAATATGTTTTTCCTCACCTATCTACACACAATTCGCCACAATGAAAGTGAAAATGTATTGAAAATGAAATACATAAATCTCATTGACATAGGTACTGAAATCCCTTTGCTATACCAGTCCAAATTGAGCTCAGGTGCATCCAATTTCTTTTGAATATCTTTGAGATGTCACTACAACTTGATTGTGCCCACCGGTGGTCAATTCAATTGTTTGGACATGATTTAGAAAGAAACACACCTTTCTATATAGTCCCATAGTTGACTATACCATGTAGTCCAAGTAACTGTTCGTAGATCTCATAAAATTGTGATGAGGTATATATCTGAGGAAGTGTATAAAACAATGTCTAGAGTGTTGAAAGATTCCAAGAGCACCGTGGTCTCCATCATTGGGAAATTTAAAAATATGGAACTACCCACTCTGCCTAGAGCTGGCCATCTGACCGAACTGAGCAACCGGGCAAGAAAGACCTTGGTCAATGACCACTGTGACAGAACTACAGAGTTCATTGGCTGAGATGGGAGACCCTGCCAGAAGGACAACAGTTTCTACAGCACTTCCCCAACCTGGGTTTTATGGGAGAGTGGCCAGGCTGGAGTCACTCCTGAGAAAAACGCACATGACAGCACGCCTGGAGTTTGCAAAAAGGCACAAAAGACAGAGCATAAGGCAAAAATATTCTGTTGTCTGACAAATTTAACTATTTGGCCTGAATGCAAACCCGGGACAGTTCATCACCCATCTAACACCATCCCTACCATGAAGGATGGTGGCAGCATCATGCTATGGGGATGATTTTCAGCAGCAGAGACTTATAAGGATAGAGGGAACAACGAATAGAGCCAAATACAGGCAATTCCATTGATGAGAACCTGCTTCAGAGTGCAAACAACCTTAGACTGAGACAAAGATTTTCGCTCCAACAGGACAATGACCCCAAGCATCCTGCCAAATCAACGCTGGAATGGCTTCAGTTCAAGAATGTGATAGTCGGCCCAGCCAAAACCCAGACTTGAATCCCTTTGAAAATGTGTGGAAATCCTTGAAGATTGCCGTTCACCACCACTCTCCAGCTAACTTAACAGAGCTTGAGAAAATCTGCATGGAAGAATGTGCAAAGCTAATATACAGACATACTCAAGTAGACTCAATGCTGTAATCGCCGCCACAGTGCTTCTACAAAGTATTGACTCAGGGGTGTAAATACTTATGTAACTGATTTCTGTATTTAATTTTCAAAAAAATAGAAGCATGTTTTTGTCATTATGGGGTATTGTGTGTAGATTAGGTCTGGGCAATATCTAATTAATTTGATTAATTCAAATTTGTTTTTGCGCGGTATTCCAAATGCCTGTATCGCAACAATCAAGTCTTGTTATTCTTTACTTTATTTTAATACTGTTAATCATCAGTTATACTAGAGACATGAGGAGTGCCATGGTCTGGTTTATACACCAGAAGTTAATGGTTATGTGTAGGAGGAATCTATATGGTGGAGAGAGTTGGATTAGTGAGGAAGGGGGTTGAGGTCAGGTCACCCTTAAGGGAGAAGGAACAGTTTTTACCCACATCACTTAACGTCTTGTCGAGCCATAAAATATGTACATGCATGCATGTATGTATGTATCATTAAGTCATTAAAACTCATTCTTCAACCACTCCACAGATTTCATGTTAACAAACTATAGTTGGTTAGGACATCTACTTTGTGTAATTCTTCCAACAATTGTTTACAGACAGATTATTTCACTTATAATTCACTATATCACAGTTCCAGTGGGTCAGAAGTTTACATACACTAAGTTGACTGTGCCTTTAAACAGATTGGAAAATTTAAGAAAATGATGTCATGGCTTTAGAAGCTTCTGATAGGCTAATTGACATCATTTGAGTCAATTGGAGGTGTACCTGTGGATGTATTTCAAGGCCTACCTTCAAACTCAGTGCCTCTTTGCTCGACATCATGGGAAAATCTAAAGAAATCGGCCAATACTTCAGAAAAAAAAAATGTAGACCTCCACAAGTCTGGCTCATCCTTGGGAGCAATTTCCAAACGCCTGAAGGTACCACGTTCATCTGTACAAACAATAGTAAGCAAGTATAAAACACCATGGGACCACGCAGTCGTCATACCGCTCAGGAAGGAGACGCGTTCTGTCTCCTAGACATGAACGTACTTTGGTGCAAAATGTGCAAATCAATCCCAGAACAGCAAAGGACCTTGTGAACATGCTGGAGGAAACAGGTACAAAATAATCTATATCCACAGTAAAACGAGTCCTATATCGACATAACCTGAAAGGCCGCTCAGCAAGGAAGAAGCCACTGCTCCAAAACCGCCATAAAAAAGCCAGACTATGGTTTGCAACTGCACATGGTGACAAAGATCCTACTTTTTGGAGAAATGTCCTCTGGTCTGATGAAACAAAAATAGAACTGTTTGGTCATAATAACCATTGTTATGTTTGGAGGAAAAAGGGGGAGTCTTGCACGCCGAAGAACACCATCCCAACCGTGAAGCACGGTGGTGGCAGCATCATGTTGTGGGGGTGCTTTGCTGCAGGAGGGACTGGAGCACTTCACAAAATAGATGGCATCATGAGGAAGGAAAATTATGTGGATATATTGAAGCAACATCTCAAGACATCAGTCAGGAACTTAAAGCTTGGTCGCAAATGGGTCTTCCAAATGGACAATGACCCCAAGCAAAATGGCTTAAGGACAACAAAGTCAAGGTATTGGAGTGGCCATCACAAAGCCTTTACCTCAATCCAATAGAACATTTGTGGGCAGAACTGAAAAAGCGTGTGCGAGCAACGAGTCCTACAAACCTGACTCAGTTACACCAGTTCTGTCAGGAGGAGTGGGCCAGTTTATATACACCTTAGCCAACCATCTCTCTCCTTCTTGGTTGAGAGAATGCCAAGAGTGTGCAAAGCTGTCATCAAGGCAAAGGGTGGCTACTTGAGCTACTTTTTTGGTTACTACATTATTACATATGTATTGTCATAGTTGATGTCTTCACTTTTATTCTACAATGTAAAAAAAAAAAAAAAGTTCAAATAAAGAACCCTTGAATGAGTAATATTCTAAACTTTCGGCCCCCAGTGTATATAGTGTAAAATGTTTTAACATGATTTTTAGGCCATATCGTCTAGCCCGAGTGGGTGACAGAACAAAAATCTATTTAATCCATTTTAAATTCAGGCTGTAACAACAAAAACGTGCAATAAGTCAAGGGGTATAAATCCTTTCTGAAGGCACTGTACTGGCGTATCTAGGCCTCATCACTTTCTTTTGTGCATGTCAAAAGAAACGTTCTATTTCCCACTTTTCTTATGTCAGCATAGTCAATGTCAAATATAATTATAATCCTTGTGTATCTAACAGTTAGCTAAATAAAAACATTTGCTGCGTCTTGGTTTATAGCCCTGACAGCTATCAAATTGGTGTGTCACGACTAGATAGCTACGTCGTTAGCTAACTTTCTCATCAGAAAACGTGTTGACTGAAAGGGGAATCGAACCATCCATTTAAACGTAGCTCCGTCAAAAATGAAATCCTGCTTATGCCCTGGCCCCCAAGTATGTTGATGTCTGCAGTTATCCGTGTGTCCTCGACACTGCCTATTACTTATTATGCTAGTTAGCTAGCTAACAACACAGGCCTTGCGGAAACTATCTGCCACAATGGTAATGTTTTGATTAGTAGATAAACCTTATTAAAGGGCCAATTTAGCAGGCTAAGTCTATTTTTACTCATAGGCAATTTAGCCCAAATAAAGGTTTCAGACGTTTATATTGTGGCACAGTTAAGAGAGTAGGCTGTCTGTTTGTGTAACGTTATTCCTTGCAAGAAATTTACGACTAGACGGCTAGCTAGCCTATTTGGAATGGGTGGCTGGCTAACGTTTTAGTTAGCTAGTTATATTCATTGTTAACGCTATGGTCCGTATGCTACATTCACTGTGTATATTGTATTAACGAATAAACAAACACCACATTTCTCTGCCATTTTAACAAGCGTGGATGTATTTTTTTAACCCACCCTCAGTTAACGTTACTTATTCGGTTTAGGAACAGGGACGAAACGGAAGTAGCTAACTTTGCAGCTATTGCAACTGCTAGCTGTTTAACTAATTTGCTAACAGTATAGAGCATTTTCGGCATTAGTTCGCTTTATGAATCAGTCACACACAACAACAACATTCCGTGTAAATCACTGAATAATTACCTTAATGATCCTGCGGGGCAGTCCTGCCATCTTGTCTTTATTTCGGGGTTTAGCTGTAACCACAGATAGAACAATGAGACAGATATTTCACCAGATGTGTAAATGTGAAGCATCCGCTTAGCGGTTCCTCTCACTACCCAATGTGGTAGTGAGAGGAAGTCCAGTTGCCGGCAGTGGGAGAATATCGAACGAGATGGATTTTGGCCATGAAACATTTAATGTCAATAAAGTTGTATGTTTTTAAAACTAAAATATGTTATACACAGAGTGGACTGAGTTCTGTAGATTTTACTCTTTGCTAAAGTGGTAAAAAAAAACGTGTTGTTTAGAAGGAGTGCTAAGGCAAATGTAGGTATTGCACACGCGCATTTCACAGAGTAGGCGTTCCCTAACGGAAACACACAAACGTTTACTAGAACACGCCAATAGGATCTCACTAGCTTGGCTCTGCCCACCGCCTTGCTTGTACTGCCCAATATGACTAATTTGTTCCAATTGGAAACGACAGGCTGTGGTCTATCTTGGGTTAGTTATACAAATCTTTGCTGTAGCTCTCTCGCTTCTTTTCATTCGTTTGCGTAGACAGCGAAAGGCGCGCGCACACACGTTTTACGGGGTTCTGCGGTTCTGCGTCACGAGACCATCATGAAAGATTATGGAAAATGTAGTTTTATTATGGTTAATGGGTATGGTAAGTGACAGTGATTGATTGGACAGATCCCCATCTCATTCACGCCCTTGTACTAATGAGTTTCCCCCCACAAAAGGGCTTCATTACAGACATAAATAGCTTCTTGATATGCCACACCTGTCAGGTGGATGGATTATCTTGACAAAGGATAAAATGTTCACTAACAGGGATGTAAACAAATGTGTGCAGAACATTTGAGAGAAATAAGCTTTTTGCGGGTATGGAACATTTCGTTTCCACGTGTGCTTGTGAGAGAGGGAGAGAAAGAAGGAGAATACTGTAGCATGTCTCACTGCATTGACTTGCATTATGCTTTATAAAGTACTGTAGGAGTGTGAGTTTGTGTGGAATACTTTACGTATTGTTTATATATATATATTGGTCCAGACAATTATTCATATTTGAACATGTTCAAGATCTGAAAAATAGAGAAAACGCTATAAAATGGAGTCCAGGTCATCTGATGCAGCACTCCATCACTCTCCTTCTTGGTCAAATAGCCCTTACACAGCCTGGAGTTGTGTTGGGTCATTGTCCTGTGGAAAAACAAATGATAGTCCCCATAGCGCAAAAAATAGATAGGAAGGTGTATTGCTGCAGTATTCTCGTCAAGTGTGCCTTGAATTCTAAATAAATTGCAGACAGTATCACCAGCAAAGAACCATCACACCTCCTCCTCCATGCTTCACGGTGGGAACCACACACGCAGAGATAATCCGTTCACCTACTCTGCGTCTCACAAAGACACAGAAGTTGGAACTAAAAATCTCAAATTTGGACTCATCAGACCAAAGAAGAGTCCAGACAGTCCATATATACTGCAGCCCTCATCCTCCACATACAACACCCGTTCTGCCAGTCACATTCTTTTAAAGGTCCCCTGGGTCGCTCGTCTTTTCAGTTCGCTGCAGCTAGCGACTGGAACGAGCTGCAACAAACACTGAAACTGGACAGTTTTATCTCAATCTCTTCATTTAAAGACTCAATCATGGACACTCTTACTGACAGTTGTGGCTGCTTTGCGTGATGTATTGGCATCTCTACCTTCTTGCCCTTTATGCTGTTGTCTGTGCCCAATAATGTTTGTACCATGTTTTTTGCTGCTACCATGTTGTGTTGCTACCATATTGTTGTCATGTTACGTTGCTACCATGCTGTGTTGTCAAGTGTTGCTGCCTTGCTATGTTGTTGTCTTAGGTATCTCTTTTGGTAGTGTTGTTTTGTGTCTCTTGCCATGATGTGTGTTTGGTCCTATATTTATATTTTATTTATTTGTATTTTTAATGCCAGCCTCCGTCCCCGCAGGAGGTCTTTTGCCTTTTGGTAGGCCGTCATTGTAAGTAAGAATTTGTTACTTGCCTAGTTAAATAAAGGTTAAATAAATAAAAACAGATTTCCACCAGTCTAATGTCCATTGCTCGTATCTTCTGTATACCACCCCTACTTTGTCACAACACAACTGATTGTCTCAAACGTATTAAGAAGGAAATAAATTCCACAAATTAACTTTTAACAAGGCACACCTGTTAATTGCAATGCATTCCAGGTGACTACCTCATGAAGCTGTTTGAGAGAATGCCAAGTGTGTGCAAAGCTGTCATCAAGGGAAAGGGTGGCTATTTGAAGAATCTCAAATATAAAATGTATTTTGATTTGTTTAACACTTTTTTGGTTACTACATGATTCCATATGTGTTATGTCATACAATGTAAAAAATTCTGCAAATAAAGAAAAACCCTGGCCAAGCTCAGAGAACATATGTGCCAATATAAATTATACATTCCGTTATGGACATGAATGTGATAAAGTCAGTGATGTAAACATCTGTGATTAGTTTTGTTTCATTTTAGTCCTACTGTTGCTGTGAAAAAGACATGTCAGGCTTTGGCTCCATCACACAGTCACCCTGTCCCTTTAGGATGAATTTTAAAGTGTTAATAATGTCTTGGTGAGTGGGGCAATTGAAAGCGCTATATACTTTTATTTTTATTTACAAAAGGTAGGCTTTGACCATTTTATTGTACACATGGTGATTGTGCACGTGGTGCTCTACAATTTAAAACCAGTATCATGGCTGTTTTTAAGGATTATAAACTCAACACAGTGTGGACTAGATGTTCTGTTCCCTTATGAGACTAAACAAACCTGTGTATTTCCTCCCCTCAATGATAAACTATCAGACCAGGATGCAAGGGTCAGCAGTGTACAATGGGACCCATGGAGCTCCACCTCTTGACTCATCCCAATGGACAGACACCATTGCCCAATGGGTTGGGGGTGAGGATAGGGGAGTGGACATCAGCAAAGCAGCACAGTGGTAGAGACTGGGAAAAGGCTGATGAGAGAGGTGGCCAGCTGACTACAGACATGCACACTCTGTACCAGAACACGAGAACAGGTAGGACCCAAACTTGTATTGTTTGTATTTCTCTGTCATTTATATCACCACTATGGTCTATTTATTGTCCTACCTCCTAACCTTATTGCATTTTGCACTACATTTTGCACTCTGTATATAGATTTTCTATTGTGTTTTTGGCTATGTTTGTTGACTGTGTAACTCTGTGTTGTTGTTTTTGTCGCACTGCTTTGCTTTGTCTTGGCCAGGTCGCAGTTGTAAATGAGAACTTGTTCTCAACTGACCTACCTGGTTAAATAAAGGTGAAATAAAAAAATAAAAATTATCTATCATGTCAATTACATAGACCATATATAGAAAGGTTCCAATAAAGAAATGATGTGATTTTGTGAGATGGCTTGTAAGAATCATAACGGAATCAAATAATTTGTAAGAGTGTACTGTTTGATTGAATTGTCATGATATTTGATTTCAACACTGATTTCTTTGTAATTGCCATATCTTAAAATATGTTCTTGGGCAAAATGTTTCCATATCAATAAATAGAAGAACATAGTTTGACTTTTGAATATTCTCTTGAAGTAAAAATAAATATTTACATTTTCAGTTTGAGTAATGGCAGTTGATAAAAATTGCCTCTCTTGTCAACTGTTCTGTTGTCTCAGTATAGGTTTCACAGAGTTTAACTTATTGAAACACACAGATTTCAGTGTTAATGTATACACTATATATACAAAAGGATGTGCACACCCCTTCAAATTAGTGGATTTGGCTATTTCAGCCACACCGGTTGCTGACGGGTGTATAAAATTGAGCACACAGCAATGCAATCTCCATATACAGTGGGGAGAACAAGTATTTGATACACCGCCGATTTTGCAGGTTTTCCCACTTACAAAGCATGTAGAAGTCTGTAATTTTTATCATAGGTACTCTTCAACTGTGAGTGACAGAATCTAAAACAAAAATCCAGAAAATCACATTGTATGATTTTTAAGTAATTAATTTGCATTTTATTGCATGACATAAGTATTTGATACATCAGAAAAGCAGAATACTATTTGGTACAGAAACCTTTGTTTGCAATTACAGAGATCATACGTTTCCTGTAGTTCTTGACCAGGTTTGCACACACTGCAGCAGGGATTTTGGCCCACTCCTCCATACAGATCCTTCAGGTTTCGGGGCTGTCGCTGGGCAATACAGACTTTCAGCTCCCTCCAAAGATTTCCTATTGGGTTCAGGTCTGGAGACTGGCTAGGCCACTCCAGGACCTTGAGATGCTTCTTACGGAGCCACTCCTTAGTTGCCCTGGCTGTGTGTTTCGGGTCGTTGTCATGCTGGAAGACCCAGCCACAACCCATCTTCAATGCTCTTACTGAGGGAAGGAGGTTGTTAGCCAAGATCTCGCGATACATGGCCCCATCCATCCTCCCCTCAATACGGTGCAGTCGTCCTGTCCCCTTTGCAGAAAAGCATCGCCAAAGAATGATGTTTCCACCTCCATGCTTCACGGTTGGGATGGTGTTCTTGGGGTTGTACTCATCCTTCTTCTTCCTCCAAACACGGCGAGTGGAGTTTAGAACAAAAAGCTCTATTTTTGTCTCATCAGACCACATGACCTTCTCCCATTCCTCCTCTGGATCATCCAGATGGTCATTGGCAAACTTCAGACGGGCCTGGACATGCGCTGGCTTGAGCAGGGGGACCTTGCGTGCGCTGCAGGATTTTAATCCATGACGGCGTAGTGTGTTACTAATGGTTTTCTTTGAGACTGTGGTCCCAGCTCTCTTCAGGTCATTGACCAGGTCCTGCCGTGTAGTTCTGGGCTGATCCCTCACCTTCCTCATGATCATTGATGCCCCACGAGGTGAGATCTTGCATGGTGCCCCAGACCAAGGGAGATTGACCGTCATCTTGAACTTCTTCCATTTTCTAATAATTGCGGCAACAGTTGTTGCCTTCTCACCAAGCTGCTTGCCTATTGTCCTGTAGCCCATCCAAGCCTTGTGCAGGTCTACAGGCCCTGATGTCCTTACACAGCTCTCTGGCCTTGGCCTTTGTGGAGAGGTTGGAGTCTGTTTGATTGAGTTTGTGGACAGGTGTCTTTTATACAGGTAACGAGTTCAAACAGGTGGAGTTAATACAGGTAATGAGTGGAGAACAGGAGGGCTTCTTAAAGAAAAACTAACAGGTCTGTGAGAGCCGGAATTCTTACTGGTTGGTAGGTGATCAAATACTTATGTCATGCAATAAAATGCAAATGACTTTTTTTTAAATCATACAATGTGATTTTCTGGATTTTTGTTTTAGATTCCGTCTCTCACAGTTGAAGTGTACCTATGATAAAAATTACAGACCTCTACATGCTTTGTAAGTAGGAAAACCTGCAAAATCGGCAGTGTATCAAATACTTGTTCTCCCCACTGTACAAACATTGGCAGTAGAATGGCATAGGATACCATCTTTCCAACAAGTCAGTTCATCAAATTTCTGCCCTGCTAGAGCTGGCCCGGTCAACTGTAGGTGCTGTTATTGTGAAGTGGAAATGTCTAGGAGCAACAACGACTCAGCAGCTAAGTGGTAGGCCACACAGCACACAGAATGGGACTGCAGAGTGCTGAAGCGTGTAAAAATCATCTGTCCTCGGTTGCAACACTCACTACTGAGTTCCAAACTCCTTCTGGAAGCAATGTCAGCACAAGAACTGTTCTTCGGGAGCTTCATGAAATTGGTTTCCATGGCCGAGCAGCCACACACAAGCCTAAGATCACCATGCGCAATGCCATTGTCGGCTGGAGTGTTGAAAAGCTCGCTGCCATTGGACTCTGGAGCAGTGGAAATGCGTTCTCTTTAGTAATGAATCACGCTTCCCTATCTGGCAGTCCAACGGACAAATCTGTGTTTGGCTGATGCCAGGAGAACACTACCTGCCCCAATGCATTGTGCCAACTGTAAAGTTTGTTGGAGGAGGAATAATGGTCTGGGGCTGTTTTTCATGATTCGGGCTAGGTCCCTTAGTTCCAGAATACAATGACATTCTAGACTATTCTGTGCTTCCAACTTTGTGGAAACAGTTTGGGGAAGATGCTTACCTGTTTCAGCATGACAATGCCCCCGTGCACAAAGAGAGGTCCATACAGAAATGGTTTGTTGAGATCTGTGTGGAAGAACTTGACTGACCTGCACAGAGCCCTAACCTCAACCCGATCGAACACCTCTGGGATGAATTGGAACTCTGAATGTGAGCCAGGCCTAATCGCCCAACATCAGTGCCCTACATCACAAATGCTCCTGTGGCTGAGTGGAAGCAAGTCTGTTATAGCAGCAAAGGGGGGACCAACTCCATATTAATGCCCATGATTATGGAATGAGATGCTCGACGAGCAGGTGTCCAAATAATTTTGATAATGTAGTGTTCATTACAGTGCTTATGAATGAATGTTACAGGCAACAATGGTAGATATATGAAAATAACCAGGTTTAAAATCTCAGGCTATAAGACTGTAATTACTGATCGTAATGTACTGTATATTTTCTTTACTGGGTGCAGGTTTTCCATACGTTTAGTGCAAGAGCAGCTGTACAGAATATGATTCGGCTCTCTGGTATTTGTTGGAGATTTAGTCGTTTAAATAAAAAAATGTGATTAAATGTTTTACATAAGTGAAACCCATTTTAGAATATATTAATTCAGTGTTCATATATTGAGTGATATACTGTTTATTTTCTCATAATCAATTCCAACCCATTTGATGATTACTAATGTCAGTCCTGTGTAGCTCAGTTGGTAGAGCATGGCACGTGCAACGCCAGGGCTGTGGGTTTGATTCCCATGGGGGACCAGTGTGAAAAAAAGTATGAAAATGTACACACTCACTAGTGTTGGATAAGAGCGTCTGCTAAATGACGTAAACGTAATGGCATGTTTAAGAGGACATCAAATGCTCCATAAAAGAGGCTTTATTCATGAGTGAAGCTATAACTATTCAAGCTGGGATGGGAGACCCCCACCCTTTCAACCATGCAATATGCATCTACCAGAAATCTATCCACAGGTTAGAAATAACACAGACAGAGAACATCAAGTAACAATAGGAAGCTGCTGAAACATCTGCTTAGGCCCTGAAATGACTCACTTCAGAATTTCCACAGTGCCTTTTATATCAGCCTAATCAGGATTCAAAAATATATAAATGTATAACATAATGCTAAAGTATTGTCCTGAAAATAAACTCATTCCCCAATTGACCTCCCATGGTCACACTGTGACCTTTCGTCCACCAATTGTCCACCATGTCAAAAGGCTTTTTATAAAAAAAATAGTCCCTAACCCACACTACCCTTGATGCCCTGCCCCACCTCGTTCCCATCCCAAATTATCCATTGTCCGGACACACAGGAACAAACGAACCAGGGTCTAATCTAGTCCGTTTACTCAGTGCACAGAGAGAACAGACAATACCAGCTGAATTAGAGGAGCTGTTGCTTCCACGGGGCATCTGATTTGATGAGCAGGATCTGTCCTGACAGGTCTCAACCAGACATCCTAACCCACTCATATAGTATTTCAGCCGGCCCATCACACAATGACACATTGCGCAATCTTAGCTGATAATCTTGCCTTTCTTAACATTAAAAAAATGCAACAGAAAAGGTTTACATTCTGAAAGTGTGAAATGCTGTGCAGGAATGAAACTATTTTGCCCGATTTGACTGTATAAGGAACAACATTTGAAAATACACAGAAAATCAATATTTTCAAAAACGTGAAAAGTGTGGTGTCAATAAGATGGACTGCCAAAGAAGAAAAGTGTGCCTTTGTGCTTCCATGCAACAACAAAACAGTTGTCTGAAGCAAAAATAGAATAGAACAGCCAGACTGGCTAATAAATAGAACTGTTTTTGAAGGAAAAGGATTTTTTTAATCATTTTGTTTATCTCTCCTAGTTGAGGCGGCATCATGGAGCAGTCCCTGGCGCCTGGCTTGTTTACTGGGCATACTCAGCTTCCTGGGGTCGGTCACATCCCTCCATGTGGAACCTGTGACGATGGGCCTCCGCTCCGCCTTCTCGGCCACACGGACGAATAGCATCCTAGGAGGCACCCAGAAGGCTGTGACCTTCAACAGGCTCCTGGTCAACGCAGGAAGTGACTTCAACCCAGACACCGGCCACTTCCGCTGCAGAATCCCTGGGGCCTATTACTTCTCTTTTACAGTGGGGAAATATCCCAAAAAGATGCTGTCTGTTATACTGGTGAAGAATGGGCAGGAGGTGCAGGCTATGGCCTACGACGACTACAAAAAGAAAGGGCGGAAGGTCCAGAGTCAAAGTGTCATGATCAGCCTGAGGGCGATGGACACAGTGTGGCTGATGCTGCAGGACAGTCGTCAGCATGCTCTCTACAGTAACGCTGGCCCTTACATTACTTTCACCGGTTACCTGGTGTACCCCGACATCCCCACAACTGGCTATCTCAACAACCACCTATCCCCGCCATGGCAGCCCTACCCCTATCCCAATCCCAACCCCAACCCCAACCCCAACCCCAACTGCCCCCCTCCTGGAGACCACAGGTATGGCTGGAACGGTAGTGCTAAGGCCCCTGAGGAGCCTCGCTCTGCCTTCTCCGTGGCCAGGACATCCCCGGTCCTGGGGGAGAATGGTGGCTGGCACCAGGAGAAGGAGCCTCTGACTTTCGACGTGGAGTACGTCAACATCGGAGGGCACTTCAACAAGACGTCGGGCCGCTTCACCTGCCGCTACCCCGGGGCCTACTACTTTGCCTTCACGGTGGGGAAGCATCCGCACAGGGCAGTGTCGGTCAAGCTGATGACAGGCCACGGCGAGGTGCAGGCCATGGTGTTCGACGAGGACATGTCCAGAAGGAGGGAGATGCAGAGCCAGAGTCTGCTGCTGCCGCTCCGTAGGGGGGACAATGTGTGGCTCTACAGCCAGCAGGATGAGCGTTATGCCGTCTACAGCAACCAGGGACGCTATACCACCTTCTCAGGCTTCCTGGTCTATCCAGACACTGAGCCCACCACCACTGCCAGCCAGGACTAGGACCAGCACAGAACTCCTTTCTGGTTCAGTTCTTCAAAACACACTGGACCCTCCTTCAAATGTACATGGTGCTATGGTTACAAAACCAATGTCGTGAAAGTGTGAATGCTTTATAGGCTTTGTGTAGAACCACTGTAGTGTTGTGAGTCATTTCTTTTGTTGATACATCATCAAGCTTATGACATCATCACACATAATCATGTAATGTTTCTCATTATAAGCACATTTTCTGTAAAATGGTGGAAAATGTTACGTTTTGTTTTCGGCTGCGTTCAAACCAAAGTTATAGGCAATATGTTAGTATATGATGCTGGACCGTCAGGATTCCTTGGATACCTCTTTTTTTCTCATTCATCAAAGGCTATGAGTTAAGTAGAGCTTTCCTATGTAATCTTTATACACACATACTTTCTTAGTGACATAATTATATATCTTTACTGAGCAGATGTTTTTACAAGTCTCAGAACAACTCAGAAAACTATTTTATCATTTAACTTGTGTAGTGATTGCATTGAGTAGAGACTACTGTGTAAATACTGTACAGTTTGCCTGACTGACTGTATAACCTGAATGTGATGTAGTTATGAATGTTTGATCTATTCTGAATGCATAGTGAAAGAATATTGATTAAAGGTCAACTTACAAGATTCACAGGAACTCAACATTCTCAACTGGTTTTAGCGATTCTCAAGCCTTACTCAATTTTATTTTATTTCTCTCCTGAGCACAAAAAAATATTGTTCAGATTTGATGTAAGATTTCAGATGAGTTATCCCTATCCATTTCATAAACAGCACCATCTGCATGACATAAACAATTGTCAATATAGTAATTCAGAGTAGGTAGCTAACATAGCTTACTTCGTACTCAGATATGTGTTCAAAATAGTGTAACATTGCTTATCCTGAGTAGTTGACTTCATGTGAAGTTTTCTCAATTTGAGCAGCCACTCCTTGAAGACTTTAGCAAAGCACTTTCTAACTTTGCTTGACATACAAAGTTAGAATTGTTCTGAATTCAACAAGCAGTATTTACTCTGTCCACCTCGTCTCAGGTGTGGACTTAAGGCCTCAACAATCTGGATGTCTTTGGCCGCTGCTTGCGCCCTATCCTATGAGAGACCCATCACTTCCAGCTCAGCCACCACTATCCATAACCATCTAGCAGTGGATTCTCCAATATTGTGCTTTACACACTCATTTAAACCTCACACAGTTACTGCTACTGAGCCATACAATGTAACTGGATTCTGAATGCACAGAAACCTGTCAGTGTTTGTTTCTTGTTTGAGCTTAATCTCCAAGAAGTCAGGAATCTGTGAAGAGTTGAGAGTTGACAGATCAAGGACAGATCAAGGATGATAATGCTATGCTATGACTTATATAATGATTTTGATGACTTTTTGACTCACTACATTTACCTGCTTCTCAACGACTGAATCCTGCTCTGATTCTCATCAACTGAATCCTGCTCTGATTCTCATCGACTGAATCCTGCTCTGATTCTCATCGACTGAATCCTGCTATGATTCTCATCGACTGAGTCCTGCTCTGATTCTCATCGACTGAATCCTGCTATGATTCTCATCGACTGAATCCTGCTCTGATTCTCATCGACTGAATCCTGCTATGATTCTCATCGACTGAATCCTGCTATGATTCTCATCGACTGAGTCCTGCTCTGATTCTCATCGACTGAATCCTGCTATGATTCTCATCGACTGAATCCTGCTATGATTCTCATCGACTGAGTCCTGCTCTGATTCTAATCGACTGAATCCTGCTCTGATTCTCATCGACTGAATCCTGCTCTGATTCTCATCGACTGAATCCTGCTCTGATTCTCATCGACTGAATCCTGCTCTGATTCTCATCGACTGAATCCTGCTATGATTGTTTCACAAGTCTTCTCCTAGTCTTGGATTCTGTGTCCACGAATGCCAGAAAATGGATCAGAGTGTAGATAAAAAAATTAAACAAATTGAACAACAAAGTAATAGCTGTTTGGGACATACCGGTAATGGGATTAAAAGTTAATGCTATTAAAGCTAGAATCCTTTGAAACAATAACAAAGCGGTCACCTCAACTGTGTTTTGGTAAAAAGCTGAGGGATGGGCCTGGAGAAATTGTACCCCTCTCAAATTCATAGACAGAGCTATTGATGCAAGGACTGACCATTTATGATATCCAAATGATAGTTTTAACCATATTTTGTTTACATTTACTTTGTTTACAAACATTGAAGTAAAACAAGCTTGTATTGTTCTTTTTTTTTTTTTACAAATTTACAATGACGGCCTACCCCAGCTAAACCTGGACGACACTGGGCCAATTGTGAACCGCCCTATGGGACTCCCAATCACGGCCGGATGTGATACAGCCTGGATTCAAACCAGGTACTGTAGTGATGCCTCTTGCACTGAGATGCAGTGCCTTAGACCACTGCGCCACTCGGGAGCCCCATGGGGGACAACAGTGGAACTAAGCTCATGAGGCATTTATAAGTTAAATTATTCAAGAATCAGTAATTTATATGTCCAAAAATGTGTGTAGCAACCAAGGATTTCAGCTTTAAATTAACAGAGAGTATTTTGCATATGAGGGTTTAGAATTGGATGAAAACTAAAGACAGATTTAAAAGAGGGCACTGTGATACACCATGGCAAAGAACTACACCAGTAGCAAGGATGCAAAGCCCAACTGAACCATCAGTCCTATAGGATCCAGGTAGATATGGTTCCCAGTCAGGGACAAATTGAGATGGAGATTTGGGATTCTGACACAAACCTGAAAGCAGAACGTTGCCACCATCCACATGGCAGTGCAGATGAAAAATATGTTTACATTTTTTTAAATATTATTTAAATAGATAAAGTCACCGATATAAAGCGGGGGTGTATTTCATTAAAGGCGTCATCAAAGTAAATGTGGGACTGAAAGATCACATCATTGATGAGGTTATTCTTTGGCCTGTATTTGTCCAGCCTGGTAAAGGAAGAGGTCATTCATCATTCTATCATTTGTGGAAACAAATTATTGCTTTCAGACTTTACCTGAAAATGTGGATTATTATTTTATCTCGTCACAGGTCTCATGCCACATTGTTGCACACTGGTTCACTGTAACTGGATCTGTTTCCCTGGTGATGAAAGAAATAACGTATTATAAACAAACACCACACATACACACACTTTCTCACACTTCACAGAAACTGGAGAAATAGTACCTTTTTTGCTTGCTGTCCTTCTGAATCTCAAAACCTATGTTGAGCAACATGGACTGTTCAAGAAAGGCCCCCTTGTGGATCTTCCATTCAAACAGGTCCTGGGTCCTCTCAATGCGTTGGATCTGGAGGAACCAGATGTGCACAGTGGACATCATCAAACCCACCCCCCGACAGAGGGACGTACGCCCCCCACCACAGCCGAAGTGACCAGGAGCCGGACCAGGCTGGAGAGAATTCCTGGATCTCCCAATGTCCTCAGAGATACTGTCCAGAAAGGAGCTTCTATAGAGGATGCTGTAGTTCTCCCACAAGTTCACAGAGACAAAGTGGGTCCCAGTGATAGCCAGGCCAACCCAGAGGCCCATCAGTAGGTAAAGGAAAGCAAATGGTATGCTAGAGAATGGAACACTTTCTGAGGTGTCTTCCTGCAAAGAGAAATAGTTTCAGGCAAGCATTGTTATGGGGAATAAAAGGGATGAATTCCCATCAAACACCCCGTGCTTACCCACACCACTGTCTTCCATGTCGGTTTCTCAGAGCCCTTGAAGATGAATTCCCACAGGCTTTTGATGAGGGGAAGGAAAATCACTGTACAGCTGAGCGTGACAAAGAGGGTGCATGGTGTTGCTCAACAGTGTTATCAGAAGCAGAAAGCATGACTAAAATAATAATAAAAATAACATCAGTTGTACAGGGAGAATGTTCTTAACTGACTTGACTAGTTAAATAAAGGTTAAATAAAAAAAATTAAAAAACAAAACAGGGTTTTATCTAGACCTAGAACAAACCATAAAATAAATAGACTATTTCAGACATTTACATAAAGTATTGTACTTTATGGGAATGGATTTTTAGTTAATGTACAAACATAATACGTTTATTTTTATGAATAACATCTGAAAAAGTCTTTCCTAAAACATAATCTTACCTTACTCAATATGGAAAGAAAAAATACAAGCCTACCTCCGATAGAGCAGGTCAGCCATTTCAGAAACTGTGCTCGTGCCCGAAGTGTCTGTTCATCCTGGATGACAGGGACCTGTCTTCGCACGTGCCAGGATCTCCTGATGCATGGAGAAAAGTCAATATTGAACACTATTGGTGAAAGTTAAAAAGTACTTAAAATTAACCTACATCTTTTATGACTTTTCTTAAACCATTTCTTAACATTTCTTAAAATCAATCAAATATAACTTGTATAGGTGTTCTGCTTTTAAATCACTTGCACAAAGCAGATACATAAAATAGATTCGGTCTACTTAATATTAATCCCAAAAGGGAAATTGTGGATTCAAATAGAAAAATATTGCATATTTTATGAAAATGGGTGAGTTACCTGGATGTAAGCTCTCTCTGTTCCTTATTCATAATTGTGCTGTTGTTACCGTGCCCTGAAGAACCTATGAGGTTTATATAGACTAGACTCTCTGGTTCACAGAGTGGGCGAGGAGGGTACTTTTTTGTGTATGATGCATTTTGTTCATTAGAAGTCTGAAGAAAAATACAGGAGTTGTGAGTCACCCATGTAGGTAAAGTAAACTCAGTGACAGGAAAAAATAAATACAAGTGTTTCATTGCTTAAGTTCACAGCCCTGATTTCCAAAGCTAAATACACATTGTTGAAACAGGTGTCTCAAAATGTCCCAATGGCAATTGTGACAAATGAAAGCTTTCTCACAGTGCATCATAATAAGCACTAACATTTTCTGAAGCAGAGGATGGACCATGTTCTTCCAGCTGCTATGTGTCCCCAACCTGAGCCTTTCATTGAGGAGGGACATCTGTCATGTTTTTCCTTGACTTGTTTGTTACTTTGATCTTGACATACCAGGAATATTATGGGTTTCTCAACAAAATGGAACTAAATTACAAATGCATGAATGTGTAAAACAAATGCTGTAGTGAAATATTTGACCTAAAAGCAAACCTGAAGCAGAGCTTATTTTCTTTGCTATCTCTTTTTTAATAATCAGGTCAGTATTCTTCTCTTTAGTTCCCATTGTTATTAGAGGCCAGTGGTTTCAGTGCTGTACTTTACTTTACTACTTCTATTTTTTAACAACTTCGACTTTTACTCCACTATATGCTAAATAAATATATAAAAACAAGAGTAATTGGGAGCATTTTTAAAAATACATGGGAGTATTTACTCACATAATTGGGTCAAATTGATAGATTCATGACACAGGTATACATACACAGGACGATACCAGGAAGCAGGTTCCATTTGCATGTGAGTCTGATTGTAAACCATTATAATCCTTCCTTAATCTATCTGAATATAAACAGTATCCTTAAGGTAGGAATATGTCATATGTGTTCTATCTGAACAATAAACAATCTGATCAATGGCAATTGTTCATAAACAATGGCTTCTCCTTAATGTACTGTATCTGAATATAAACAGATATGATATCATGCTATCGACAAGCAATCATATTGGGAAAGTCTGAAATATGTCCCCATAGGGTTCACATGAGGTTAAAATCCTAATTTTAATTATATTTGCCACCACAATAGTAATTATGTCACAGGGGTATTCCAATCTAGTTATTTTGTGAGAAATATTTCAGCAAGTGTAAACATCCGTGGTTATGAGGTGAGCTCAGTTTGACTACCCACCACTCAAATAGAACGAGGCGATTTCCCAGAAACAAATTAAGCCTGGAATAAAAAGCAATGTCAAAGAATATTCTCTATTGAGCTTGCTTACGGGAAACCTGCTCAATGAGTATAAACACGATTAAAGGACAATAACATGACTATGGTAAACAAAGTCCACCATTCAAAAGATGTTTAATGAGTGATTAAAACAGTCATTGTCAATGCTAGGGGTG
Organism: Thymallus thymallus; assembly: GCA_023634145.1. Lineage (NCBI taxonomy): Eukaryota > Metazoa > Chordata > Actinopteri > Salmoniformes > Salmonidae > Thymallus > Thymallus thymallus. The sequence goes on along the minus strand of CM042413.1, from coordinate 36,469,678 downwards.
TTATCACATTGTTTTCTCCAAAATCTGGTATACAGTGGGGAGAACAAGTATTTGATATACTGCCGATTTTGCAGGTTTTCCCACTTACAAAGCATGTAGAAGTCTGTAATTTTTATCATAGATACTCTTCAACTGTGAGTGACGGAATCTAAAACAAAAATCCAGAAAATCACATTGTATGATTTTTAAGTAATTAATTAGCATTTTATTGCATGACATAAGTATTTGATACATCAGAAAAGCAGAACTTAATATTTGGTACAGAAACCTTTGTTTGCAATTACAGAGATCATACGTTTCCTGTAGTTCTTGACCAGGTTTTCACACACTGCAGCAGGGATTTTGGCCCACTCCTCCATACAGATCCTTCAGGTTTCAGGGCTGTCGCTGGGCAATACGGACTTTCAGCTCCCTCCAAAGATTTTCTATTGGGTTCAGGTCTGGAGACAGGCTAGGCCACTCCAGGACCTTGAGATGCTTCTTACGGAGCCACTCCTTAGTTGCCCTGGCTGTGTGTTTCGGGTCGTTGTCATGCTGGAAGACCCAGCCACGACCCATCTTCAATGCTCTTACTGAGGGAAGGAGGTTGTTGGCCAAGATCTCGCGATACATGGCCCCATCCATCCTCCCCTCAATACGGTGCAGTCGTCCTGTCCCTTTTGCAGAAAAGCATCCCCAAAGAATGATGTTTCCACCTCCATGCTTCACGGTTGGGATGGTGTTCTTGGGGTTGTACTCATCCTTCTTCTTCCTCCAAACACGGCGAGTGGAGTTTAGACCAAAAAGCTCTATTTTTGTCTCATCAGACCACATGACCTTCTCCCATATCTCCTCTGGATCATCCAGATGGTCATTGGCAAACTTCAGACGGGCCTGGACATGCGCTGGCTTGAGCAGGGGGACCTTGCGTGCGCTGCAGGATTTTAATCCATGACGGCGTAGTGTGTTACTAATTGTTTTCTTTGAGACTGTGGTCCCAGCTCTCTTCAGGTCATTGACCAGGTCCTGCCGTGTAGTTCTGGGATGATCCCTCACCTTCCTCATGATCATTGATGCCCCACGAGGTGAGATCTTGCATGGTGCCCCAGACCAAGGGAGATTGACCGTCATCTTGAACTTCTTCTATTTTCTAATAATTGCACCAACAGTTGTTGCCTTCTCACCAAGCTGCTTGCCTATTGTCCTGTAGCCCATCCCAGCCTTGTGCAGGTCTACAATTTTATCCCTGATGTCCTTACACAGCTCTCTGGTCTTGGCCATTCTGGAGAGGTTGGAGTCTGTTTGATTGAGTGTGTGGACAAGTGTCTTTTATACAGGTAACGAGTTCAAACAGGTGCAGTTAATACAGGTAATGAGTGGAGAACAGAAGGGCTTCTTAAAGAAAAACGAACAGGTCTGTGAGAGCCGGAATTCTTACTGGTTGGTAGGTGATCAAATACTTATGTCATGCAATAAAATGCTAATTAATTATTTAAAAATCATACAATGTGATTTTCTGGATTTTTGTTTTAGATTCCATCTCTCACAGTTGAAGTGTACCTATGATAAAAATTACAGACTTCTACATGCTTTGTAAGTGGGAAAACCTGCAAAATCGGCAGTGTATCAAATACTTGTTCTCCCCACTGTAAGTACATTATCCCGTTGAGAGATCATTTCTTCAAATAATGTCTCCAAGTTTATTTGGGAACAGGCTGTCACATGCAAGTAGTCCATCACAAAGGCTCACAGAACACCTGAGCATAGCCTATACACAATATTAATTCACAACATCTCAAAGCGGTGTTAAGTCCAAAGTCAGAACATCTGAAATGGTCAGATGGTCAGCTTCTGAAATGGTTGCAGCTTCTGAAATGGTCAAAGTCACTAAGGTGAAATGTTTGTTTTTCCTCTCCTCTCCTCTCCCCCATTGATACCCACCCACCCACCCACCCACCCACTCACCCAGCCAGCCAACCACCCACCCACCAAGCCACCCAGCCACCCAGCTACTAAAGCTACCCACCCACCCACCCGTCCATCCATCCACCCATCCACCCATCCATCCATCCACCCATCCATCCATCCATCCATCCATCCATCCATCCATCCATCCATCCATCCATCCATCCATCCATCCATCCATCCATCCATCCATCCATCCATCCATCCATCCATCCATCCATCCATTCCATCCACCCATCCATCCATCCATTCCATCCATCCATCCACCCACCCACCCACTCAACCATCCACCCATCCATCCACCCATCCATGTATGCAGCCTTTATGTACCATTTACTGTACGCCATTCACCTGTCCCAGATCTCGCAGAGGAGGGGTTTGAACTTGTGGTCACTCATGCGCTAGAAGGTGAGCATCTTGGCATGGTGGTGGTTGAGGGTCCGCAGCTCGATCAGACGGCCCAGGAGACGGGCAAAGTGCTGGGGCTCCAGCAGGTGCTGCATGGCACAGAACCTCCTGAGCACCTCCAACATGGGCTCCTGCAGCCTCTCCACCGCCTGCTGGCCCTTCACATACAGCCGGTCACTCTCCTGTCATACCCACCCAGCCACCCAGCTACCATCCGTCCGTCCGTCCACCCATCCATCCACCCGTCCATCCATTCGTCAATCCACCCGTCCATCCACCCGTCCATCCATCCATCCATCCGTCCATCCATCCACCCGTCCGTCCGTCCACCCGTCCATCCACCCGCCCATCCATTCGTCAATCCACCCGTCCATCCACCCGTCCATCCATCCACCCGTCCATCCATCCACCCGTCCATCCATCCACCTGTCCATCCATCCATCCATCCATCCATCCATCCATCCATCCATCCATCCATCCATCCATCCATCCATCCATCCATCCATCCATCCATCCATCCATCCATCCATCCATCCATCCACCCATCCACCCATCCACCCGCCATCCACCCATCCATGTATGCAGCCTTTATGTACCATTTACTGTACGTCCCAGATCTCGCAGAGGAGGGGTGTGAACTTGAGGTCACTCATGCGCCAGAAGGTGAGCATCTCGGCATGGTGGTGGTTGAGGGTCCGCAGCTCGGTCAGACAGCCCAGGAGACGGGCAAAGTGCTGGGGCTCCAGCGGGTGCTGCATGGCACAGAACCTCCTGAGCACCTCCAACATGGGCTCCTGCAGCCTCTCCACCGCCTGCTGGCCCTTCACATACGGCCGGTCTGTAGAGGAGATGAAAGGGGAAGTTCAATATTTTACAACTAAAGGATAGATTGCTTCTCACCCTGAAAGTAGTCTATTGGGTAGGGGAAACTGTTCGGTTTACAAACTTCAGATAATTTTAGCCATCGCTAGCTAAGAAGGAGTGATAGGGAGCATTCGACATGTTTAATTAAAGGCCCAATCACCTTTAAGTAACGTCAAACCAAATAATCAAGTTGATTTCAGTTAATTTGACCATGCCATTTTAACTTGTGCCACATGGAAGCTCACCTGGTGACAGGATGGTAATGGCGGTGAGGAGGGCGTGTTCTTCCTGCATCATCTGGAGTTCCCTGATGCTTTTGTAGAAGGTGAACATGGGTGTAATGAACTCCTCTGATAAGCCTGGAAAACATGTGGAGATGCACGATCAATACACAACCATTGGATGGCAGTATTGTCCATAGATGGCAATATAGATCACTGAGGGGAATGGGTTCAAACATTTTTCAAAGGTATAAGCATAGATGATATACTGATACCTAGTATAATTCCCATAAAGTCCCACTGTAATGAATAAAAATATGTGATAAAGATTAGTAGTATATCATTTGAGGATACCAAAAAAATACCATTGGACTTCCATTAAAAAACTACTACCACCAACCCCCACCTCCACCACTACTACCACCAACCCCCACCTCCACCACTACTACCACCAACCCCCACCTCCACCACTACTACCACCAACCCCCACCTCCATCACTACTACCACCAACCCCCACCTCCATCACTACTACCACCAACCCCCACCTCCACCACTACTACCACCAACCCCCACCTCCATCACTACTACCACCAATCCCCATCTCCACCACTACTACCACCAACCCCCACCTCCACCACTACTACCACCAACCCCCACCATTACTACCACCAATCCCCACCACTACTACCACCAACCCCCACCTCCACCACTACTACCACCAACCCCCACATCCACCACTACTACCACCAACCCCCACCTCCACCACTACTACCACCAGCCCCCACCTCCACCACTACTACCACCACCAACCCCCACCTCCATCACTACTACCACCAACCCCCACCTCCACCACTACTACCACCACCAACCCCCACCTCCACCACTACTACCACCAACCCCCACCTCCACCACTACTACCACCAGCCCCCACCTCCACCACCACTACTACCACCAACCCCCACCTCCACCACTACTACCACCAACCCCCACCTCCACCACTACTACCACCAGCCCCCACCTCCACCACAACTACCACCAACCCCCACCTCCACCACTACTACCACCACCAACCCCCACCTCCATCACTACTACCACCAACCCCCACCTCCACCACTACTACCACCACCAACCCCCACCTCCATCACTACTACCACCAATCCCCATCTACACCACTAGTACCACCAACCCCCACCTCCATCAATACTACCACCAACTCCCACCCCCACCACTACTACCACCAATCCCCACCTCCACCACTACTACCACCAACCCCCACCTCCACCACTACTACCACCAACCCCTACCTCCATCCCTACTACCACCAACCCCCACCTCCATCACTACTACCACCAACCCCCACCTCCATCACTACTACCACCAACCCCCACCTCCATCACTACTACCACCAACCCCCACCTCCATCACTACTACCACCAACCCCCACCTCCATCACTACTACCACCAACCCCCACCTCCATTCCTACTACCACCAACCCCCACCATTACTACCACCAATCCCCACCATTACTACCACCAATCCCCACCACTACTACCACCAACCCCCACCTCCACCACTACTACCACCAACCCCCACCTCCACCACTACTACCACCAACCCCCACCTCCACCACTACTACCACCAACCCCCACCATTACTACCACCAATCCCCACCATTACTACCACCAACCCCACCACTACTACCACCAACCCCCACCTCCACCACTACTACCACCAACCCCCACCTCCACCACTACTACCACCAACCCCCACCTCCACCACTACTACCACCAGCCCCCACCTCCACCACTACTACCACCAACCCCCACCTCCACCACTACTACCACCACCAACCCCCACCTCCATCACTACTACCACCAACCCCCACCTCCACCACTACTACCACCACCAACCCCCACCTCCATCACTACTACCACCAATCCCCATCTCCACCACTACTACCACCACCAACCCCCACCTCCACCACTACTACCACCAACCCCCACCTCCACCACTACTACCACCAACCCCCACCATTACTACCACCAATCCCCACCACTACTACCACCAACCCCCACCTCCACCACTACTACCACCAACCCCCACCTCCACCACTACTACCACCAACCCCCACCTCCACCACTACTACCACCAACCCCCACCTCCACCACTACTACCACCAATCCCCATCTCCACCACTACTACCACCAACCCCCACCTCCATCAATACTACCACCAACTCCCACCCCCACCACTACTACCACCAACCCCTACCTCCACCACTACTACCACCACCAACCCCCACCTCCACCACTACTACCACCAACCCCTACCTCCATCCCTACTACCACCAACCCCCACCTCCATCACTACTACCACCAACCCCCACCTCCATTCCTACTACCACCAACCCCCACCTCCACCACTACTACCACCACCAACCCCCACCTCCACCACTACTACCACCAACCCCCACCTCCACCACTACTACCACCAACCCCCACCATTACTACCACCAATCCCCACCACTACTACCACCAACCCCCACCTCCACCACTACTACCACCAACCCCCACCTCCACCACTACTACCACCAACCCCCACCTCCACCACTACTACCACCAACCCCCACCTCCACCACAACTACCACCAACCCCCACCTCCACCACTACTACCACCACCAACCCCCACCTCCACCACTACTACCACCAACCCCCACCTCCATCACTACTACCACCAACCCCCACCTCCATCACTACTACCACCACCAACCCCCACCTCCATCACTACTACCACCAACCCCCACCTCCACCACTACTACCACCACCAACCCCCACCTCCATCACTACTACCACCAATCCCCATCTCCACCACTACTACCACCAACCCCCACCTCCATCAATACTACCACCAACTCCCACCCCCACCACTACTACCACCAACCCCTACCTCCACCACTACTACCACCACCAACCCCCACCTCCACCACTACTACCACCAACCCCTACCTCCATCCCTACTACCACCAACCCCCACCTCCATCACTACTACCACCAACCCCCACCTCCATTCCTACTACCACCAACCCCCACCTCCACCACTACTACCACCAACCCCCACCTCCACCACTACTACCACCAACCCCCACCTCCATCACTACTACCACCAACCCCCACCTCCATCACTACTACCACCAATCCCCATCTCCACCACTACTACCACCAACCCCCACCTCCACCACTACTACCACCAACCCCCACCATTACTACCACCAATCCCCACCACTACTACCACCAACCCCCACCTCCACCACTACTACCACCAACCCCCACCTCCACCACTACTACCACCAACCCCCACCTCCACCACTACTACCACCAACCCCCACCTCCACCACTACTACCACCAACCCCCACCTCCATCACTACTACCACCAACCCCCACCTCCACCACTATTACCACCAGCCCCCACCTCCACCACAACTACCACCAACCCCCACCTCCACCACTACTACCACCACCAACCCCCACCTCCACCACTACTACCACCAACCCCCACCTCCATCACTACTACCACCAACCCCCACCTCCATCACTACTACCACCAACCCCCACCTCCACCACTACTACCACCAACCCCCACCTCCACCACTACTACCACCAAAAACATTTTAAAAATCCACCCCATCCAGTCAGTCACATCACAGAGCTATAAGCCTTCAGAAATGCCAGGAGGGCACAAAGAGGGAGAGAGGGGACAATAGAGCTCTCGATGTTTAGATAAAGAACAATAGCCTTTTTAGACATCATCTCTCTCTTTTCCCTCAGACTGGCCTTTAGCTTGAATATCTCTCAACTAATCCATTCACTCAGGACCTGCACCAAGGGACGTAGTGACGCACACATAGCAGCCATCTCTACCACTCTGTATTCAACTGTCCAACCAGGGGTGTCAAAGTGACAGCTCAGATATGACTGCATATAGCAGCAATACAGTAGGCTTTAGATATCAAGACAGCCAGACTGCTGCACTCTTTAAAAAATATATGAAATAAAGATGCAGAAATAAGTTTATTTAGAGATTAAGATTTCTCAACAAAAACAATAAGGTCCAATCATCGATTCACAAATATGGGCTTCTCTAATAAAAGTAATTAATGTAATGTCCCAGTGAGCAAACTGGTTTCAGTGAGCAAACTGGTTTCAATGATGTCATTTCAACCAGCTTGGCCTGCTGGGGTGTCTTGTGTACTATACACATAAATCCATGAATGCCAATGGCATTAAGCAAATATCAGAATATCAAAGCCAGATCCTCTCGTTTGATGTGTTATGACCAGTACAATTAATTGGATGTTTAGTGAATTATTTATGCCACCTCACACCACACTGCTATCCGATACCCAACACTGCCAGCGTTTATGGACGATAAATCATGTGCATAGCTCTAACTGATCCAGTCTAGCTAGCACCTGTAGACATCCCCATTTTACCACCCTTCCTGGCATATTGCCCATACAAGCTCACAATGGAATTAAATTCTATCCGGCATGCAGGGGTCCGTTTACACGTGTAACCCACACCTGGTCAAGGATCAACAGGTCAGTACACTGCTAGGCTGCCAGCCTCCTCAACAGCTAGATCGTCAGATAAAGCAGTCGTATCCATTATTCACACCAGACCTGAGTGTGTGTGTGTGGATGAAAGGGCGGGAGACCTATCACCGCCATTAATGTTTCATACCAACCATGGTTTGTGGTAACAATTTGTTTGACATGTGAGGGTGTTCATGATGATGATTGAGCTGATGATGATGTTAACTGCGAAGATGTTTTCGAAGATCATGATACTGATGATAATGATAATGATGATGATAACCTCCATTTAGTTCTAGTAGCAGTAGTAGACTTGTGGATGGATATTGGAGTATTTTCACTTGTATGTTCCAGTTTCCCAGTATGAACGCACCACTCTTGCGTATCCTGTCCTCCAACACATCTGTGTGTCCATGGGGTAGCTTCCTAGTAAACACCTCTGCTGAGCGCAGGAACATGGCCTCCACTGCCGAGCCCTTCAACAGTGCTATCTGATCCTCATGGTCCAGGGCTGAGAAACCTGCACACAGACAAACACACAGTCAGGGGAGGCTATTGCAGGGAGGAAGGCGAGAATGGACCTCCTTTATGGTTTGTGAGAAATTAAAAATAATGAAACATATTAAATATCCTCTTTGTGTTGCAGAATAATAGTGAATAACACATATGGAATCATGTAGTAATCAAAAAAATCAAAATATATTTTATATTTAAGATTCTTCAAAGTGGCTCTTGGCATTATCTCAACCAGCTTCATGAGGAATGCTTTTCCAACAGGCTTGAAGGTGTTCCCACATATTCTGAGCACTTGTTGGCTGCTTTTCCTTCACTCTGCGGTCCAACTCATCCCAAACTATCTCAATTGGGTTGAGGTCGGGTGATTGTGGAGGCCAGGTTGGTTCATTGTCCTGTTGACATTAAGTGCAAACCAGATGGGATGGCGTATCGCTGCAGAATGCTGTGGTAGCCAAGCTGGTTAAGTGTGCCTTGAAATCTAAATGTCACCAGCAAACTCTGGGTCTTCTTTTCCTGTGGTGGTCCTCATGAGAGCCAGTTTCATCAAAGCGCTTGATGGATTTTGCGACTGCACTTGAAGAAAAGTTAAAAGTTCTTGATATTTTCCGGATTGACTGACCTTTATGTCTTAAAGTAATGATGGACTGTTGTTTATCTTTGCTTATTTGAGCTGTTCTTGCCATAATATGGACTTGGTCTTTTACCAAATAGGGCTATATTCTGTATACCACCCATACCCTGTCATGACTGCTCAAACGCATTAAGGAAAGATATTCCACAAATTAACAAGGAACACCTGTTAATTGAAATCCATTCCAGGTGACTACCTCATGAAGCTGGTTGAGAGAATGCCTACTTTGAAGAATTCGTTTTTACACTTTTTTGGTTACTACATGACTCCATATGTGTTATTTCATAGTTTAGATATCTTCACTATTATTCTACAATGTAGAACATAGTATAAATAAAGAAAAACCCTTTAATGAGTAGGTGTGTCCAAACTTTTGAATGGTACTGTATATTTTGTGTGAAATGTGTATATTTGTGTCTCATTGTGCAGGGCACATTTAAAAAAGAGACCTAAGTCTAATATGTCTTCCCTGGTCAAATAAAGGTAAGATAAAAACAACGAAAAAAGACTTGTGTTAATGCCTCGGCTTTTGCTCAGTGGGCGAACAAAGTCTTGAGTCACAATGATGACCCATTCTCGGTCCTTTGTTGTTATCATGTTGCTATGATGGTGCCAAGGAGCCGATTAGACTATTAGTATGGAGTACCGAGGTACAAAGGCCAGAGGTTGACTGATAATCGATGTTGACTGATATCTATTTGACTGTAATCTATTTATATAAACCTTGTATATATAGAAAATATTGGAATGATCATCGTTGCCTAATAGAAGTCCAGACCTGGAATGTTTTTGGTAAACTCCACCAGCACTTGAACATGACTGGTGGCCATCTCTGTCAATAGAAGGAAGTTCTCTTCTGCATTGAACTGCTCTTGTAGCTGGAGAAACATCAAGGGCACACAAAATGGAGATAATTACAGAATGTGTGTGAAGTGACACTGCTGGCTAATAAGGAGTGTTATGTAACTTTATCTAAGACTGGAGGGAAACAAAACTGTCAGACACTGGGATAGAGAGCATGTGGTGTTATTCAGGGATATGTTACAAGGGTCTCTTACTGTCTTCCATGAACTATGAATATGTCTGAGTTGTAAAGCATACATGATGTCTTGGTGAAAAACACACCCCACTGGGCACATACTGGTTGAATCAATGCTGTTTCCACGTCATTTCACTAATATTACATTGCACCAACATGGAAAAGACATTGAATTGACGTCTGTGCCCAGTGGGACAGAATTTGCTAGAATTGTAGGTGCTATCACGTACTAGTTTTTTGGCCATGTCTTGAGGAATTCGATGTTTCTGGTAAGCTTTTACGATGAAGCTCAAGAGAGCCTGCTGCTCTTGACTGAGCTGAAGTTTCTCCTGAAATAAAACCATTAGCTATCCATTTTGAATCTCTTCTGTATAACATTAGGGCTAATTATGAGACATACTTTGTAAAGTGGCAGTCTTAGCTGTGAATAATACAATCCCTTGGTGGCAACAGGACTTTAGAAATGTTGAAATATTCATAGTTTATTTTAACACTGGGCTTATGGGGATCAAAGGCAATTGCAGCTGAGGAACCTTTTTTTATCCCATATCCAGTAATCAGTGTAGGGTATTTAAATGTAGATAAAGACAAATAGACAATCAAATAAAAAACAGAGTCTTAATTTTGTAGATTAGATTTCTCAATTGGGAATCACTGATATTTCTCTCATTTTGAAGAGCAAAAAAACATTCTAAAGAGTAAAAGGGGGAGAGTTTACCTTTGGCAGTTTGGTGGTGGAGGTGACCTGTTTGGTGTCTCCGTTGTCTCCCCCCTCTGTCTCGTCCCCAGTGGATTCTCCCGGGGAGGCCTTGGTGTTTTTCTTCAGCCTTTTAGATTTATGCTGGATCTCTGTCAGTAGACCTGTGGGCATTGATGATGGGTTCAAACACAAAGTGTTGAACGAGAATTTCACCCCTACTTGTTCAATAAGGATTATCTTTGTGAATGCACTGTAGACAGTCAGCCAGGCATGATGCCCAATGATACAGCAGGACGTTTGATATTTTATTCAAGTGGCTTCATAGTATAACTATTGGTTTGAGGAAGTTATTGAGTACGTTTTGAACACAGATTCTCACCTAAGGTAAGTGGTTAGCACAGACGTAAAGTCCAGATAATTAGGGAACTCTTTTCAACGACTGGGGATTTCCCCATTATTACCAATCCTATCAGTGTGATATTATTCTACATTATACAACCCCTGTATGTTATGCAAGGAGTATGTCAATGTTACTACTTTCAGTAAAGTCTGCCAAACCAGGGGAAAATCTACGATCAGTGTTTCCTTTGAATTAAGAACTTTTAGAATTGGCTCTTTTTACAGTGCCTTGCAAAAGTATTCATCCCCCTTGGCATTTTTCCTATTTTGTTGCATTACAACCTGTAATTTAAATTGATTTTTATTTGGATTTCATGTAATGGACATACACAAAATAGTCCAAATTGGTGAAGTGAAATGAAAAAAATAACTTGTTTCAAAAAATTCTAAAAAATAAAAAACAGAAAAGTGGTGCATGCATATGTATTCACCCCCTTTGCTATGAAGCCAATAAATAAGATCTAGTGCAACCAATTACCTTCAGAAGTCACATAATTAGTTAAATAAAGTCCACCTGTGTGCAATCTAAGTGTCACATGATCTGTCACATGATCTCAGTATATATACACCTGTTCTTTCAGAGTCTGCAACACCACTAAGCTAGGGGCACCACCAAGCAATCGGCACCATGAAGACCAAGGAGCTCGCCAAACAGGTCAGGGACAAAGTTGTGGAGAAGTACAGATCAGGGTTGGGTTATAAAAAAATATCTGAAACTTTGAACATCCCACGGAGCACCATTAAATCCATTATTAAAAAATGGAAAGAATATGGCACCACAACAAACCTGCCAAGAGAGGGCCGCCCACCAAAACTCACAGACCAGGCAAGGAGGGCATTAATTAGAGAGGCAACAAAGAGACCAAAGACCCTGAAGGAGCTGCAAAGCTCCACAGTGGAGATTGGAGTATCTTTCTATGAGACCACTTTAAGCCGTACACTCCACAGAGCTGGGCTTTACGGAAGAGTGGCCAGAAAATTGCTTAAAGAAAAAAACAAGCAAACACATTTGGTGTTCGCCAAAAGGCATGTGGGAGACTCACCAAACATATGGAAAAAAGGTACTCTGGTCAGATGAGACTAAAATTTGTTTTTTGGTCATTTATGGAAAACCCATAGAAAACCCATTTCATCGGCAGGGACTGGGAAACTGGTCAGAATTGAAGGAATTATGGATGGTGCAAAATACAGGGAAATTCTTGAGGGAAACCTGTTTCAGTCTTCCAGAGATTTGAGACTGGGACGGAGTTTCACCTTCCAGCAGGACAATGACCCTAAGCATACTGCTAAAGCAACACTTGAGTGGTTTAAGGGGAAACAATTAAATGTCTTGGAATGGCCTAGTCAAATCCTAGACCTCAATCCAATTTAGAATCTGTGGTATGACTTAAAGATTACTGTACACCAGTGGAACCCATCCAACTTGAAGGAGCTGGAGCAGTTTTGCCTTGAAGAATGGGCAAAACTCCCAGTGGCTAGATGTGCCATGTCTATAGAGACATACCCCAAGAGACTTGCAGCTGTAATTGCTGCAAAAGGTGGCTCTACAAGAATTGAATTTGGGGGGGGGGGGGGGGGGGGTGAATAGTTATGCAAGCTCAAGTTTTCTGTCTTATTTCTTGTTTGTTTCACAACAAAATATATTTTGCATCTTCAAATAGGTAGGCATGTTGTGTAAATCAAATGATACAACCCCCCCAAAAATCTATTTTATTCCAGGTTGTAAGGCAACAAAATAGGAAAAATGCCAAGGGGGTGAATACTTTCGCAAGCCACTGTACAGTGAGACCAAAGGAGACTGCGAGATCAGGCCATGAGAGCCATCCAGACATGCCTAACACATAGCTTTGGGAGTCAGAGGAGGGAGCACTGTAGCGCCAACAGACAGGGCTGTTGAATGCCTGCTACCTACAATATTCATCCCAACTTCCCTACAACATTTATTAGCAACACGAGCCCAACTACGTCCTCCTGCTCTCCTGACTCCCCCCCCCCCCCTCTCTCCCTCTCCCTCCCTCTCTCCCTCCCTCCCTCCCTCCTATCTTTCCACAGTCTTTCCTTTAAGAGCAACAATGGTGAGACCTTTCTATTGTGAGAGGTATGACACACTTTCCCTCAGTGGCATTCAAAGCAGTCGTGTCAGTTCTCTGCTATGATCTGAGACTGCCTCCAGTGCATTGAAAGAACAGTATGATTCTATCACACAGTCTAATGAAGAGATAGTCAGGGGGTCAGCTAGACACATGTCAATCACAGCTAGACACGTCAATCAAAGCTAGACACATGTCAATCACATATTGACACACGTCCGCAAGATGCCCAAAGAGATATAATGCTTGACTGCTTACATTTGTATACGATCACATATATCTCTATATCACTTTATTATGCGTAGGAATACTTTGGAACAGATTTCCCAAATTATAATCACTTGGAGTTGATTTGCTGGTGTTTTTACAGTCTTTTATGTCCAATTTCGTCATAGGGGCGACAGGTAGCCTAGAGGGGCGACAGGTAGCGACAATGTGTCTGGTGTTCAACCTTCCTAAGTTCTCTCATGTCACCCCACTCCTCCGCACACTCCATTGGCTTCCAGTTGAAGCTCGCATCTACTAAAAAACCATGGTGCTTGCCTATGGAGCTGTCAGGGGAACGGCACCCCCTTATCTTCAGGCTATCCTAAGTTGAATGCACCAATTTGTAAGTCGCTCTGGATAAGAGCATCTACTAAATGACTAAAATGTAAATGTAAAAATGTAGCCTAGTTGTTAGAGCGTTGGGCCAGTAACTGAAAGGTTACTGGTTCGAATACCAGAGCTGACAAGGTGAAAAACCTGTTGATGTGTCCTTGAGAAAGGCTCTTAACCCTAATTTGCTCCAGGGGTTGACCCTGTAGGTAGGCCATCATTGTAAATAAGAATTAGTTCTTAACTGAAATGCCTAGTCAAATAAAGGTAAAAAATATATATCCACTTGGTTATTCTAGTCTTGTCCCAACACTGCAAGTCCCGTGCGGACTCGGGAGAGGCGAAGGTCGAGAGCCGTGCGCCCTCAGAAACACAACCCACCAAGCCGAATTGCTTCAGCCATTCGCAAGTGGCTGAATCTCACCGGATAAATAATCCGAGCAAGGGTAACAGCGACATTAGACCGGAGGAAATCTGGTCTGATGAGTCCAAATTTGACATTTTTGGTTCCAACCGCCGTGTCGTTGTGAGACAGAGTAGGTGAACGGATGATCTCTGCATGTGTGGTTTCCAACGTGAAGCATGTAGGAGGAGGTGGTGTGATGGTGTGGGGGTGCTTTGCTGGTGACACTGTCAGTAATTTATTTAGAATTCAAGCCACCCTTAACCAGCATGGCTACCACAGCATTCTGCAGCGATACGCCATCCCATCTGGCTTACGCTTAGTGGGACTATCATTTGTTTTTCAACAGGACAACGACCCAACACACCTCCAGGCAGTGTAAGGGCTATTTTATCAAGAAGGAGAGTACTGCATCAGATGACCTGGCCTCCACAATCACCCGACCTCAACCCAATTGAGATACTGTAATTTGGGATGAGTTGGACCACAGAGTGAAGGAAAAGCAGCCAACAAGTGCTCAGCATACTCCTTCAAGACTGCTGGAAAAGCATTCCAGGTGAAGCTGGTTGAGAGAATGCCAAGAGTGTGCAAAGCTGTCATCAAGGCAAAGGGTGGCTACTTTGAAGAATCTGAAATGTAACACTTTTTTGGTTACTACATGATTCCATATGTGTTATTTCATAGTTTGATGTCTTCACTATTATTCTACAACTTATATACAAATGTATGTGGACACCCCTTCAAATTAGTGGATTTGGCTATTTCAGCCACACCCATTGCTGACAGGTGTATAAAATCGAGCATGCAGCCATGCAATGTCCATAGACAAACATTGGCATTAGAATGGCCTTACCTTCATAGGATGACACCTTTCCATCAAGCCAGTTCATCAAATTTCAGCACTGCTAGAGCTGCATCGTCAACTGTAAGTGTTGTTATTGTGGAAACGTCTAGGAGCAATAATGGCTCAGCCCGAAGTGGTAGGCAGCACTAGCTCATGGAACAGGACCGCCGAGAGCTGAACGCATAGCACATAAAATTCGTCTGTCCTTGGTTGCAATACTCACTACCAAGTTCCAAACTGCCTCTGGAAGCAATGTCAGCACTATAAATGTTAGTCTGGAGCGTCATGAAATAGGTTTCCATAAGCCTAGCGCTTCGAACACACTGTGTTTTGGTACACCAGAAGTACATTAATTTACAATGGAACGCTGCGTTCTGTGTGGTGCATATGTTGGATGTATCGAACGGATGCGTCAAACTGTATGCGTAAACGGGTTGACAGAAATTGTAGCAGAAGGTGAATGTTGACCTTTTCTCCCACACATTTCTAGATGATGCTGCATACTATTTTGCGCAATGACACAATTACCACGCGCTATGCGTCTTCTGGAGTGGTGTAAAGCTCAGTGGAACTGAGTTATTTGCTGTGATGAATTACGCTTCACCATCTGGCAGTCCATGGACGAATTATAAAGCAAACCATGCAATTATCACAACATAGGTTGTAATATGGATGTTTTACTGTCTTAGCTTGGCTTGCTCAGTGATTTTACCCACACACTGCTACTGCTGCAACTAGATTGATTCTGGAGTAAAGACCATCAAGAGTGAATAAGAATGGAGGTTCCTCCCTATGTCATGAACTTTCTTGTAAAATGTACTGTACATCTTTCAGTAATGATGGTTTAGGGTTTCCTTTTACTATGAGTCCCTTTCCTTATTCATAATACCAGTACTTCACATTCTCTACCATTAAGAGTGGCATCATTGGTACAGTATCATGAAGAACAGCTGTTGGCGGGGGCTGATACTCACACTCTGCCAGCATGCCCATCTCCTTGCATTTCCGGAGACGGCACTCCTGGCACTTCCTCCGCATGTACATGTCCATCTCACAGGTCCCTCCATTCTTGCACTTGTACACAGCGTTCTTGGTGATGCTCCGTCTGAAGAAGCCTGAAGGCAGTGATCAACACAATTACCAAGTGACCTCAGTTTGGTCATATGGTGAAATACTAGTGATATTATGTACTGTAAAGGTGGAGTGTCCTTGAAACTGACTAGCTCAATAGGAACACATTGGAGTAAACCTGATAGACTTTCCTTACAAATACTATGACACGATACAGGTACATGGTCACCCATAATTTTGATTAAATAATTTTATTTTATTTTATTTAACCTTTATTTAACTAGGCAAGTCAGTTAAGAACAAATTCTTATTTACAATAACGGCCTACCCCGGCCAAACCCGGACGACGCTGGGCCAATTGTGCTCCGCCCTATGGGACTCTCAATCACGGCCGGATTGTGATACAGGCTGGAATCGAACCAGGCTCTGTAGTGAGGCCTCTAGCACTGAGATGCAGTGCCTTAGACCGCTGCGCCACTCGGGAGCCCCGAATAAATAAATTACCCCTCTAATGGAATGATGCCATTGGATTGTAACTGGCCTTGACATATGCCCAAGGGGTGCTTCAAACCATTAACATTAACCCCTTTCAACAGTGTAACTCATAGAACTAACAGGTAATTAGACATTCAAGCGCAGGGTGACGAGTACAATGACACACATTAACATTGCTTAGCTCCGGTTCCCTCCGCCTTTATACAGATGAAAGCTGAGAGGGAACACTATCCGGAGGTAGAACGAACGAGGGACAGCCTAACCTCAAACCTACGCTCAGACATGAGGCAGGACAGCCAAGTGACCACAACCTTGCCATTATCCACCCCAACAGGGTGGAATTACACTTGCACCCATTCACCTGGGGTTTTACACAAAATAGAATAAAACTATGTTGTCGTAAAACAGTTAAAGACGGGTTGTTAGTTGTGGTTTGTCAGGTTGGGTGTCACTGAGCTCGTAATTTGTTCATGAAGAGTTGCTGTAAAGTAATGCTTACTCTTAGCACTGTGTGAAGCCCAGAAACAATTAATTAATTCATCTTTGTCATGAGGAAATGTAATCAAATCAAATCACATTTTATTTGTCACACACGCCGAATAAAATATGTGTAGACCTTACAGTGGCATTCTTACTTACAAGCCCTTAACCAACGATCCCGTTTTAAGACAAATAAGACCTATTGAAAAAAAAAAGTTTATTTTTATTTTATTTTAATCAACTTTTTAAACCAGGCAAGTCAGTTAACAACAAATTCTTATTTACAATGACGGCCTATGTACTAAATAAACTGAAGTAAAAAATAGAAGAACAACAATAAAATAACAATAACAAGGTTATATACAGAAGGTGTGGTGACCTTCTGAGTGTGTCATACCAGTGAAGCGGGTGAAAGTAGAATAAAAACCACTTTTTTTTATGGGCCAACTCATAGAATTCCATATAGAATCCCTGTTAATTCAATATGATCTCTGTGGGCCTAGTCGTAAAGATGTGTCATTTAACTTTTAAAATGTATAAACTTTTTATTGTGGCATAAACACAAATAGTCATGATGCTTTCATCTGATTGTCAAACAGCCACTTCAAAGGGCTCCTTTACTAGGCTACTTGCGCACATTCATCCACATATTTCCAGCCTCCAACAGTCGTGCATGGAAAGAGACAACTGTTACACAAAATACCATAAAGTGTAAGCAAAAAAGAAAAAAACAATTTAACCATTATTTAACAAGGCAAGTCAGTTAAGAACAAATTCTTATTTACAATGACGGCCTACCCCGGCCAAACCCTCCCCCATCCCGGACGACTCTGGGCCAATTTTGCGCCGCCCTATGGGACTCCCGATCACGGCCGGTTGTAATTTGTAGATTGTTATAAGGCCTGAATTTATGCGTCCACTGCTGTCTGTGGTGTCTCGGTGTCGGCCACTCTTCTATGCCTATGCAAAATGTATGTGTTCTAGTCTAACCACATCGCATTTTGGAGCGTAGGCTATACAGTCGTGGCCAAAGGTTTTGAGAATGACATAAGTATTGGTCTCCACACAGTTTGCTGCCTCAGTGTTAATGATGGCAATTTGCATATACTCCAAAATGTCATGAAGAGTGATCAGATGAATTGCAATTAATTGCAAAGTCCCTCTTTGCCATGAAAATGAACTTAATCCCCAAAAAACATTTCCATTGCATTTCAGCCCTGCCACAAAAGGACCAGCTGCCATCATGTCAGTGATTGTCTCGTTAACACAGGTGAGAGTGTTGATGAGGACAAGGCTGGAGATCACTCATGCTGATTGAGTCAGAATAACAGACTGGAAGCTTTAAAAGGAGGGTGGTGCTTGAAATCATGTTCTTCCTCTGTCAACCATGGTTACCTGCAAGGAAACACGTGGCGTCATCATTGCTTTGCAAAAAAGGGCTTCACAGGCAAGGATATTGCTGCTGGTAAGATTGCACCTAAATCAACCATTTATCCGATCATCAAGAACTTCAAGGAGAGAGGTTCAGTTGTTGTGAAGAAGGCTTCAGGGCGCCCAAGAAAGTTCAGCTGCGGATCGGGCACCACCAGTGCAGAGCTTGCTCAGGAATGGCAGCAGGCAGGTGTGAGTGCATCTGCACGCACAGTAAGGCAAAGACTTTTGGAGGATGGCCTGGTGTCAAGAAGGGCAGCAAAGAAGCCACTTCTCTCCAGGAAAAACATCAGGGACAGACTGATATTCTGAAAAAGGTACAGGGATTGGACTGCTGAGGACTGGGGTAGAGTCATTTTCTCTGATGAATCCCCTTTCTGATTGTTTGGGCCATCCGGAAAACACCTTGTCCAGAGAAGACAAGGTGAGCGCTACCATCAGTCCTGTGTCATGCCAACAGTAAAGCATCCTGAGACCATTCATGTGTGGGGTTGCTTCTCAGCCAAGGGAGTGGGCTCACTCACAATTTTGCCTAAGAACACAGCCATGAATAAAGAATGGTACCAACACATCCTCCGAGAGCAACTTCTCCCAACCATTCAAGAACAGTTTGGTGACGACCAATACCTTTTCCAGCATGATGGAGCACCTTGCCATAAGGCAAAAGTGATAACTAAGTGGTTCGGGGAACAAAACATCGACATTTTGGGTCCATGGCCAGTAAACTCCCCAGACCTTAATCCCATTGAGAACTTGTGGTCGATCTTCAAGAGGTGGGTGAACAAACAAAAACCCACAACTTCTGACAAACTCCAAGCATTGATTATGCAAGAATGGCCTGCCATCAGTCAGGATGTGGCCCAGAGGTTAATTGACAGCATGCCAGGGCAGATTGTAGAAGTCTTGAAAAAGAAGAGTCAACACTGCAAATATTGACTCTTTGCATTAACTGAATGTCATTGTCAATGAAAGCCTTTGACACTTATGGAATACTTGTAATTATACTTCAGTGTACCATAGTAACTACTGACATAAAGATCTAAGAACACTGAAGCAGCAAACTTTGTGGAGACCAATACTTGTGTCATTCTCAAAACTATTGGCCACGACTGTAGACTACCACCTGTTTTCAAGCCCAGTCATTTTCCATGCCTCTGACATGCGGTAATGATAGAAAGTTGTGTAATAGCCTACAGTTTTCTTGACATTTTTTTTTTATTGTCATAGGCTCATGTTTTACCGGTACAGACCAGATTTATTTTACCGGGATGCCGTACCAGACCGTACCGCCTTACTTTCACTCCTGCAGTGGAGTAATCTTCAAAAGAACTGAAGATTAACAGAACCTTATCGCCACCAGGTCAGCTAATGATCAACGAATGTTACCTCATTTCATTCTAATCCTTTATGAACGCAATGCCAGTCAAAAACAACATTCTTATCAACTATTGGTTCTTTTCAATAAGACATTTCTTATGAGTCACTTGTGGCATCAACCAAGCTTAATGAGCCAAATTAGGACTGGAAATGTAATTTAGTGTTTCAGCTGTTAACAAGACTTTAATACACATATGTGCATGTAGAATCACCTCACCAGAAGTGATATGCACACCCTTTAAGAAGATGTGAGCCCATCCATAGAAGGGTTCCAGAGTTTAATGGCTGTGATAGGAGAAAATTGAGGATGGATTAAGCCTCATCACCAACGACGATCAGACAGCCTATAGGGAAAAGGTCAGAGACCTGGCAGTTTGGTGCCAAGACAACAACCTCTCCCTCAACATCAGCAAGACAAAGGAGCTGATCGTGGACTACAGGAAAAAGAGGACAGAGCAAACCCCGATTCACATCGATAGGGCTGTAGTGGAGCGGGTTGAGAGCTTCAAGTTCCTTGGTTTTCACTTCACTGAGGATCTATTGTGTTCCACACAGTCGTGAAGAGAGCATGACAACGCCTCTTCCCCACGAGGAGGCTGAAAAGATTTGGCATGGGCCCTCAGATCCTCAAAATGTTCTACAGCTGCACCATTGAGAGCATCTTGACCGGCTGCATCACCGCTTGGTATGGCATCTTCTTGACATCGGATCTCAAGGCGCTACCGAGTTTTTATTTTTATTTTGTTATTTCACTTTTATTTAACCAGGTAGGCCAGTTGAGAACAAGTTCTCATTTACAACTGCGACCTGGCCAAGACAAAGCAAAGCAGTGCGACACAAACAACAACACAGAGTTACACATGGGATAAACAAACGTACAGTCAATAACACAATAGAAAATCTATGTACAGTGTGTGCAAATGTAGTAACATTAGGAAGGTAGGGCAATAA
Source organism: Thymallus thymallus (assembly GCA_023634145.1). Classification (NCBI taxonomy): domain Eukaryota; kingdom Metazoa; phylum Chordata; class Actinopteri; order Salmoniformes; family Salmonidae; genus Thymallus; species Thymallus thymallus. The sequence continues at coordinate 36,448,623 of CM042413.1, read as the reverse complement.
ATAGGCCATAGTGGCGAAATAATGACGAATTAGCATCAACACTGGAATGATAGATGTGCAGATGATGATGTGCAAATAGAGATACTGGAGTGCAAATGAGCTAAAATAATAAATATAGGGATGAGGTAGTAGGGTGGGCTATTTACAGATGGGCTGTGTACAGGTGCAGTAATCGGAAAGCTGCTCTGACAGCTGATACTTAAAGTTATTGAGGGAGATTGTAGTCTCCAGCTTCAATGATTTTTGCAATTCGTTCCAGTCATTGGCAGCAGAGAACTGGAAGGAATGGTGGCCAAAGGAGGTGTTGGCTTTGGGGATGACCAGTGAAATATACCTGCTGGAGCGCATGGTACGGGTGGGTGTTGCTATGGTGACCAGCGAGCTGAGATAAAGCGGGGATTTACCTAGGATAGACTTATAGATGACCTGGAGCCAATGGGTTTGGCGACTAATATGTAGTGAGGACCAGCCAACGAGAGAAGACCGGTCGCAGTGGTGGGTAGTAAAAGGGGCTTTGGTAACAAAACGGATGGCACTGTGATAGACTACATCCAATTTGCTGAGTAGAGTGTTGGAGGCTATTTTGTAAATGACTTTGCCGAAGTCAAGGATCGGTAGGATATTCAGTTTTACAAGGGCATGTTTGTCAGCATGAGTGAAGGAGGCTTTGTTTGCGAATTCTAGAATTCTAGGATGCCGATTCTAGATTTAATTTTGGATTGTAGATGCTTAATGTGAGTCTGGAAGGAGAGTTTACAGTCTAACTAGACACCTAGGTATTTGTAGGTGTCCACGTATTCTAAGTCAGACCCGTCAAGAGTAGTGATCAAAGTCCTGTGGACGGGTGCGGGCAGTGTTCTACTGAAAGCATGCATTTAGTTTTACTAGCATTTAAGAGCAGTTGGAGGCCACGGAAGGAGTGTTGTATGGCATTGAAACTTGTTTGGAGGTTTGTTAACACAGTGTCCAAAGAGGGGCCAGATGTATACAGAATGGTGTTGTCTGCGTAGAGATGGATCAGAGAGTCACCAGCAGCAAGAGCGACATCATTGATATACTGTATATACAGAGAATAGAGTCGGCCCAAGAATTGAACCCTGTGGCACCCCCGTAGAGACTGTCAGAGGACCGGACAAAAGGGCCTCCGATTTGACACACTGAACTCTATCTGAGAAGTAGTTGGAGAACCAGGCAAGGCAGTCATTTGAGAAACCAAGGCTGTTGAGTCTGCCAATAAGAATGCGGTGATTGACAGTCGAAAGCCTTGGCCAGGTCGATGAAGTACTGTCTTTTATCTATGGCGGTTATGATATCGTTTAGTACCTTGAGCGTGGCTGAGGTGCACCCATGACTAGCTCGGAAACCAGATTGCATAGCAGAGAAGGTACGGTGGGATTCGAAGTGGTCAGTGATCTGTTTGTTAACTTGGCTTTCGAAGACTTTAGAAAGGCAGGGCAGGATGGATATAGGTCTGTAACAGTTTGGGTCTAGAGTGTCTCCCCCTTTGAAGAGAGGGATGTCCGCGACAACTTTCCAATCTCTAGGGATCTCAGATGATACGAAAAAGAGGTTGAACATGCTAGTAATAGGGGTTGCAACAATTTTGGCATATAATTTTAGAAAGAAAGGGTCCAGATTGTCTAGCCCCGCAGATTTGTAGGGGTCCAGATTTTGCAGCTCTTTCAGAACATCAGCTATCTGGATTTGGGTGAAGGAGAAGCAGGGAGGTGGGGGGGGGCTTGGGCAAGTTGCTGCGGGGGGTGCAGAGCTGTTGGCCGGGGTAGCCAGGTGGAAAGCATGGCCAGCCGCAGCAAAATGCTTATTGAAATTTTCGATTATCGTAAATGTATCGGTGGTGACAGTGTTTCCTAGCCTCGTTGCAGTGGGCAACTTGGAGGAGATGCTCTTATTCTCAATGGACTTTACAGTGTCCCAGAACTTTTGGGAATTAGTACTACAGGATGCACATTTCTGTTTGAAAAAGCTAGCCTTTGCTTTTCTAACTGACTATGTACTATATATTGGTTCCTGACTTACCTGAAAAGTTGCATATCGTGGGGGCTATTCGATGTTAATCCAGTACACCACAGGATGTTTTTGTGCTGGTCAAGGGCAATCAAGTCTGGAGTGAACGAAAGGCTATATCTGTTCTTAGTTCTACATTTTTTGAATGGGGCATGCTTATTTAAGATGGTGAGGAAAGCACTTTTAAAGACCAACCATATCCCAGTTCAAGTCACCTAACAGTACAAACTCTGAAGATAGATGGGGGGCAATCAATTCACATATGGTGTCCAGGGCCAGCTGGGGGCTGAGGGAGGTCTGTAACAAACGGCAACAGTGAGAGACTTATTTCTGGAAAGGTTAATTTTTTTAAGTAGAAGCTCAAACTGTTTGGGCACAGACCTGGATAGTACGACAGAACTCTGCAGGTTATCTCTCGCAGTTCTATCTTGACGGGAAATATTGTAGTTGCGGATGGAAATTTCAGAATTTTTGGTGGCCTTCCTAAGCCAGGATTCAGACACGGCTAGGACATCAGGGTTGACGGAGTGTGCTAAAGTAGTGAATAAATCAAACTTAGGGAGGAGGCTTCTGATGTTAACATGCATGAAACCAAGATTTTTACTGTTACAGAAGTCAATAAATGAGAGCGCCTGGGGAATAGGTGTAGTACTGGGGGCTACAGGACCTGGGTTTACCTCAACATCATCAGAGGAGGAGTAGGATATGGGTACGGCTAAAGGCTTTAAGAACTGATCGTCTAGTGCGTTGGGTACAGAGAATAAAAGGAGCATATTTCTGGGCGCAATAGAATAGATTATGGCATAATGTACAGACAGGGATATGGTAGGATGAGAATTAAGTGGGGGTAAACCTAAGCGTTGGGTAATGATGAGAGAGGTTGCATCTCTGGAGACGCCAGGTGAGGTCTCTGTGTGTGTGTGGGGGTGGGACAAAGGAGCCATCTGAGGCATGTTGATCAGGACTCAGGGCGCTACAGTGAAATAGAACGATAAGGAATAACCTAAACATCAACAGACAAGGCATATTGAAATAAAATAAGGGAGAGGCATAAAACAAACACAGTTAATCAAGAGAGCTAAGACAACAATGGGTAAATGGCAATGAATAGACTGAGAAAAAGTTGTGCCACACACAGCACCTGAGTTCGAATCTGAGGCTTAACAGATAAACAGAATGAGGTACCGTGTAAGGAAACAGTCCAGCAGGCAACAGCTATGTAGCCGAGTGATCATAAGGTCCGATGAGCAGCAAAGAGGTGAGCCAGGGAGCAGTTCAGTGGACGCTGCACTACGCGAGCGGGAGGCACGGCGTTTAGAATGCTAGCGGGCCGGGGCTAGCGGATGGATCTTCGGTGATGTCGCAGTGGAAAAGCCTGTTGAGACCACGTCGGACAATTACGTCGGCAGACCAGTCGTGATTGCTCGGCGGGGCTCCGTGTTGACAGTAGAAGGTCCAGGCCGGTTGACAAAGGTACTGCAGCCCGGGAAATTAGCTAGTACACGTCGGCTTGCCGGGAGATGGGCCTAGCTCGGGGGTAGCTCAAGGCTAACTGGTGCAAGCTTTTGGACAGTAATGTTAGCCAAACAACAGCCGCCACTTGGTTGGAGGTAGCTAGCTGCGATGATCCGGTGTGATGGTCCTGTTTTTTCGGCAGAAATTGATGAAGTGGAAGGGGTTGGTAGCGCGCTGTGCAGACTGCCCGATATTGTCCGAACTAAAGCTGGCTGATGCAGGCAGAGCAGTGGTGAGGACCGCTATTAGTGGCTAGCAATGGCTAGTAGCTAGTTAGCAAGCTAGCTAGCAGGCTAGCTTCTGTCGGAGGTTCAGTTAAATGATCAAGAAACAGAGAAATAAAGAAAATAGTAGATCCATTCCACGTTGGGTGAGGCTTGTTGCAGGAAAAGTATATGAGGAATAAGAAAAATATACGGAAAGACAGACTAATTACAGACTATTTACACAGGACATGAGACAGGACAAAAAAACACGTCTTCACTGTTACGCTATCTTGGAATCCCAAGTATAGTGCGTATAGACCAGTATGTCACCAAGCTCCCTGCCATTCAGGACCTCTATACCAGGCAGTGTCAGAGGCAGCCCCTAAAAACTGTCAAAGATTCCAGCCACCCAAGTCAAAGACTGTTCTCTCTGCTACCGCACTGCAAGCGGTACCGATGCACCAAGTCTGGAACCAACAGGACCCTGATCAGCTTCTTCCCCCAAGCCATAAGACTGCAAAATAGTTAGTTAAATAGTTAACCAAATAGCTACCCGGACTATATGCATGGACTTTTTTTGACTCACATACGCTGATGATACTGTTTATTATCTATACTGTTGCTTAGTCACCTTATTCCTAGTTATATGTACATATCTACCTAAATTACCTCGTACCCCTGCACATCGACTCAGTACTGGTACCCCAAGTTATCGTTACACGTTGTGTATTTCTTATTACTATTCTATTATTTATGTATTTTCTGTCTCTCTGCATTGTTGGGAAGGGCCCGTAAGTAAGCATTTCACTGTTAGTCTTCATCTGTTGTTTACAAAGCATGTGACACATTTTTTGATGTGATACCTTTACACCCCTCACAGGTGAGAGCGTTATAGTGGTACCCAGTTGCCTTGTCCCCACACACCACACACAGCACCTCCCCTTTGACCCTGCCTGTGTGGGATGTGTGCCGGGTCCTCTTGCACACCACAGGCACTATGGTGGACGCCTCTTCCATTTCAGTATCATAAGTGCCCTCTAGGGGTCCTTTCCTCAGCTCATACATCCCTGTGGGTGAGTACCACTCATCACCGCTGTACTGGGGGTAGTAGTTCTGACTGGAGTAGTATGGCCGGGAGGACCGGGTGGGCTCCACCAAGGGGTATTGCATGCTGGGATAGCTGGTAAAGGGTAAGACTTCCTGGTCCTGGAGCAGAGGGCTCCCTTGTTCTGCCAGAATATCTGGGAAGGGAAAAGAAAGAGGCATAGTTTAAAGGATAGTATCACTGAGTTGAAGTGTGCAATAAACTGATGATTTGAATCATGTTAAGATTTTATAGCCAATGAAAAAGTCAGCTTTGTTTCAGCATGGTTCAGAAAAGCCACAATAGCTATACATTTCCCAAGTCAACAAGTCCTGTTATTTCCCAAGGAGAGTGAGTCACGACAAAACCATTTATCTGATTGGACAAAAAACAGTTCCCAGCAGAAACTGTTACAGTAGTATTAGATAGTGACTTAGAGTATTTAAACGTTAACATAACAGAGGATAGTAATCTACACAGTCACATATAAACCCAGCAATAATGAAAGGTAGATTCAGCGATATGACGTAGATGCAAAAGGTAGACAGCATATTGGGTCAATTTCTGCAACAACTAAGAGCGTTGAAACGCGATGCTCAACTTCTCTGCTGTTTTGGTGTCCTGGCTACCACGCTGTAACGGCATGAAGCATGAACCCGTGCACATGCGTAGATACTGTGTGTGACTGTGTAAGAGCGAAGTCTTGCATCTCACTCATCTCAATCTCTGCGGTGCTGGTCGTGGCAACCCATTTCACTGTGTCTAACTTTAACCTCACGTTCTCAAATACAGGATGGCTTGACCTAACTAACTATTTCTAAAGAGATATAGTACTTACTGCATATATCTATACTTATATTTCTACTTATATTATACTTATATATTATACTTATATATACTTTTTATATTTCAGCAGTGCTTTATCATCAGGTTTATCTACTCTGTCATCAAATATATTAATCCTATTCCTATTCTGTCAGCATGAACCCTTGAAGGTTAAACGTCAGCTAGCATTTTAACCATTTTGATTCTTTCAAATCACTTTTATTCATTAAAATACATTAAGGTAAATATACATACTGGGCAACAAAAAAAACTGCTGGAATGTAGCCGTGCAGTTCTATAGTGTTGAGTTAATCCAAACTCATCTGATAACACACATAACCCAAACTGATGCAACACGATCGATAGGCGTGAGATACTGACCTTCTGAAGGTTTGATCTGGACCATGGCCATCTCCGGATGACCCAGAGCACCCAGGATAGAAACCTCCCCTTTCTCTATCTCTCTCTCTGTCTCGCTGTCTCTCTCTGATTACCTGAAAAGTAATCCCCCTCTGCGGCTCTACTCTTACCATTACATTTGCTACTTCAGCATAACTCCCTCTACTGTCTTCAGAAAAGCAAATTCTTGATAAGGACGCTGGTTTAATAGTCCTAAAACAGAACAGTTTTGTGCTTGCTTGAGGACTGACTCAGGAATGCCAAAGGGGAGTAAAGGTTTTCACGGCTACTTATTAACCTGATAGTCACCTTTCTGCCCATCAATAAGGTAGTTGGTTTGGTAATGTGTAAAGTCACTTTCACATCTGGCCTGTGTGACTGGCTGCAACTGACTTTGTGGTAATGTGTGTCATAGGTGGCCACTGGATCTCCTGATCCCAGATTTGCATGTGCCAACTCTCCTAACTATCATTGGCATACCATATGAATATACTGTATATAATATGGTACTGTACACTGCATATTATGTATTGCATGACAAACATAGTTGGAGCAGTTGGATAAAGCACATACAGTACTGATCTGGGACCAGGCTAGTCAATGGAGGTTGCTTACCAAAGAAGTGTGAGCTCTCAGACAGTGGGAATCCATCGCTGGGTGGAATCTGTAGTAGTCCCACCACATTGAGGTCGGGGCCCACCCAGTCATTCATTCACAAGTCTGGTTGGACCTCAGCTCAGAGAAAATATGGTGTGATTGGCCAAAACACAAGAAGGGAATTAAGAAGTAAGTCCAATCCTGTAAGAAATGAAGATACACCCAGACATAATGTTAGTGTTAGTTGCTTGGTGTTAAGCTGCTTGGTGTTAAATACCTTCAGGAAGTGTTCACACCTCTTGACTTATTCCACATTTTGTTGTGTTACATCCTGAATTTAAAACAGATGAAATTGAAAGTGGAATTATGTTGTTTGACATTTTTAAAACCTGAAATGCCTTCAGTCAATAAGAATTCATTCCCTTTTTTATTACTAAAGTAATAGTGCAAAACATTTGTCAAAGCAATTTACATTTTGTACTGAATACAAAGTGTTATGTTTGGGGCAAATCCAATACAAAAATTACTGAGTACCACTCTCCATATTTTCAAGTATAGTGGTGGCTGCATCATGTTATGGGTATGTTTGTCATCGGCACGGACTAGGGAGTGTTTTTAGGATAAAAAGAAACGTAATAGAGCTAAGCACAGGCAAAATCCTAGGTTCAGTCTGCTTTCCACCAGACACTGTGTCAGGCCCTTTATGTTGGTCTGGAGGTGATTGTCAGGGACTGACAGAGGGGAGATGTCTATGAGAGTCTATGTTTGGTTTTGTTGGTCCACAATTAGAGGCAGCTGCCCTGCATTGTCTCTAATTGGGGACCCTAATTAAGTTGTTGAGTTTCCAACCTGTTTGTGGGTTATTGCTTGTGCATGTTGCAGAACAGTTCATGGTTGTGGCATTTCCTTTTGTTATTCTGACAATAAAGTATGTCGATGTACTACAGCGTTGCGCCTTGGGTCCTGCCTACCACCAATTGACACACTGGGAGATTAATTCATCTTTCAACAGGACAATAACCTAAAACACAAGGCCAAATCTACACTGGAGTTGCTTACCAAGAAGACGGTGAATGTTTCTGAGTGGCCGTGTTACAGTTTTGACTTAAATTTACTTGAAAATATATGGCAAGACCTGAAAATGGTTGTCTAGCAATGATCAACAAACCAAGCTTGAAGAATTTTGAAAAGAATAATGGGCAAATGTTGCACAATCCAGGTTTGGAAAGCTCTTAGAGACTTTCTGCCATTTGCTGCCTAAAGTGCTTCTACAAAGTATTGACTTGGGGCTGTGAATACTTATTTCTGTATTTCATATTCAGATTTCTAAAAACATGTTTTCACGTTGTCATTATGGGGTATCGCGTGTAGATGGGTGATCAATTTTATATATATGCAAAAGTATGTGGACACCCCTTCAAATTAGTGAATTTGGATATTTCAGCCACACCCGTTGCTGACAGGTGTATAAAATTGAGCACACAACAATGCAATCTCCATAGACAAACACTGGCAGTAGAATGGCCTTACTGAAAAGCTCAGTGACTTTCAACATGGCACCGTCATAGGATGACACCTTTCCAACAAGTCAGTTCGTCAGATTTCTGCCTTGCTAGAGCAACTTTAAGTGTTGTTATTGTGAAGTGGAAACTTTTAAAAGCAACAACGGCTCAGCCGTGAAGTGGAAGGCCACACAAGCTCACAGAGCGGGACCACTGAGTGCTGAAGTGTGCCACTCTGCACACACGAGTAGCTAGCTAGCTAGTTCCAATGTTAGGCCAACTCTCTGCCCATCCACCGGAGCGTCTACTCCAACTACGGCAGGATGTCCAGACCACGGCGACGTACGCACTCACCTTCGGACAGTGGCAGCATCCAGCGGATGGAATGATCTGGTGCTCTGCACCATATTCAAAAGAGGTCCAGACGGAGTTGGCGTGCAGAGACGACAATCTAACCTTGGACACACTCATCACGATGGCCATCCACCTGGATAACCTTCTTCGGAAGGGTCGGCACCCCCATCGCCTGAACGCATGGAGGTATGGGCCACACGCCTCCCCACGTCTGAGCGACGTCATCGGCGACAGTTATGGCCCTGTCCCTATTGTGGCCAGGATGGGCACCAGCTTAAACGGTGTCCGGTACGTCCCAAGCCTGAATCCACGAGATCAGAGGGACAGCTCTGTGATCATCCGTTTGGTGTGAGTGCTCCATCATCACTTTCCGCCAAACCTTTTTTATTATCGATATCACTAGTTGGCTGTCCCTCATCTATTGTTTCTACAGCTCTAGTGGATTCCGTTGCTGTGGGGCCCTTGCCTCTTCCCTGCACATCACATCATACCCGCTCTCCTCTCCATTTCCGGTCCAAGCGTTGGATATGCGACCATTGGGATCCGGTACTATTAAGCATGTCACAGCTTCACTCACCCTCACCGTGGGACCCAAGCACCAGGAAAGCCTTTCATTCCTCATAACCTCCCGGTCAGAGAGGAGGATTACCGCCTGGGGACCAGGATTTCGAAGAACCTGCTTTCCCGCACCCTGTGGTTCCATGTTGGTGGAGGGCCCTGTGAGTGTCTGCCAGCCCATCAATCGGTTCTCTGATATCGTTGGCCCCATGTTTTGGGATGTAGATGTGGACATCCGCCAGGCTCTGGAGAGGGAACCTGCTCCTGCCCGCCGGAGCACATCTATATTCCCACGGGGGTCAGAGATTGCTGACATGGGCACACACATCCCTCGCAGCTGGACACCCAGGTATCACCCGCAATCCCTTTCTGAGAAATACTGGTGGCCCACTTTGGCACAGGATATTGCACACTATGTCAACTCATCTTCAGTATGTACTCAATCTTAATCTTCCCGGCAAGTTCCAGCAAGAACTCCTTCCTGTGCCTCAGTGTCCCTGGTCTCATCTGTCCATTGATTTTGTCACAGAAATCCCCTCCTCTGATGGTTTCCCCACCATTTTGGTGGTTGTGGACAGATTCTCAAAATCATGCCGTTTCATCCCTCTCTCTGGTCTCCCTACTGCTCTCCAGGTTGCTGAGGTGCTGTTCCAGCAGGTCTTCTGGCTCTATGGCCTTCCGGAGGACATCGTCTCCGAACGTGGCCCCCAAATCACATCACTTGTATGGAAGGCTTTCATGGAGAAGCTGGGGGTCATAATCAACCTGACCTCAATATAACGGGCAGGTGGAGAGGATGAACCAGGAGCTAGGGAGGTTCCTGAGAAGTAACTGCCAGGACCCGCAGGGGGAGTGGGCCCGCTTCCTTCCTTGGGCTGAATACGCAGATAGTTTACTTAATCACTTCTCTACCGGGCTGTCTCACTTCCAATGCGTCCTGGGTTACCAGACGGTCCTGGCTCCATTTGTCCCGAGCCAGACCAAAGCGCCTGCGGTGGACAAGTGGTTCCGGCGCGCAGTGGAGGTTTGGAACGCTGCCCACGTCAGGCTCCAACACCTGAAGAAGCAGACGGACTGCCACAGCAGTGAGGTTCCTGTGTTCCATCCTGGTGATTGCGTCTGGCTCTCCATCAGGAACCTCTCGCTCCGCCTGCCCTGCCGGAAACTGAGCCCCCGGTTTGCCCTGGCAACCTTCATTATGCACTTCTGTGCCTCATCAGACACACTACTCTCTTGTTTTGTATCCTTCTATGTTCGTTAATATTAAACTCTCTAACTGCACCTGCTTCCTGACTCCCTGCGTCAACGTTACACTTATTCAGATAATGCATGTCATAACAAGATGCCCAAGACTTCAAGCCAAGCTCCTCCTCTGCCCTATTTCGCTCTCTCCCCACACACAAATTTCAGTGGCATCTTGCGCTCTACATTTATCTGTCCAATGCATGTTAACAACTATAGCTTGCCTGATCTATAGCAAGCTGCTCTATCTGCACTGATTGGTGAAGTAATTAAACACATGTTGAGCTAAATTTATAAAAATGAAAACTCAGAGGTTTAAAAACAAACAGAAAGGAACGATATAAACTGCTACTTTTTGGGGGGTTCGAAACAGTTCAGAACATTATTTTTCTGGTCAGAAAAGTGGAACGGAACGAAAAAATGAATGGTTCGATTGGAAAATAATTTCATTTCCAACCCCTAATGTGAACCATTGGTTTTATAAATCTTACCTGACATAGCTTTGATGAATTACTCAGGGCTAATTTCCCCAGAGATTAAACAGCAGCTCACATGAATATCCCAACGAGGGCCTCCAGGCCAGTTTGTCAGCCCACACAACAAGTCAACCTATCCCTCTCACCAGTTATGACAAGTAATTTTTTCACCGCTCACTATGCGTGATACATGTTTGAGTTATCCTTCATCCTTACCTTATTCCTCCCTGTGGATTTCCCCTGTGTAAGTCCAGTCTAGTCCAAGCCTTCGCCCTCTCTCTGATCTATCGTTTTAAGTACAGAACCATCAATATTTGCTAATGAGCATCTAGCTGCTCATGGCTGTCTGGGGTTGCAGGAAGAGTATGTGTGACTGGCTGGGGTCATGGAGAAAGGGGACAGTGGTTATTAATTAAGCTGTCCATTCCTCTCCATGAACGTACTACCCCTCTTCCCCTCCTCCCCCGCCTCCTCCTATCCCCAAAAACCCTCCTCATCCAGCCAAGCGATGTGGCAGCCATTTCTGCTGCCTAACATACAGATAACCAGACCAGCACACTCCCTTCAACACATGTCATTGACACACACACACACACACACACACACACACACACACACACACACACAATTAGTCACAGTCTTGGATGAGGCACAAGAGAATAAGTCGTGAGCCAAGGCATTCATTAGGCATTCATAAATCATAACTAACACAAATATCCTATTATGCTGTGTTTAGGATTGAATAATTTACAGTAGCACCTTAGCACAATGCCTATAGGCAGACACATATTGCTCTCCTGGCTAGGCCACCTAATTGTCAGGTGTGTTTATACAATATACTGTAGTATAGATATGGCACTCTGTTTTGATGGATTGCAGAAAAAACTATTGTAGAAGAAAAAAGTTGTATTTTGACGACACCGACCTCGAGGACGACCACAGGAACGCGGTGCGGGTTGGTCAGGACCAGTTGCAGCTGCCAAAGTTGCGTCGGTGTCGGACCTTTTTATTGTTCACCCAACAAATACAACATGCCACTGAAAAGGCACGGGGACAAAGCCCAAAACAAACACGTATACAAAAACACAGGGATATAAACCAATCAAAAGAGCGAGGTAAATCTCTAACAAATACATAGGACGAGACCGTAACACTCCACAGGACGAGACCCGAAATACAAAAAGGCACAGCAATACACGGGATTAGACCCGTATTACAAAGTGCACAATACACACAGCACGAAGGCCGAAACAACACAGCACAGGTACTCACAGGACCAACAGACATTGTAACAATAACCAACCCCGCAATGGTGAACAACGGGCACATATACACTCAGAAAAAAAGGGTTCTTCGGCTGTCCCCATAGGAGAACCCTTTGAAGAACCCTTTTTGGTTCCAGGCAGAACCTTTTTGGTTCCAGGCAGAACCTTTTTGAGTTCAATGTAGAACCCTTTACACAGAGGGTTCTACATGGAACCAAAAAGGTTCTGCCTGGAACCAAAAAGGGTTCTTCAAAGGGTTCTCCTATGGGGACAGCCGAAGAACCCTTTTAGGTTATAGATAGCACCTTTACTTCTAAGAGTGTATATTAAGAACAAGTAATGACACAAGGCACTAAAGTAAAACTGCAAAAAATGTGGCAAAGAAATTAACTTTATGTCCTGAATACAAAGCGTTATGTTTGGGACAAATCCAATACAACACATCACTGAGTACCACTCTTCATTCTTTAAAGCATGGTAGTGGCTGCATCATGTTATGGGTATGCTTGTCATCTGCATGGGAGTTTTGGGGGATAAAAAGTAACAGAACAGAGATAAGCATCAGCAAAATCCTAGAGGAAAACCTGGTTCAGTCTGCTTTCCACTGGAAGACAAATTCACCTTCAGCAGGACAAGAACCTAAAACAAAATGCCAAATATACACTGGAGTTGCTTACCAAGACTACATTGAATGTTCCTGAGTGGCCTAGTTACAGTTTTTACTTAAATTGGCTTGAAAATCTATGGCAAGACTTAAAAATGTATGTCTAGCAATGATCATCAACCACCTTGACAGAGCTTAAATAACATTAAAGAATAATGTGTAAATATTGTACAATCCAAGAGTGCAAAGCTCTTAGAGACTTACCCAGAAAGCGGTAATCGCTGGCAAAGGTGAATATTGACTCAGGGGTGTGAATACTTGTGTAATTTTATTTTTCTTTTTCAATATATTTGCACAAATTTATAAAAACATGTTTTCACTTTGTCATTATGGGGTATTGTGTGTAGATGGGTGTGAAAAAAATTCAGGCTGTAACACAACAAGATCAGTCAAGGACTATGAATACTTTCTGAAGGCACTGTTATTTAAAACACAACCAAAACAAACTGCAAATGGATGCAACAAGTTTGTAGATTCATAAGCTTGATGTAGTCATTACATGATAGGAATATGGGACCAAATAATACACTTTTGACTAAATGTAATACACTATAAGTTCATTTTTCCAAATACTTATGACACCTTCAAATGGGAGGACGAGATACATAAAATGCATTCATTTCTAAACAGTAAAACAGATATGTATGAAAATACCCTCAAATAAAAGGTGACATTCTGTACTGTCACCTCATATAAAACATCTCAAATCCAAAATGCTGGAGTATAGAGCCAAATTAAAAGTTGTAGCTTCATAGTCCAAATAAATACGTAGGGGAATGTATATATATTAAAAAACAAGTGTTTAATCATTAATGGGTCTGTTGCTCCATCCAAAGAGGCCCTTCTGAGTCAACAGAACAGACAGTCGATCTGAAATAAACAGGACCTTTGCGATAGACTGCTGCCTGTTTGTGGACTGAATAGCTGCTCTGTGTCCGAGGGCTTTGGAGGTGACTGGTTTGTGATAGCCTCATGAGAAGGACACATAGTGGGTCTGAGAACCATGGAACGTGTACAGTAGGCTACTGTATTTTCTCCACTATCACATTTACAGTGTTTTTTTGGGGTGAGGGTATGGTTACCGATAAGGGTGCAATTTCCATTGGTTTATTGTGGTGGACATGTTGCAGTGTGGTCATAATAACCACTGCCAGAAGTAATGGTGCTACAGATGCAGTATTTTTTTGCGTGACACAGCACCGCACAGACAAGTGTTCAATGGCTTGCTTCATATACAGTATAGTATGGCCCACAAAAAATAAATCACCTTTATTTTTAGTAGTGTACAATATGCTATCCCTTTTGTTTACTATTTTGAACCACCTCCAATGAATATGAACCAATTACAAGGTCCATAACTTTGAACCCTTCTCAGGTCTATCTGTCAGAACAACTTGTTAACATACTGTACAACAGCAGATAACAAGAATATAGGAAGCTGGTCTTTAAGGACCACATGTAATTACACAGCATCCCCTTCCTCTGAAAATCACTACAACTAGCCTTATACAGTATATTAAGAACAAGTACACGCTTTGATTAATTATTTTCTATTCATTATATTCATCCTGAGTTACTTCTCGGGCATTCCACTTATAGTAGGCCATTTTAAATCAGGAATTACAATAAACACTTTGTTTCCCTACACACATGACTGTAACCTAAAGTGTCCCACGTATTTGCTAGTTATCAATCAATGAACAGAACAGATAAGGTTAAGGATGTTTACATCTCTCAGTAAACATTCTGTAAACATTGACTTCTGTGAAGTTGTTACGTTGATTCAGAGAGCTAATTTGAGCCACCAATGTAAACACACAGCTTAGTGTTGATTGTAGAGTGGCCATTTTGTGTCATATTAGTGACAGATAAAGACAGTCCAACTTCCGTGGTAGGAAACTGGTGTGAATATTGTTTTTATTCATGCGTTGAATTACTCATGACAAACAATGTTTACCTTCAATCCATACATGGAATTTACGGTAAGACCTTGTGGTTTCTTTGACCTTGTGTGTGAGGTCAGTTTGAGGTCTACAAGTTAGAGTGCATATAATTACGTCCACACTAGCCTGACTGCACCTTTTCCCCCATTTACAATCTGACAAATTCTGTTTCAAACTGTATGATTTATTTTGAATTAAAACAACTGACGAATTGCACTTGATGGTGGATTTACCACAAAGAACTTTGAAATGAACACTCAGTGGTCGAATGAAAAACAACTTGGTTTACATTACTCAATGATCCATAGTCAAGACCTGTTCAGTGTGGTTACTTTTTTAAACAATAAACCTCGATACATATTAGGTTAAAAGCTGACAATCTGAAAATAGTAAAGTCCATATAACAAATCAACTATTCCCCAAACAATAGACAGACAAATAATTATATTATATACTGTACAAAAAAAGCCATGTATCACTGATTTTATAGTCCCCAAAACAGCAATAATATTTATCCCATATAATGTTGACTAAAATGTATATACAGTATTTTCTTCATCATCAGTGAAATTGCATCAATAGATTGCAGTAGTTTTGAGGAGTAGTCAATCTATTTCTTATTTACATTCAGAAAATTTCCTTTTTTTTAATGTGAATAAACATTCATATCAAATAGATAAACAGTAGATGATTGCATGATAATATGTGACAGCAACCCACTCCATGTGATATTGAATTGGAGAATATGTGCAGTTTTACCATCCATTGTACATTTGTCTTACTGAGAGCTTACAGAACCAAAATGAACATAGCAGTGCTGAAAAGAGTACATTAAAGGGGAACAGTGGGACTATGGCCTGATAGATCATATGGACAGCAGGCTGAATGCTGTGGTAGAGTGTCATCACTGAACAGTAGCAAATCGGTACAAGCAACAAAAAAAGCAGAACGTTTTAACATTGTGGAAAGCAAACCAGTCACATTCATGATATGCACATACCCCTTAGTTGCATAGCTGACACCAAACAAAGCTATTTACATTATATTAAAGGTAAGCCACACTACAGTAGCTTTCATCTGCACTTACTGTGCAAAGAAGGTTGATCAGCAGTCGTAAGGAAGAGAGAGGTACGACAGAAGTGTTACGTTTCTTTAGATTCAGATAGTGTGTTGAAAACGTATTAGTGTATCAAAACCATATGTCGTAGAAATTCTGAAGGCAGCATTATACCCAAGTTGCATACATTTAAGTAGCTGAATATATATATTTTTTTACTGCAAATATTGTAATGACCCTTCATCTGTGAGATCCTACCAGGCAAATGTGTCAATTTCTCTAACACTTACTCAGACTCAGACTCCATTTCACTTGCTAACTGAAAATGTGACTTCATCATCAGGGACCAAAAAATAATGAAAAGATTTCTTGGTATGAGGCAAAACCGTCAAATTGATAAAATGTGACCCGTTTCAGGAAGCTAGGCGTATGCCTTCTAGAACATGTGAACTGTGCCTTAATTACAAAGTATATGCCATCTTTAAATACAAATCAAATAATTAAATTACGAGCCTAGTTTGTTTAGCCGTTTAGCTAGTTTGTTTGTAACCCATTTGCATTGCTAGTTTTAGCCTAATGTTAGCTAGCTAGCTAACATTTAACCTAGTTGTTAGCTTTAGCTCCTGCAGATTCATACTACAGCATTTCATGCATGGTAGCTAGCTATAACAATCCGTTTGTATTGCTAGTACTATGGGTTGGGATTATGGTTCACATGTCTAAACAAAATACTCCACTTTGCCAGAGGATTACATGACCCATCGAGTTAGCCAGGTGTGTCTAGGGGTGAATATGGCCATCTATTGGATGTCTAGAAAAAAGTGACTGGACACGTACTATTTTTGATATTGCTACTATGCAAATATGCAAGTAACCATTGGTTACCCAATATGCAAGTGGCGCAGTGGTCTAAGACACTGCATCTCAGTGCTAGAGGCTTCACTACAGACAACCTGGTTCAAATCCAGACTGTATCACAACCGGCCGTGATTGGGAGTCCTATAGGGTGGCACACAATTGGCCCAGCGTCGTCCGAGTTTAAAAAAAAGAAATATATACATCCCCGGTCAAAAGTTTGGAATGTTACTCATTCAAGGGTTTTTCTTTATTTGCACTATTTTTTACATTGTAGAATAAAAGTGAAGACATCAAAACTATGACATAGCACATATGGAATCATGTAGTAACCAAAAAAGTATTAAACAAATCAAAATATATTTTATAATTGAGATTCTTCAAATAGCCACCCTTTGCCTTGATGACAGCTTTGCACACTTTTGGCATTCTCTCAACCAGCTTCACCTGGAATGCTTTTCCATCAGTCTTGAAGGAGTTCCCATATATGCTGAGCACTTGTTGGCTGCTTTTCCTTCACTGCGGTCCGACTCAACCCAAACCAGACCAAAGGACAAATTTCCACTGGTTCGATGTCCATTGCTCGTGTTTCTTATTGGTGTCCTTTAGTAGTGGTTTCTTTGCAGCAATTCGACCATGAAGGCCTGATTCACACATTCTCCTCTGAACAGTTGATGTTGAGATGTGTCTGTTACTTGAACTCTGTAAAGCATTTATTTGGGCTGCAATCTGAGGCTGATAACTCTAATTAACTTATCCTCTGCAGCAGAGGTATTTCTGGGTCTTCCATTCCTGTGTTGGTCCTCATGAAGCTGATTGAGAGAATGCCATGAGTGTGCAAAGCTGTCGTCAAGGCAAAGGGTGCCTACTTTGAAGAATCTCAAATATAAAATATATTTTGATTTGTTTAACACTTTTTTGGTTACTACATGATTCCATATGTGTTATGTCATAGTTTTGACGTCTTCACTTTTATTCTACCATGTAAAAAATAGTGCAAATAAAGAAAAATCCTTGAATGAGTAATATTCCAAACTTTTGGCCCCCAGTATATATAGTTAAATAAATAAAATGTCACTGAACCGTTTACATCTTCTGTATCCTGTGCATGTGACAAATCAATTTTGATATAGTGTGTGTTTACTCGAGACAGTAATGTGAAGAACAACATGACCTGCACCAAAGTCAGATTAGTATATAGGCCAAGGACTAGATAAAGTGTATTTTAACCTGGAATTTTTCCTTATTGTAGGCTAATACTTTTACCACTTTTAGTCTTGAAATCTTTGGTTGTTTACTACACTACCCTACTTTCTCTGTTTAGCACATTGGCTAACGTGAATCCTTAAAGAGATGGGTGGGGCTAAGGCTTAAGAGGATGTGAACGATGCTGAATAGGTGTAGACAAAGAAGGGGTCTCCAGTAGGTGTACCAAGTTTATCAACTTTCAAAGCAGAATTACTTCCTCAACTGCAGTGTATGATATGCCATTTTCTAGCTCTGACTCTCTACTTTTATCCAATGTAAAAAACACCATTAAAAATGTTGCAACATAAGACCGAATAGAGGTGGTTGGTCACAAATGACCAAACCACAACAAAAGGTCAGTTTGTGGTAAATGATAGATGGCTGCTGTAACTTCTTTTGTAACTTCTCAGAAGAAGAACTTCACTGGATATTGACGTGAAGGGGGAGTCCTGCAGTGCACAGTGAATAGGGGGTCAATAGAGATACCTTGGTTCTCTACTCTTTTCCAGAAGTGGGCATTTGCACACTCCACGTCATGGATATAAAAGCATAGGATTGGTGTAAGCATTAACTGGAGGGAGATTCCACCAGAGGAGACTTGTGGGAGGAGCTATAGGGTTGGAATGGAATAAATGGAAAGGTATCAAACATAAAACATATGGAAACCACGTTTGACTTCGTTCCATTCATTGCATTCTAGCCATTATAATGAGCCATCCTCCTACAGCTCCTCCCACCAGCCTCCTCTGGTTTCCATCATTGTTAAATCTATGTGAGAAAGTGTGCAAGTGCACCGTCCAGGAAAAATGTGGAGAATCAGTACAGCCAATGCTCCTGATCATTAGGGCGCATCACTGATACTACTCCTGATCATTAGGGCGCATCACTGATACTGCTCCTGATCATTAGGGCGCATCACTGATACTGCTCCTGATCATTAGGGCGCATCACTGATACTGCTCCTGATCATTAGGGCGCATCACTGATACTGCTCCTGATCATTAGGGCGCATCACTGATACTGCTCCTGATCATTAGGGCGCATCACTGACCCTGCTCCTGATCATTAGGGTGCATCACTGATACTGCTCCTGATCATTAGGGCGCATCACTGATACTGCTCCTGATCATTAGGGCGCATCACTGATTCTGCTCCTGGTAGTTCCCATTCCTATGGTGCAAGTTCCCATCATCCTCATCCTCCTGCATGGTGACTCCTCTGTTCTTCTTCCAGCCCTGTTTGCGACCCGATGGGTTCTCTGTGGTTCCATAACTTTTCTTGGGTGCCATGGCAATCTCGATGTTGAGCTCTGTCTCTTCGGCCAGCTCATCCTCGTTGATGATACCGACCTTATCATCGCTGGTGCTCTCCTGTTCTGCCCAGTCCTGCTTGTCGCCTGAGGCGAAGATAGCATAGAAGATGACCCCTGTGTAGTGCACCATGGCGGCTATCACAAACACGTTCTGCCACTCCAGACGGGTCTATGAGGAGGGGGACAGACATGAGTCAGTGACCAAACTGTCACACACATACTGTAACTTTTTGATATAACATTTGATATGAGTGACAATGTTGTAAAATAAGTATGTCATAGTCTAGTTCACCATTCATGTTACTTGTGTGTATAATACGGTATCCATATTAGGAAGTCCCTTAGGAGGAGTTTTGTCTGACAACTGAGGGGCTTCCTAATATGGATGACGAAGTCTTAGTCTTATACTGGCAAATTTTGCTCATCTCATTGACAGCTGTTAGAATTGATCTGTAATGTTGAATGTTACAATACCTTGTGTTTAGTCAGTGCTCCAACGATAAGGGGGCACACCATTCCAGACAGTGTGCCAACGCCATTGGAGATGCCCATTAGGATACTGGCATAGCGAGGGGCAATATCCAAGTGGTTTACATTGAACCCTGGGGATGTCGTAACAAGTACAGTACATTAGTATAAATTGTTTACCCCACTGTAGCATATATTTGGGTAATTGAAAAGCGCTACATAAATCAAATGTATTATTAGATATTGAATACCACACACTATTGATGCTGTCTCTTAGAAATGTTGTTTTAAAAATGTACATTTGAATCAATAAATAACCATTTAGCCAAACATTAATGTAATGCTCAAAGTCGGGAGGAAAACCCTAAATATCTGTCTTACTCTTGCTTGCCCTGCTGACAGTCTATGAAATATTCAAGGAAAGTGCCTCAGAGAAGGTACAGCAGACAGAGTATTGAATGCATACTGTATCTCACACTGAATCGGACCCTAAGGGCTAGGATATATAAATTAATTACTGCAATGTGCTTTCAATTCAAAATAAAATAACATTTGTCACGAATAAAACAGGTGTAGACCTTACTGTGAAATGCTTACTTACAAGCCCTTAACCAAAATTGCAGTTCAAGAAATAGAGTTGAAATAAAATATTAGCTAAATAAACTAAAGTAATTTTTTTTATAAAAAGTAAGACAATAAGATTACATAACAATAACGAGGCTATATACTGAGGGTACTGGTACCGAGGGGTACAGGTTAGTTGAGGTAATTTGTATACGTATGTACACTTTTTCAATATCTGGGGACCTATGCCAAATCTTTTCAGTCTCCTGAGGGGGAAAAGGTGTTGTCGAGCCCGCTTCACGACTGTCTTGGTGTGTTGATAGTATGTTGGTGATGTGGACACCAAGGAACTTGAAACTCTCGACCTGCTCCACTACAGCACTGTCACTCTTCAGCCCTCATTTTCCTGTAGTCCACAATCATCTCCTTTGTCTTGCTCGCATTGAGGGAGCGATTGTTGTCCTGGCACCACACTGCCAGGTCTCTGACCTCCTCCCTATAGGCTGTCTCATCGTTGTCGGTGATCAGGCCTACCACTGTTGTGTTGTCAGCAAACTTAGTGATGGTGTTGGAGTCGTGCTTGGCCACGCAGTCTTGGGTGAACAGGGAGTACATGAGGGGACTAAGCTCGTACCCCTGAGGGGACCCGGTGTTGAGAATCAGCGTGGCAGGTGTGATGTTGCCTACCCTTACCACCTGGGGCGGCCCGTCAGGAAGTCCAGGATCCAGTTGCAGAGGGAGGTGTTTAGTCCCAGGGTCCTTAGCTTAGTGATGAGCTTTGTGGGCACTATGGTGTTGAACGCTGAGCTGTAGTCAATGAACAGTATTCTCACATAGGTGTTACTTTTGTCCAGGTGGGACAGGGCAGTGTGCAGTGTGATTGAGATTGCGTCATCTGTGGATCTGTTGGGGCGGTATGCGAATTGGAGTGGGTCTAGGGTTTCTGGGATGATGGTGTTAATGTGAGCCATGACCAGCAATTCAAAGCACTTCATGGCTACTGACATGAGTGCTACGGGGCGGTAGTCATTTAGGCAGATTACCTTGGCATTCTTTCAGCTGCTTTTTGCCAAACTAGTATGCAATAGAGAAATTGCTCACAGCAGAAGGTACAAAAGGTATACTATAACAGATAGAAAACTTCATACAACTCATCAAACTGAGGCTCATCAAATGCACAGCAGTAAGAGAAGGATAAAATCTCACCCTCAACATTTACCCATGGACTCAGAACTTTACAACAGAAACACACAAATAATGATGTTTGTAACTTGATTTGACTGAATACGGCTTTTATACATTATAAACACATCTAAAATGGTGCTGAACTGAAGCTTTATACCTGAGATGGCAAAGCCACTGAAGCCCACAGCAAGCACCAAGAAGGAGATGGCAACACCTCGTGTGTGACTGAACCCCACCACCAGCAGCAGAGTCGCCTCCATTCCAAAACCTGTAGGGGTCACAGGGCACATAAAGGTCAAAGGCCACCTTACCAAATCCTGATTTAATGCTTTACTAGCTTTATCAGACCTGATACAGTACCATACCCAGCAAACAGTGAACATTCCTTCAACGTTAGGTAACGTTCCAAGGAAGTCTCAATTTTCTTTTCAGCTAAAGTCAATGTGATACTATTAGTACTTCTACATTAGTAGAAGGAAATGCCATAATTGTTATGGTTACTAGTTTGTTACTAGTTTTATGCCCTACCTATGAGAAAATCACCATAATTACAATGTAAGGGAAATTAAGTAGTTCTGTCCTGGGTACTATACCTCCGCAGTTCATGATTTTCCGGACGTTTGTAGTTGACATGATTTTACGACTGCGTAGGAAGTCGGCCAGCTGGCCACCGATGGGCACTACGATGGTCATCACCATGTGAGGCACAGCAGACAGGAGCCCCACCTGTGAGGAGGAACAAGACAACACCCAGAAATGATGGTAAGAGCATCAGGCTAGAGGATGAGTTTATCATTTTAATGGGCTGTGTAGTGCTAACGCAAAAACCACAATGTGCACTCCTTATTAATATTATTTTCAGTATCATGCCAAACATTTCTCTAACATACTGTACTTTCTTTCATGTAAAACATCATCTAGATGTTGAAAATTATGATCCATTTGAGTCTTATGATAACTGATTCTACTTGTACTGCTCAGTATTGTATACAATATTTTGTCTCATTCGCTGTGCTTTTTCAACATTTATAGGCACCTTTTCAGTTTTTTACGATCCATGATCTTGGCTGTCTATCTGATGACAGAGTTGCTGATGCCGTGTTTGACTTTGAATGTGAGTTTGCATGACCTCAGCTCAGCCACAGAAAACCATACGTTGCCCACTGATAAGCCAAAGGCTCATTATAGATTAGTTTAATAGAGAAATAAAACCAAAACAAATCTTAACAGGACTATGGACCGCTGGTCATGTCACCTTTTCATAGTTTTATTTTTTATATAAAACATTTGTTTCTATGTTTGTCAATTTCGACCAGCCCGTGACCCAGCCCATCTGGCATTTACCAGAATTGCCATATGTCCAATACTCCCCTGATTGTTGTCCCATTTTTCATGGATAACAAATTGCATAGAGACTTCTTAGTTCTATACCACACAGAGTGACTGTGAGACCAACCTTGCCGATGGAGAAACCGAACACCTCCTCAAAGTAGGCTGGCTGGCTGATGAGGAGCAGATAGAAGGTCCAGCTACGGCAGAAGTTAGCCACGATGATGGCATAGACAGGCATGGAGGTGAAGAAACGGCGCCATGGAGTCTTGAATTTCTGTGGTGGGCCAGAAAAGGGGGACCTTATCTTACTGACTCATGCCTCAATTTCATGGGTCAATTTCAGGGGTGAACCTGGGTTATGTGTAGGTTATGTTTTCATTTGTCCAGCTTGTCACCAATTTCAAGGGTCAACTGCACTCAAATAAGTAGCCTACTGTTGTTGAACTGGCTTATGTCTCGTCTCCAGTTACGTTTTCATTTGTCAAGCTTGATAACATATTATATGGGTGTCATAAAACTTCTTAAGTACAGTACTTACAAGAACAGGATATTTGAAATAACTTAAATCTTGTATCTATACTGAACAAAAATATAAATGCAACATGTAACAATTTCAAAGATGTTACTTAGTTACAGTTCATATAAGGCAGTGGTTCCCAAACTTTTATAATCCCGTATCCCTTCAAACATTCAACCTCCAGCTGCGTACCAAACTCTCAAATGTTGTTTTTCGCCATCATTGTAAGCCTGCCACACACACACACTATACGATGCATTTATTAAACATAAGAATAAGTGTGAGTTTTTGTCACAACCCGACTCGTGGGAAGTGACAAAGATCTCTTGTAGGACCAGGGCACTAATAACATAATAATAATCAATCATTTTGCTCTTTATTTAGCCATCTTACATATAAAACCTTATTTGTTAATCAAAAATTGTGACTAACTCACCACAGGTTAATGAGAAGGGTGTGCTTGAAAGGATGCACATAACTCTGCAATGTTGGGTTGTATTGGAGAGAGTCTCAGCCTTAAATAATTTTCCACACACAGTCTCTGCCTGTATTTAGTTTTCACGCTAGTGAGGGCCGAGAATCCACTTTCACATAGGTACGTGGTTGCAAAGGGCATCAGTGTCTTAACAGTGCGTTTTGCCAAGGCAGGATGCTCTGAGTGCAGCCCAATCCAGAAATCTGGTAGAGGCTTCTGATTTATTTTGATTTTCACAGAACCGCTTGTTGCTATTTCGATGAGGCTCTCTTTTTCAGATATCGGTAAGTGGACTGGAGGCAGGGCATGAAAGGGATAACGAATCCAGTTGTTTGTGTCATCTATTTTGGAAAGTACCTGCGTAATTGCGCACCCAGCTCACTCAGGTGCATCGCTATATCACATTTGTCTGTAAGCTTGAGTTAATTTACACACAAAAAGTCCTACGACGGACATACCTGTGTGTTGTCCTTGTTAATGCAGACAGAGACTCCAACTTCTTAATCATAGCCTAAATTTTGTCCCGCACATTGAATATAGTTGCGTATAGTCCCTGTAATCCTAGATTCAGATCATTCAGCGAGAAAAAACATCACCCAGATAGGCCAGTCGTGTGAGAAACTCGTCATCATGCAAGCAGTTAGACAAGTGAAAATAATGGTCAGTAAAGAAAACTTTAAGCTCGTTTAAAAAAACGTGTCAATACTTTGGCCCTTGATAACCAGCGCACTTCTGTATGTTGTAGAAGTGTTACATGGTCGCTGCCCATATCATTGCATAATGCAGAAAATACACGAGAGTTCAAAGTTAACCATTTTCACTGTAGTGTCCAAAATGTCTTTCAAGCTGTCAGGCATTCCCTTGGCAGCAAGAGCCTCTCTGTGGATACTGGTGGATGCTGCAGTTTACTTGATGCTTGCACACGCGGTGTACTTGATGCTTGCACACGCGTTACCACTCCACTATTTCTCATTGCTTTTGCGCCATCAGTACAGATACCAACACATCTTGACCACCAAAGTCCATTTGATGTCACAAAGCTGTCCTGTACTTTAAAAATATAATTTCTTGTTGTCCTGGTTTCCAGTGGTTTGCAGAAGATGATGTCTTCCTTAATTGACCCCCCATAAACGTAACGGACATATACCAGGAGCTGTGCCAGGCCAGCCAAGTCTGTTGACTCATTCAGCTGTAACGCATAGAATTCACTGGCTTGTATGCAAAGCAGTAATTGTTTCAAAACATCTCCTGCCATGTCACTGATGCGTCGTGAAACAATGTTGTTTGATGAAGACATTGTCTGTATAGTTTTTTGGGCCTTTTCCCCCAGCATTGTCCCAGCCATGGCAGCACAAAGTATTAAATCCTCCACAATAGTATGGGGCTTGCCTGTCCTAGCCACCTAGTAGCTCACCATATACTTCTAGCCCCTTCTTATTAATGGTATCTGTTGCTTTTATTCATGTATTACTACTCGAAAGTTGTCTTATTTCTCGCTCAAAAAACTCCTATTGCTTATTTTTCAAATTGGCATGTTTAGTTTCTAAATGTCTGTGCAAGAGTGAAGGTTTCATCGAGTTGTGAGATAGTACTTTTGCACATATACTGTGGCTGATGAAAGGCACCCCAAGTGGAATTCCCGCAAGAGAGTAACGGTAAATGTGATTGGATGTTAATTATTTGACTAGGCTACCTGTATTTGACATTGTGTTGTTATTTCGCTGAACACTAGATGGTTTTATTATATTTTAGGGGCAGTGAAACGAGGCTACTTAGGCGAGAAAAAAAACTCACCCAAATGTATAGCCCTGTTGGAAAATCTAAATGGATTTTTTGAAGAAAAAAAAATAATAAAAAAAAAAGTTTGAAAATGTGAATCACATTTTTATTTGACGTACCCCCAACGGCTTTGCTCGTACCCCTGGGGGTACGCATACCCCAGTTTGCAAATACCTGTTCTATACAAATGCATCTGACCGCAGCCAGAGTTAGCATACCTCAGTGGCGCTCAATATTTTGACACCCTCGCCAATGGTGGTCTCTATGTAGATCCTTTCCTCGTCGCTAATAGTGGGGTGCGCAGCTGGGCTCCCATAGGCAAGCAGGAGCCAGAAGATGTACCATATAATCCCAAATACACCTGAATGCACAGAAATACAAAATACAGGTTATCAGCAATTCTCATATCGTCATATGGATCTAACAGACTTCCAGATTGTAAGTGTGAAGCATTTAGGGGTGGTTTCCTGGACACAGAATAAGCATAGTCCTGGACTAAAAAGCAAGATTAATTAAGAATGTTTTTTATTCCAAGATTAGGCTTAATCTGTGTCCAGGATTTGTAAGAGATCATAGAGATGGAAAGAGGGAACACCTCATTCATTGGCTCATCTCTTCTGCTGACCTGAATGGAATTCTATAATTCCTCATTAAATGTAATATCCACCCCCAGAAATCGAAATCCTGAAAGTCCTGTCAAATTTGGGGAAAGTTTATGTTCTATCAGTGGGTAAAATAAAACACTTCTAAGTGGTCCATCTGTAAAAATCTGGAAAGCTACACAATTACTTGCACTCCATATCGCCAAATTAGCCAATAGATGGTAAGGGCATACTTGTCTAGAATACATCCATCCATGTATATAGTCATGAGAATGTATATACAGTATTTTGCATAGATGTGCTCAATCTAAACAGTGTACCAAATGATTAAACTCCATTTCTCCTTCAAGTACTGTACCATATGTCGCTTTGCACTCTGTCTGTAGGAACCAGAGATATTACAGAAAGGAAGATGTTAGGAATACCATTGGGCAATGAATGGAGAAACTTCCCAACCAACTGACTGTTGACCCATCACATTCATGTTGTCACGATTCCAAAACTATACGATATTACAACAAGTGAATTATCTCACATCTTGGAAAAGATTTGCAATGCTGTACTTCTTGTTCACAAAATTAATGCTAATGTTCGTTTTTTGAGCTGACATCCAGTTGATTCCCATTCACTCCTTGAAGGAGAGCTCTCCTTGTCCCAGAATCGCCCAGAATACACTGCGAGGCCCATTGACGACGCATGGGCAATGTAGATAATCGGTGTTAATACGATTCTAATGGAGTTTCCCATCTCATCAAAAGTATCTCTGTGGGAAAGAAACGTACTCTGCTCTCACTCTGGGCAGAGACAAACTGCAAATTGAACTCGGTGAAATAGACAGCTAAATTGATATTGCAGTTTGTTTAGCCGATTTTGCAGGTAGCTAGCTGCTTCACTTGCTGATAATGACTTTGCTATTATTGTGTGTAGCTATGTTTTCTAGCTAGCCAGCTCAGAGAGAGAGAGAGAGAGAGAGAGAGAGAGAGAGAGAGAGAGAGAGAGAGAGAGAGAGAGAGAGAGAGAGAGAGAGAGAGAGAGAGAGAGAGAGAGAGAGAGAGAGAGAGAGAGAGAGAGAGAGAGAGAGAGAGAGAGAGAGAGAGAGAGAGAGAGAGAGAGAGAGAGAGAGAGAGAGAGAGAGAGAGAGAGAGAGAGAGAGAGAGAGAATTGCGTTTTATGTGTTATAACGACACAATTAAACATTTGTTGACCCAAAAATAGTTCCTCACATATTAGTGTTATTTAACACTATTTCATACTGTTAATCATATGAATTAATGGTTTGAGGTGGATTATCCCTTTAACCCATAGGAAGTCCCACACAGTTGACTACTTTAAAATTATGAAAGCCTTCAGTAGCGTTGCCCATGCTAAACAGGCTTTGTGCCCTCTATCCATCTCTATGTAAGTGATACAGCATGGCAAACTAATTAGAACTGGGCCTTGACCTATTCTAGACCTCAATGATTTTTCATTATTCAAACAAAATGAAAGATTAATTAGGTAGCAATCCCAGACAAGAAAACATTAATTTCAGTCAATTAATCATGTGATTAGATCACAACAGAGCTACAGAAGTGATATTGAAACGCAACTGGCAAAGACTATCTTAAATAACAGTTTAGATCAAATGGACAAAACGGATGAAGCAAAACAATTAGAGAACAACATGAGACTGGCGTAATACTGATGATGTAATGACCATGGTGCTTTGCATGTCACACAAGTGACACCTAGTGTAATACATGGACTGCTGCTCAAATGGGAATCACCGACCTACTTACTGTAATCATAGTTAGGCCTGGTCTTGTGAAAGCTGTTCTGAAGTCATATACTGTAAGTAACTTGAGATTGAGGTATACATTTAGCAACTAAAGATACAGCTTTCCCCCTATCGCTAGTTACATCATAGACATCTCCCTGTCTGACAAAGATCACTATCTTTGGTAATGTCAGCCATCTTGAGTATCTGAATTTCAGGGCATCCATTTCAATGATTTTCCCTACCCAAACTCAATATGAAATCCTTGATCTGCATACCTGTATGAAATAATTGTAAATCACAGCTATACAATCCACATGGGTTCAATTGAACAATTGAACGATTTGCCTTTATGTTGAGTTTTTGAATCTTACCATAGATATAGAAGACTGAGGGCCATCCAACGAACTGTACCAGGACTCCTGCTAAAGGCATGGCAATCACGGCACCTGCATAGGAACCTGGAAGCAAGGAAAAGGGAAATATGACCATGCCGCTGTTGTAGTTCTGTTCTGTCTGGTGTGACATTGGGCTCCATCTAAAGGAAACCCCAATAAAATGATTAAGTAGTGATGCCAAGGTATCACAACGATCCAGAGGTAGCTCTGACTGAAAACACTTTGATTATTAGATTATCATCAGTCTGCAGCCTCTCAGCAACTCTTCTTCTACACAGGACTACACTCTCAGCAACTCTTCTTCAACACAGGACTACACTCTCAGCAACTCTTCTTCAACACAGGACTACACTCTCAGCAACTCTTCTTCTACACAGGACTACACTCTCAGCAACTCTTCTTCAACACAGGACTACACTCTCAGCAACTCTTCTTCTACACAGGACTACACTCTCAGCAACTCTTCTTCAACACAGGACTACACTCTCAGCAACTCTTCTTCTACACAGGACTACACTCTCAGCAACTCTTCTTCTACACAGGACTACACTCTCAGAAACTCTTCTTCAACACAGGACTACACTCTTAGAAAAAAGCCTCTCAGCAACTCTTTTTTTTCACAAGGTAGGCCAGTTGTGAATAAGTTCTCATTTACAGCTGCGACATGGCAACTGCAACCTTCTACACAGGACTACACTCTCAGCAACTCTTCTTCTACACAGGACTACACTCTCAGTAACTCTTCTTCAACACAGGACTACACTCTTAGAAAAAAGGTTCTGTGGCTGTCCCCATACGATGGCATTTTTGGTTCCAGGTAGAACTCCTTTGGTTTCCATGTAAAACTTTTTGTGGAAAGGGTTTACATGGAACCCAAAAGGGTTCTACCTGGAACCAAAAGGGGTTCTTCAATGGGTCCTCCTATAAGGACAGCCGAATAACCCTTTTTGGTTATAGATAGCACCTTTTCATCTAAGAGTGTATGTCTCCTAGATCATCTTAGTAAGTGTAAAGATCATGCAACAGGAACCGTATTGGACTCATCAAATTAAGACTCATTGAAACTGTCCTTGGGAGAGGAAGTTTTAATGTATATTCTATTATCTGATGGCCTTATAAACACTCTTGGTTTGAATAGGCCCGGGAGCATGAGTGTGCTTTTAGACAGTAGGCAGTATGACACTTCATTTGGGTTGAATGGAAGAGGACCTCCTTCAGAGTGAGCAGGTGAAGCACGTGAGAGCAATCTTTCATTCAGAGGCCATGTCAAGAGGATTTGGAAGCGCCGGTTGTCATGGCACCAGTTTATTGTGAAAAATGGCTGTTTTAATGCATTTTCATGGGGAACAACAGCCAACATCTGCAAAACAAAACAACCTTCCCCGTCCCTATTTTCAGCCATTTTACCACAATGCTAAACATCTCTAGACAGAGAACAATTATATATCTATTCAATTGCTTCATTTAAAGGCCCAGTGCAGCCAAAAACATGATTTTCTGTGTTTTATATGCACTGAGTATACAAAACATGTTCTTGTCATGACAGACTGACCAGGTGAATCCAGGTGAAAGCTATGATCTTGTTAAATCCACTTCTATCAGTCTAGATCAGTGGAGGCTGCTGAGGGGAGGACGGCTCATAATAATGGCTGGAACGAAGTAAATGGAATGGCATCAAATACATGGAAACCCAATAAGGTGCCAACCTCCTGTAGTGTAAATGAAGGGGAGGAGACAGGTTAAAGAAGGATTTTTAAGTCTTGAGACAATTGAGACATAGATTGTGTATGTGTGCCATTCAGAGGGTGAATGGGCAAGACAAAAGATTTAAGTGCCTTTGAATGGTGTATGGTAGTAGGTGCCAGGCACACCGGTTTGTGTCCAGAACTGCAACGCTGCTAGGTTTTTCACGCTCAACAGTTTCCCGCGTGTATCAAGAATTGTCCACCACCCAAAGGACATCCAGCCAAGTTGACACAACTGTGGGAAGAATTGAAGTCAACAAAAGTCAGCATCCCTGTGGAACGCTTTTGACACCTTGTAGAGGGGAGTGCAACTCATTCAAGCATTCAAAATGAAACTAGTACTTTTGGGTGTCAGGTCACCAGGCAGGCCAAAACCTCCATCCCAACAAAACCTGCTGAAATTTCAGGCAGTCTTTTTCAGCGGTGTAAAGTACTTAATTACAAATACTTTAAAGTACTAATTAAGTTGTTTTTTGGGGTACCATTACCATGCGGTTATTTTGTTAATCAACCAATAAGAGAGATCCAAACCACTCTGCCAATAACAGCTAGTTTTTCTATCTATCTATCTATCTATCTATCTATCTATCTATCTATCTATCTATCTATCTATCTATCTATCTATCTATCTATCTATCTATCTATCTATCTATCTATCTATCTATCTATCTATCTATCTATCTATCTATCTATCTATCTATCTATCTATCTATCTATCTATCTATCTATCTATCTATCTATCTATCTATCTATTTTTGTTTCTTTTTTACCATTTTAATTGAAAACCATCACAGTAAGGTATTTACTTGTTACCCAGAACTGATTTGATATTGAGATAAAAACAGATGCATTGGGCCTTTGCATGTGGTTTGACTGTGGTTATGGGTACAACAGAAAGGCAGGCAGGGTATTTTTGAATATCCATTTGATTGACTGAATGAATTACATTTTTGTTTTCCTGTCTTCGACCACGTCTTTTCACTTGGAAGTTTTGCTATTGTGGAAAATTGTCAGCACAATTTCATACAGCTCAATTGGATGTGAAGAAAACAGTTGAATGGAAAGAAATTCGATTAACTTTATTTGACTCAAACATTTCACCTGTATTAATTTTCATATAACTTACCACAGAATGAGGTGGTGGCCAGTCGACTTCTCTCCAGGGGAGGAGCCCATTTGGCCCACATCCCATGGCATGCAGGGTAGGTAACACCCTGTACAAGAAACGTTATGGCATCATTATTCTGAATAATCAACCTGAGTAAAGAGATACAGATATACATGTGTCCCTGTACTGTATACATATGTACTGTATATGAGCTTGGTCAAATGACGACTAATGTTGACACCTTCATTTGGGCTACATTTAGTATATTTAGTCGATTTGGTACATTTAGTACATTTAGTACATTTAGTACATTTAGTACATTTAGTACATTTAGTACATTTGGTGAGATTTTGGCTTAGATTCGACCTGAAAGTGTCAATGCAATCTGGTAACACTGAAGATGACTCACCTCCACCAAGCCTTGAAAGATGCGGACTAACATGACACAGCCGTAGTGCCTTCTGGCTGCTGAAGGGATGAACATATTCAGTATGGACGTGAGAAAAATGGCCGCCCCAAACACTCTGTGGAAACATTACATTATAGTGTGATTAGGTTGTATACAACAATGGCGAGCAACAAATGACTCAAAAGGGTAGCATTGCACGTTATTTCAATAATGCATACAAAATACTGTAAATGTGTCATAACAGCTACATAGAGCATTATAAAAGCTTGATGGTACCTTGACCAATTGTGCCATACAGCAACCAAGTCAACAACAACCTACCACATACTGTCATGGTTTGTACTGCTGTAGAAAATGTTATAAACAGTCACAGTTGAGAAAATGTGAGCACCCAAGACTACCTCCATTAACTCAACACCAATCATCAATGTTCCTGAACTAGTCAGTCCCTCCCAGGTCTCCCCTAAACTCGACTCTAGCCGTTCTAGGAGAATACAATGTGATCTCTGGCACTGCAAGACTAGTTCTCCCATAACCTGCCCTTCTGGCAGGTGCCAGCTTAAAATGACCAATCCAATATCACAATATGACAGATCTAATATATCTGCCTTTGAAGGACAGACAGAGATACAGAGATCCAATGCGATTATGCTTCATCACCATTGCTCCCCCCATTCTTCGCTCCATCCCTCCCTTTTTCCAAAACCGGGTGTAAGTGACACTTGTAATATTCCAGTGGCGTCTCAGGAAGAAATCAGAGGCAGGATCTTTCATTATTAACTCTGTCAATGGCGTGTCCTCTTTTCCTGTGAAACTTTTATTACAGGACTACTATCGGCCCCATCAGAGCTGCACGCTCACCACACACACACACACACACACACACACACACACACACACACACACACACACACACACACACACACACACACACACACACACACACACACACACACACACACACACACACACACACAAACCAGATGGCATTACCCCTTGCTGCTTTAACCCTTACCTAACACACACACACACACAAACCAGATGGCATTACCCCTTGCTGCTTTAACCCTTACCTAACACACACAAACACACACACGCGCACGCACACGCACACACACACCACTTTAACCCTTACCACACACACAAACACTGCATGCCTTTTTCACTTAGGCACCTAAAATATTTCTGTTATAGCTCTGACTCCACACACTGACTACCAATTCCAAATATCCTATCTTTCTGTTATAAACCTCACCACACAGGTTGACCGACTGGCTATTTCAGACACCCAATCTGTCTGTTCCTGCCCCTAGCACATGTATCCATTCCAAACCCACCCTAGTCACCTCTAGTCCAGCCACAAACCAGTTCTATCAAAATACCTTAAATATCCCTTTAATTTCATAGTCTCAATGAGTGAGATCATTAGCAGTGGGAAGGCCTAACCTGTTGGCGGCCAGCTTGTTGGAGATGAAGCCTCCAGGGATCTGTGTGACGATGTAACCCCAGAAGAAGGAGCCATGGATCAGTCCCACAGTCTCTGGGTTCCAGTTGAATTGAGCTGGCTGTGGAACAGAGTAATATAATAGAGGGTATTTACGAGCTCTTTGACATAAAAGTGTGTGTGTGTGTGTGTGTGTGTGTGTGTGTGTGTGTGTGTGTGTGTGTGTGTGTGTGTGTGTGTGTGTGTGTGTGTGTGTGTGTGTGTGTGTGTGTGTGTGTGTGTGTGTGTGTGTGTGTGTGTGTGTGTGCGCGTGTTGGATGCTATTGTGTAGATTGAGATCGAGATTGAACATAGAGCCAGAGGACTGTTTGGGTGATGCTGCTGTCCTTTAGAACAACACTTGAACTTTTCCATCCAAATATCAGCTGTTGAATAACAATGCTACTGTAATAAAACAACATTCAAGGGTGTGTTCATCTCCTAACCTGTTCCCCTGTTTCAGGGATGGATTATTCATGGTGTTAATCGAGAGGATTAAACTCAAAGATTTAGATATGCAATCTAATTTGGTATTCTGACTGAATCCTATTGGTTTACATTGATGACTGCATTGATGACTGGCTAACCGGGATGCTAGATTAATCATTGATGATTGACTATTGTCGTCTAAGTAGCCTATTACACATGCCCATTCACTACTATGAACTGATATAAAAATTGTTGACAAAATCCATTCACCGGCACTGCTGGCACTGATATCACTCTGTGGCGATGCCACACTAAGCTCGTCTCTCCACTGGTGCACTCTCAAAAATGTATTTTCAATATAATCTTACAATAATTGCTATCGTTACATCATTTCATTCCATTACCGTTTTTTTGCAACATTGTAGACATAGCTAACCACCGGGCACAGATGTCAAGTCAACATTCCACGTTGGTTCAACGTAATTTCATTTAAATGACATGGAAACAACATAGATTCAACTAGTGTGTGCCCTATTTGTTTCATTATAAGGCTGCAGGTAGCCAAGCAGTTAGAGCATTAGCCCAGTAATGTAAAGGTCACTGGTTTGAATACCCGAGCCGATAAGGTGCAAAATCTGCCGTTGTGATCTTGAGCAAGGCACTTAACCCTAATTTGCTCCAGGGGTGCCGTACTACTATGGATGACCCTGTGAAACAAAACATTTCATTGCATCTATCCGTTGTATGTGACAATAAAAAAACATATATATTGTTGCATTTATTTACCGTTTGATACTCGGAGCTGTGGTTTTTCACTACATTCATGAGGAAGTCGTTTTTTATTTAGCTCAAGAAATTGTTTCTTTTGAGTCTGTATTTCCCCGAAATGTTTGATGCCCCCCAAAATGTTTTTTGTATGTTTCAATATTCTTAAAAGATAACCATGTACGATTGGAATGTAGGAGTTTGGTGAAATGCCAATTACATTTAAAGGCAGTGGTGTGATGTGTTGCTGCGTTCAAGCCTGGTTGAAGATTATTTTCTTTTGAATAATGTTTGAAGTCTGAACTTTGTATATAGGCTTTGGAACCACCGCTCCACCTATGCTGCTTCATTGCCCTGCTATCCTACAAGGTTCCTATTTTACACACTCCATAACGCACACCCCAATCTATGGATTATTATAAAAAAACATTATTATTGATGTTTTTCTACATTTACCCCTTTTTCTCCCCAATTTGTAGTTACAGTCTTGTCCCATCGTTGCAACTCCCCTATGGACTCGGGAGAGCCAAAGGTCGAGAGCCATGCGTCCTACGACACACAACCCTGCCAAGCCGCACTCCTTCTTGACACACTGTTCGCTTAACCTGGAAGCCTGCTCGCTTAACCCAGAAGCCGGCCGCACCAATGTGTCGGAGGAAACACCGTCCAACTGGCGATTGTGGTCAGCTTGCAGGCCACCACAAGGAGTCGCTAGAGCGTGATGGGACAAGGAAATCCTGGCCGGCCAAACCCTCCCCTAACGACGCTGGGCCAATTATGCCCCACTCGGGACACCCCTATGGATAATTTTTTATGTCAGTGATTTCCTTCTTTCTCTCTCACCTGGAGTACAGGTGTCCCATTGATGTAGACTGTGTTGTTGTTGACCATCTCCACAATGGCCACCCCCAGGTTGCAGCGGATACCAAAGGAGATGCAGAAGCCCAGTCCGCTGAGAATGGCGATGATGTAGCGCTTGGGCAGGCCGCAGCAACCGCAGTCAAACAAAGGGGCACTGTGGCGAGGGGCCACCACCACCGGTTGCCCGTCCTCCGTGAGCTCCATCTGGTCCTCCTCGTCCGCATTGGTCCCATCAATTTTCCTGTAACACAAAACATGGGAGTTGAGACAGTTACCCAGAAAACAGGATGACATTGGTAAGTGTTTAATGGATGACATTGTCATACTACACTACAGAGGCCTACTACAAACAAGTATGGTGTATACAAAAATATTTTTTTATACCTGACACCCTTGAATGACACTTTACATTAAATCTACTATGATATTTAAAACAGTCTTTAAAAGACAGGAAGGAGAGGAGACTCCCCACTGCCCACTCCCCATGAGAGTCACAAGGTGAACCCAGGATGCCGTTCTGAAAAGGTCACTTTGCATCTGATATTTGGCTCCCCCTCGCCCTTCTCCCTACTACTGTACACCTGTTCCATTACCCAGCGTCCCTCTCTGCCCTCATCCCTCAGCGAGCAGGAATTGCTTTCATCTGGCCACTTCAGATTTCCACCTGAGTTCCTCTCTCTGGGAAGAAAATAATACGGGGTTCAAGGGGTCTATTTTTTATCATGCATTTGGTCTCCTTTGCACATACATCCATTGTTATTGAATGGTATGTCCTAAGTATATATATGTTTTCAATCCACTTCATACTGTTGCGATTCACAGGCGAATACGGTCACTGTTTGAAGCATCATCCCATCCATCACATACGGACTGAATGTAAACAGTATCAGATTCTTTGTGTTACATTGGTGTGGAGTTCATTTGCATAGCACAAACCCAGTGTAAAATATATCCTCAACACGCCTGCAGGCAGCTTACAGACAAAGTGTTTGATGGACAGATGGGCAAAAAGGAGAGTCTTGCAAACTCGTATCCAATCTTATAAAAACACCCTGAAGAAATCCCTTATTTGCTACAATTGTTATGATAAGGGACAGGAAACCGTGACCTATAGAGAAGCTGTAGAGGCTTTATTTGCTACCTTTGTCCCAACCCATTGAAATGTGTGAGTGAAGCATCTTATCAACTGTCTTTAGCCCTAGTGTTTTGTTTTGTCCATTGACATAGACTGAGTCAGCCATTTAAGAATTTGCAATGTCAAATATATTTATATTTAAAATAAGATGATTTTAAAATAATAACGCTGTAAAACATTATCCTGTTTAATATGAGGGTTTCAGCACACCTATTGTTTTTTAGACACTTTTATTTATTTTACTATGTCAATATGTCTCTGTTGTAACTGGTGGCAAAAAGACAATAGTTGGAAGAGTTGCAGAGTTTATAAAAAATAATGCCATTGTTGATTAGATGCTTTTTTCTTTATTTATTAGGCTATTTTCTCTTGAACCATATGGCCTATCTATTAGAAACTAATTGACAATATTGACAGCTGGACACAGATATAAAAACATTTATACTATATATGAATACATGTTTTTTTGTAATTTAACTATAAATGGGCTCCTGAGTGATGCAGCGGTCTAAGGCACTTCATCTCAGTGCTAGAGGCGTCATTACAGACACCCTGGTTCAAATCCAGGCTGTATCACAACTGGCCGTGATTGGGAGTCCCATAGGGCGGCCCTGGTGGCCCAGGTTTGGCCGGTGTAGGCCGTCATTGTAAATAAGAATTTGTTCTTAACTGACTTGCCTAGTTAATAAAGGTTTTATTTAAAAATATAAATTGTTTTACCATAGATTACCTGTTAATTACCATTATTCCAGTAACTTTGGTGATTTACCAGTAGCTTCGCAATCGTAGTCAAAGCATTAGCGCTAGCGAAAACATAGAACAACCACAAATCCAGTCCTTTAAGTTTTTTAAGTGCAAGAAAACCGTCATGAGGACTTGCTTGAAAGGCCCACATTCGTAAATGAACAAAAGGCTGTTTTCTCCCATTACCTATTAGCAAGCAGAATCCAACTCATCCCTGCCTCCGACAGCCTGCCACCCTTGTCTTTCCCAACCCCTCCCCCCTTAGCCCCCATCCCTCCACACCAACTCACCCCTGTGTTCCCCATCCAATGATCCCACATCCCTCCACACCAACTCACCCCTGTGTTCCCCATCCAATGATCCCACATCCCTCCACACCAACTCACCCCTGTGTTCCCCATCCAATGATCCCACATCCCACCACACCAACTCACCCCTGTGTTCCCCATCCAATGATCCCACATCCTTCCACCCCAACTCACCTCTGTCTTCTCCAGCCCCAATTTCTCATCCCACATTTCACATGTCAACAGATTTTCACATTTGTAGTTTCATGTTATCACATGTTGCTTTACATGTTGTCACATTATCATATTAACTTCACATAAGATCACATGTGATCACATGAAAACATGTTTTTGGAACACTTCACATGTGATCATGTGAAATTCATGTGGTTTTTCCATAAGGGACCTCTGCTTTCTCCATCCCCCGTCCCTCTTTCCCAGCTCACAGATTGTGCTCTCTACTATCTAAAATAGACTGGACATAATCTTATGAGAATGGTTGATCATTATCAGAGTGAGGAAATGACGCTTGGCTCGCCTCAACACTAATAAAACAGTATTAGTGCCCTTTTAATTAAGTATTCTTTGTCCTCAAAGTAGACCAAATTGATCTGTGCTCTACCGAGTGGATAAAAAAATATGGAGATAATTATGCCTCAACAGAGTATTGAAAACAATCTATCTTTCTCAGTAGGCAGGTAGCCTAGTGGTCAGAGCGTTGGGCCAGTAACCAAAAGGTTGTTGGATCAAATCCAGGTGAAAACCTGTTGACGTGTCCTTGAGCAAAGCACTTAACCCTAATTTGCTCCTGGGGTGCTGTACTACTATGGCTGTTAGTGTAAATTAGAATTTGTTCTTAACTGACTATTCTAGTTAAATAAAGGTTTCATCATTTTGGTTGAAGTGACAAGTGGCAACATCAAAAACACACAAACAGCCAACTGTACCCTATATTGTACTTTCTGACATTCAACTGACATATGTCAACTGATAGTATAAAAAATTAAGTTGCTTTCCTTTAAAGACAAACAGTATGAATTCCTGTTTAAAATGTAAAATCACAAGAACAACACTTGAATGATTGAAAAAGTATTTAATTATTTAATCAAATATTGAATGTCTTAATGAATCCAAAGTGATTTATTGTTTTCCAGTCAGATGAAAGTTAAGTGTGACATCATCCTGTCTGCTTGAGGTCCATGACGTCATTATGTCTATCCAGTGGTGGAAAAAGTTCCCAATTGTCATACTTGAGTAAAAGTAAAGATACCTTAACAGAAAAGGACTCAAGTAATAGTGAAAGTCACTCAGTAAAATATTACTTGAGTAAAAGTCTAAAAGTATATGGTTTTAAATATACTTAAGTATCAAAACTAAAAGTAAATTCTATAAATCCCTTCAAATTCCTTATATTAAGTAAACCAGACATTTACGGATAGCCAGAGGCACACTCCAACACTCAGACATCATTCACAAATGAAGCATTTGTGTTTAGTGAGTCTGCCAGTTTAGAGGCAGTAGGGATGACTACATGTTATCTTGATAAGTGTGTGACTTACACCTTTTTCCTGCCCTGCAAAGCTTTCGAAATGTAACAAGTTGTAAGGTTTATGTTCAGAGAGGTCTCTGGAAACCTTTATGGTTTTCAGGTTTGGTGTCCAGAGACCTCTCTGGAAATCTCTATGTTTCAGTTTTGGAATTGGTCCCCAATTAGAGGCAGCTGCGCTGCATTGCCTCTAGTTGGGGAGCCTATTTATGTTCAGCATTCCCACCTGTGTTTGTGGGTTTTTGTGTGTGTTCTGTTTTACTTCACACTGGATCTTGGTTGCGGTCTCGCCTTTGTTTGGTTTGTGGATTTACTTTACGGGAATAAAGGAATGTTTTTTCAACACAGCTCTGCGCTTCGGGTCCTGTCTCATAGCAACCGTGACACAAGTACTTTTGGGTATAAGGGAAAATGTATGAGAGTAGAAAGTACATATTTTCTTTAGGAATGTAGTGAAGTAAAAATTATAAATAGTAAAGTACAGATACCCCCAAAAAAATGAGTGGTTCAACAAGGGTTCTTTTAAGATCCTCAAAGTTCTTCTA
Organism: Thymallus thymallus; assembly: GCA_023634145.1. NCBI lineage: Eukaryota > Metazoa > Chordata > Actinopteri > Salmoniformes > Salmonidae > Thymallus > Thymallus thymallus. Next base: position 36,409,363 of record CM042413.1, on the reverse strand, counting down.
AGAACCTTAAGGTTCTTGGCACTGAAAATTGCCCCAAAAGGTTCTTCCAAGAACCCCATATGAGGTAGGGTTCATCGAGGAACCTCCTTAGTTGGTGGGGGTTCTTGCAGGAACCTAACTGCCTAACTAAAACATTTGGATTTGAATTTGAAAGGTCAGCAGGTGCAGGCACTTGATTGAAAATGTAAAGATCTCCTCAAATTAAGGTAATGTTTGTCCCTTCTATGATCTAAATTGATATTGTTTTTTGATACCCTCTATCTTTCCATATTTATGCAAATCTTTATAAAACATAAAATCAACAATTCAATGGCTATCAATAAACAAAGAGGTAAGAATATGTAGGCTATAAGAATATCTTGAAGGCTAGTTGTATTGGGTGCAGATGACTGAACGGCTCACGTTTGTGTCTGTGTCTGCAGGCATACAGACAAGGAGGCATACAAAGGTATGTCAGTTGGTATTAGTATGTTATGCAGATCACATTTACCATCCTCCCTTACCTCTTAAATGAATATCCCATAGGCCTCTACAGTATGGACAAGGCATGTGAATGACAACCAACATAAAAATAAAAAAAACATTCACCACAAAAACAAAGGTATGAATACTGTTGTATGCATGTTTTGTTAATCTGTATAATGAAGAATTGTTGTATTCACAGACTTCACCATCCCTACACCTCTGAATATAACAGGAAACCTGTTCGATCACCATGCACTACAAAATCATTCTGGCTGTGGATACGGAGAACATCAACATCAACGCACCAGAGGATATACCCATTGGACTTGGGGCTCTGCTGGAAGTTTACCAAATTATAAAAAAATGTGCTTTGCCACTAAAATTATAAACACTGAGAACTAAAATGTTGTGTCATTATTATTATTATTATTAATACTAATAGAGGAGGGGGGTAGTTAAAAAATTAGCCCCAAAAGATTCTTCAAATGGTTCTTTGAGGATCCATCAGAAGGGTTTTTTAAAGGGTTCTTCAAATAACTTAAAGGGGTTCCCACACAGTTTCAATTTGAAGAACCCCTAAAGGATACTATTGGAACCTTTTTTAGACAGTAGTACTTTTACTTAGTTGCTTTACACCACTGTGTCTATGGAGTTCTATGACTGTTGAGCTGTCACTCAGGTCATACAGGACCGAAGCTGTATTTGTGTTTTATTGTTCAGTGTCATTATCTCGCAACCTTTTTTGTACCAAGGACAGCTTATTTAAAGAAGCAATTTGGAACGGACTAAAACAGTGTCAGTTAACAGAAGGACTGGTCAGCATCAGCAACATTATAGAGGGGCCCTATTGAGAGAACCATGTCATTCTGTGTGATTTTTGTATTTCAGACAATAAATGATGTCTCATAGGAAAAATTATTTTGCTTTGGTATGAAATGATTACTGTGTTGTTTTACCATTTAGTGCAGTTTGGTAGAAAATACCTGGTCATTTCTGTGCTGTGTCAAATTAAGTGTTAAGATAATTATTGAATGGAAATTATTTATGTTTTCATGATACTCACTTTATAGTCAGGCTATAATTGATTCATAAGACAAAATTGAAATGGTGATTAACTGGATCCATAATATATAACTCGATAAATAATGTAGTCTGTACCAGAGCAATCTGTAATACACTCTTGAAAAAACACACAGGTTTCATCTGAAAATGAGATTAAACCTAATGATTCATTCTGCTCATGCTTTCCTCTCTTGGTCTCTCTGGATTCCCATTTCTTTAGTTTCACCTGCTAGTATTGATTTGAGCAGTTTGGTGGAATGTCGTTTTCCCACGGCCTGGATCCTTGTAGACTTCATTGAAATATTTCATTTAGCCTTTTCCCGTTGTTTGTACAGTGTTTCAAATTAAACTGATGTAAATGTATGACATAAAATAGAAAGTAAGCTGACAACAGATGGAATGAAAACCTATTTTCAGTGTACTGATATTATAATCCTTATATTCATGATCATTGCTTGTTGGATAAATATTTCCAGTTCACCTTCTTTATACAATTTTGTTTTGGAGATTCTGAAATAATCAATTGTTCGGCTTCCTCTTGATCTATTTCAGACTGCACAGAGAACACTCTGGCTCTCAACATGCAAAATTCCCATTCACAGGAAATTGCCCACTTACTTGGTTTATCTATTTTAAGACAACAATCTACCTCATATGTGGAAGTTCCACACTCATCATCACTCCCCTTGTGAAATATGTATCAGATATGAAATATGTATCATAATGTCTTAAAATAAAACCTGTGATTACATCACTGGGATTGCCTGCAAGCAAAATAATGAAATATTTAGTTATCTCTGGAATTTCTGGGTACAGCACATTGTGAGCTTCATGTTCTGCCTCTAAGGTTCTTCAATCCTCTTGGTCCCCACCACTGGCTTTATCTACATTTGGGATTAGAGCGCCACAATTTTTTACCAGTGTATATACAGATTTTTAATTCTAGCCTAGGACTATAATTTGGTTTGACCAAGCTATATAAAGATCCTAAAATACAATAAGATAACTAAGATACAATACCTACAAGTACTCAGAAATATTATCTTACATCACACACTTAAGTGAAATTATCGGATCTATTGCTTTAAGTAGATATCAAACCCACACTGTGTGCTCTTTCACCCCCATTGAGTCACATACATCTCTCAGTCAGAGAGTATGGATTCACACCTATACAATCCCGGTTCACCAATCTCTTCCAGACAGTCCCAGACTCACCTCTGCAGGTTCCCCAGACCATCTCCTACTGTATTTTTCACCTCCTCCTTCCCTGGTTTCAGAACCCGCTCCTTCAGCCCCGAAAACCCCCCAAAAGGCATCCTCCTCCGCTTCTCCCTGTCCTGTTCACTCTCTTTAATTCACAGGAGTATGTCTCTCCCCCTATTTCTTGCACGCTTTGCTCTGAAAAGACTAAAAAGATCTGCTAGATGTTCTTGCTCATCCTTCCTGAGTTCTTATGTGCCATGGGGCTGGCTCCGTCTTTGTGTGATGGGCTTGTGATGTCTGCTCCTCTCTGGCGCGACCAGGGGATCAGACTGGGAGGCAAGGGGATGATGGGCAAAGTGAGGAGGGGTTAGGTGGAGGTGGAGGGTGGTTGTGTTGAGGTTAAGGGTGTGCAGATGTACACCTCAAGGTCCAAGGCACCAGATAGAACTCCTAGCATTGCATGGGTTACTTCACCTCCAGAAGATTCAGTTTGGAAGAGAGATACATGGAGGGAGGGAGAAAGTGAAAGAGTACAATCCACCACCTCAGTATCTTGGCATGGTGAGCTGTGTGTGGGTGGGTGCAGTAGGATTGAACAGCCCCCTTTGCTTTCCTCGCCTTCTGATAGCTCCATCACTCATTGCGTGGAGGGGCTGGGGTACCTGTCTGCCTCCCCTCCTAAAGTTCACCTCCCGTTCCCTCATTAGCTCCCAGCCCTTTAGCCCCACCTCCTAAGCCAACCATGTTCATCTGATACCAACCCAGTGGATGAATGATTAAATATTGACAAGCCGCATTCAAAGAGAGATGAGAGTAGCGTGGCTGCTGTGGTGAAAGATGTGCGCAGTTGAAACGTAAGACTCAACTATCATCATGTTCCCGGTACACCACTCCCATTCTTTGGCAGCTTTTCCATAGGACTATAGTTTGGATTAGCTGTCAGCAGCAACAGAGCAAGCTACCTGTGAGCTATTCAGACACTTACCTGCATGTGCATCTATTCAGTCACACCAAATGACACCTTTATGGGGGTTTCCTTAACTACATGCTTATTTAACTGGATTGGGCAAGCCCCACTAGCCCACCTTTTTCCAGTGCGGCTCTCTTTATTTGACAGGTCATTAAATATGCATGGGGATATTGAGATTTAAAAAATTAATCAGTAGACTGCTGGGTGGTGCACCGAGCTCTAGACTCTGTTTTACCGATCGGTTGCTCCAGAGTGATGGCTTGGGGCAGTGCTGCTACTTCACTAGTCTGTGAGCTCCTTAAATAAACTGTGGCGCCGGCTCCCTTGTGGCCGCTCTCTCAATAAATAAAGTGCTTCATGACAGAAATATAAAGGGCCAGTTATCAGTGTAACAGGCAGGGATGAGAAGAAGCCTGGCAGGGAGGAATGTCTGCATGTAAATGCATGTAGTGTAGAGTATGTACTATGAATGATGCCACCTGTCGGAGACAATGGGGCCCGGAATGTGTATATTCGACTCCGTTGGGGTTCATCTCTTTACACTTTCAGGAAAAGCCTTTCCTACCATCTAGTGGTTAGAAGGAGGTACAGACCCAAACCATATCTATAATGAACCTATTGCTAAGTCTATAAAGGCTTTATAAACCCTTTATAAACTGTTAATAAAAGGTGCCATGATGTAAAGTGGTCCTCCATTTTCAATAAGCAATATTGCTTCACCTCTTCTTTGTTAATAATTCCAGAGATAAAAGAGAAGCTGAAAGAGGAATTAAATTAGAGCATATCAAAATAATGAAAACAAAATGTCAAGAAAACTTTAGGCTATTACAGCATTATTTATCATTACCATTTGTCAGAGGCATGAAAATTAGAGAATGGATTTGAAAATGGGTGTTAGGCCTATAGCCTACACTCTGGTTTGAGGAGAACACTGACATTTTGCCAAGGCAGAGATGAGTGGCCGACACCCAGACACTCGTTGACAGCAGTGGAGGCATTCATTCTGGCCTAATGACAATCACCAAATGCCATTATACTTTTTGGTGTTTTGTGTAACAGATGTCTCTTTCTATTCACCACTGTTTGGAGGCTGGAAATGACAAAATCTTTATGTATTGACTAACAGAGATGCTATTGAATTCATAGGGATTCTAAATATAATTCTATGATTAGGCCCCACGGTCACGCCCATTAGGCAGGATTAAGCAGCCGCCTAGAGCAGCAGTTTGACAAGGGCGGCATTTTCTGAGCTAAACTGACCAAGACCTCCAACAACTCTGGGCTATATATATTTATTTATTTATTTAACCAGGCAAGTCAGTTAAGAACAAATTCTTATTTACAATGATGGACTAGGAACGACAGATTTTCACCTTGTCAGCTCTGGGATTCAATCCAGCAAACTTTTGGTTACTGGCCCAACACTCTAACCACTCGGCTACCAGCGTTCATATATAGGTGAGCGCTGATGCCAACCCATGATAAGCAGTGCCTATTTAGCCAACCGTTTCGTTGCAAACAAGACACTCTGGTTTGACATTGGAGAAATATGGTAAGAATGCCTATGCTGTCCATTCCTCCCTGAAACTTATATTTATTTTAATTATCCACCTTTCTTTTGAGAATTTCTCAGAGCTACATTTTCTCTTGATTACAAGCTGTTTTCCCCCAATCAACACACAAAGAAATATATGAATTTAATAGAGACATTGGTGATAATATCAGCGTAATCAGATTGAAAATATTTGAATATGTTATTGACATTGAACTGATTATACTGTATAGCCTACCAGATGTGTTAAACATTTTGTTTAATTTGCCTAGGAATTGGGCCGCTATTGTGTTCTGCCAACTATTAGCAGAGAAAAAAATTATAGTGGACCCCTGCTGTACATTAGCTTATTCTAGTTTAGCAGGGCTAGGAAGCGGGAGTACATTTTTTGTCTCGCCTAGGGAAAAAGAACGTCCAGGGCCGGGCCTGTTATGCCCATACATTTTTGGGGTGCACGTGCATGAGAGGTCCAGTACCGGGAAGAAATTAAATCTACTAATAAAATAAATAAAATAAAATATGCAATCATTAAATGTTCAAAAAAATTATTCATGTTATGTTAATAAGGGGACATCGAAATGAGTATTAAACAACAATGTTAAATATTAATGAGTTGAAAATAAATACAATTTTTAAAGTTCAATATTTAAGTTCAATAGTCCTGAGTGGCGCAGCAGTCTAAGGCACTGCATCTCAGTGCAAGAAGCATCACTACAGTCCCTGGTTTGAATGCAGGCTGTATCATATCTGGCCGTGATTGGGAGTCCCAAGGGGAGGCACACAATTGGCCCAGCATCGTCCAGGTTTGGCCGGGGTAGGCCGTCATTGTAAATAAGAATTTGTTCTTAACTGACTTGCCTAGTTAAATAAAGGTTAAATTAAAAATACTGTAGCTACTATTTGACTGGAGGTTGTACGAATGGGGCTTGACAGGGCTTTTGCTGTCTCCATGCACACTCTCTCTACCTCCTGGAATGAAGGAATCGTTGAACATAATACTCTACAGGCATATCAAAGTTCCAGAGTGCGATATCTGCTACTTTTAGAGTTAGAATCCAAATTGAAAATATTAACAACAGAGTGAAAGTACAGTGGGGCAAAAAAGTATTTAGTCAGCCACCAATTGTGTAAGTTCTCCCACTTAAAAAAATGAGAGAGGCCTGTAATTTTCATCATAGGTACACTTCAACTATGAGAGACAAAATGAGAAAAAAAAATCCAGAAAATCACATTGTAGGATTTTTAATGAATTTATTTGCAAATTATGGTGGAAAATAAGTATTTGGTCACCTACATACAAGCAAGATTTCTGGCTCTCACAGACCTGTAACTTCTTCTTTAAGAGGCTCCTCTGTCCTCCACTCGTTACCTGTATTAATGGCACCTGTTTGAACTTGTTATCAGTATAAAAGACACCTGTCCACAACCTCAAACAGTCACACTCCAAACTCCACTATGGCCAAGACCAAAGAGCTGTCAAAGGACACCAGAAACAAAATTGTAGATCTGCACCAGGCTGGGAAGACTGAATCTGCAATAGGTAAGCAGCTTGGTGTGAAGAAATCAACTGTGGGAGCAATTATTAGGAAATGGAAGACATACAAGACCACTGATAATCTCCCTCGATCTGGGGCTCCACGCAAGATCTCACGCCGTGGGGTCAAAATGATCACAAGAACGGTGAGCAAAAATCCCAGAACCACACGGGGGACCTAGTGAATGACCTGCAGAGAGCTGGGACCAAAGTAACAAAGGCTACCATCAGTAACACACTACGCCGCCAGGGACTCAAATCCTGCAGTGCCCCCCTGCTTAAGCCAGTACATGTCCAGGCCCGTCTGAAGTTTGCTAGAGAGCATTTGGATGATCCAGAAGAGGACTGGGAGAATGTTATATGGTCAGATGAAACCAAAATAGAACTTTTTGGTAAAAACTCAACTCGTCGTGTTTGGAGGAGAAAGAATGCTGAGTTGCATCCAAAGAACACCATACCTACTGTGAAGCATGGGGGTGGAAACATGATGCTTTGGGACTGTTTTTCTGCAAAGGGACCAGGACGACTGATCCGTGTAAAGGAAAGAATGAATGGGGCCCATGTATCGTGAGATTTTGAGTGAAAACCTCCTTCCATCAGCAAGGGCATTGAAGATGAAACGTGGCTGGGTCTTTCAGCATGACAATGATCCCAAACACACCGCCCGGGCAACGAAGGAGTGGCTTCGTAAGAAGCATTTCAAGGCCCTGGAGTGGCCTAGCCAGTCTCCAGATCTCAACCCCATAGAAAATCTTTGGAGGGAGTTGAAAGTCTGTGTTGCCCAGCGACAGCCCCGAAACATCACTGCTCTAGAGGAGATCTGCATGGAGGAATGGGCCAAAATACCAGCAACAGTGTGTGAAAACCTTGTGAAGACTTACCCTTTGTTGTCATTGCCAACAAAGGGTATATAACCAAGTATTGAGATAAACTTTTGTTATTGACCAAATACTTATTTTCCACCATAATTTGCAAATAAATTCATAAAAAATCACAATGTGATTTTCTGGATTTTTTTTTCTCATTTTGTCTCTCATAGTTTAAGTGTACCTATGATGACAATTACAGGCCTCTCATCTTTTTAAGTGGGAGAACTTGCACAATTGGTGGCTGACTAAATACTTTTTTGCCCCACTGTAAAAGGAGGGCTGTGATTGGTTACAATGCCTACCATGCCAATTTCTCTGTTAAAAATGGGCCAAATGATCCCCACTCTGGAACTCCAAATCGCAAAACAAAATACCCTAATGATGCAAATCTTCATGATATGACACATATCCTAATAGAACAGTCTCTGAGGATTTCAAATCGACCCCTTAATTGGAGACAACTTATATATAACTAACAGTACAGTAGTAAATAGGTGTAGAGTGCTATAACTTCTTCAGCTTAAAATGGTACAGAAGCAAACGTGTAGACTAATCACATTTATTTTATGAAGCTCTTTACAGTGCTTTACAGATACCAAGCCAAAAAACCCAAAAAGCAAGCAATGCAGATGCACAAGTGGCTAAGAAAAACTCCTCTGAAGGCAGGAACCTATGAAGAAGTATAGGGCAATCTTTGTTTATTGATTTCAGTAATATATCGTTTTTTTCCCTCTAAAATAAATGTATGTTTAAGTCACTTTAAATCTTTGTGATTTTAAATCAGAAACATTTCCTTTAAATCAAGAAAAAACTATTTGATCACGTGATCTTAATGTCGCTAGATTCATAGAGTTCGGCTCTGGTTCGTTCAGCCATTCCTTTGGGAAAAATGAATGCGTAAAGAATAGGGTTTTGGATAAACGCCGAAAATAAGTTCTGAGGTTAACACAGGTTTAGGAGAGTTTATACGTTTTGTTCTATTACATAATACCGTCAGTTAACATGACCTTTATGAGATTTGTATTATTACATACATTCTTCAAAATTCACAAAAAGTGACGTTAGCTGATAAATATTATATCATAGAACAAAACATATAAGAACCGTGTTTATCCCCCCAAAAAACTACAAAAACGCCATTAATTTGCCTCATCCAACGAACCATGGCGGAGTTATCGCCTACAAAAATACTCCATTACTATTTCTCTCTATGCCCTCTCTCACCACTGCTTGGCAAGATAATGCGTGAAGAGCCGTGCATTTTTTAATGGGTCATTTGACTGCAGTGATGCCTATTATACTAAACCATCTTTTGCCGGACGGTGGGTGGAGGATGTGCGTCTCCTCTTCCGCATTTTCACGGATTTGTAGGCTACGTTGTGCCCCGATTACACGGTGTACTTCACTCGCACGTTTTTGTGTCCCCGATCCCTCCACACTTGGAAGAATAAATCAGTAAATTATACAACACACTCTGCCCCCCTCCATACATCCGAAACGACGTCTCCAACACAACATACTAGCCAATACTACCGTCTTATCCACATGCATTGGAGTCCTGGGGCCCAGCGTACCGGCTCCAGCCATGTCGGCAAGGAATGCAGCGGCTGGCGGCGGTGACAGCGCGACAGGGGAACATACAGGTAAATTACTAGCCTACAGGACACCTACTATATCTGGTAGCTTCTACTGGTGTCATTTTTTCGGCCTGTGTCGACTCGCAAGTGATTGCCCTGTAAAGTGGCCGCAGAGGGGTATGGGGAACTATGCAAATGTATCAATGATTGGCCAAAGCTTCTACACCCTATCCAAAACTAGGTCAGTAGATCAGTCGAACAAGCTTACACTACGGTATTCCTGTTGACAATGTAGCCAAATTAGTCGGCTAGGTATCTACTATATATCGCCGTAGAGGTTTAGGGACACTGTCAGCAACTGTAGCAAGAACGCACGTCTAATAATACATGTTTCCCTGAATAGCTTAGCATAGTGCGCTATAGTCTACCATGGGTAGGGCTATGTTATGTTATGCTATGTAATTCCATAGTAGCCTATAGGCCTCTATTGTCAACGTTAGATCCGAAATATGCTACAATTCGAACTAAGATATAAAACATGTTGTAGGCTATTATGATTTGGGGTATTTTTCTAAAGATACTCTGCATCATTTAGCAATATATGCATGTGATTGATAGGCTAAAAGTTATACTTTTCATTTGATCGGCCTACATATAGGCCTATGCTATTAATCTATGCATCGAAAGGCTATACCAAATACTCTAGCCTCATATTTAGGCCATGGTAGTATCCTAAATGGTATGGCTATATTGTGTCTTTGATTGCTACAAATGTAGAGCAGTTTTGGTTTGCGTTTTGTGTTCGTTACTTGCCCTAAATTGTGTAATTTATATCACTGCCATTATTTAAGTGTTAATTGAAGATGACCTACTTCATAACAGTTACCGTTGACAAACAGTAAAATAATGAGTTTAACATTTTATATTGGATTCAGTTTTTTAAACGTTATTGAATGCCTGATGACTGCGGTAAAGCTATAGCCTAGTGGTTGCGCAACCATAGTGTACTAGTGGCCTAAATTGCCATATAGGCTATTTGTTGATAAGCCTTTTTTAAAACATGTATTTAGCAAAATATATTGTATTATTATATTAGGCCTAAACATAAATATGAGGCAAAGATAAAATAACTTTTCCACATTAGGCCCCTAATAGCTTGAATATACACACACATTCTTCAAAACACCGTTTTTTAAGGACTTGAGAAAATGTTAGAATGGCCTGTGTTTGAAATGTATTCACACTGTATGGTCAGTTATTTAAAAACTATGTTTTTCATCATCTGTATATTAGAAACAATTCACTGTGTTCAACTATTTCATTTCATAAAGATGTTCCTTGTCTGTGTGTTATGGGCAGGCTAAGGTCTCACAGTTATACAATAGGCCTATCTAGGTCAGCAACACTTATAGGCCTGGCTATGTTGTGCTCTCTCTCCCCTCAAGCTAGTCTCAGTAAAGCTTGTGCACAAAGCTTGTGCACTTATTTACAGAACTAAAACTTTGTTTAGGCTACTATTTTCAACATTCATATGCTCTAAAGCTGTTGACAAAGTTGTGTGGTGAGTATGTTAGACAAAGTGAAATCTGACGCTTGGCCTGTCAGATTTCACTTAGTCTACATCATATAGCCTACATCATATCAAGTCTCATGGAGCCATTTTGCCTCCATACAATGGCAGAACCTTAATGGATGCTTGCACACACTGCACATGCTTTATTATTCAGCTATAGACACACACAAAGACACACACAATCCTTGAGACCTATGGCTCTATTTTCGGAAGCCGCTAAGGAGGCGCAAGTGTTAAGGCACATTGGTTTGAAATGTTGTAATGTAAAAACTGGCACCCTGGCATTTTCCAGCCCTAACGCCAGGTTCTGCAATTTACCTATCCAACATCAGCTAACTTCCGCTGAGGCGGGAGGGGTGACAATATTTGAGGTGTCCTTAAAAACAAGCGCAAAAGTGACAATTGCATGCAGCGCTAATGTGGAATTATATTGAAAGGCCTTAAAGGTAACCCAGTTGATAATGGCATGGATTTTGATAGCGGAAGCACAGCCTATCGCTGACTGGTTTCTCCACATTTTGTTTAATTTGTTTAAAAACCAAACCTTCTTTCTATCATGGCCATTGTATAGCCAAGTAGGCTATGAATAAAAGGGTTTTAAATGGTCTACTGAGTGCTTTGAAATACACTACACAACCAAAAGTAAGTAGACACCTGCTCCATCTCATTCCAAAATCATGGGCATTAATATGGAGTTGGTCCCCCCTTTGCTGCTATAACAGCCTCCACTCTTCTGGGAAGGCTTTCCACTAGATGTTGGAACATTGCTACGGAGACTTGCTTCCATTCAGCCATGAGCATTAGTGAGGTCGGGCACTGATGTTCGGCGATTAGGCCTCACTCGCAGTTGGCGTTAAAATTCATCCCAAAGGTGTTTGATGGGGTTAAGGTCAGGGCTCTGCTCTGTAATGAAATTTCCCCCCCGGGGGATCAATAAAGTACCTATCTATCTATCTATCTATCTATCTTCAGGTCAGTCAAGTTCTTCCACACCCATCTCAACAAACCATTTCTGTATGTACCTCGCTTTGTGCACAGGGACATTGTCATGCTGAAACAGGAAAGGGCCTTCCCCAAACTATTGCCACAAAGGACAGAATCGTCTAGAATGTCATTGTATGTTGTAGCATTAAGAATTCCCTTCACTGGAACTAAGGGGCCTAGCCCGAACCATGAACAACAGCCTCAGGCCATTATTCCTCCTCCACCAAACTTTACAGTTGGCACTATGCATTGGAGCAGGTAGCGTTCTCCTGGCATCCGCCAAACCCAGATTCGACTGTCGGACTGCCAGATGGTGAAGCGTAATTTATCACTCCAAAGAACGTGTTTCCACTGCAGAGTCCAATGGTGTAGAGCTTTACACCACTCCAGCCAAAATGAATTGTTGGAAAGGTGGCATGACGGTGCCATGTTGAAAGTCACTGAGCTCTTCAGTAAGGCCATTCTACTGCCAATGTTTGTCTATGGAGATTGCATGGCTTTGTGCTTAACTTTATACACCTGTCAGCAATGGGTGTGGCAGAATTTAATTTGAAGGTGTGTCCACATACTTTAGTATATATAGTGTATTTTTCAGTTTTTTGCTCATGCTTTATGCACAATTCACATACCTGCATACTTGCTTGTTCAAGTAGGCTATCATCCCCATTTTCAAAGAGGGCTGCTTGTCCGATTTACAGGCATGCTCCCCCAAACTATTTAGTCCATCTATAATGCCATATCAACTGCAGATTTTTTTAGAATCTGCCTCGCATATTGGCATCAATACGGCATGTAGCCTAGTGGTTAGAGCGTTGGGCCAGTAACCTAAAGGTTGCTGGTTTGAATACCCGAGCCGACAAGGTGAAAAACCTGTCTGTGTCCTTGAGCAAGGCACTTAACCCTAATTTGCTCCAGGGGCTGACCCTGTAGGTAGGTAGTCATTGTAAATAAGAATTTGTTCTTAACTGACTTGCCTAATTAAATAAAGGTAAAAAAAATATATATATATATACACAATTGACAGGAGCCTAGTATTTTGTATAAAAGGTGTTGAAATTGTCTATTCGTCAGTGCCTTGAATTGAAAATATACTTCACATCCTAAAACACCTACGCCTACTTCGTCTAATTTAGCTTGTTCAAGTGCCCATCTACAAAGAGAAGTCTTAAGGATCGGACCCTTTTTTTCTATTTTCGCCAAAAATGACATTCCCAGATGTAACTGCCTGTAGCTCAGGACCTGACGCAAGGATATGCATATTTTTGATACCATTTGAAATGAAATACTTTGAAGTATGTGGAAATTTGAAATGAATGTGGGAGACTATAACACATTAGATCTGGTAAAAGATAATAGGAACAAAAAAAATATGCATTTTCTATTTTTTTGTTCTTGTATCCTCTTTGAAATGCAGGAGAAAGGCCATACAGTGATGTCGGATTCTAGGTGTAATTTAGATATTGTCTACAAGATGGCAGCCGTGTGTGTAACGTTTCAGACAGATCAGTGAAGAATTAGAGACTACGCAATATTTTGTATCAAGTCTGCCAGGAGTTTTCCCCAAATGTGTTGTTGTGTCGTGACTATCGTTTATGTGACAACGGTTATTTTATAAAATCAATTAACTATGTTTAATCGATTATGTGATTAAATTAATCATGTAACAATTAACTCATTGGCACCACGGGAACATTTGTTTTAAAGAGTTACTATCTCCTGAATTAACTCTCAAAAGATATTTTCATATCACAGATAACCGTCACTTATTAATGGATTATTACCTCGGTCAGTCTCATTTTTGAACGTCGTAATTCCTTGTAGTCTGCACGAACCTTAACTTTACTTTTGAATCAGCAATGCACCAATTGGCTCAATTATTTAATTTCCCCTATCGGCCATTGGTAAGCTATGCTCACGGAAATACAATTTTATAGAGTTTCTGGAGTCGTAGTGAGAATGGATACTTAGATGTACCTTTTATTTAACAAGGCAAGTCAGTTAAGAACTAATTCTTATTTACAATGTCTGCCTACCTCGGCCAAACCTGGACGACGCTGGGCCAATTGTGCGCCGCCCTATGGGACTCCCAATCATGGCCAGATGTGATACAGCGTGGATTTGAACCAGGGACTATAGTGACGCCTCTTGCATTGAGATGCAGTGCCTTAGACCACTGCGTCACTCGACGGCCTATGATTTATCACTTCTTCTGTAGTGATCGATAGTTTCAGAGTTTAACCATTTTCTGCCATGTCACTCGTGCTGTTCTCAGGCTGGTCTAGTAGAAATTCAACGTGGGGACACCCGCACTCTGGTCGGAAGGGCGGTTTCATAGCACTGACCCGCACTTCTGACCTCATTAGGGGTGTGGCTTAGTTAGTGTACGACAGATTTGAAAAACCATTATCTCATTAAAAGACTAAAATCACATTTCTATCTTTTCAAAGGTATTTTTATACTCTATCATTCATTTTATACAACAATTCGATGCAAACCTGACAACTGGAAAATGTACACTTTCAGAGATACAGTTGTGGTTCTAGAGTCTTTAATGATGTCACAACATAAAAACAAATTTGACATGAGGGTTCTTTTAGTCGCCACTGACCGTTTCATTCTCCATGAGTTGTGGCGGGAAGAATGTCTTTGTTCCCCAGAGTAAATCCTCTCTCAATTACTGTCCAGGCAGAGAGAAGTCTCTACAAGGAATTTACGACCTGTCGTTAAGTCATAAAACTGCCCTCCTGTGGGAGAGAGGGTCCTTGGATCCATTGTCAGGATGGTCATGACAGTGCCGAATTGGTCAATGTATACATGTTCAAGTACATAACTATAAAGAACATACAAAAATGCTATGATAACTAGAATTTCTTTACACACTCCCAGCAATGTCATACATGATGGATCATTAGCTTCCCTACAGAAAAGACACTAACCTTCACACATCTAGATGGCGGGGTGGGTGTGGAGCAGTGGGATTCAACATTTTAAATGGGTCCGGAGACTGAGATGGCCATTGCAAAATTTTGATTTTGTGGTCAATTAACCATTTCTTCTTGGATTTCGGTGTTTGACTGGTGTTCTTGTTAGAAGATTCACTTGTGGCCCTGTTTCAGCCTCATGGCAGAGGCAACCAGGTTTTTGCTACTTAGTAAAGTTCTTGATGCCGTTGACCTTAAGAAAGGCCCCAGGACCAATAGTGATGTGTGATTGGGGGCGGGGGGGGGGGGGGGGTCTATACAGTTACATATTGGGATATTATTTTTGACGATATATTGTATATTTTTGACCAATCTATATTATTTTTGTGCTAGTTGGCTGTACCTGCAATCACCGCAGCTGTTTAACAATTCTCCCTAGGCGCAACAATCGCATGTTAATGGGCATGATTGTAATCCAAACCGAATTTGATTCTTAACTAACGTTCCTAGTTAAATAAAGGTACAATAATAAATAATTTGACACATAGGCTTTTATCTAACAGAGCAGTTGTTTTTTTGTGTTCAGTTGCCCTTTTAAATTTAAACATTAATGACAAAATATGGATAGTGTGGGACCTGGAATTAGTGCATCCATTGATAAACATGAGCATGCTTCAGTTCGGCTGGTGCCTAGCTGAACTCGGCTAGCCGAACCGAACGAGTGTGCTGTTTGTTCATTTTGAGACGCTGTAGCCAGTATACACTTCCTCAAAGTAGTCAGAATTAATCGAAGATAACTCAAGAAATCTGTCATACATTTTTACATTTTTGCCGAACAGATCTTAGTTGCACAATTTTACATCTAAGGTGTTTGGCGCAGTATTTTTCTATCAAATCTGCATGAAAGCGAGTCCTCTCTCGTTGAATGACAACAGTCTTCATTGAATCCCTACTGTTAACCAATCACCGATGAAGGAGTGTGCCCAAACAGTCCAAAATTAACAAAGACGTCACAATGTTGTCATAATATATGCACTGCCTCTACCGTTTTGGCTGGGAAGCATGCGGACACCTTTAAGGTCAACGGCATCATGAACTTAACCAAGTACCAGGACATTTTAGACCAAAACCTGGTTGCGTCTGCCAGGAGGCTGAAACTGGGCCGCAAGTGAATCTTCCAGCAAGACGAAAACCCCAAGCACACATCAAAATCCACAAAAATTGTTAATTGACCACAAAATATAACTTTTGCAATGGCCATCTGTCTCCAGACCAGAACCCCATTAAAAACCTGTGGTTAGAAGAGGGCAGTCCATAAGCACAGACGCAGGGTATACATTTTAGTCATTTAGCAGATGCGCTTATCAAGAGCAACTTACAGTAGTGAGTGCATACATTTTCTCGTAATGGTCACCCCTGGGATTTGAACCCTCGTCCCTGGCTTTGCAAGCACCATGCTCTACCAAATGAGCCACACTAGTACGGCAAGGGATCTGGAAAGATTCTGCATATAGGAATGGTTTAAGATCCCTCCCAATGTGTTCTCCAATCTCATAAAACATTTTTGAAAAAGGGTCAATGTTATCCTCGCAAGGGAAAGGTGCTGGAGTATTGAAAACAGGATACAATCCTTTTGACCCATATCTTTTTTTTTTCTTTCTCGTATTACTTGTTAAACAATATATTTTTTGAGTAATTGTATTAGTATAAAATATACCTTTTCATTATTTTGTGCATACAATATAGCTCAGTATTTGTATTTTTATTATTAATTATTTTTTAGGTAACAGCACCTGGTATTCCCAGGCACTCTCCCATCCCAACCTGGTCTCAGCATTTTGAATGATTCTGTACGTCAATCTAAGATGCCCTGTTTAGTATATGTTACGTTTCGTATGCTATGTATTCATTTGTGCATGTCCATCACTCATTTCATATGATATGTTATGAATTACAATTCATATTATATGTTATGTATTTGCAAAACGTACAATTTCTTCAGAATATTCAAAACGTACTAAATGTTACGAATGAGCAAACGTATGATATGTTACGAATTCTAGCCAGCTAGCTAACATTAGCTAGGCTAGAGGTTAACTTTAGGTGTTACAATGCATGATATACTGATAGTATTAAGATATATTGTACATTTCTGTTGGTAAATTCAAAATGTTTTGGTTAGTTTTGACCAAATGTAGGACTGTCCATTTCCAGCCTGAATGATGCATGATGACCAACCCAATTGTTTACTCAGACCTTCAACCTATTGTTAATGGATACTGTGTGTGTTTGTTGGTTGTAGAGGATGTGCTGGTGGAGGAAAACCAAAGCCATTCTGTCTCTCTGCCCAGCTTGATGACCCCCACCTCAGCTGCTGGTATGACCTCGGGAATGGAACTGCCCCGGAAACGCAAGGGAAGCATGGACATGTACGTGTGTGTGTGATTTAAAAAAAATATCTGTGCCATTATTACAGCCATCTGTTACAAGATTATTGGACACCATTTTCACTTAGTAAATAAAATGACAGTACAAAATTGTACAAATCGGTTAGTGTAGTGTGTGCGCTGTATGTGCTCGCTTGCGCCTATTTCTTCCTCTGGAGGGTTGATACCTCTCACTGTTTGGATTTGCTGTGGGTGTTTGAATAAGAAAGACACAGACGAGAACCAACCAGTAAAAGCCCTGCTCCCTTCGTTATCGACGCATCGTGCCAACAAAATCTTAACAGCCTCTCCAGAGTCCAGACTAAAGTCAGGAGGACTTATGTTTGGTATCAGTCAGGCTAACTAGGCAGTGTAATTGGCTTTTTAAAACAGCAGTTTCATTAGTAATTGGCCTTGAGTTGAAATCTAAGCATGCACTTTGTTCCCAGGGAAACCAAATCGGCCTCCAATCTGGTTGCAGATATGAAAGATGAAGAAGACCGGTACCGTTCAAGGACTCTCAGAGCTCTGAGCGCTCTATTCAACACACACTATTAATTCACTAGACTGTAGATGGGATGTGATTTTAATCTACTCTCAATATCTCTCTTACAGGTCTGAAGGGGAGGACTCTCAGGCTAAAATGAAATGCTTCAGGTATCTGGGTTATTCATTGACCACAAACTGGCAACTTTAATTGGTATTATGTGAATTTAAATAATATAGAGGTTATATGTATGAGTTGAATATCCTAAGTAATTGTGTAATAGGCTAGTAAATACATGCAGTTATGGATAGCCATATTTTATTTTCTATGTGGGTGAAATACAGTATATCCCAAAACTTGTTGAATCAACTACCAACTAAGATTTACAGTGCCTTTGGAAAGTATTCACACCCCTTGACTTTACCACATTTTGTTGTGTTACAGCCTGAATTTAAAATGGATTAAATTGAGATTTGTTGTCACTGGCCTAAACCCAATACCTCAAAGTGGAACTATGTTTTTCACATTTTTTACAAATGTAATAAAAAAAATGTAAAGCCGAAATGTCTTCAGTCATTAAGTATTCAACCCCTTTGTTATGGCAAGCCTAAATACGTTCAAAATCTGCTTAAAGCTGCAGTATGTAACTTTTTGGGGGTCCTGACCAAATTCACATAGAAATCTGAGTTCTAGATATTTCATTCCCATTGAAAGCAAGTCTAAGAAGCGGTAGATATGTTCTATACACGCTATTTCTATGCTTCCCTTTAAGTTTGTTTTTTGCGTCTTTTACTTTCGGTTTTGTACACCAGCTGAAAATACAATATTTTTGCTTATGCAAAAAAAAATGTAAGTGGTTTAGATTGTACAATGATTCTCTACACTATACTTGCTTGTGTTGTCACATAAACTGAAATTAGCCAAATTTATTAGAATTTTAGCAACCAGGAAATGTCGGGGCGATTTCTGCATAGTGCACATTTTGAACAAGTCACCTAATAAGTTGCATGGACTCACTCTGTGTGCAATAATAGTGTTTAACATAATTTTTGAATGACTAACTAATCTTTGTACCCAGCACACACAATTATCTGTAAGGCCCCTTAGTCGGGCAGTGAATTTCAATTGGCCCAGCGTCGTCCGGGTTTGGCCGGGGTAGGCCGTCATTGTAAAAATGCATTTGTTCTTAACTGACTTGCCTAGTTAAATAAATATTTAATAAAAAATGGTGTATCAATACATCCAGTCACTACAAAGATGCAGGCTTACTTCCTAACTTAGTTGTCGGAGAGGAAGGAAACTGCTGAGGGATTTCACCATGAGGACAATAGTGACTTTAAAACAGTTACAGAGTTTAATGGCTGTGATAGGAGAAAACTGAGGATGGATCAACAACATTGTAGTTACTCTACAGTACTAACCTGACAGAGTGAAAAGAGGGAAGCCTGTACATAAATATATTCCAAAACATGCATCCTGTTTGCAAAAAGGCACTAAAGTAATTCTGCAAACATTTAGGCAAAGACATTTAACTTTTTCCTGAATACAAAGTGTTCTGTTTGGGGCAAATACAACACATTACTGAATACCACACTCCATATTTTCAAGCATAGTGGTGGCTGCATCATGTTATGGGTATGCTTGTAATCGTTAAGGACTGGTGAGTTTTTCAGGATAAAAAATAAACTGAATGGAGCCTAACCACAGGCAAAATCTTAGAGGAAAATCTGGTTCAGTCTGCTTTTCACCAGAAAATATATGGCAAAACCTGAAAATGTTTGTCTAGCAATGATCAACAACCAATTTGACAGAACTTGAATAATTTTATAAAGAATAATGGGAGAATGTTGCACAATCCAGGTGTGGATAGCTCTTACCCAGAAAGACTCACAGCTGTAATCGCTGCCAAAAGTGCTTCTACAAAGTATTGACTCGGGTGTGAATACTTATGTAAAATTGATATTTCTGCATTTCATTTTCAATAAATGTGCACATTTTTTTTCTCTTTTTCATTATGGGGTATTGTGTGTAGATGGGGAGAGAGGAAAAAAATAATATTTTAATAAATTTGAATTCAGGCTGTAACACAACAAACTGTGGAATAAGTCAAGGGTTATGAATAATGTAAGTAGATAATGTTAGGTTGAATTTTGAGAACACTCCCATAAAGCCAGACCAACAAGTAGTGACGTGACATGAAAGGAAATGGGTTCACTACATCTGGTGTCATTGTGAGTGTCTCTCTCTCTCCAGGGAACCTCACAGCCAGATCGAGAAGCGGCGGCGGGACAAGATGAACAACCTGATCGACGAGCTGTCGGCCATGATCCCCACCTGTAACCCAATGTCCCGCAAGCTGGACAAACTCACCGTGCTCAGGATGGCTGTGCAGCACCTCAAATCCCTCAAAGGTAGCCTACTGTACTGTTGGTTGGCCTGCCCACCTACTTAATACTTTACAGTTATGAAGTAAACTTAATTAATGTTTTTAATACTGTACTAAAACAAGGTAATACTTTATTTATACTAATACTGTCTTAGAAGACATGGTGATATTTTAACCACCAACTCTCCCCTTTGTCTTAGATAGCTTTGGGTAATTTGAAGTCACAAATTGTGTAGTACATTGATCTTACTGTAAACCTGATATTATTCTTATGAAGAAAAGGCCAAAGTATATTAATTTTTTCTTTGTCATATTAATATAATGCTTTAATGCCACTTGACAGAAACAACAAATCCTGTGTCCTCTCTGACCTCACCCAGGTTCCACTTGTTCCTTTGCTGAAGCCAATTATAAGCCTTCATTCCTTCCTGATGATGAGCTCAAACACCTCATTCTCAAGGCTGCAGACGGGTTCCTGTTCGTAGTGGGCTGTGATCGTGGAAAAATAGTCTTTGTCTCAGAGTCCGTCACCAAGACACTGAATTACAGCCAGGTAAGAAAACTCACCACTATACGCTTTATTAACATTTTCAAACTATTCACACAAAGATTTTTACGGAATAATACGTCTGATGTTCTTTGTTAGTAAGCTTTTTTTTTTTAGGTTGCATTGATTTACTTTGACTACATATCCATAATGCATATATTACTTCTAAGCATTTGATAAACGTGTTATAACAGGTCTCAACCACATTATGTAAGGGACAATCAACAAGGGGCTATGCATTCTATGGAAAATAATGAACTGACAAATAATGAACTGACCTTACATGGAGTTGAATTATATTCCAGAGAACGCATAGAGCCCCGAGTTGATTGTCACCTTCATACCATGGCTATAATGTTAACACATATCCCGCTACAAATGTGTTCATTTGCCGGTAGAAATGTGTTCAACATCCACTGAAGTAGTTGGCAAGTCTACTAGACAGCTACCGTAGTTGCCGTGGTAACCAACCAGACTTGCTAGTTTAGCTAACCAAACCATCAGTTGTAGCTTGCCATCGAATTCAACAATGCCAATAATTTAGTAAAGGTTAATAAAATATATCCATAGCATATCTATAGCGCATTCATGTCATGCTATGCAATAGCTCATATTTATTTATCTTAATAGATGCAGCATTACAATGACACCGTATTGTCAATATTATGGCTGTTCTCAAAAGTGTGCTTCTGTCATACCAGTGTTGGTGAATATGCCAAAAGGTCAAACCATGTTTTGAAAATGATGCTGATATATAGCTTGTCCTAGCCCCATTTTCCCCACCAGCCGGTATAGGCCTGTGACTTACCAGAGTGGCAAACTGCACAGTTAATAACCATGAAGTGCTGAACTATAAATGCTTTATGAATGGGAAAACAGATTTGACTTTACATTTACTGTGTAGAATTAATAAATAGATCCTTCAAGTGTGCGTTATAGACCATTATGATGAACTTAATTGTGATGTTGAGGAGGGCTGTCAATAAGTTACGAAAGAGTTATGACCCTCAACTACACTATTTAAACCGTAAAAATGTACCCTGAGGATTCAACCCTGTGGGGATCTTCATGCCCCATTGACCTCAGTGAGAGGAAGAAGGTAAGTCACAGGCCTATACCATCCAGTGGAGGAAATGGGGATAGTACAGGCTATACAGCGCATTCGGAAAGTTTTCAGACCCCTTGACTTTTTCTACATTTTGTTACGTTACAGCCTTATTCTAAAATGGATTTTAAGAAAAATCCTCATCAATCTACACACAACACCCCATAATGACAAAGCATAAACAGTTTTTTTTTAAAAAAATTTGTGCAAATGTATTAAAAATAAAAAACTGATGTCACGTTTACATAAGTATTCAGACCCTTTAATCAGTATTTTGTTGAAGCACCTTGGCAGCGATTACAGCCAGAGTCTTCTTGGGTATGACGCTACAAGCTTGGCACACCTGTATTTGGGGAGGTTCTCCCTTATTCTCTGCAGATCCTCTCAAGCTCTGTCAGGCTGGATGGGGAGCCTCGCTGCACAGCTATTTTCAGGTCTCTCCAGAGATCGGGTTGAAGTCCGGGCTGGAAGGTGAACCTTCGCCCCAGTCTGAGGTCTTGAGCGCTCTGGAGCAGCTTTTCATCAAGGATCTCTCTTTACTGACTTGTCTCCCAGTCCCTGTCGCTGAAATACATCCATGCTGCATCCACCATGCTTCATCGTAGGGATGGTGCCAAGTTTCCTCCTGATGTGATGCTTTGCATTCAGGCCAAAGAATTTTGTTTCTCATGGTCAGAGTCCTTTGGGCTCCTCTTGGCAAACTCCAAGCGGGCTGTCATGTGCATTTTATACTGAAGAGTGGCTTCCGTCTTGCCACTCTACCATAAAGACCTGATTGGTGGAGTGCGGCAGAGATGGTTGTCCTTCTGGAATGTTCTCCCATCTCCACAGAGGACCTCTGGAGCTCTGTCACCTCCCTGACCAAGGGCCTTCTCCCCCGATTGCTCTGTTTGGCCGGGCGGCCAGCTCTAGGAAGAGTCTTGGTGTTTCCAAACTTCTTCCATTTAAGAATGATGGAGGCCTCTGTGTTCTTGGGGACCTTCAATGCTGCAGACATTTTTTGGTACCCTTTCCCAGATCTGTGCCTTGACACAATCCTGTCTCGGAGCTCTACGGACAATTCCTTTGACCTCATGGCTTGGTTTTTGCTCTGACGTGCACTGTCAACTGTGGGACCTTATATAGACCGTTGTGTGCCTTTCCAAGTCATTTCCATTCTATTGAATTTACCACAGATGGACTCCAATCATCCTTGAGATGTTTCTACAACTTGATCAATGGAAACAGGATGCACCTGAGCGAGAGTCTCATAGTAAAGGGTCTGAATACTTATGTAAATAAGGTATTTGTTTTTTATACATTTTGCTAAAATGTGTAAACACCTGTTTTCACTTTGTCATTATGGGGTACTGTGTGTAGATTGAGAAAAAAATATTCATTCATTTTAGAATAAGGCTTTAATGTAGCAAAATGTTGAAAAAGTCAAGCGGTTTGAATACTTTCCAAATGTCAGCTTAGTTTTCAGCATAAAATGGTTTGGCCTTTAGGCATTTTCACTAACACTGTTAATGTTGTTAGGACCTGTTATAACATGTTCATGAAATGCTTAAAGGTGTGTAATGAATGCGTTATGGGTATGTAGTCAAAGTAAATCGTTATTTTTGGTAGATTTTTTTTAAGTTGTTTTTGTTAACAGACGGAACTGATTGGACAGAGTCTCTTTGACTACATTCACCCAAAGGACATGGGGAAAGTAAAGGAACAGCTCTCAGCTTCTGAGTTATACCCCCGCGAGAGACTAATAGATGCCAAAAGTAAGTGTGTGTGTGTGACTTTCGGCTGTGTGCAGGGGACAGTGTGTGCAAAGTAAGGTGTGTGTGTGTGTGTGTATTTTCCATAAGGAGAATGTTGACAACAGGAATGCTGAAATGACACAGTGGTAGGTGGCGAGGTGGTTTCCATAAAAAAAGTAAAGCAGTGTTACGCCCTAACACATTGGGGTCCTCCTCCCAGGAAGTGAGTCAGCAGCCGGTGAAGGAAAGCTCTCAGGAGTGTGTGACACAGGAGTGGAGTTTAACTTGGCCCAAGCCATGGAGAACACTGAACTGTGTGAGTGGGTCAGTGGGATGATTGTCTGAGAAGTGGACAGAACCTTATGGACTCAAATTGTAAAGCAGTGTTGTACTCATGCTGGACAGTAGCTGAAAACATACATTTCTGAGAATTTTGACTTAGAAAAGACCTGTATTGTTACTTGCAGTGATGAATAGTCTCAGCTGCGTGTGTGTGTCTACACTAAGTTCTGCTAACGATATGTTGGTCTGTATAAGAGCGTCTGTTAAATGACAAAAATGTACAAATGTACAGTAAGTGTGAGGGGAATTGAGTTGGTATTGTACTGTATGTGTGTGAGACTGAATCTCCGCTGTGTGTCTGTGTGTGTGTGTGTGTGTGTGAGCATGCGTATGTGTTACTCAGTCTCCACTGTGTGTATGCCTCTGTCTAATCAGCCTTTCCTCTTCCCAGCGGGCCTGCAGGTCCAGGCTGACCTCCCGGTCAGAGCAGCTCGGCTGTGTCCGGGCGCGCGACGCTCCTTCTTCTGCCGCATGAAGTACCACAAGATCTCAGTCAAACAGGAGGACAAGGAATTCCAGCCCAGCACTTCCAAAAAGAAAGGTAGGCGAAAGTCTGTCCCCATTATAAATGATGGTATGGTCTTCATAAATTTGATGGACATGTGGAACCTGTCTGTACAACATTGAGAGAATATTCTCCCCTCTGTGGATTGGTGTGAAGGAAAATAGTTTCCCATCTGTTCCTTAAAAGTTATTGTGTGTGTATATAAGGTAGAACGGGCCTTTTTAAAATTTAAAATAAGATGTATCCTCTGTATTGGAGTAGCTACTCAACAATGAATGCAAATGTGTACATTAAGATGTAACTGTAATGGAAAAAGGAATTGAGTTTAAATGTCTACCTGCTGTGCTGTCTCCCCCTGTAGAGTCTGAGAAGTACTGCACTGTCCACTGCACGGGCTACATACGCAGCTGGCCCACCAGTCAGCTGGGGGAGGAGGGGGGCGAGGGGGAGGCTGACAAGGACAGCTCCCACTTCAGCTGCCTGGTGGCCGTGGGCCGTGTCCACCCCCACGCAGCCTCTCTGGTCAACGGGGTCAACGAGATCCTGGTCAAAGCAACAGAGTTCGTCACGCGCTATGCCATGGACGGCATGTTCACCTTCGTCGACCAACGGTGATTGTTTTCCTCTCTCTTTGATTGATTGAATGTTTAGGTTCATGTTACAGTCAATGGGAAGGGATTCAAAGTTCGTCCTCTTGGTCTCCAAGCACTGGATGACAAATACAGTATAATGAAAACTGGTTAATGAACTTATCCTGCGAGACCCATGACTGTGTGGATGTGGTGTCTCTAGAGAGTCTGGGTCACTGACTCATATCACTCAGACTCGAGTTGCCTTTAATTGAAGAACAGCACAAATTTGTACTTATCATCAATAACAGACACCAGACTGACCTCTTCATAACCACATTGGCTCCTATGAAGAAGTAATGACTTGAAGTCATGTGATTACTAACAATATGTTCTACTTCTTATAGAGCCACCACTGTCATAGGATACTTACCCCAGGAGCTGCTTGGGACGTCATGCTACGAATACTTCCATCAAGATGACTTGCCGCATTTAGCAGAACGACATCGAAAAGGTAGGATCTCGTTGGTCCAGCCAGTGGTTGGTTAAGAAACTTGTTTATGCTGTCGCTCGCCCCAACCCGAGAGACGAGAAACATTCATAGTCTTCCCAAGAATGTGGAATCAGATCGTAACCCAGGAGCAAAGAGCCAGAGGCAAGCCACAGCCCACCAGTAGGCCCCAAACCACTACATTGGAGAAACTGTCCTAGTTTTGAGCCATGTTGCTATTTTATGCCATGGCACCAGTCTACATTACCCAACTTCAATGTTCAATGTTTTTTCCTAGTTTCAGAATTTCCCCAAGTTTTTCTGATGGTTTCCCTCCGGTACTCCCCTGAAATAGTCATAAAAAATGAAAAATAAAACCATTCCTATTTGCATGCCATTAATTAGCTATTATATTACCCATGTTCTAACCATTACCTAAATGTAAATTATCTCTAACTTAGACTTTCACACCTTTTCTTTTCAGTGTTACGGAGTAAAGAGAAAATAGAGACAAATTGCTACAAATTCAAAACGAAACATGGCTCTTTTGTCACACTACAAAGTCGGATGTTTAGTTTTGTAAATCCCTGGACCAAAGAAGTAGAATACATAGTGTCAACCAATACTGTCATATCGTAAGTACCAGCCTTTACCTCACTCCTCCTTTGGATCATCACTGATCTTTCTGGACCAAATCCTGACTCTTGTAGTTTTGTTCTCTTCATGTGTCCACATTCTCGCACGTCTCCAGCAGTGACCACAGTCGAACAGGCAGAGCTGGAGACAAAGCAGAACAGTCAAGTAATTCCAAGGCTTCTGAAGGTTAGATGAGATGTCAACTTGAAAAAGCTGACAATTGGTGTTATATAAGCGTTGAGGTCTATAGCTAAATAGACCTAACCTGTTGCTAATTTAATGTTTTCCTTCTAGACGATGGCAATAAGTCTCTTCCCATCATCCCGGATATCTCCAGTGCTTCCAGTACCATGATCTACGCTGGGAGCATCGGGACCCAGATTGCTAATGAGCTGCTGGACTACAACAGGTGGGGCGATGACTGACATGTGGCAGAGAAATATGGGGGATGAGGGAGCCAAACTCCCTCGCACTGTAATCACTGCCAACGTTGTTAAAGCAACGTTGGCAGTGATTACAGCTTTGAGTGCTCTTGGGTATGGCGCTACAATCTTGGCACAGATCTATTTGTTGTTGTTTCTCTGAACCTTCCCCCCTGGAGCAGGTTTTCATCAAGGATCTCTCTGTACTTTGATCCGTTCATCTTTCCCTCAATCCTGACTAGTCCCCCATTCCCTGCACCATGATGATGCTGCCACCACCATGCTTCACCGTAGGGATGGTGTGAGGTTTTTCCTCCAGATGTGACGGCATTCAGGCCAAAGAGTTCAATCTAGTTTTCATCAGACCAGAGAATCTTGTTTCTCATGCTCAGAGTCCTTTAGGCCTCTCTTGGCAAACTCCAAGCGGGCTGTCATGCCTTTTACTGAAGAGTGGCTTCCATCTGGCCACTCTACCATAAAGGCCTGATTGGTGGAGTGCTGCAGAGATGGTTGAGGAACTCTGACCATTGGGTCGTTGGTCACCTCCCTGACGAAGGCCCTTCTCCCCCAATTGTTTGGCCGAACGGACAGCTCTAGGAAGAGTCTTTTTTTACTTTTTTGGTTACTACATGATTCCATATGTGTTATTTCATAGCTTTGATGTCTTCACTATTATTCTACAATGTATAAAATAGTAAAAATAAAGAAAAACCCTTGAGTAGATGTGTCCAAACTTTTGACTGGTACTAATATATATATATATATATATATATATATATATATATATATATATATATATATATATATATATATAGAACTGTTTTTGGTTACTACATGATTCCGTATGTGTTATTTCATAGTTTTGATGTCTTCACTATTATTCTATTAATAGTTAAAAATAAAGAAAAACCCTTGAATGAGTAGGTGTGTCCAAACTTTTGACTGGTGTGTGTGTGTGTGTGTGTATTCTCATTATTTTTATATACACTACCGTTCAAAAGTTTGGGGTCACCATGTGAGAAATTGCCAAGAAATTGAAGATATTGTACAACGCTGTGTACTACTCCCTTCACAGAACAGCGCAAACTGTCTCTAACCAGAATAGAAAGAGGAGTTTGAGGCCCCGGTGCACAACTGAGCAAGAGGACAAGTACATTAGTGTCTAGTTTGATAAACAGACGCCTCACAAGTCCTCAACTGGCAGCTTCATTCAATAGTACCCGCAAAAAACACCAGTCTCAACGTCACCAGTGAAGAGGCGACTCCGGGTTGCAAAGATAAAGCCATATCTCAGACTAGCCAATAAAAATAAAATATTAAGATGGGCAAAAGAACACAGACACTGGACAGAGGAAGATTGGAAAAAAGTGTTATGGATAGACAAATCTAAGTTTGAGGTTTTTCGGATCACAAAGAAGAATGTTGAGACTGGTGTTTTGCGGGTACTATTTAACGAAGCTGCCAGTTGAGGACTTGTGAGGCATCTGTTTCTCAAACTATATATATTTATATATATACACACACACACACGGTCCAAAGTTTTGGGAATATTACTCATTCAAGGGTTTTTCTTTATTTGCACAATTGTTTACATTGTAGAATAAAAGTGAAGACATCAAAACTATGACATAACACATATGGAATCATGTAGTAACCAAATCAACATTTATTTATATGAATTCATTATTTATGGATAATGAATTCATTGGATGCCCATCAACTTGTGGATGAAGA
The DNA here is from genome assembly GCA_023634145.1 of Thymallus thymallus. NCBI lineage: Eukaryota > Metazoa > Chordata > Actinopteri > Salmoniformes > Salmonidae > Thymallus > Thymallus thymallus. The sequence continues at coordinate 36,381,268 of CM042413.1, read as the reverse complement.
ATAGCTGCATGTCAAGGAATAGCTATAGAACTGGGTCGCGTTCAGTGGGGCGCAATGTTCCAATATAAATATTTTAAATATTTTGTAGAACCTATTTGCTTCCTTGTCATTTCGGGAATCGTGTCAGCTCTACAAGACATTTGTATCTGGTGGTGTTGTGATTCCTGGTGATGCTTTTCAAACTGCAATAAGCTGTGAACTCCCTTACTCTCCTGAGAAGTTGCAGGTGTGAAAGGCGTACACGTTTGGACCCTCAAGCGCCTGGAGATGTCAAAATATGTTCTTTAATTCATGAATTTAATTGAATGATCAAGGATGTAGTTGGTACAGCTCACTGGATATATTCTGTTTGGCATTGTTGTCAATGTACCAAAGCAGTAAACAAGCTCAGAAATGCCTGGGGTGTGTGATCTGTCTGTTTTTAGGATGAACTCATCCCCATCCAGCGGTAATGTCAGCCCTTTCACTGTGCTGAAGGACAAGTCTCCTCTGCAACTCACACTGTCCAGCAGCAACGTAAGTCTCCAGTGTGTGTGTGTGTGTGTGTGTGTGTGTGCATGCGCAGTGTGAGTATGAGCGTGTGTGTGTTCATGTATATATTGATTAAGTAACTTTTTTTCCCTTGTCTCGTTGAGGTGCCAAATGGAGAGGTGGCAGACCTGGAGATGCCAGGGAAGTCCAGTTCAGAGGAAGGAGAACAACAAGAACACAAAAGACCACAATTCTCTGCAGGAGAATCACTCATGGGTACAACACCACACCTCACCCCTTTAGGCCATTACAATCTTGACTTGTTTCGAATTTGTCCTTGGTCTAACCTCTAGTTCAGACTGGTTTTGTGATACTGATTTGAGAGTTTTTGATGATGGTACTCTTCTTGCTGAAGATCCATTGTTCAGCCCTATAGTCCTAGATTATTTGGTTCTGTGACTGGTTTGTAATCCTCGCTCTCTCTCTCGTTCTTTCTGCATCTTTTTCCTCTGTCCCCCCTCTCTCTTTCTCTCTCGCTTTCCTTCCCTCTCTCTGCTCCCCCAGTGGAAACTTCCCAGCTGGATATGGAGAATATGATGGACCCCGGCCTGGGAGGCCTTAGTAATGACGAGGCGGCCATGGCAGTGATAATGAGCCTCTTGGAGACGGACGCCGACCTGGGCGAGGCCGTGGTCATGGACGAGATGAACTGGTCCCTCTGAAACTTGGCGCATCTTTACTGAAACTCACCACATCTCACAAAAATGTACTGCACTGATCTCTCTGAAACTTGCCACAGCTCACTGAAATTCGCAGCGTCTCTGAACCCCCCCCCCCCCCCCCCGCCCCCTCTAAAACACACTGCACCTCTCTAAAACTTGACGTAACACAGCGTTTCCCTCAGTACTTAAAAAAAAAAATAGTTTCATCTATCACCAGGTATCGGTTCTCTTTTTTTTTTTTTTTTACAGAGAACTTGTATTTATTTATTTGTGTTTTTTCCACATAAGCTGTGTAATCTTCAGGTCGCTGCTTAAAAAAAATGACAATGGGATCAATTGGCGATAAGGGACACCAGCTCCCCACCACTTTCAGTAGGAGGATGAGAAGCGTCTGAGGCTGTGCCTACAAAGCCTTTCAGGCAGCCATTGTGACTGTTCTTGGCGGCTAGCTGTCCGTATCTGCTTTCCTCAGACCTACAGGTCATGTTCCCCTGCTCAGACGTAACATGCGTCTACCGATGATTGCGTGCCAAGTCGTCGACTGATTGCAATAACATATGATGTGGTTAGCTGATACGTAAAATGCCTATCCAGGGGTTGTAAGATCTCTCATGCATCAGCAACGCCTGGGCAGAGGAACACGCCCACAATCTGTCTCCATCTCTGGAGTGGCCTTAGGAGGCGTGGCCTATTTGAGCAGCAGCCGTTTTGTGTCCCCACATGTCACTTCCTGTAAGAATATGTCTCAATCCCAAATCACTCCCTTCCCTTCGCCCCTTGACCCTCCATTTGCGCTTTCACTCGTCTCCTCCATATGCACAAGTGTCCCAAAGCAGAGGGAGGGAAAATGGTCATGGGTGTAGGGGCTAATTAGACTCGACCATAGCCACTTCGGCCAAGCCAACAAGGCTGCAGGTTTTAGAGCGAAGTGCTATCCCGACATGCTCCGCAATATTTTTGTGGAGTTTGCACAAATATTTTTATTTGAAGATACAAGTAGTTGAATATTGAAATGCATTTTGGAAATACACTTGGAAAGTATTGGCATTTATTTGCAAATACACAGTATTTATCCAAATATTTAAATACTCCCATACATTTGAACCCATGTTTGGTCCTAGGGTTATTGGAAATAATATATTTGGAAGTAACCATTTGAAAATACTTGGCCTCAAATAGTAGGCTATTTAAAGGAAATAATTTGAATATACTTACGTAATAGAAGTAGTTGATTCGGCACCACATTATTTGAAAATACTTATACATATGTATTTAAACACAGGTCTGGTTGACTTTGAGAGGCAATGAGAGTCCGCTATCAATGTGCCACTCAGAGATTTTCCCACCATCAGAGTGTGTGGGTGGGTGGGTGCGTGTGTGTCACTCAGTCACGACCTAACCACCAACTCTCTGGCACACAGCATTTGGACCGAAGAGTGAAGACCTGGTATGGTTAAATGCCACATCCACCCACCATCTTGACACAAGATGTGTCTTAAACAGAAATGGAGGTCATAAGGGAATAGACTTTAATAATAGAATTTAAGTAGAGATGTATCAAATACATTATATCAAAGTGTACAGTTTATAAATGATCTCTGAATCAGGGATCACTCAGGGAGCAACAGAACAGAAACCACCCCCTCATTCTGCCATTTCATGTTTATTCAATATTTTACTTTTTTTTAAATCACTTTTAACATTTATTTCTCAGGCTATATATCACACACCTACAGTATAGTACGTTGCAGTACAGACATTGGTATTGTTGTACAGTGATTCATTTGTTTTTTTACAACGTTTTCCGCTTTATGACGCCCATGCTTTGACTTAATTTCATGTGTCAATGTACTGATGGACGACAGTCTTATACGGCTCGTTCAGGAGGTGCTACTTCAGAGGTAAACTGAGTAGTTTGTGGTGTGTGGATTCTTTTAAAGGACTACTATGCAGAGTGAACATTCCAGAACATCAATATGTTATGTATACATCTCTCTCTCGCCTATTGGTCAAAACCAGAGGTAACCAAAATTATTTTACAATTGTTTCATTCTCAACAGAATCTATAGTTCTTTTTCGTTACGTTCCACTGTTCCAACCAGCAAAATAACCCCAAAAAATGTTCTGTTTACACTACCGTTCAAAAGTTTGGGGTCACTTAGACATTTCCTTGTTTTCCATGAAAATCCACATGAAATGAGTTGCAAAATGTCAAGACGTTGACAAAGTTATAAATAATTATTTTATTGAAATAATAATTGTCCTTCAATCTTCACCATACGGTCAAGCTACTCCCACAACAGCTCAATAGGGTTGAGATCCAGTGACTGTGCTGGCCACTCCATTATAGACAGAATACCAGCTGACTGCTTCTTCCCTAAATAGTTCTTGCATAGTTTGGAGCTGTGCTTTGGGTCATTGTCCTGTTGTAGGAGGAAATTGGCTCCAATTAAGTGCTGTCCACAGAGTATGGCATGGCATTGCAAAATGGAGTGATAGCATTCCTTCTTCAAGATCCCATTTACCCTGTACCAAATCTCCCACTTTACCACCACCAAAGCACCCCCAGACCATCACATTGCCTCCACCATGCTTGACAGATGGCGTCAAGCACTCCTCCAGCATCTTTTAATTTGGTCTGCGTCTCACGAATGTTCTTCTTTGTGATCCGAACACCTCAAACTTAGATTAGTCTGTCCATAACACTTTTTTTTTTTCCTCTGTCCAGTGTCTGTTCTTTTGCCCATCTTAATATATTATTTTTATTGGCCAGTCTGAGATATGGCTTTTTCTTTGCAACACTGCCTAGAAGGCCAGCATCCCGGAGTCGCATCTTCACTGTTGACGTTGAGACTGGTGTTTTGCAGGTACTATTTAATGAAGCTGCCAGTTGAGGACTTGTGAGGCGTCTGTTTATCAAAACTAGACACAAATGTACTTGTCCTCTTGCTCAGTTGTGCACCGGGGCCTCCCACTCCTCTTTCTATTCTAGTTAGAGACAGTTTGCGCTGTTCTGTGAAGGGAGTAGTACACAGCGTTGTACAAGCTATTCAGTTTCTTGGCTATTTCTCGCATGGAATAGCCTTCATTTCTTAGAACAAGAATAAACTGACGAGTTTCAGAAGAAAGTTCTTTGTTTCTGGACATTTTGAGCCTGTAATTGAATCCACAAATGCTGACGCTCCAGATACTCAACTAGTCTAAAGAAGGCCAGTTTTATTTCTTCTTTAATCAGCACAACAGTGTTCAGCTGTGCTAACAGAATTGCAAAAGGGTTTTCGAATGATCAATTAGCCTTTTAAAATGATAAACTTGGATTAGCTAACACAACGTGCCATTGGAACACAGGACTGATGTTTGCTGATTAATGGGCCTCTGTATGCCTATGTAGAAATTCCATTGAATATCAGCCGTTTCCAGTTACTATAGTCATTTACAACATATTTATTTTATTTTAAAAAACAAGGACATTTCTAAGTGACCCCAAACTTTTGGATGGTAGTGTATATCATTCCTTTTTGTTCCTTTTAAAACCTCTTTAGCTCGACATTAAATGACTTCACCAATCAGTGCAGATAGAGCGGCTTGCTATGGAGTGGGCAAGCTGTAGTTGTTTACATGCATTGGATTGGACAAACAAGTGTAAGGCGTAAGATCTGACTGACATTTTGCGGATGGGCGAGAGCGAGAGCGGATTGAGGAGGCTTGGCATGAACCACTGGGCATATTGTTATGACATGCATTATACCTAAGAGGAGCAGCTTCAATGAAGGAGCTTTGACTGTCATTGAACTTCCAAAGGGTTAGCTTAACCTTGGACCAGAAGCTTGTTTGTGCAGAGCGGCACCAGAATAAAAAAAAAAAAACACCTTTTACTGTTTTGTAGTTAATAAATCCAATGTGAAAAGTGATAAGGGAAGTATCCTTAATTAGCATTGAAAAAGTGTATACATTCTTCTCAAATAAAAAAAATCGATCTCCCTAATTTCAGAATCACACATGTCACGTCAGTAGGCTAGTGGCCTATGCTTCGGAGGGGGAGAGATAGGTAGCCTACACACACGTTCACACACACTGGCAAAGATTTTCAGCTGGCAGGCGGACACTGGAATAAGTTCTGAGTGACAGAGTGAGGGCTTTGCATAGTTGCATTTTTTGTTTTTTTTGAGGGATTAGAAAAACAATACCCGGAACATAAAATAACTAACTAACCAGTTACCTTGCTTTAAAAATAACGGTTCTGTTCTGGAACAGTATAGATCACTTTCGTTCCCAGTTCTGATTCTGTTCCTCAAATGTTATTTTTTGGTTTTGTTCCCTCAATCTGTTTCAACTCCTTGTCACAACCTAGCCTGTCTGACAAACACGTTTCCTCAGAGGTTATAAATTAGTGTGCATGCTGCCAAAATGAGAATAAGTGGGTTGTCATCGAGCAATATGGATTCTTTAACCAATTTACTTTTTTTGTGATCAAATTTGTTTTGTTAAGACAGGTACACACGGACAAAGAAATAAGTAATAAGATCTGAACAAGGCAAAAAATAGCCAACTACTTTATTTGGAGTTACCCATCTTACCATTGCACCACCAAACTATAAGAAGCTAAAGCTGGATAAACATGCTTTTTAATAGCTCGAGGGCATGTCAGTAAGCCCATCACTTGCCATCTATGGTAACACTCTATGGTCACATTGCTTGGTCTATGGTCACAGTGCTTTGAATGAATAATGGTTTTGTGGCAGCCTTATGTGAGGTTAGACTGAAGAACCAAAGTCATAAAATGTCTGAAAATGATGCTATTTAATCTCAAATGCCCATGTAAATACTGCTATTTTCACCCATCCGCCACCATCGTGGTTTTTTTATGACTGTTCTTAACGTTTTGTGCCAGTACTGATTTTGATTCCGTTCTGAGGGTGGGATGGATGGAGGTGTATTGTGAGTTCTGAAGAACACTGTCTCTGGAGCTCCACTTTTGCTTGAATACTGAGGGAGGAACCAATCCCACTAGGACCCCCACTGCCTGTCGGTGTCTGAAGTGCCTCATGCCATTTCTGCATGTACAAAAAAATCTGTGCTTTTAGGATACCTGAGACATATATTACAAACCCTCAGTCCCACCTTAAGCTCTCAACACATTAAATGGTAGGGCATTTCCCCTAATCGACTGTTTATTGGATCATGGGATTAATCGGAAGTGTAAAACACAATTGGTGGCACGTCAAATCCAGCCAATCACGAGCCTGATCACAGACGATGGCACGCTCGGACAGTAGAGCCTTCAACGGCGGCACAAGTGCTCATTCTCAACAAGCGAGCGAGCTGTGAAAGCATGTGCCATAGATACAGGCTGGTCCTAGAAAATGAATGAAGTCGTATGATTTTTGTTTCTTTTAAGGTTATTTTTTTCTTCTAAAATCATTGTACTGTATTTGTGAATGCCCTGAATTGTGAGACCGTTGAAGTGTACGTTTGTACAGTAGGGCTACCGCCCACACTATTGTCTTTGTTGTGTTGGCATTGAGTGGAAGCAGAGTACTGTTCTGTACTTTGGTTAGAGTCAACCTCAACTGCTCCGGTCCCAGTGTGAAATCCCAAACATTATCCAGGGTATAGTTAGTTAGTTAGTTAGTTAGTTAGTTAGTTAGTTAGTTATTGTTTGGTTCCTTTTATGTCCTGCTCAGCTGATCTTATTGCATGCAGCTGCTTTTGTATCCTTTTTAGTTGTTTTTAAAAAATATATACTTTTTGAGTGTGTTTGTTGCCTTATAAGACAGGTGTGTGTGTATAGGCGTGTGAATGAGTAACCATAAAACTTTGTGTGGACTGATAAGGCTTCAGAAACTGTTTCCCAGACTAGTGCTGTTTCTCAATTGATGTGGATGCCCTAGAATCTAGATATACCACAAACATGTTTCTAGTGCGTGTGGCACAGGGATCCGTTGGCCACTGTTAGCCTATTAGCATTGCCTTTTAGTCTATCCACACACAAGCAAAGCCCATTACCTGTGGGCTCTGAGAAGAGCTGTTTGTTAACAGGGAAGGCTAGTCAGTGACACATTCACATCTACAGCTTCAAAATCACCTGTCTGTTTTTATATATATATATATATACTGTAACTGTTAGTATAGCTTTGTTTGTTTGTTTTATTAATGGACTTAAGAAGCACTTAAAGGTTCATGGCATTATCGCTGCTACAACAGGTCTGGTTTATGGCAGAGAATCTGTGTCTCTAAGCTGTCTTGTGAAAAAATTGTATTCTTAATAAACATTAGTTTCCTTTTACTTCACAGTGGGTTTTGGGTATACACACGTGCGCACAAGAATTTGTTCTTAACTGACTTAACATTAGGGTACATTAAAAAAAGTGTAGCTACCATTGTTTGCCATTTTCTATCAGTCTTTGGAGCTCTGTCTTTGCGAATGTGTTTCAACCAAGAAACAGACACTTTTTTGCCCCAGTGGACTGATCACTCTGCATGAGTTCCGGAGACACTTAGGTAATGGAACTGTGGGAAATGAGTCAGCTATGCTGAGCTATTCTGCACCTTTGATAATAACAGGGTAGGCCCCAAAAACTAACTTTTCTTCAAGTCTTTAAGCATACTTTTTTTTCTTTTCAGTCTTATCTCAATCCTTTTTTCAATGTTAGCCATCCTCAAAACAGACACTAGCTCTGTATTGCTGCACTGCTATTGGCATAATTCTTTACAAAATACTGGCAACACTTTACATTATGTTGCTCTGCTACCTGTGTAGTATCTCTAACTATTATATAAATAATATGTTTGTACTACATGTAATTGCCTTGTAATTGCATAGTAGTAGAATTAAGCCTTTTTGGAATAGGGAACAGGCGTTACCACCCAACTTAAGGTAAAGTGTTACCAGAATATTTAGTACTGTGTGAGAGACTGAGGTTCTGTGGTTATGCACAGGAGGGGGTTGTTGATTTACAGGAGTGGGTGACAGCAATCAGTATGCTGATTTGAAGGTACCCCAGTGGAGAAACTGCGCTGGTCCTTTGAACTCTATGATAAAGACAGAAATGGAGCCATAATGCAGGGAGAGATGCTGGTGATTATGCAGGTACTTCTTAACAATAGAGATATAATACTTTATATTTCATTATGTCATCCCAAGGGGTAGGTGCAATGCTAGGACACATTATTAGGATGCAAATTGAACAAGGTTACTGTTTTTTGCCTTGCTCAAACTTCTTTGCTCAAGATCAGTTCACTTCTCAGGGGAATTCAATATAATTGAATCATTAGCAGAATTTGTGTGTGTGCCACGGGAGGCTGGGAGCGTACTGGCGCTGCGTTTTACTGGCGGTGGCACTTGCCCCAGCAGACGTTACTGTGCTTGTTATTCACTAGATGGCGCTAAATGTCCAATTTCACAAAGTAAATGGTCTCTGGTTACACAGGTTGGGTACAAGATGAGTGTGGCAGGCTTGTTCACCAAGACTAACCTACCTACAGCTGAGGAGTGCACCAACAGAATATGTGTAAGATTGCATAAAGACAACAATTGTAAGGATCGCACAGAAATAATTTCAAAACACACATAATCCTAATTTTATGTTACATACCCTACAGCATCCCAGTCAGCTGGTTACATATTGCTGCAGTTCCTCTCCCTCTATTGTAATCATCCAGCCCTGCCTTGAACTGTGTTTTCTGAGATTTGTGATTGTAACTAAATCATATGAGTGTGAAGCCAATGCAAGACTGTAAACATAATTTTTATAATTCTATTGTATTATATTTTATTCTGTATCATTCTATTCTATTCATCCATCAGCCTGGAGGAGTTAATCGATGGGTCCCTGGATGATGAGTGGATCAGGGAGATGATGGAATATGACCCCAACACTGAATGTGGAGAGGACCCCCAAGAGCCACATCACGCTTGAATAAAGACAAACAGAGAGGTGATGTGGATGGATCCAGATCTTAATTTCATTCTATCTTTGATGTCAGCTGATGAACTGAACTGGACATATGGGCTGAGACAATCTCTGGAATCTAGCTATCTGTGCAATGTTTCAACAGTTTCCAAAGGCCAAGACTATATCCATGTTATGTGTTACAGATCTTGAAAGCATTACTGTAGCCGACTTACAAAATGTAATTCTATCAATATTCTTAAAAAAAAAAAAAAAAATATATATATATATATATATATATATATATATATATATATATATATATATATATATATATATAATTTAGTGTTTTCTAGCTGACATTTTTTCGCATTATGTAGTTTTAGAATGTCCACTTGATTAACTTATTTTGGTGTGAGACATAATGAAAACCAAGTAAAATTTATGGGAATATCTTTGTTGTAACATCTTTGTTATCCCATCTATTGATGAGTGGAAAGAAGGGCAATAAAACAATGGACATTTTAAAAGTATTGATGAAATACATTTTTCACACTATTTCACATCGACTACTTGTGTGCCCCTTACAGACCACATGGGGCGGTCTTGCTTTTTCAAAATTGATTGGCAGGCACGTCCCGAAATCTGAAAAGATCCCAGAGAAGTTCCTTTTCCCAAACCAATCCAGTCGGGAGCGGGGCGGGATGTGCCTGCCTGCGATGACGTTTCCACTTTCCAACTTCCCATTTTCGACATGGCGTAGAGAAGAGGCAGCGTAGCGGGCTGGCATTGTAGCGGAAAAGTTGATAAAGTACAGGGATTTCGTTATTTCAGAAGGTGGATATATAAACATTTGGGAGTTATAACTAGGATTCAAGCAAAGTTTCGGTAAGTCCGACATTTATGCAGTTTTTTCTGTTTCCATCTGATTCAGTCTCATTGAGTAGCGGCTGTTGTGATTTGGCAACAATGACAATGTTGACAGTCGTTGTAATGTTACTTGTATCCAACTCATTCTAATATTAGCACTTTTAATGACACTGTTGCAGTATTAGTTTTGCACATTTAGTTATTTGCAAGGGAATTTATTGGCTGCTTTTATTTTGATTCAGTGAATGAATGTAGCCTACTTACGTCAAATGACTTTTAAAAAAGTGAATTTTGCTAATAATTTAACCTTAACAGATTAATGTAGCCAGCAACGTGGCTTCTCACTTTCATCTTAAACAGGGGTCTTCAACCGGCGACCTAGGGACCCGCATCATACGTTAACAAAATAAAATGTAACTTCTCCTCTTATCAGGTGAATGATAATGACAAGGAGAAGTAATCAACAACAAATAATAGATTTGTTAGATAGTTTAAGTGTTTTCACCTCCCCACTTTATAACTGGAAGAGGAAGAAGTGTAAACTCTATAGTAGGGATCATCAACTAGATATAGCCGCCGGCAGGGTTGGGTTGGTTACTTTCTAAATGTAATCCGTTAGTTACAAATTACCTGTCCACAATTTAACATAATTTTGGGATTTTCCTAACTCATGAACGTAATCTGATTACATTGCGTCACTTTCCACTTAGAAGAAGACAAAAATGTATGTTACCAATTGAACGACATCGATAGGATAAATCAATGTGAAAGTTTACATAGCTGGCCATATGGATGTTACATTTTACTTTATGGGTTGGTTATGTTGGCTTCTTCTAACCCATTGCTTTCTACTACATATAATAATACGATTCAATTATATCTTTACATTAAAAACCAAAGTCTATCAGAATTCCACTCATTCCAATAAATGTTATACTCCTTGATCTTCAAGAATTAGGACTTGGAAATATAGATTAGCCAAATTGTTTTACCTGAGCATGACCCCAAAACTAAGGACTTATTAGCCAGCCATACTCTGTTGTCCGTGCTCATGGAATGGCATGCGTTGCCAAGAGTGTGCAAAGCTATCATAAAGGCAAGGGGTTACTGCCTGATTCCTTATTTATTATTTCATAGTTTTGATGTCTTCAATATTATTCTACAATAAAGTATGAGTATGCATGTCCAAACTTTTGACTGGTACTATATATATATATATATATATATATGTATATGTATATATGTGTGTGTATATATATATATATATATGTATGTATGTATGTATGTATGTATGTATGTATATATGTATGTGTGTATATGTAAGTATGTGTGTATATGTATTTCCAAAAAAAGGGATATAGCAACTACAGATTGCCCCTTTTTAAGTCTATAAAACTTTTAAGCAATAAAAGCCCCACTTTTATTCCATAGGCTTGAATCCGCACTATGCAGCTGTTACAATAGGGCATTTTTCACTGGCTGTCCACTGGTTCCCTATTTCAAAAACAATGATTGATTGGCAGTTTAAACTTCTTGAATTCTCCCATTATTGGGTTCAAATACACATTTAGATTTGTGAACAGCCATCCACAACAACCACAATCCGTAAGGCGCAAATAGCTAAATGAGAGAGCAGCAGTGTGATTCACATCAATGCGCTATGTAGAGCAATAATAAGTTATATTTGTATCACCGTCATCCTTACCTTGAAGTGTTTATTCAAGTTGGATAATCTGTGGATGCCGGCAGCAGTCGCACCATTGGAAGACATAGCTTGTACTGTAGCCTTTCAAAAGCCTTTCCTGCTTTTTTCCCACAATCCATCAAACACATTTGGTGTGTCATCATAGTGGTCTCTGACTTGTGGTCAGACTCACTCAGGTGGAACAAATTTAAACTTGCGCCTTTTTTCAACGCTGATGTGAATGTCATTGAAAAACAGAGAAGTGTCCGATTTTTTTCCGCAAACATCCTTTCTGAATATAAAAGTAATCCTCAAATGAATCATCTAGTTTTTCAAAAGTATCTGTAATCTTTTTACTGCTAACGTAACGGATTACAGTTACCATTTTTTTGTAATCCCTTACATGTAAAGGATTACATGTATTCGTTACTCCCCAACCTAGGCTGCCAGTGATTTATTTTCTTGAGTGGATGGTCAGGAGGCCCATCCTGATCTCAGAGCATTTTGTATTATTCTGTATGTAAATCTAAGACACTCGATTTAGTATATGTTGTTACGTTTCGTATGGTATGTATTCATTTCTGGATGTCATCACCCATTTCTTATATGTTACTAATTACAATTTGTATTATATGTTATAATTTTGCAAAATGTATGATTTGTTTACGAATTCTAGCTAGGTGGCTAATGTTAGCTAGCTAGACATTTGCGTTATACGCCCACCAATCCACCCCGACCAACTACCCTACTTTTGTTTTTGCCTTAAGTAACCATCTGTCTTATGTAACCATACTAAACGTAACATACACTACATTACCAAAAGTATGTGAACACCTGCTAGTCAAACATCTCATTCCAAAATCAAAGACATTCATATGGAGTTGGTTCTCCCTTTGCTGCTATAACAGCCTTCACTCTTCTGGGAAGTTTTTCCACAGGATGTTGGAACATTGCTGCGGGGACTTGCTTCCATTCTGCCATGAACATTACTGAGGTCGGGCACTGATGTTGGGCGATTTAGGCCTGGCTCGCAGTCGGCGTTCCAATTCATCCCAAAGGTGTTTGATGGGGTTGAGGTCAGGGCTCTGTGCAGGCCAGTCAAGTTCTTCCACACCGATCTCGACAAACCATTTCTGTATGGACATTGCTTTGTGTACTGGGGCATTGTCAGGCTGAAACAGGAAAGGGCCTTCCCCAAACTGTTGCCACAAATTTGGAAGCACAGAATCGTCATTGAATGTAATTATATGCTGTAGCGTTAAGGTTTCCCTTAACTGGAACTAAGGGGCCTAGCCCGTACCATGAATAACAGCCCAAAACCATTATTACTCCTCCACCAAACTTTACAGTTACTATGCATTCGGGCAGGTAGCGTTCTCCTGGCATCTGCCAAACCCAGATTTGGGGGCAGTGGACCCCCCTGGTTGAATACCCCTGATCTACAGACAGCTATGGTGCTTTCAAACACTTTCTGCCATTCATCAATATCATGTTACAGATTTTGCAACAGTTTTTCAAACAGCAGTGTTTTTTTTACAGATGGCCACGAATGTTCTCACCTAGATTCAGGTTGATTAATTGTTTTTGCTAACCTTATAAGGTAACATTTACAAACCTAGTCGCTTGGTCTCAACTCTAAAAGTTTTCATGGTTTATTTTGATCCCACACTAGTTGAGTCAACTGTCATATTGACAACAAAAAAAAAAAGTATATTCTCTTCTATTTCGCTAACACAGGGCTCTCCAACCCTGTTCCTGGAGAGCTACCCTCCTGTAGGTTTTCGCTCCAACCCTGTTCCTGGAGAGCTACCAGGAACAGGGTTGGAGTTAAAACCTACAGGAGGGTAGCTCTACAGGAACAGGGTTGGAGTTAAAACCTACAGGACGGTAGCTCTCCAGGAACAGGGTTGGAGTTAAAACCTACAGGAGGGTAGCTCTCCAGGAACAGGGTTGGAGTTAAAACCTACAGGAGGGTAGCTCTCCAGGAACAGGATTGGCGAGACTTGCTCTAACATCTTCTGTTAGTTTATATTTCTGCATTGGCTTTTCGAAGAGAGAATGCTTGTCAAAAGGGGGCTACTGCAGCAAATAGCCAAATAGAGTTCAAGACAACGACAATTATTATTTTGCCCCTTTTTCAGAGCACTGCTCTCCTCTTGTCTTTTCCACAGACGTTCTACCCTGTTTCAAATGTCAGGGAACCCCTTGAGCCCTTCTTGTCAGAGCTTGCTCTCCTCTCCACTGCACAATAGCAAATATATGCTAAGTGCGTTCCTTGGGACATCCCTAACCTAAACCCTAGCTTTAATCCCTACCTTAGCCGTTTTAAATGTCAACTTCAATGGGGTGACGTCACAGTTGGACGTCGCATGGATCCCAATTAGGCTTTTCCAATAGCAAATGTATTTCAGTGAAATAGAAGTGAATGGTAAAATCAATCAGTTTATGACTGTTCAATGGAATCATTGGTATGTTAATTCTCTTTTCTTGAATGCCATTAAATAGCAGGGCTATAAATTAACATTTTGGGAGTGAGTCTGATCTGCTCTAGAGAGGGCCAAATTGGAATGCACATTTTTCTTCCTAACTGTGCTGTTGGAATATTTAAGCACCAAAGTTGAATAACTGCTTCTCTTACGTTCACTCAGGTGTATAGTCTGAGTAACGTTAAAATAATGTGTGGTTTATGCTATCTAAAAGAATAGCAATAGCCTAAGTCCTCCAACCAACTGAACAAGGCATGCATGTGGTGAAACAGACAATTAACAACTCCACACATTTTTTTATTCAGATGCTTGTCATCACATTCAAACTCTTTATTTTAGCTCACAGCAGTCTCTAATTGTCTGGGATACTTTATATTTTGTTTTTGTGGCTCCTGTCTTGTTGCCTGGCTACCCAGTCTCCTTGCTCTGGCCAATGAGTCTGAATATGAGTATCTCTCCGCGGTGGGTTGGGCCAGAGACAGAACACACGTGGGTAAAACGCTGTTTTGGCAATTTGTTATTGGGTTTGATACTCTGATTAGAAATGATCCAATCACTGATGATTTTGTTTTCTACGTCACCACAAACGGCAGTCTCAGACTGAAGTATGTAGCAAACATAGATCAGCAGAAGTATTCAGTTCAAGTCGTCAGGCAACCTGTCTTGCACCATGTGCATATGAAAATGCCATAGAGATTGAGTATTTTTACAGTTAACTAAGCGCTGTATATATAGACAGGGGAAGGCCCCTTTAGCCATCTCCCTTTTCATAGAGTTGTGTGGGGTATAACATTTGTGATTTATATTCTGCCCTCTCACCCAGACCCAGGTTTGAAATAGCAGGGGCTATTTCAGATCAGCTAGTGTCCCAGAGGCTACCTGCCCTGGATGGCTCAAATGCATCTGTTGCCTGTGGAATAGCAATGCCATGAACATGTGCAGGTGGGAATATATCTGGACAGCTCTGAACTTGAGGACATCACAGCTGTAAATTAGGGATGGGCATTTTAAATAATTTCACTATTAGAATAATATCATAATTTTTGGGGGGGTTGGGATGTATGGATAGTCAATGCATGTGTTTATAAAGATATATTTACATTTTAATAATTTTTTTCAACTTCATTGGGGACTTGTTCACGCAGGGCACTGTGCTTGTTTCAGCACAGACTTGTAGGGAGAGCAGCAGGGGGCGGTGTGTCTGACACCTAGGGGGAGGGAGATAGTAGCCTAACCGACTCGCGCAAGTTAGACAAAATAGGCTTTAATCTAATGCTACTGCCGGTTTGGATATTAGAATAACTGTGCCCATAGCAACATGTTGGCATACAGACGCTGTGTTTGTTGCACGTACATTGGCATATATAAATGGGGAACGTACAATAGAGATCAGTATAATAGTCATATAATAATAGATTTATTGGGGAACCAAACGTATAGTAGAAAAACTAGACCACAGCTAATAATGCTGTACAAGAAGGTGCTGAATAGCAGGAGATATGGCATGAACTAAATGACTTTTCTGACTGTAAAGATCCAGGTAACCTCCAGTGCTCTGTCACGTAGCAATGTTATTACCTTCTCTGTCTTTCTTCCTCAGTACAGCAGTCTGTTGTTGCTATTTTCTGTGTTGGGGACTACATTCCACCTTTGAGCTAAGAGGAGAAGATGATAGGGTAAGAAAGCAAGGCTCGGAACAGGTCAAACAGACTGCATGCTCTCTGTCGTTAATGGGGTGAAAAAGGGTTTAGTCAAGGCATATGAGTTGACTCGAGATCAAATCCTACAAGGAAAAGTAAAGCGAGTCTTTCTACAACTCTTTAAATGACCTCTTTAGTGGATCCAGCACTGGCTGAATCAGACATTTGTATGAGTATATTTAGATGTGCTTTTATTTTTTGTCGACTGTATAAACAGTACTGTCCCTCCCTGGCTGTTTGGTGGAAGACGGTGCTGCACATAGGAATTGGTGCCGACATCGTAAAATCCTCTCTCCCATGCAGAGCACTTTACTGCGAGAGAAACGATGCATCGCAACGCGTCTCAGCTTGATATCTTGGGAGTCAGAGCCAGCTCCCAGAGTTGCATGGCTGCCATAAATGCTTATTTTCTTCCCAGACGAGTGGCCCTCAGACCAGTGTTTATCTGCAGCATGTGCCAGGAGAGGGTTTTCTCTGTGTTAGGCAGGCAAGCAGAGTTCACCATAGGACAGGGTTTTGTATGTCTGGGTTGTGTTCATCAGGGCCCACAGTGGGAACATTTTTTTAAAACGTTTCTCAACTGAAATGAAATGTCCAAAATGTACCTCCGTATTTAAGTCTATTTAGTTCCGTTTAGTGCCTGATAAATATGACCTGGGACTAGCTTAGTGCTCTGGGCTGTGCAGAGGATGGGTT
Source organism: Thymallus thymallus (assembly GCA_023634145.1). NCBI lineage: Eukaryota > Metazoa > Chordata > Actinopteri > Salmoniformes > Salmonidae > Thymallus > Thymallus thymallus. The sequence goes on along the minus strand of CM042413.1, from coordinate 36,364,747 downwards.
GTGATGCTTTCTCAGCCTGAAGAGCCCAAAGCTGAAGGATCTGAAAAGCCATTAGTGAGAGTCTCTCTCCCTTCTCTCCATTGAGCTCATTACTCTGCACCAGTGGATTGCATGCCAGAAGTTTCCTCTTGAGGACAAAAGTGTTTCTGAGTGACTGTTGAACAATGTTTTTACTCATAGTACTGTAGGTCTGAAAAGCATATTCAGTCAGACAACTGCCATTACTGTGCAGTGTGTTGTGGCTTGGTATTGTCATTGTGATTTCTTGCACACGTTCTTAGTCTTTGTATGCTTGTCGGTTCAAACCCCCTTCAGCATCAAAAATAGCTGAGTGGCGCTTATGGAACACACAGAGACTTGATGTGCATGGCAGGGTTTCCATTAGGAAAATGTGGTACTGGACAACGTGCCCGGGAACCAGCCAATATAACTTCATTTTACAACATTTGCCAAAATGCAATTTGCGTGAAAACACCATTCTAATCAGTGCACCAGAAAAAACAACAGCGCACCTGATAGCGGTTCAATATGTGACAGAGATGAACATCTCTCTTAGAAACTTAGAATGAGGGGGAATCTAAAGATGCAACAACTAGGAGCAGTTGCTAAAATGACTAGGATTGTGTATTTCAGGACAGGACAGAATTAAAACCAATAGAACAGGAGAGAAATAGCATGGCGGTGGGTCCATTAGGGAAGTAAATGGAAATACATTTGCCAAAATTATATAATTACTCCTATACAGAAATAATTCAAAAATACTTCACCAGAAAACATGACTTAGCCACAGAGGAATCGAGGATCATTAGCTTCTTTAAAAAAAAGACCTATGGATTGTTTTAAGTCATGCTCGTATGCCTATGCCTATTTGGGAAGGCTGCCGTTTGGGCAGCGCGCGTGGTAATTGGCTTAGCTGATTATTGAGTTGCGGTTGTCAGTGAAAAGCATTTAAAATATGTGTGAAGAAGATGTCTTGAGTATAATTTAAAATGTTGAGACAAGAAATAGGGGAGGGGTATGTGGCGAAGATTTCGCAAGTCTCTCTCCAGAATGGCTTAGCTGTCTCCTGCCAATTCTTGCACATTCATTTTTTCATTGTGTGAATTGTTTGCCCGTTTGATATTTTTTTCCCCCCATTACATACAGTATGTCACCAGTAGTAAATAAACCAATAATCCATTTCATTTGGTTCCCAACATGTTACACTTGTGAGAAACAAGTTTTGGTTTATTTCATAACCATCATTTATAGTACTTTTTTTTTTTTGTCTTTTGTTTGAGTGCTCCATGTGAGCAATGAGGATGGTTTCTCTGTCCTGATAATGTTGAGGGAGTTTGTACCAATGGCAGTTGGTGCTGTTTAAGATGAGGCAGGACAATAAACATTTTTATGAGCATTTCTATTACAGCATATTGTAAGACTGTCATTCTTATTCAATTCACCCAGTCCAATGTAACATCAATAGGTTTAGGCTACTACGTGATACTCAAATTTTCCCTGTACCCTTCATGAGGTTGCTACAACCTAGCCTACAAAAATTAAAGTTTATAACGTAGGTGCACAGGTCGAGAGACAAATTGGAGTAATCAAGGTGACAGACAGCAACACATTCAATACTGTTTTGCACACTCTTGCCTGCATCTAGCTGATCTATGGTGTAATCATTAGTCCAAAAAGTTACAAAAGAGTTTCTATTGGACAAATTCAGGCAGGTTTATCCCTGTTTTATTTTGTTTGCTTCTGTTTTTAAGAAATGTTTTTCAACAGAATGGGTAGAATGAATACACCCCTGATCACCCACACACACAGTTCACTTTCATAGCAGCCTCATACAGACACCATAATTAATTTGCTCATTCTATAATTCCTTCTTGCATCTACGTGCTCTCCTCCTCTCACCTTTTCCCTTCGCTTGTCAACTTCAGTGCACAACACAACAGCTGTCTGTGGCCAGGTGAAAAAACCTTTCCAAGCCATACCAGAACATACCATAACAGCTAACCGCTACACACAGCCTACATCATTGTCACCATTTTAGCTAACATCATAGTCAACATAGCTACTAGAACTAACGTGTTAGCAAACCTGCTACAATCACGGTGTATAAATGTATAAAACCGAAAGCTTACCTTGACTTGGAAGAGTTCCAGTGTTGGATAGCCTTAGCCAGCTAGCTAACATAAAAGGCATTCCTCTCTGTGTGAGCCGGGTGTTTGAGTAGGCTAAATTAGCCAGCTACAAGTAAGTGAAAGTGGAAAAAATAATACTACGAAATATAGCTAGCTCTCTCTCTCTCTGCTGCTTCTCTTAATTTTTTTGTCTTTCTCTCTCTTTGAGTCAACTATTCACCACATTAAATAGCTGCCCTCTAGCTACACCATGGTGCTACACCAGAGAGTGCTGTTGAGGCTACTGTAGACATTGCAAAACAGTATGTTTTAATCAGCTATTTGGTGACGTGAATATATTTAGTGTAGTTTTATCTAAAATTTTAAAACAATTCTGAAATTAACTGAGTAGGATGGTCCACCCCTTCCTCTTCTGAGGAGCCTCCACTGGAGCACGCATCGAAGTACCTGGCCTGTTTCGTGGAAATGTAGGAACTTTTTTTGTGTGAATTATAATATATTAACTATAGTTCCTCATAGTAAGCTATATCTTTCCAACAATCTCCCCCTCTAAAATCACCACTCCTCGGTGTGAAAGAGCAATGGAAGTTATAGGTCTAGTGCTGCATTGGCTTATAGGCTGAGTTCCATTTTAGATTTTTATAATTTTAATTCAGATTTTATCCATGTGACAATGATTTTGATAATCGTAAACTTTATTATTATTGAAATTAAACTGTTCCACGAAAATGTGCATATGAAAATCATAACTGGCACGCAGAACAGTAGAAATGATTTTTTTTTTTTAATGATTTTTATGATTTTTTTTTTTTTCAAAATGCATACTGCCTCCAGCTCACATTGTAGAGTGTTTGATGACGCACTGATCCCTGCCTGTTGCCTGCACTTGAATGGTGAATGGGAGGCGCGCTTCAATTACCTTTTGAGAAATAAAATGATTAGCTGTTTTTAATCATGCACCAACACTGTTTTTAACACATGATTGCATTTAGAATTGTTGCTCAATGAATGGGCTTATAAAAGGTTTTACTTCAGCATCAACCAGCTGATGCGCTGCAGTAGAAATCATGCTCAAAATGGGCTCTGTGTGCTGTGCAGGTGTGATAGTTGTGTTGAATATACACTGAGTATACAAAACATTAAGAGCACCTGCTCTTTCCATGACATAGACTGACCAGGGGAACACAGGTGAAAACTATGATCCCTTATTGATGTTACTTGTTAAAACCACTTCAATCAGTGTAGATGAAGGGGCAGAGACTTGTATGTGTGGGGAACAGAGATGAGGTCATGCAAAAATCATTAAACACTATTATTGCACACAGTGAGCATCAGCATTTGTGGGTTCGATTACAGGCTCAAAATGGCCAGAACCAAATAACTTTCTTCTGAAACTTGTCAGTCTATTCTTGTTCTGAGAAATGAAGGCTATGCCATGCAAGAAATTGCCAAGAAACTGAAGATCTCGTACAACACTGTGTACTACTCTCTTCACAGAACAGCGCAAACTGGCTCTAACCAGATTGGAAAGAGGAGTGGGAGGCCCGGTGCACAACTGAGCAAGAGAACAAGTACATTTAGAGTGTCTAGTTTGAGAAACAGATGCCTCACAAGTCCTCAACTGGCAGCTTCATTAAATGGTACCGGCAAAATACCAGTCTCAACGTCAACAGTGAAGAGGCGACTACGAGATGCTGGCCTTCTAGGCAAAGAAAAAGAACGCAGACACTGGACAGAGGAAGATATGGCTTTTTATTTGCAACTCTGCCTAGAAGGCCAGCATCCCGGAGTCGCCTCTTCACTGTTTTGTTGAGACTGGTGTAATCGAACCCACAAATGCTGATGCTCCAGATACTCAACTAGTCTAAAGAAGGCCAGTTTTATTGCTTCTTTGCAAAAGGGTTTTCTAATGATCAATTCAAATTATAAACTTGGATTAGCTAACAAAACATGCCATTGGAACACAGGATTGATGGTTGCTGATAATGGCCTCTGTACGCCTATGTAGATATTCCATAAAAAATCAGCAGTTTCCAGCCATTTACAACAGTAACAATGTCTAGACTGTATTTCTGATCAATTTTATGTTATTTTAATTGACAAAAAATAGCTTTTCTTTCAAAAACAAGGACGTTTCTAACTGACCCCAAACTTTTGAACGGTAGTGTATTTTTGAGATTCTTCAAAGTAGGCAGCCTTTGCCTTTATGACAGCTTTGCACACTCTTGGCATTCTCTCAACCAGCTTCATGAGGAATGCTTTTCCAACAGACTTGAAGGAGTTCCCACATGCTGAGCACTTGTTGGCTGCTTTTCCTTCACTCTGTGGTCCAACTCATCCCAAACCACCTCAATTGGGTTGAGGTCGGTGATTGTGGAGGGCAGGTCATCTGATGCAGCACTCCATCACTCTCCTTCTTGGTCAAATAGCCCTTGTTTTGGGTCATTGTCCTGTTGAAAAACAAATTATAGTCCCATCAAGCGCAAACCAGATGGGATGGTGTATCGCTGCAGAATGCTGTGGTAGCCATGCCGGTTAAGTGTGCCTTGAATTCTAAATAAATCACCAACAGTGTCACCGGCAAAGCGCCCCCATTTTGTGACTGTTCCATTGTACCAGTCAAGGTCTATCCATCCCAGCTAAAGTTTTGGAAATGATTTCAAATAGTATTTGAAACCAGGTCTAGCTTTCACTGTCTTGTAAAGGCTAGCTGCAAACAGTTATTTATGAGCGATGAGTGGAACATAGCTGCAGAGTAAGCACCCTGCCACCATTCAAGGCCAGCTATGCTCAGCTGCATTCCAAGTCTCCATGACCAGGGCTGAGCGCTGTGGTTGTCTAATTAAGCATGCTTTGTTAGTTGTCTAGCCGTTGCGTATACAGCACTAACACGTTGAATGCATGGAGGCCTTGAAAGGTGATTCAATGTCCGGACAGTAACCCCTGCAATAACCCCTCACACTAAACTACTGCATCACGTTTCCCCTGACATAACCCCTCACACTAAACTACTGCATCACTGTTTCCCCTGACATAACCCCTCACACTAAACTACTGCATCACGTTTCCCCTGACATAACCCCTCACACTAAACTACTGCATCACGTTTCCCCTGACATAACCCCTCACACTAAACTACTGCATCACGTTTCCCCTGACATAACCCCTCACACTAAACTACTGCATCACGTTTCCCCTGACATAACCCCTCACACTAAACTACTGCATCACGTTTCCCCTGACATAACCCCTCACACTAAACTACTGCATCACCGTTTCCCCTGCCATAACCCCTCACACTAAACTACTGCATCACCGTTTCAGCTGACATAACCCCTCACACTAAACTACTGCATCACCGTTTCCCCTGACATAACCCCTCACACTAAACTACTGCATCACCGTTTCCCCTGACATAACCCCTCACACTAAACTACTGCATCACCGTTTCTCCTGCCATAACCCCTCACACTAAACTACTGCATCACCGTTTCCCCTGACATAACCCCTCACACTAAACTACTGCATCACCGTTTCCCCTGACATAACCCATCACACTAAACTACTGCATCACCGTTTCCCCTGACATAACCCCTCACACTAAACTACTGCATCACCGTTTCCCCTGACATAACCCCTCACACTAAACTACTGCATCACCGTTTCCCCTGCCATAACCCCTCACACTAAACTACTGCATCACCGTTTCCCCTGACATAACACCTCACACTAAACTACTGCATCACCGTTTCCCCTGCCATAACCCCTCACACTAGACTAATGCAACACCGTTTCCCCTGCCATAACCCCTCAGATGTGCTGTTTTTGGATATTGATTAGCGATTGTCAAGGATGTACAAAAATTCCAAAATATGTGTGCAGTTAGGCTAAGAGAGCTTCTAAAACTGTTAATTCGATTGTGGGGTTTGAATAGTGTGAGAAGGCAACATATTTGGTGAGAATCACAACAGGGTACAAAATCAATTATTGCTCTTAAAGGGGCAGTAGCCTACATTTTGGTGTACAATTTTCAATTACAACATTATTTAATCTATAGTTTTTCCTGATCTGGTAGTAGGCTAACCTAACCAACTCCAGACCCTAGTTGTAGTGTATGGCATAGTAATAAATCAGCTGTAAAAATAAACTGTTTTATATGGTTTATGATGGGACCAGAAAAATTTTCTAATCAGGTCATATGGTTTGAAAAAAAACTCCTAGCCCTAGGGAGGATGAAAACATTAAAACCCTTTACAAAGAGGAGACAACTGCGTTTGGACAATTAAACGAACAGGGCTGAGCACATTGTATGCAGGGTTGCATCTGTAATTAAAAATATACTCATACAGTATGTCACAATTTTTCTTCTTTTTTTAAAGGCCTACATAGCCTAGCCACGAAGTTTAAATATAAACCACATTTTATCACATTCACATTTTCTCAGAAGACAAATAAATAAGCCTATTTTAGGCTATAAATGCATAGCTTATGACAAGATGGGATCAGAGAACATAGGCTTCTCTAGACTCCTTGCAGCTGTGGTTATTATCAGTAGACTACAGTTACTGAAGTAAAGACTAATTGTGCACATTGCCAATCATGAGGCATTTTATTAGAATTTTGGTGTGGTCGGTATGGGCTTCCATATAAAACAACTTGTTGCAGTGAATTCACTTATACCCACATTTGCAGTTTGCTTTTACCACATGTAATGATTTGCATGATATTAATACAAATTAAGCCTGGTTTGTTGTAATGTTTTAAGGTTTTACTTTTATTTTCGTATGAGAGGCTTAATCGTTTGTTCATTTTTGGTAGGCTAACGTTACTTGATGAAGACATGCCTCGATAACAACTGGGATTTTGTGTTGAAGCTAAAACGTAATGAGTGTAAACAAGAAAATAAACCCTTTAATTGTCTGCACATCTTGCATTATTCAAGAGTGTAATATGGTTTGGTTGCATTATTCAATATTATAAACTGGGTGGTCGAGCCCTGAATGCTGATTGGCTGAAAGCCGTGGTTTATCAGACCTTATACCATGGGTATTGGGAATGACAAAACATTTATTTTTACTGTTCTAATTACCTTGGTACCAGTTTATAATAGCAATAAGGCATCTCGGGGGCGGGTGTGGTACTGTATACAGTGCATTCAGAAAGTATTCTGACCCAATTTTTCCACATTTTGTTACGATACAGCCTTATTCTAAAATGTATTAAATATATTTTTTTCTACACAATACCGCATAATGACAAACTGAAACTTTTTTTTGACGTTGCAAATAAAAAATAAACAGAAATATTCAGACCCTTTGCTATGAGACTCAAAATTGAGCTCAGGTGTATCCTGTTTCCATTGATCATCCTTGAGAAGATTCTACAACTTTATTGGAGTCCATCTGTGTTAAATTGGTCATGATTTGGAAAGGCACATACCTGTCTATATAAGTCCCACAGTTGACAGTGCATGTCAGAGGAAAAACCAAGCCATGAGGTCGAAGGAATTGTCCGTAGAGCTCCGAGACAAGATTGTGTTGAGGCACAGACCTGGGGAAGGGTACAAAAACATTTCTGCAGCATTTCAGTGGCATCCATCATTCTTAAATGGAAGAAGTTTGTAACCACCAAGACTCTTTCTAGAGCTGGCCGCCGGTCAAACTGAGCAATCGGGGGAGAAGGGCCTTGGTCAGGGAGGTGACCAAAAACCTGATGGTCACTCTGATAGAGCTCCAGAGTTCCCCTGTGGAGATGGGAGAACCTTCCAGAAGGACAACCATTTCTGCAGCACTCCACCAGTCAGGCCTTTATGGTAGAGTGGCCAGACGGAAACCACTCCTCCAGTAAAAGGCACATGACAGCCCGCTTGGAGTTTGCCAAAAGGCACCTAAAGGACTGACCATGAGAAACAAGATTCTCTGGTCTGATGAAACCAAGATTGAACTCTTTGGCCTGATTGCAAAGCATCACGTCTGGAGGAAACCAGGCACCATCCCTACGGTGAAGCATGGTGGTGGCAGCATCATGCTGTGGGGATGTTTTTCAGCGGCAGGGACTGGGAGACTGGTCAGGATCGAAAGAAAGATGAATGGAGCAAAGTACAGAGAGATCCTTGAAGAAAATCCGCTCCAGATCGCTCAGGACCTCAGACTGCGGCGAAGGTTCACCTTCCAACAGGACAACAGAATGGGAGAAACTCCCCAAATACAGGTGTGCCAAGCTTGTAGCGTCATACCCAAGTAGACTCTAAGCTGTAATCACTGCCAATGGTGCTTCAACAAAGTACTGCATAAAGGGTCTGAATACTTACGTAAATGTGATATTTAAGTTTTTTGTTTTAATACATTTGCAAAAATTTCCAAAAAACTGTTTTTGCTTTGTCATTATGGGGTATTGCGTGTAGGTTGATGAGGGGGAAAAAAACAATTGAATACATTTCATAATAAGCTGTAACGTAACAAAATGTGGAAAAAGTCAAGGTCAGAATGCACCATATGGCCAATATACCACGGCTAAAGGATGTATCCAGGCACTCTGCATTGCGTTGTGCTTAAGAACAGCCCTTAGCTATGCTTTATTGCTTAAGTGTAATATGTTTTAGAAAAGTTTGTCATTGTTGAATAGTTTGTGCTTACTGGCTAGTGATTACTTTGATATTTACGGTCAATTTGAGCTGCGGACCAAGAATGTCGCTTTGCCAGCCACAATGAAAGGTAAGGCAAGGATGTGATGTGAATTGAAAAGTAGAAATCTCTTTCGCCACTCCACTCCTCACTTTCCTGCATATCTCGTAGTGGGAACGGGGCCTAACAGTATATTTCCCTTGACCTTGAAGATTTCATGGTCTTTTTGGATTGTGCTGAGTCGAGTGCAGTCTACTGTGGCTGTCTGAGGAGTGAAAAGACTAAATATAAGCAGACCTGTTTTGGCAGGTTTCCACTGTGAGACAAGTCTGTTTCAATCTCCAATCTGTCTCTGTGATCTCTGAAGCTTTGAACGTTAAGACGCAACGTTTTAGAAAGAAAAGGGACTGACTTTTGTTGTGCTTTATTGACAGTTTTGTGTCACTGATGTTCATTGTCTTGGTGACATGATTAGGCTAGTTCTATTTTTGGTCACATGAGTTTTGGAATATTTTTACCTTTGTAATTCAACCATGGGCCTGAGAAATGACTGCTTCAAAATGTTTCTAAATTAAAATTTACCAGGAACTCTCAAATTACTTTTCTGGGAGAGAGAAAAGATAAAAGGGTTTCAGAACGGCAACTCTTGAATGTGTTTGAAGTCATTCAAAGGATTTCTGTCAATCTGGCTGATTAGCTTCAAATTATGTATGGAGTTACCAAAGCACACATTTGTGCTATTTTGAAAATGGCAGCTAAATGCTCATTTAAGACAGCTCTTAATTTCAGGCCTTCTCTCAAAAACCTAGGCAGAGGTTTTTGGTTGTTAGCTACTGTAGCCTAAATAATCTCAATAAAATCTCCTACTTACACACCAAGATATGAATGATTCATCAGATGATTTTTAACGATAATAGTATGATGTAGGTGTTTTCAACAGCATTTTCAACACTGTAAGCAGGGAAAATCCTGATGCTTTCATTGCATGTATTTTCCATAAGGAAGATGTTGACCACAGGAATGCTGAAATGACACAGTGGTAGGTGGCGAGGTGGTTTCCATAAAAAAGTAGAACAGTGTTACGCCCTAACACATTGGGGTCCTCCTCCCAGGAAGTGAGTCAGCAGCCGGTGAAGGAAAGCTTCCAGGAGTGTGTGACTCAGGAGAGGAGTTTAACTTGGCCCAAGCCATGGAGAACACTGAACTGTGTGAGTGGGTCAGTGGGAAGGGGAAAGGGCGATACCTAGTCAGTTGTACAACCCCTCTGAATTAGAGGTGCAGGGGGCTGCCTTAATCGACATGGATGATTGTCTGAGAAGTGGACAGAACCTTATGGACTCAAATTGTAAAAGCAGTGTCGTACTCATGCTAGACAGTTGTAGCAAAAAACATACATTCTCTGAGAATGTAGTTTTGGCATAGAAAAGGCCTGTATTGCTAGTGATGAGTCTCTCTGTGTGTGTGTGTGTGTGTGTGTGTGTGTGTGTGTGTGTGTGTGTGTGTGTGTGTGTGTGTGTGTGTGTGTGTGTGTGTGTGTGTGTGTGTGTGTGTGTGCGTGTGCGCACGCAGCTTTTTGATCAGGAAGCTAGATTGAGAGAATGGCCCTGCTGTGCTTTTTGGGCCTTTGTCCAAACTAGGGCCCAGAAGATGTTTCCTCACTGGTCTCCAAAACAAAGTGTCCAGTGTCTATAGCAGTGGCTCACTCACTGTGCCAATAATTGGGGTAAATGGCTTAGTTTTTATTCTAAATGTGTGTCCAGTGTTCGCCTGACAGGGTAACCTAGGGAACACAGGAAGGGCTGAACATTGGCCAACATTTCACCTCAAGCACAAGAAGAAGAAGATCATATTTGTTGTTTGGATGTGAATTTGAACCCCACCGGCTGCCATGTATTAAAACACTCGGTGAGGTTCAAATGTATGCAGTGCCAGAGTAGGTACAAAAGAAAAGTTGGTACTTTTGATGTTGCCTCACAACACGTTCATGTTTTACTAAATCCTCCATATCTTAGGGTCTTTTATGGCTCCAGTCAAAACTGTGTGGGTTTTTTTTTTCCTTCTTTTTGATGCGTTATGATTCTTAAACTTCCGTGCCCGTAGAAAACACTCACTAGTACTGATGGTTATTATGTGCAGTCTAATTCAACCTGGAGTACTTTTCACAACACTACACTTCTCTTTCTGGCCAAACTGATTAACAGCCAAATGTATTATACAAAAGGACTAAAACGTGTAATTTGAGAGGCTATTTTCTCATTTCATGCACCGAAGAGCTTCTATTACCTCTGGACTAATTCCTGGGTGGATACTGGAAACTTATGAAATGACAGGCTTATCAACACAGCTCCTTATTGAGGTGTACAGTCAGGAGCTGCTGCTGTGGCTTTGTTTTAAGACTGATCTGGATTTGCTACATGGCTGCTCAAAAGTTGTTCAAATGTTTGGTACTACTGAATCCAAAGATATCCCGCTATTTGTATTTTCCAAAAGAGAAACATTACCTATGCTCAACATCATTTTTTTACAACATGATTCTGGTCCAGTATGCCCTACACTTACAGTTGAAGTCGGAAGTTTACATACACCTTAGCCAAAATACATTTATACTCAGTTTTTCCACAATTCCTGACATTTAATCCTAGTAAAAATTCCCTTTCTTAGGTCAGTTAGGATCACCACTATATTTTAAGAATGTGAAATGTCAGAATAATAGAAGAGGGATTATTTCAGCTTTTATTTCTTTCATCACATTCCCAGTGGGTCAGAAGTTTACATACACTCAATTAGTATTTGGTAGCATTGCCTTTAAATTGTTTAACTTGGGTTAAACGTTTCGGGTAGCCTTCCACAAGCTTCCCACAATAAGTTGGGGGAATTTTGACCCATTCCTCCTGACAGAACTGGTGTAACTGAGTCAGGTTTGTAGGCCTCCTTGCTCGCACACGCTTTTTCCAGTTCTGCCCACACATTTTCTATAGGATTGAGGTCAGGGCTTTGTGATGGCCACTCCAATACCTTGACTTTGTTGTCCTTAAGCCATTTTGCCACAACTTTGGAAGTATGCTTGGGGTCATTGTCCATCTGGAAGACCCATTTGCGACCAAACTTTAAGTTCCTGACTGATGTATTGAGATGTTGCTTCAATATATCCACATAATTTTCCTTCCTCATGATGCCATCTATTTTGTGAAGTGCACCAGTCCCTACTGCAGCAAAGCACTCCCACAACATGATGCTGCCACCCCTGTGCTTCACGGTTGTTATGGTGTTCTTCGGCTTGCAAGGCTCCCCCTTTTTTCTCCAAACACAACAATGGTCATTATGGCCAAACAGTTCTATTTTTGTTTCATCAGTCCAGAGGACATTTCTCCAAAAAGTACGATCTTTGTCCCCATGTATTCCGAATTCTGGCTTTTTTTGTCAGTTTTGGAGCAGTGGCTTCTTCCTTGCTAAGCGGCCTTTCAGGTTATGTCAATATAGGACTCGTTTTACTGTGGATATAGATACTTTTGTACCTGTTTCCTCCAGCTGTTGTTCTGGGATTGTTTTGCACTTTTCACACCAAAGTACATTCATCTCTAGGAGACAGAACACGTCTCCTTCCTGAGAGGTATGGCGGATGTGTGGTCCAATGGTGTTTATACTTGCGTACCATTGTTTGTACAGATTAACGTGGTACCTTCAGGCGTTTTGGAAATTGCTCCCAAGGATGAACCAGACTTGTGGAGGTCTACAATTATTTTTCTGAGGTCTTGGCTGATTTCTTTAGATTTTTCCCATGATGTTGATCAAAGAGGCACTGAGTTTGAAGGTAGGCCTTGAAATACATCCACAGGTACACCTCCAATTGACTCAAATTATGTCAATTAGCCTATCAGAAGCTTCTGGAATTTTCCAAGCTGTTTAAAGGCACAGTCAACTTAGTGTATGTAAACTTCTGACCCACTGGAATTGTGATATAGTGAATTATAAATGAAATTGTCTGTAAACAATTGTAGGAAGAATTACTTTGGTCATGCACAAAGTAGATGTCCTAACCGACTTGCCAAAACTATAGTTTGTTAACATGAAATCTGTGGAGTGGTTGAAAAATGAGTTTTAATGACTTCAACCTAAGTGTATGTAAACTTCCGACTTCAACTGTATATTATGTGTATACTTGTAGGCAATAGGCATATCAGGAATACACCACAATCATTAATGTACTTAATTGCAATTTCTTCATTCTTTATCGTTTACATTTCCTCGTTTTGCAGACCTTATATACACACAGAGCCACTGTAGTACTGTACTGTAGTTTATTTATGACGACTGACATTTACGGTGTTGTGGAGAAAATTCCATGTGAAATACACACTAGCTATGAATGACATTTCTCTAAGATGATAATGCTCCATTTGTCACATCTCACATATGAGATTATTAACTGCACTTACATATTTCTTTCTCCTCAACAGTTATTGTCTACTTAGTGTAAACTATTCTACCCAACCATGTGTTTTCATGACCGGCTATGTTGTCAGCAGCAATGTATGACTAAGAGTAATCCTTTAAGTTCTTATGGTATTCTTCTTAGTCATACATGGCTAGGTTTTGGCTATGTCCTTGTGCATTCTGGCTCTTAGCGATCTCTAAGAATGGATTTTGTGTCAGCAAGCCAGTAATTATATTTTCCTGTGAAACACTGAGCCGACTGATGATAAGAAAGCATCACATTTCTTAGCAGGGATTTCCTCCCCTCACTTCCTACATTTTCAGACTCCACAGAGTTCATTTTAATTTCATTACATTTATTTTTCATTACAAAAGCTCTTGCTTTAGTGATGTGGAGATTAAATGTTTAAAGTAATAAGCTGTAAGTATACCTACAAGCCTAGAATGGGTCAATTATAAGTGGCTAGTGGGTCAGGAAAAACTACTAGCCCTTAATTACATATAGCCTAATGGTTCATTGTCCCTTTTATTTCTCCCAGGGTGCCAGTGTGTTGAAGATGATGTCTGATGCCAGTGACATGTTGGCAGCAGCCTTGGAGCAGATGGATGGGATAATAGCAGGTAAGAATATCTGTCTCTGTCACTGCTGACGTTGGCATGTTGAAGAACAAGGACTGATCTCTCAGCATCACATTCACTGGCGCAACACTACCGGAGTTGCATAGTAAGACCTGGGACTGTGTTAACAAAGAGTCTCTGGGCCTCCCGAGTGGCGCTGCGGTCTAAGGCACTGCATTAATACAGATCCTGTTCCGATACCGGGCTGTGTCGCAGTCGGCCGTGAACGGGAGACCCATTTGTCGACACACAATTGGCCCAGTGTCGTCCGGATTAGGGGAGGGTTTAGCCAGCCAGTTTATCCTTGTCCCATCACGCTGTAGCGACTCCTGTGGCGGGCCGTGCACATGCACCGCGACACGGTCGCCAGCTGTACGGTTTTTCCTCTGACACATTGGTGCGGCTGGCTTCTGGGTTAAACGTGCATTGTGTCAAGAAGCAGTGCGGCTTGGCGGAGTCATGTTTCGGAGGACGCATGGCTCTCGACCTTCGCCTTTCCCGTCCGTACGGGAGTTGCAGCGATGGGACAAGACTGTAACTACCAATTGGATATCACGAAATTGTGGAAGAAAAGGGGGGGGTCTCTGAGTAGGAGTGCTGACTCGGGATCAGTTTTGTCTATTGGGTCTTAATGAATAAGATTATATGGAAGGGGGGCTGAGAGCTGATCCTAGATCAGCACTCCTCCTCTGGTATACTTGATGCATACAGTAATTCATTTACAGTACAATATGCCTATCTCAATGCTCACTGAAGGATTATTGGTCATACCTGGCCAAACCAGTGTAGCTCTGCAACACATACTTCAAGATGCGGATTAACATTTTTAGACTGACTAATTAAGTGAATAACAGATCATTATGATGATCACACTCTCAGGCTAGTTTGAGCAAGTACTATCCCCTCATGTCTCTCTCCCTAATCTTAACTGTTTTTTATTATCATGTTTTCAGTCAAGAACTGTTATGGCAGGCAATTCCCTAAAGGTTTTTCTTCAGAAAGTGGACATTTCCCATTGTGGTTTGATAGATGAATTCAACATGCGGCAGTTCAATGTAGTACTGTAGTTGATGGGGATAAATATGAAGCCCATTTCAGTACTGCAAGCCCATCTCAGTACTTCAGTATGGCTGTATTAGTGCTGTATTAATACAGTAATGTTCATGCACAGAGTCAGCATGGACAGGCTTTAAGGCTAATCCTATTTTATGCATTGGGTTAATTATAGGCCTGACATTTCAGTTAACTGTCCGATCACATGATGTATGCAGTTCCACGTTTCACAAGTAACCTAGCCTTTCTTCTGTCCTCATTCAAGCTCTCTTTCTCTCTATTTTGGTCTCTCTCTCCTCTTTCTTTCTTTCTTTCTTTCTTTCTTTCTTTCTTTCTTTCTTTCTTTCTTTCTTTCTCTCTTTCTTTCTTTCTTTCTTTCTCTCTTTCTTTCTTCCTCTTTCTCTCTTTCATTCTTCCACTCTTTCTCTCTTTCTCTCTTTCTCTCTTTCTCTCTCTCTCTCTCTCTCTTTTTCTTTCTTTCTCTCTTTCTTTCTTTCTTTCTTTCTTTCTCGCTTTCTCTTCTTTCTTTCTCTCTCTCTCTTTCTTTCTTTCTCGCTTTCTTTCTCGCTTTCTTTCTCTCTTTCTTTCTCTCTTTCTTCCTTCCTCTTTCTCTCTCTCTCTCTCTCTCTTCCACTCTTTCTCTGGCCTGTAGCTGTGTTTCCCTGTAGAGTCTCGTGTGTGTGTAAAGTGTTTTGGTTTTGTTAAGTAGCTAGATTTCCTCACTTGTCGTGTCGGCTAATTCCTGTAATGAGGAGCAATGACGTAATGCTATACCCAAGAGTTACTTTCACTCTACTCTAGAAATGCAGAGCTGGTGTGAACCTGTTATGCATTTTACAGAATTTCCTCTTTCTTGGGCTAAAATATAACGTAGTCATTTGATTTAGTTATACCATTTAATAGACCTTATAAATGACTGACCTTCTTTCATGGGGAGGGTAATTGCAAATCAAGCATCTTTCTCCATCTTTAAAGTATGGAAACTGTGTAATTGAGTGTTTCTCCCCCCCTCAGGCTCCAAGACTATGGACTACTCTAACGGGCTGTTTGACTGCCAGTCGCCCACCTCTCCCTTCATGGGCAGCCCGCGGGCGCTGAACTTGCTGGAGGACCTCCGGGGGGTGCTGGAGCTGATGGACACGGAGGAGAGGGAGGGCCTGCGCTGCCAGATCCCCGACGCCACCGCAGACAGCCTGGTGGACTGGCTACAACAGGGACACCTGATGGTGAGACCAGTCAAAAGTAGTGCACTATATAGGGAGCCGTTTCGGATGCATCTACCAATGATGAAAATCTGTGGTTGAATGTACTGTATCACAGTGTGGGGACTGCAGAGTCTTGCTGGTTTCGCTGGTGCTAAAATTGACTTAATCTAGCACCTTCTCAAAGCCATGTGTATTAACTTTACTTAATCTAGCACCTTCTCAAAGCCATGTGTATTAACTTTACTTAATCTAGCACCTTCTCAAAGCCATGTGTATTAACTTTACTTAATCTAGCACCTTCTCAAAGCCATGTGTATTAACTTTACTTAATCTAGCACCTTCTCAAAGCCGTGTATTAACTTTACTTAATCTAGCACCTTCTCAAAGCCGTGTATTAACTTTACTTAATCTAGCACCTTCTCAAAGCCATGTGTATTAACTTTACTTAATCTAGCACCTTCTCAAAGCCGTGTATTAACTTTACTTAATCTAGCACCTTCTCAAAGCCATGTGTATTAACTTTACTTAATCTAGCACCTTCTCAAAGCCATGTGTATTAAATGTACTTAATCTATCACCTTCTCAAAGCCATGTGTATTAAATGTACTTAATCTAGCACCTTCTCAAAGCCATGTGTATTAAATCCTTTGCCACATCTAGTGACTAGTGAGACAAATGCACAAATCTGTGACGAGATTAGAAGGGACTAAGATAATGTCAAACGTTACTGTAAACCGACATGAGAGACATTCCCTCATCACATTAGTCTCCACAGCAGTGTCGTGTTACGGCTGGTGTTTGTACAGACATGTCATGGCATGTGTAAATATAGGCCTGCTGTTGCTGTGTGGTGATTTAGGGTGTGATAAGGTTAGATCCACAAAGGGGACCTCTGTTGTTGTCGTGTCCCTCCTGTTATTCCCTCCTGTGTCACTACAAAAACAACATGTCTGAGACTCTTCTCGTAGGGAATCTGGGATGGTACCTTGATGTGCTCTACTGCTGTTTAAAGAATAAGTGTGTTATGAGGGGATACATTATCACAGACTTTTCCTGGTCAGTTTTAACAGCAGAGTAGTAATATAGAAACCCTCTAAATATTGGTGAGAGGCAAAGTTGGTTGGGGTTAAAGCTCCATTGGGCAGCTAGAGGATCTTGCTGTAGAGCAACCAGCCAGCACACCCTTATCAAAGGAAACTGTTTCAAAACGTTGAGTCTTTGTGCCGGCTAATAATAATATATGAACGATTAAGCCTATATTTTTTGCTCTCTGTGTGCGCTCTTCGTTCCATTCTGTTTAGCAGCTGCTTTACAGCGTTAATGTTTCTGGAACACTGAGTTCAAACTGGCTAGGTGAAGCCCATCTGGCCATTACATGATCAAACTGTTCACAGTTCTTCAGCCTGTCCTCGCTTTGAATGTTACAAGAACACCTCTAATATGAGGCTCCATTGTCCAGGAACAGGACCTCGGAATTTACAAAGCAAATCACTGATGTAACTCTCTGCTGTAACTCTCTCTGTGTCTAAACTAGTAACTCTCTGCTGTATCTCTCTCTGTGTGTACACTAGTAACTCTCTGCTGTATCTCTCTCTGTGTGTACACCAGTAACTGTCTGCTGTATCTCTCTCTGTGTGTACACCAGTAACTCTCTGCTGTATCTCTCTCTGTGTGTACACCAGTAACTGTCTGCTGTATCTCTGTGTGTACACCAGTAACTGTCTGCTGTATCTCTCTGTGTGTACACTAGTCTCTCTCTGTGGGTACATTAGTAACTGTCTGCTGTAACTCTCTGTGTGTACACTAGTCTCTCTCTGTGGGTACATTAGTAACTGTCTGCTGTAACTCTCTGTGGGTACACTAGTATCTCTCTGTGGGTACATTAGTAACTGTCTGCTGTAACTCTCTGTGGGTACACTAGTATCTCTCTGTGGGTACATTAGTAACTGTCTGCTGTAACTCTCTGTGGGTACACTAGTATCTCTCTGTGGGTACATTAGTAACTGTCTGCTGTATCTCTCTGTGGGTACACTAGTAACTGTCTGCTGTATCTCTCTGTGTGTACATTAGTCTCTTCGACCATTTTAAGCTGATGCAGGCAAAGGAAAGGGCAAATGCAACATCAATCACACTAGCTGTCACTTGAAAGACTCTTGTGTGATTGTTGTCCGCTAATTGTCGGTGTTCAAGGCACTTGAAATAGCTTTACCTGACTTGATCTTGATACGTTAAGCACTGAGCATGTCATATAGCCTTACCAGTGTAATATAGCCTTACCAGTGTAATTAGAGGATGCATCTCAGAACCCAAAACCGGATCTTGTGTCCACGCTGTCCAGCTACTCATAACTCGATTAACATTTATGTTTAACAGTCTGTTACGAAATACTATTGGAGGCTGTATGCTAACCCTCACAGACCAATCCCAAGTGTCACACTCTCACTGACTCCTCATGTTGTCTTCTCTGTGTCTGTCTGCAGTCCAATGGTCACCACGTCTCCATGGGTGGTGACCTCTACCAGGAGAGACTGTCTCGGCTGGAGGGTGACAAGGAATCCCTGGTGCTTCAGGTACTGTACAGTATACAACAACATGTCATAGCTAGTAGCTACGTTACCCAGGCAACCTAAATGGCTAATTTAAGGACGTTACAACATAATTGATTGTCAGTAATTTACCTTTTTAGTGTAATGAACTTAGCTTGGTCCCAGAACTGTTTGTGCTTACAATAGCCAACTTGCTAATTTTTTGGGCATGACAATGACCATAGGTGTTGGCTATACAGCACACACAGATCTGGGACCAGGCTGTAATGAACTCAATCAACTCCATTACTATGCACCATAATAATGTTTGTTATTGTGACTATTACTATTACTACAACGGTATAAGAGCAACTTAGTGTTACCCATGTGTTCCTGTGCAGGTGAGTGTGTTGACAGACCAAGTGGAGGCGCAGGGGGAGAAGATAAGGGACTTGGACATGTGTCTGGATGAACACCGGGAGAAACTGAACGCCACTGAGGAGATGCTGCAACAGGTCAGTTTGGAGGAGAACGGCCCCTGAACATGGGGCTCTGTTGAAGTTATATTATTGTCACCACTGCTGAACAGCAAAACCAAGCAAGCAAGCAAGGCAAGCTCTGTGTGTCTGTGTGTCTGTGTGTGTGTGTTGACTATATTTAGTCTGTGTTTTGTGGTTTCGCAGGAGCTCCTATGCAGAACGGCTCTAGAGACTCAGAAACAGGACCTGATGGCTGAGGTGTCCAACCTGAAGCTGAACTCATTTGAGAAGGACAGACTGCACTTTGACTTCAGCGACAATGAGGTATGGAATGGGAGGCCTCTGCTTTAGGACTGATTCTTCTTGCATTCTTTCTCTCTCCCTCGCTCTCTTTCTGACACACCCCCACAAACACACACACACACACACCCTTTCATGCTGCCTGAAAACTGTGGGGAGGGGAGGCTTATGTCATGTGTTCAAAGCCGCAGTGTGTTTGGGCAAGAAAAGAGACTGTTCACTTCCAAGGGAATGCCAGTTACCATGGCCAGAGGCACATTAATTGTGCTTTGTTTGAATATATGCATGAGCTGCTCTTATATATAAATGGCGGTTGTTATGGTTTTGATCATGGGAAATGGGCAGATTTGGCTTACCTCTGGTTGTATGGTTGCAAACAGACAAAAGTGATTTTCATATCTTGTTTACACTGCAGTTCAGAGTAGAACAGTCGTCGGGGGGGTTATTTGAACCCAGATGAACTGTGGTGGATTCTTGGATGGCTCTGAAACACGTCATGTTATTGTTGTTGCTGCACAGCCGTCTCTTCCAGTCCACTGGAACAGTGGCCCGCTGTCCATGGTGTTCCGCTTCACAGCCTATCAGAGGCTCCCCTCCTCACCAGAGGCATTTTCCTCTCACATCTCTAACCTTGCTCTGGGATTTCTACTGTCCTTGGAAAGTAGTCCCTCCAGCACATGATATGATATGCACACGATATCTTTATAGGCTTCTTTTGATACAATAAAGTTCTGATTTTATTTTGATAAGAAAAAGCAAAGCTGCACACTCTAATCACTCTGATGTAATGAGTTTTAATAAGTGGACAGCTACGCTGCCTTCATCAGTGTTCAAAATATTTATCTATCTTACCATATGGTTTATCAAGCCATCAGGGTGACTGTTCTAGGATTCCTTTTACTTCTGAGAAATTCTCTTATTGAACAAGCATATTGTATGCAGCTTCCCTCCTTCCCCAATGCACTGTGGGTAATGTAGTCTTTCTCTCCCCTATCAGGACATGGTTCTGGAGATTAATGAACTGAGGTACAGAGTGACCGAGATGGAGAGTGAACGACTACAGTATGAGAAGAAACTGAAATCAACTAAGGTGAGTTATCATGAGGTGCTGTGGGTTAGGCCTACCTACACTGTAATTGGTAAGGATTAACTTTTCTGTATATCCTCTCTTCTTTCTTCAACTATTTGTCAACTCTTGAGTATCTCATTCTCCTCCTCCTCCCCCTTTTGGTGTCTTTTCTCTTATGACATCTCTCCTTTTCTCTCTCTTTTTCCTTGGCTTACCTCTTTCTCCACCGCTACTAGTCACTAATGGCCAAGCTTTCTAGCCTGAAAATCAAAGTGGGCCAGATGCAGTATGAGAAGCAGAGGAAGGAAAACAAGCTGCAGGCCTTGAAGGTTGGCTTCTCCCAGGGTTTCTGCTTGTTTCCATCTGATATGGGGTTTTGGTTTTTGGCCTTTCCACTTTTGGCTTTGTTTCTTGTTTTTGTGTTTTGTTCAGTTTTTTTTTTTTTTTTGTACATATTTCTAGATAAGATTAATGGTGTGTTAGCAGAAAAAGTCTAAAACGCAACTGACTTATCATAGAAAACAATCAAATTATCCAAATGGTTAAATTGATGTGCTTTTTTGTGCCGTTGCAAAAAGCCAAAGCCCTTATACATACAAATTTAAACATACCTTGAAATACATCACTTCCTTTAGGCGACATCCACAAGGCACCAATTTAAGCTTATACAGTGTAGCCCATTTAATGTAAACCACAGGTATGTCTTAATTTTAGGCTTTTGTGCCCTCTTTTGTGCCCTCTTTTGTGCCCTCTTTTGTGCCCTCTTTTGTGCCCTCTTTTGGAAGTCTTTCATTCTTTTCATCCCTCTCTCTTTATCATGGATGAAATATACTTTTTCCATGATCTGTTTTGAAAGAATTCATGCTTGATGTTCTATCCCATGACATTTTGACACTAGCGTGGCCCCAGATCTGTTTGTGTTGTTTTGCCGTCACCTGTGGTCATTGTCACATCAATGGATTTGGCAAGACAGCACAAACAGGCCTGGGACCAGGCTATTATGATACTGCTATGTAAAACGGCTCCCCCAACACTTTTTGAGACATCAACCATCCCAGACACCCCGCACTGACCCACACCTCCACACACACACACACACACACACACACACACACACACACACACACACACACACACACACACACACACACACACACACACACACACACACACACACCCAGAGCAGGTATAGCTATAGGAATGAGCTATAGGGCTCATTCCTCTACCCAGGCGTTGCTGATGCATGCCAGATCTTACAACCCCTGGATAGGTATTTTATATCAGCTAACCACATTATATGTTATAGCAATCTGATGGCTCAGTCGATGACGTGGTACACATCCAATGGTTGATGCAATGCAACAGTATGTCTGCAATGTAGTTGGCCTAGAATGCAACAAGTGTTTTCTGGGAGGATGTCCCCTGAGCAACTGTTGTGTGTTGAGCAGGACGAACTGGCAATGCTGAGGAGGCGTCTGGAGGGAAGGGACGGAGAGCTGAGGAGGTTACACGACGAGACTGGGTTCAGAGGCATCGCACCGGTTGGCATGGACAGGGGAGACAGAGGTGAGATCATAGACCGTATTTTACTTTCTCTCTGTGTATTTAAGCAATGGGCCTGTTTCCCGGACACAGGTTAGGCCTAGTTCTAGACTAAAAAGTATGCCCAATGGACTAGGCTAAATCTGTGTCTGGGAAACCGACCCTATAAGACACATGTACCAGTTCCATTAAGCAAAGATAATCAGCATAATGCATTACAACATTACTGTAAGTATGTATGAGCATTTATGTCTTATTATTATAATATATTTTGTCTCTGAAATTGAGGTTTGTCATATTTTGTAACCAATCAACATGATTTCCAAGAATCCAGTCTTGACTGAAGTGGTGATGGACAGTCTTAAGAAACTGCAGCCAGTAATTCTGTGTCCTGTTTAGTCTCTCACCCAGATGAAACTCTTAAATTGAGGCTGAAAGAGAAACGTAAGATTATGCGTTTTATCAATGCTTGTATTTATTATTATTTGCTCTTGCACATCTGTCCCCTGTTTGCATGTATGGGCATGAATGACCCATCTGAACATTGCTTGTCCATAACCCATTGGAAAGCTATTTAATACAGTGTATATACTCTGTGAAATCATTTTCA
Organism: Thymallus thymallus; assembly: GCA_023634145.1. Taxonomy (NCBI): domain Eukaryota; kingdom Metazoa; phylum Chordata; class Actinopteri; order Salmoniformes; family Salmonidae; genus Thymallus; species Thymallus thymallus. Next base: position 36,342,160 of record CM042413.1, on the reverse strand, counting down.
GGTCAGCCACCGGTATTTTAGAGCTCAAAGAAGTGAACTCAAAGATGATATCATTGGTTTGCATTGCAGAAAGTTTGGCCATTATGTTATTTGTAAAGTTAGTTGGCTTTATAGAAATATCTTAAAGGTGCAATCTGTTGGTTCTTTGTCGTCCATGGCAACTAGATGAAGTTCAAACTTAAATATTGTAAAACGCAACCTACACACAACAACAAGAAATATACTGTATGTTGTTCAGATTTATTCACCTGCTCCTCTTTGGTATTGTGATTGCAACGGCCCCAAAAGCTCTCTACAAAACACATTGATTACAATGGAAATTAAACGTATGGATTGTACCTTTAAGACGGCCCTAGGGAATGATAAATATACACGGTGATAGATCTTCTACATGTCAAAAACATCCCTTCCTTTCACCTGTCATGTTATGGATGCCCGCTCACTCACTGTCCATTCTGTGTTCCCATCCTCCTGCTTTCTCCTTCAACCAACACGTCATTTTACCACAGACCTCTCCTCCTCACCCTTTCCTTACCTCATCCTTACCACAGACCTCTCCTCACCCTTTCCTTACCTCATCCTTACCACAGACCTCTCCTCCTCACCCTTTCCTTACCCCCTCTCCTCTCACCACTTGCTCCCTCCATCAACATCCAGCATGCTGTGTGCTAACCCTCATCATCATCATCAGTCCATCACCCTTGTCATCCTCATCATGTCTTTTATTGTGGCAGCTATAGAACAGCAATTTGACATGGCTTTACCCACCAAGTCCAATTCCTCCACCTCAAGGTTCCCTCAACTGTGTTAGATGTGGTGCTGTGAGGCTAGGAATTAGTTATACTACATGGACAGGGAGTCAAAATGTCCCCCAGGAGGTCTCCCTGACTGTTTAGATAGTACTGTTGTATAATAATGTATATTGACAATGCTCTAAATATATGTACTGTTGTACCATAGATCACTATGGATGAGTTAGTCAGAGGACCCTAGACATACCTTTGCCTCCCAGAGTTCACCCAGCTTTATATTCTCAGGCTGAAATCAATTTCTTTACCCTCCAGATGTGGAAGTGCAGAGAATGAAAAAAGCAGTGGAATCACTGATGGCAGCCAATGAGGAGAAGGTACACTGCCCTCAATCTCATGATTCTCAGATAGTTTGTTTTGTCAAGTTTAATGTGACAGGACAAAGAAGCCTTGTCACCTGGCTTGACCTTTGATCTTTGTGACCCCTCTGCACCTGTAGGATTGTAAGATTGAGGAGCTGAGGCAGTCGCTGTTGTGCTACAAGAAGGTCCAGGACATGATTTCAATGCAAGGGAAAAAAGGTTTGAGAAACCATGTTCTATTTCTAAAACCATGTGCTATCACCATGTTCTATTTCTAAAACCATGTGCTATCACCATGTTCTATTTCTAAAACCATGTGCTATCACCATGTTCTATTTCTAGAACAATGTGCTATCACCATGTTCTATTTCTAGAACAATGTGCTATCACCATGTTCTATTTCTAGAACAATGTGCTATCACCATGTTCTATTTCTAGAACAATGTGCTATCACCATGTTCTATTACTAGAACAATGTGCTTTCACCATATTCTATTTCTAAAATCATGTGCTATCACCATGTTCTATTTCTAAAATCATGTGCTATCACCATGTTCTATTTCTAGAACAATGTGCTATCACCATGTTCTATTTCTAAAACTATGTGCTATCACCATGTTCTATTTCTAAAACTATGTGCTATCACCATGTTCTATTACTAGAACAATGTGCTTTCACCATATTCTATTTCTAGAACTATGTGCTATCACCATGTTCTATTTCTAGAACTATGTGCTATCACCATGTTCTATTTCTAGAACTATGTGCTATCACCATGTTCTATTTCTAGAACAATGTGCTTTCACCATGTTCTATTTCTAAAACTATGTGCTTTCACCATATTCTATTTCTAGAACAATGTGCTTTCACCATGTTCTATTACTAGAACAATGTGCTTTCACCATGTTCTATTACTAGAACAATGTGCTTTCACCATGTTCTATTTCTAGGAGAGAAACACTTGTTATCATACTGTGGTTTGTTTGTTCAAGATCAAAGAAGTAACTGCAAACAATCCTGAGTGACCTTGTGAATGATCAATCAGATGCAGTTTAAGTAATGTTAGCAGTGATTTGTAAGTGCAGATAGAAATGTTCTTGTGGTAAACATTTTAAGAATTTGAATGTCAAAGCCTCAAATATCTAGCAGTGGGCTCCAATAGAATGTCCAACTCTGAACTCTCTCTCTCTAGGCTACATAAATATCTGACTGATAAAAATAACTATTTTCATATTCCATTCCAGAGAAAAACCAAGACGGCGAGAGTGACGAGAGTAACAGCGACAGCTCCCTCTCCGTGATGTCAATGACAACCACCCCGGTTGCCATGGAGTCGGAGAGACACGCTCTAGCCGGAGTCGAGGAAGTAGCCGGGAAAAGCCCAGACGAGGTACAGGATGACATGATGTCATAACTACTTAGCTTCATGCATAGAAATATATTGACTAGAACGGGTCAAGGCCCTCGGATCACGGAACAGATTATATTTCTATGAATTAATGTGTCATCCTCAGAAAACCTTCTCAAAAAGCCTTCAGATGTCCTCCAACCAATAAAACAGCCAATAATTACACATTTTTGAACGAAGTGTTGAGTCTCTGTCACTATAGTCAAATTAATCAAATTAGTTTGATAACATTCAATATCACTTTGCAATGACACTTTGGATAGTTGTCTGTTTAAATTATGAGAAGCACCATATTGACTGTCGTAACCCTTAATCTACTAAATCATGAAAACACTGACACAAGAGAGAAAAGTAACCTCTGGCATTGATGGCGGATGTACTTTACTCAATGTTCTTTCCCTTTTGGTCCTCTGCTTCAATGCGTAGCTGGAGATGCACTATGGAGCTACTGAAGTATCTTCACCGACACCCAGCCCTTCAGTCCAGTCTTCAAGCGATCCAAAGAGGGGGCAACAGCTGGACCAAGCTGAACCAGAGAGGTGAGCTTAACTAGAGATGGTCCATAATGTTCTATAATCCTCGAAAACGGGCTTTGTCTAAACCTGTGGGACAATTTCCACATTTCTTCCAGAACAACATTAGTGCTTGGTTGTGGGTGTGTGTCCAGTGCTGGTGTGTTTTCACTAGGAACCAAACGGGAAGGGACCTACCTGAACTCCAACTCTTATTTTAGTAACCTTGTCCATTGCAAGATCTTTTGCTACGATGTGCACTAATGAAAACACCCCTGTTGATGAACAAAGTATGTTACTTAGTTTACCCCTGAGCAGAGTGAGCTGACTAGGAAATAGAGTTTTGAAAGATGTTTTGAATGGTGTGTGGACCTACTTCCTGAAATGAGACTGGCCTTGGAAAAGCATGGTAGCATGGTAGCATGGTAAATGGGGAATAATTGTTGACATGACGACACCACAAGGTCCAAGGTGTCCCACAAGGGTGTATAAATCACCTTGACTGACTAATAAGGCATCCTATGACAAATATTTATAGCCTCCACTCAGGTTTGACTACAGCCAATGTACAGTATAGCGTGCAGCAGACTGCTCGCAGATTGTCCATGTTAGCATCGGGTTAGCATCCCAACACCTGTCTGTTTAGTGTCACAGGAGGCCCCCCTTTCATGTGATACTCCACAGTGAGTATGTCTATGGTGTGAAGCTGCATGTCATATCCTGTCGCTTTACGCTTCAGCTTCCTGTCATAATTCCTTCCTCCCAAAGGTCAGCTGTATAGTACATATGTTGACCAGGTGTTAGTGGTCACTGATGAGCTTTGTCATTTCAGGACCCTGGATGGCCCCAATTTAGGGAGTCAGGACAACTTGTATGTCAGCAACAGCGAAAAGGTAAAGAGATTTCTGATCAATTCTAAAGTCCCTCATTGAATTTCATCACTAACACTCAATCCCATCTCATCATAATCATCCTCTGTGCCAGATTACATTGGTGATTGATGAAAAGCCAACAGAGGTGAGTATGTTCTGTCTTCTTTTCATATTTCAGTCACTTCCTCTTTTTATCGTTCTTTATATTCTCTTCCTCTTTGGCCTTTTCCGTCTTTTGGAAGGCTGACAACCTATTCCTCCTTCTGAAGGTTAGCATCCTCAGTAAGGCTAATGTTTGTGATTGTGTGTTTGTAGGGATGGGCATGGGTAATCAAGTACTTGAGTACTTGAACGGACGGCAAAGCTCCATCTTTAACGAGAGAGCACCATTTTTTTTTCAAATATTGTAAAACTATTTGGTGGAATGTGCTTTGTGACAAGTGAGATTTAGTCTTGAAGGCTATGTTAATTTGCTTTGACTCTAGTGTTCCATTTGTACATGTGCATTTGAGGGGCGCAACAAAAAAGAAATCAAGCCAATCATCACGCCATTCTTTTACCTACATTCCCTGGTTTAGACCTGAGACACCAGGTGCTTGTAATTAATTATCAGGTAGAACAGAAAACCAGCAGGCTCTGAACCTCGTAGGGTAAGAGGTAAATACCCCATGTCTAGGTTAAAACCCACCTAAACATGGACAGGTTCCACACTGAAAATATGCAAAAACATGAGTTTTATAAAGACCGAGCATATTTTCATCGGAACCATTAAGCATATGCCTACTCACCAAACATAAAATAGGTGTCTTAACTGGAAATTGGAGCGTCTTGTCAGCTAAATTTAAAAAAACAAGGCTATGCCATTGCACAGCCATGGGCTTTTACAAGCAATGATTTTTTACCACTATATAATAAAACTGGTTAATATTACAGTTTCATTAAATTAATCTTAAATGACACTGTTGGCATATAGATAAATGCGAGAGAGAAAAATGAATTACGAGTACTCTAACCAATCTAATCCCTGTGTGTGTCACCTTTATTACTGCATGTGTGTGATGTGGCATGGTTCTGGCATTGTGTGCAGTGATTTAGCAGATGGCGGCTATTTTGAAGAATGCTTTGACTTGCAATGATTGTGATATTTGTTTGTTCTGACCTACCTTAGTTGAATGCACTGATTGTAAGTCGCTCTGGATAAGAGTGTCTGCTAAATGACTCAAATGTCAAATTGACGTGTCAGCTCTGTTTTCTGCTACTGTTCCGAATAAGGCTGTGGAGGAGATCCGTAAGATCAGCGAGCGCCCACCCAAGTCTCCCTCTTCGTCTCACCCAGTGACCACGGAGGATGACCGTTTTGGTAACAAGAAGGCTCGCTCCTCCTTCGGCCGGGGCTTCTTCAAGATCAAAGGAGGCAAGAGGACAGCCAGCACCCCTAACCTGGGTAAGAGCGGGTGGATGGATGGCCTAGTGGGTGGATGGGCTGTGGGTCTCAGGTGGAAGCTTTGTGGTAACAGCTCCCGTATTCACAAAGTGTTTCAGAGTACGAGTGCTGGTCTAGGATCAGGTCCTCCCTGTCCGTATAGTCTTTTTCATTATGATCTAAAAGGCTAAACTGATCATAAATTAGCATTCCTACTCTGAGATGCTTTATGAATACGGCCCAAATACACTGCTACTCACTGGTTTCTGCCGGCTAACTCTGCTTCTTTTGGGCTCTTTTGACTTGTATGTTGTGGTATCTTGCACATTTTGACCAATTTATGTTAGGTATGATTAGATTTGTGAGATGGTAACATTTCATGACCAAAAGTATGTGAACACCTGCTCGTCAAACATCTCATTCCAAAATCATGGTCATTAATATGGAGTTGGTCCCCCCTTTGCTGCTATAACAGCCTCCACTCTTCTGGGGAGGAGTTCCACTAGATGTTGGAACATTACTGCAAGGACTTTCTTCCATTCAGCCACAAGAGCATTAGTGAGTTCGGGCACTGATGTTGGGAGTCGGCGTTCCAATTCATAGTTGAGGTCAGAGCTCTGTGCAGGCCGGTTAAGTTCTTCCACACCGATCTCGACAAACCATTTCTGTATGGACCTCGCTTTGTGGACGGGGGCGTTATCATGCTGAAACAGGAAAGGGCCTTCCCCAAACTGTTTGTTGCCACAAAGTTGGAAGCACAGTATTGTCTAGAATGTGATTGTATGCTGTAGCGTTGTTTCCCTTCACAGGAACCAAGTGGCTTAGCCCAAACCATTTAAAAACAGCTACATACTATTATTACTCCTCCACCAAACTTTACAGTTGGCACTATGCATTGAGCTAGGTAGCATTCTCCTGACATCCGCCAAACCCAGATTTGTCCATCAGACTGCCAGATGGTGAAGTGTGATTCATCACTCCAGAGAACACGTTTCCACTGCTCCGGAGTCCAATGGCGGCAAGCTTTACACCACTCCAGTCGGTGCTTGGCATTGCACATGGTGATCTTAGGTTTGTGTCCGGCTGCTCGGCCATGGAAACGCATTTCATGAAGCTCCCGACGATCAGTTTTAATGCTGACGTTGCAGTTTGGATCTCGGTAGTGAGGACAGACTATTTTTACGCACTACGCGCTTCAGCAGTCCCGTTCTGTGAGCTCGTGTGGCCTACCACTTAGCGGCTGAGCCGTTGTTGCTCCTATACTTTTTCACTTCACAGCATTTACAGTTGACGGGGACAGCTCTAGCAGGGCAGAAATTTGACTAACTGACTTGTTGGAAAGGTGGCATCCTATGATGGTTTCACGTAGAATGTCACTCAGCTCTTCAGTAAGGCCATTCTACTGCCAATGTTTGTCTATGAAGATTGCGTGGCTGTGTGCTTGATTTTATACACCTGTCAGCAATGGGTATGGCTGAAATATCCAAATTCACAAATTTGAAGGTGTGTCCACATACTTTTGTATATATACAGTATACTTGAGGTGTTTCTGACACTTAAGGAAATTAGAGGGGTAGACAGGCAAGTGGGAGAAATGGTGGAAAGGGTGTCTAATGTGACGTGCTGGGAAGTGTTACCATTACACTACGTCTGCACAGCCTTTTGGTTTATTCTGAAGACTGAGTGGTTCTTACCAAAGAGCTTGGTTTATCGATGCAGCTTTTAATGTTTTTTTTTTAAATGTTCTCCCTGTCTAATTATGAAAATGTAGCCTTAGTAGCCTACTTGTTGTGGTATGTATATATCTTATCTGTCTCCTCCTACCGTCATACTGTGAATCTCCCCTGTTGTTTTTCCCTTCAGTAACCTTTGACCTCTGTCTTGTTCCTCTCGTGTCATGTGTGTCGGGTGTGTGCTTTGTGTAACACATTGTGAAGACCGCAGCCGGAGTGCGAGTGCGCCTATGCTAGGTACAGTATAATGGAGCGATCATGTCCTCAGGGCAAGGCAGGGCAGCAGTATGGCCTCCCTGGAGGAATGACCACTACTTGATATGACCCTTGATCTCAACATTTCCCCCACCCCCTTCTTTCCCAAACCCTCTAAACCAATTCCTCAACCAGCTGTTGAATTTCAACTTTCACCTAACTCACAAACATGTTATGTGAGCTGACGTGTCCTTTGTAATTCAATTTCATAAATCATAATTCTCCCAGTTTAACTTTCTTGGGGGACCACTCTATATAGAATATGAGTTGAAGGTGACTACATATTCCATAATCATGCTTGTGTTGATAAGGATAGGAATTTATATTTTTATATATATTACATTTCAGAAATCATGATTAACCCAAGTCTTATTCTAAGTCTTGGTGGTGACCTCGTTATTTCAAGACTTAATAAAGCATGCTCATGTTGATATAATTTGAGAGTTATAGAAGATTTGAATTTCCACTCTAAACATTAGACATTTGAATAGAGGTTGCTTACTCTCAGGCAACCATTAGCCCATGGCAAGGCAGGCATTATCTTTGCTGCTATTTTGGTATATAATTCTACAGTACCTACAGTAGACATCCTCACATGCAACCACACCCATGTTACCATTAATTGTTTTCCGAGGCAAACAGCTTTGCAACATGGCCGGATAACATCAAAGATCAGAGCCTTTTTTTGTGTGTTTGTTCTGTGTGTCGGCAAACTGCATGTACAGTACCAGTCAAAAGTTTGGACACACCTACTCATTCATTGTAGAACAATAGTGAAGACATCAAAACTATGAAATAACACATATGGAATCATGTAGTAACCAAAAAAGTTTTAAACAAATCAAAATATATTTTAGATTTGAGATTCTTCAAAGTAGCCACCCTTTGCCTTGATGATAGCTTTGTACACTCTTGGCATTCTCTCAACCAGCTTCACCTGGAATGCATTTCAGTTATTAAGTGTGTCTTGTTAAGTCAATTTGTGGAATTTCTTTCCTTCTTAATGCGTTTGAGCCAATCAGTTGTGTTGTGAAAAGGTAGGGTTGGTATACAGAAGATAACCTCATTTGGTAAAAGACCAAGTCCATATTATGGCAAGAACAGCTCAAATAAGCAAAGAGAAATGACAGTCCATCATTCCTTTAAGACATGAAGTTCAGTCAATCCGGAAAATTTCAAGAACTTTGAACGTTTCTTCAAGTGCAGTCGCAAAAACCATGAAGCGTTATGATGAAGCTGGCTCTCATGAGGACCGCCACAGGAAAGGAAGACCAAGGGTTACCTCTGCTGCGGAGGATAAGTTCATTAGAGTTACCAGCCTCAGAAATTACAGCCCAAATAAATGCTTCACAGAGTTCAAGTAACAGACCCATCTCAACATTAACTGTTCAGAGGAGACTGCGTGAATCAGTCCTTCATGGTCTAATTGCTGAAAAGAAACCACTACTAAAGGACACCAATAAGAAGAAGAGACTTGCTTGGGCCAAGAAACACGAGCAATAGACATTAGACCGGTGGAAATCTGTCCTTTGGTCTGATGAGTCCAAATTTTTGGTTCCAACTGCAGTGCCTTTGTGAGACTCAGAGTAGGTGAACGGATTATCTCAGCATGTGTGGTTCCCACTGTGAAGCATGGAGGAGGAGATGTGATGGTGTGGGGGTGCTTTGCTGGTAACACTGTCTGTGATTTATTTAGAATTCAAGGCACACTTAACCAGCATGGCTACCACAGCATTCTGCAGCGATACGCCATCCCATCTGGTTTGTGCTTAGTGGGACTATCATTTATTTTTCAACTGGAAAATGACCCAAAACACACCTCCAGGCTGTGTAAGGTATATTTGACCAAGAAGGAGAGTGATGGAGTGTTGCATCAGATGACCTGGCAATCACTTGACTTCAACCCAATTGAGATGGTTTGGGATGAGTTGGACCACAGAGTGAAGGAAAAGCAGCCAACAAGTGCTCAGCATATGTGGGAACTCCTTCAAGACTGTTGGAAAAGCATTCCAGGTGAAGCTGGTTGAGAGAATGCCAAGAGTGTGCAAAATAATATGTAGAAAATAGGAATATAAAGAAAAACCCTTGAATGATTAGGTGTGTCCAAACTTTTGTGTATGCTAATTTCTATTCTGTTCAAACTCTTCTAACCAGATGATGTCACTTGCAATGATGCTCCCCTGATAGTCTTCATTAAGTACATTTATTTCATAGAATGTTATGTTCTTCCTGATGTTTGGCTCATATCAGTTGATCTGCTGTTCACTATTCCTGAAAGCTAAATTCAACTCCAAATATTAAAATAACCTTTTTCTTAAAACCACTAAACACAGTTAGATCCTGATTATGTTGTGGTTTCCAAACTTAGACCACCTCACTCTCCAATGTACAAGTTGAGCTCAGTGAGGCGGTCATGCATGCTGTAACCAGAGGCCTAGTGAGTCTCATTTAGGAATGTGTGTGTGCATGAATTACACTGTGCAAGTTTTAGGATGCCTCCTATATCTCTTCAAGTATAATATTGTAATGTTAATTGTATGCATATCAGTCCTGTTTTGTCTATACACCAGTGCATAACTAGTCTTTGACTACAACTAAAGTAAAAGCACTCTTTAGTTCTTCAGGAGTCTCCTCTCTATTTCGTGCAGACATTAACAGACCAGAATATCTGGGTATTAGTGTTGATACCATCCCCATGATTTCTCTGTCTGGGAGTTGTGTGGCTGGCTATAGGGTGTTTCTGGGCCACAGCCTCTGGCCCTGAGAAGCAGATATCTTTGCATGGCTGCGTCTGAAATGACATCCTATTCCCTACAGGTGTAGAATCTTTGACCTGTTTTTCACAACAGGAAAATAGTCCTGCAGTAACAGTAAATGTGAATTGTGTGGATTATAATGAATGGCCATTTTTGTAGGGGTTGATACATTTTTAGTTGGGGCAAATCAATTCTGACATTTTAAAGTGAAAATTACAAACTTTACAAGCCTATTTAAACCTTGAAAACACTACAAGTTTGGATTTCCTTCTGTGCAGAAAATGCCCTACAACAACAGGAAGATCAATTTAAGATCCTACACCTGATTATAGTGCACTACTTTTTGACCAGCGCCAAAAGGGTGCCATTTTGGACGCACCCCATGGCTGTCACCATAGTGGCATGGCAGTGCTGATGCCCTGTGCGCATTGCTGATGTCCTGTATGTACAGCTGAGACGGAGCGAGATGGGGGCACTGACCATCTGGACCTTGCCGGTCTACCCCAGAGGTCAACCAACAGTGACAGCACCAATACACTGACCAGTGTGACCTCCACTACCTCCCCCGAGTGCAAGAAGAAGTCCAAGGGAATCAAGGCGCTCTTTGGAAAGTGAGTGTTACAGAGTTTTGGTACAGAACTCTTGATGACACAAATATTTTGCTACTGTGTGCCCTAATGAATACAACATTGGTTAATATTGATCTGATTTAAAACATTGAATTAAGTCTGACTAATCAAAGAGCCTGATATACTAAGCTTGCAATATAAGAAACATGTTTTGTGTATTATTTTATTTTTTTAATAGCTTTCAGCTATGGTAACCCCACCACAACCATGGTACATTAGTTTGGAGTCATAAGTGCTTAACTTTCAACCATGACCAGACTTGAATTTAACTTATGTATTTGTAAAATTTTATTTTAAGGCTGAGGAGAAGTCAGTCCACCACATTCAACCTGGACGACAACCTATCAGAGCCGGTCGAGTTCAAGAGAGGCGGAGTACGAGCCACAGCAGGTCCCAGACTGGGCTGGTCCCGTGACCTACAGAGATTGCCCAACAAGTTAGTGTGTGCTGTGGACATGTGCTTCACTTGGCTTTCCTTTAACTTTCTGTGTGCTGAAATACACAGAGAAAAACAATGCTAGATATTACTTTCTCTTACAGTACCCTTATCCTGTCATGTAGCCTGGTCCCAGATTTGTTGGTCCTCGCTTGCCAACTTTGCGCCATACAATTGTCAAGTCATCCTGAAATGCTTCCCAGCAAAACAACTTGGTCATTACTGTGTTCCTTTATGAACAGTTGACCCACGTTAAGCCAGCATGTCCTCATTCCCTTCACTTGTAGTGACCTGGACACCCCGTTTGCCCGCTGGTCCAAGGAGCAGGTGTGTGACTGGCTGCAAGAGCAGGGGCTGGGGCTCTACTTGAACATGGCCCACGTGTGGATCTCTTCTGGACAGACTCTGCTGCAGGCCTCACAGCAGGACCTAGAGAGGGTGAGCACTGAGCAGGAGAGATTGTATCTCAATGAGACTAAAATGTATGAATAAAAAACACCTGGACACCGCAGTACAGCCAGATGTCATTTGTATTGATCCCCTATGAGGCAATTTGCCACATTAGGTTCGTGGTTGACGCAACCCGGTGTAAAACACCTATTGATGACGCCACAGGCTATGTATTAATTGTACTGTACGTTAAGGACCTTTAAATATGTGTCAAATAATCCTGTTAAGAATGGGTCACTAAGGGTGACTTTACACGTAAATGAAAATATAATTAATTCAGCACTTTATTATTAACCTAGGCACTGCCTCTTTATACTCCATGACCGCAGAAATACACTCTATGACCGGAGAATATGCTGTACTGTGTGACCGGAGAATTATACTCTATGACTGTACTCTGTGACCGGAGAATATACTGTACTCTGTGACCGGAGAATATACTGTACTCTATGACCTGAGAATATACTGTACTCTGTGACCGGAGAATATACTGTACTCTGTGACCGGAGAATATACTGTACTCTGTAACTGGAGAATATACTGTACTCTTGTGACCGGAGAAAGTGAAATGGATGGAACTAATCCTCTGTTCTGTCCTGGGGGTGTGGCTCTGGGTGGTTGTTATCTCTGTGTGTGTGTGTGTGTGGTGTGTTTAGGAGCTGGGCATCAAACACCCGCTGCACAGGAAAAAGCTCCAGCTGGCCCTGCAGGCCCTGGGCTCTGAGGAGGACGACAACAAGGGCAAACTGGACTACAACTGGGTGACCAGTGAGTAGATTAACTTGACTACAACTGGGTAACCAGTGAGTAGATTAATTGGGTGACCAGTGAGTAGATTAACTGGACTACAACTGGGTGACCAGTGAGTAGATTAACTGGGTGACCAGTGAGTAGATTAACTGGACTACAACTGGGTGACTAGTGAGTAGATTAACTGGACTATAACTGGGTGACCAGTGAGTAGATTCACAGCTAGTAGGGGAGTCGAGGTTTTATACAGGGGTTTTACTATGCTTAACATAATCTCATGTTGTTTCAAAATTGTATGGTCATTAATTGTAATTCAATAAAAGTTCTGAATTTCATTCTAGTGCTTGAGATATACATTTGATTATTTGATTTCTAATGGGGAAATTGACTGGCAGGTTGACAGATGCTCTCGCTCTCTCTCGCTCGCTCTCTCGTCTCCTCCCATAGGGTGGCTGGATGACATTGGCCTGCCTCAGTATAAGACCCAGTTTGATGAGGGAAGGGTGGACGGCCGCATGCTGCACTACATGACAGTAGTGAGTGTCGCACAGACAGACACACACAAACTCCTGTCCTCAGGCCATGCATGGATGGGCCTGATCAGATTCAGAGCCACATATTGAGATACTGTATGGCTCTAGGCCTAATGATCACACTGAACAGAATGTACGCTAGTCATATACCACACTACTATTAGTACAATCAAATAATACGCTAGTCATATACCACACTACTATTAGTACAATCAAATAATACGCTAGTCATATACCACACTACTATTAGTACAATCAAATAATACGCTAGTCATATACCACACTACTATTAGTACAATCAAATAATACGCTAGTCATATACCACACTACTATTAGTACAATCAAATAATACGCTAGTCATATACCACACTACTATTAGTACAATCAAATAATACGCTAGTCATATACCACACTACTATTAGTACAATCAAAAACTACACTAGCCATATACCACACTACTATTAGTACAATCAAATAATACGCTAGTCATATACCACACTACTATTAGTACAATCAAATAATACACTAGTCATATACCACACTACTATTAGTACAATCAAATAATACACTAGCCATATACCACACTACTATTAGTACAATCAAATATCCTCACCATCTGAATGTAGGAGTCCTCCTGCTGAATATTTCCATCTGACTTGACGCTGTTGTTAACATTATTGTTCCTGTGTCCTCTGCCAGGATGACCTGCTGTCTCTGAAGGTGGGCAGTGTGCTCCACCACCTCAGCATCAAGAGAGCCATTCAGGTGCTGCGCCTCAACAACTATGAGCCCAACTGCCTGCGCCGACGGCCCTCCGACGAGGTAGGTCCATTGGACCACTGGTCGTTTTCATTAGGCACCAAACAGAAGAAAACTAACTGAAACAGGGAGGAACTACCTGGGCACATTTGTGCTTTCCGTTGCAAATGTTTTAAATAGTTTTCCGGTGTGTGCCCTAAGACAACCCTGGTTCCAGGAATACATGAACACCATTCTATTGCTACTGTACCATCCACTTTTTGTTGTGTACTCCTTCTCCACTTCTTCAAGCTACAAATGTGTTCCTGGCGCTCAGTCAATTGGTCTGTGTAGATAGAAAATAATTTGTTTATCTGTCTCCTGATTGGTCAGAACAACATCACGCCGGCAGAGATCTCCCAGTGGACCAATCACAGAGTGATGGAGTGGCTGAGATCAGTGGACCTGGCGGAGTACGCCCCCAACCTGAGAGGCAGCGGCGTTCACGGGGGACTCATGGTGAGAAAGAATGATCAGAGATCCAGTGTAATCTGGCCCAAAGTTGTCTTGGTAAAATACGTTTTTAAGACCAATGTTTTTAGTTGTTTTTGAAAAATTACTAAATGTCTAAAACCAGATGGAGACTACGTAGAAATGACAATGGGTTTTTATCTTAGAATGGGATGCGTCTCAACCTAGCTCACATCTCACAATGCTCCCTCTTCCCCCAGGTGCTGGAGCCTCGGTTCAACGTGGAGACCATGGCCCTGCTGCTGAACATTCCCCCCAACAAGACCCTGCTGCGGAGGCACCTGGGCACCCACTTCAACCTGCTAGTGGGCTCTGAGGCCCAGGGGCTCAAACAGGAGTGTCTGGAGAATCCCGACTACACCCTGCTCACCGCCACCACCAAGGTCAAGGTAGGGGTAAAAAAAAAAAAGCACAATATAGGGAATAGGGCGCCATTTTGGACGCAACCGTGGTTTTAGGTATGGTTCTGGTTATGAGCTGTAGTGGTTATGAGATGTAGTCTCAATTTATAATAATTTGAGAAATAATCTGTTCCCACCAGCCGAGGAAGATGTCGTTTGGGAGCTTCGGCAGCCTGAGGAAGAAGAGGCAGGATGACAGTGAGGAGTATGTCTGCCCCATGGACGTGGAGATGCCAAAGGGATGTAGCTTCCAGAAAGGCTATGAGCTTCAGCTCTACGAGGACGACCTGGATCGGCTAGAGCAGGTAAACTTTAGTCTGGTCCTTGGTCTGTTTGTGCTGTCTTACCAACTCCTACAGTCATTGTCAGACCAAGCATTTTGGCAAAACATTTCTCTGTAAAGTCTGCGTGGTGCTCAGCACACACTTAAGTTCTCCAAGTAGTTAGTTGGTCATCACATCAATACTTAGATTCAACCTCCACCTTTTTGATTGTTCTCTACTCAATGTTTCCAGTCTGCCTGTATTACATACAGAGCTTTTGGTCGTTCACTGTCGTGACAGGAGATGGCAGCACTGTGCCTAGTTTCTGTATTCGCTCAGAGTAGCTGAACTCTGACAGGTCTTCTTAGTAATGGTGTTGAGTGTCAAACCATATCTGTCATTGCAGATGGAGGACTCGGAGGGAACTGTGAGGCAGATCGGAGCCTTCTCCGAGGGCATCCAAAATTTGACGGTAAGAAGGAATCATTTTTTTTTTTTTCTGTTTTAAATGGGCTAAAGTGATGTTGATATTTTTATTTAACTTTTATTTAACTAGGCAAGTCAGTTATGAACAAATTCTTATTTACAATGACGGCCTACCTACAGGGTCAGCCGCTGGAACAAATGAGGGTTAAGTGCCTAGGGTTAAAGTTAAAAGAAAATGTTTAAAATGGACACCGACAGGTATTTGAACCAGAGACCTTTCGTTTACTGGCCAAACGCTCTAACCGCTAGGCTACCTGTCGCCCAATGGTTTGTGGATAACAATATTTAAGGGTATAAGCACTACAGTGCCTTCAGGAAGTATTCATACCCCTTGATTTTTTCCAAATGTTGTTACAGCCTGAATTCAAAATGGATTAAATAGATTTTGTTCCCTCATCCATCTACACACAATACCCCATAATGACAAAGTGAAAACATGTTTTTAGAAATGTTAGCAAATTTATTCAAAATGAAATACAGAAATATCTCATTTACATAAGTATTCACACCTCTATGCTATGACACTCCAAATTCAGCTCAGGTGCATCTAATGTATTTTGATCATCTTGATTGGAGTCCACCTGTGGCCAATTCAATTGTTTGGACATGATTTAGAAAGAAACACATCTGTCTAGATAAGGTCCCACGGTTGTCAGAGCAGAAACTATACCATGAAGTCCAAGGAACTGTCCGTAGATCTCCTAGATAGAATTGTGGCGAGGGATAATTCATTTTCAATACATTTGCAAACATTCAAAATATATAAAACTTTGTCATTATGCGGTATTGTGTGTAGATTGTGTGAGAGAAAAGTATATATTTAATCCATTTTGAATTGTGGAATAAGTCTAGGGGTATGAATACTTTCTGAAGGCACTGTATAAATATATAAGGCATTTGTGACAAATATATATTTGTGACATAAAAATAGGCATATTTCAAATGGGTTCTTACATTTCTTCTACAGTATTAATTTCTTGTTTCATGCATTGTGTCCCTGTGTTTCCAGAGCATGCTGAAAGATGATGAATTTTTCAAAGAGATCTCCAACTCCCCCAACCCCAGTATAACAGATGACGATTCCAACGTGTGACGCTGACTGTCGCCATGGGACCCTGTGCCCGAGTGCCGTTGTGAACGAAAGTCTTCACTAGCAGAACAGGATTCAAGTAGTATTTCAAATAATTTCAAATACTTCAGCTGTGCTTGTTTGAGCTTGCCTTTTGGAATCCAATGGGTAGGCAGAGTACAAACTCTGCCTACCTAGCACTCTAGGCAGGCTAAAGCAAACGCTCAACGTATTTGAAAGAGTTCAAGTATTTGAACCCGGTTATTCCACTAGCACAACCTCCAGACTCCACCGTACCCCCAACAACCCTCACAAAACAAGCACCAGATCTCCTTTTAGATTAGGCATACAAAAATTATTTTTAAAAGAAATTCAAGACCATGTCTGATGTCATATGAATTGATACTCCTTGTTTTTTTGTTTTTGTACGGTGCCAATCCATTTTAACTGACCTATTGGGAGAGGATTTATTTCAGAGCAATACGCCACCATAGTTTGCCTACCAGCTGGATACTGGAGACATTTGTAATCATTGTTTTTATACTGGCCTTTCTGTGGAATTAAATATTAAAGTGAGCCATACCAATATCTGAT
This sequence comes from Thymallus thymallus, assembly GCA_023634145.1. NCBI lineage: Eukaryota > Metazoa > Chordata > Actinopteri > Salmoniformes > Salmonidae > Thymallus > Thymallus thymallus. The sequence goes on along the minus strand of CM042413.1, from coordinate 36,325,210 downwards.
ACACTTTTTTACAGTAAGATGTACTGTAGGACTATTGCAAAGTCTAATATATAATTTTAAAGAATGTTTGTCAGAAATAAAAAATGTATATGCTGTGCAGATTTGCCCAAGTTAAATAAATGCCCCCCCAAAACAGCTGATATTGTTTATGCAGAAAACAATACTATTTTAGGTGCACATATCCTAGACACTCCCAGTAATGATGTTTCTTTGCATGCATTTGCACCGATACCGTACTGTATGTATTTAGCACAATACATAGTTCAATGCAAATGATTCCTAAGTGTCATCATTGCATGTTATTGAAACCTTTGTTGTTGCCAAAATGTTGTACACCTGCTAACGGAATACATACTTTTTGTTTATCATCATTTGTACCGAGAACTACTCTTAAATATTGCCAAATAGCATAGTTATTTTCAGAGTACCGTAGCTAGCCTGGGTGCCAGTCTATTTCTGTTCTCTTGGCGTGACAAGGAGTTGGCAAGAGAGCAGAAAGTGACTAGCACCCAGGATACGTTGTAGCATGTTGAGAGAGATGAAGCAATGCAAAAATGTCTCAAAAGCAAAGATACTGGTATGCAACGCCCTAACCACATGAGAAGAAAGTTTATACTGTGTACTGGTTGAGGTTTTACCCATTTCTAAGGTTAATAAAGTAATTTAAACAGAGTCTGACGTCTTTCAATTGCTCAAGAAGGAGGCATGGAAACGTAGAACATAAAGCATATAGGTACATTTTGCTATGCAGTGCAAATTTAATACCATTTAAAAGCCTCCATGGTCGTACAGACCCTTATTTTTGTAAACACCAAGCAAATAAAGGGGTACTTGACGGTCACAGACCATTGGGTAGTTAGTAGTTACCCAAATTGAATTGAACAACTGTGTACTCTGTAGCATACCCATTAACACATTTACACAAATATTAAAAGCAAAATACAGTAGGGGCAGGACCATTGCTCCTCCTTCAGTTCTGCTCAGGCAGAGTATTTTTTATTTAACCAGGCAAGTCAGTTATGAACAAATTCTTATTTACAATGACAGCCTAACAAATTCTTATTTACAATGACAGCCTAGGAACAGTGGGTTAACTGAATTTTTCAGGGGCAGAACAACAAATTTGTACCTAGTCAACTTTGGGATTCAATCCAGCAACCTTTCGGTTACGGGCCCAACGCTCTAACCTCGGCTACCTGCCACGCCAATAGCTGCTCATGTGAAACCATAACTGAGCCTGCTCTTGATGTAGTATGAACAATGTATTTTACATGGAAATCATCTTGATCTTCCAGCATGATATATTGGTGCTGAGCTGAACCAGGAATACTTCTGCGACTCCATAATGAAGAACTGAAGGAATGACTAGAGGTTTCATTGAAGAAGGAAAATAACACTGAACTCATCTAAGGGTCTTGTGAATTGTGTAAATGGTTTTAGTATTTTTGATTGGCTTTAATATTGGGGCTTTAATGGGGAAAACACTTTCATTTGCTCTAGAATAAAAAGTTTGCTCTGGGTTGAAATTTAGATTTTCAATTTCAGTCAAATATGTTGAAGATTGCTGCCAACATGGGCCTGGGAAACTCTCAGGAGCTGGTTGAGGAGATCCACGGAGCGTCTCTCTATGCAGCCCGCCAGCTGAGGACCTACCTGGTTTTCCAGGATTCCCAGGACCAGCCTCAACGACATCTTCCTGGTCCAGTTCATCTCCTCTTCCTTTTGATATCTAATTTTAAATACTTTGGATAAAATGTACAGTACCAGTGAAACGTTTGGACACACCTACTTATTCAAGGGTTTGTCTTTATTTTTACTATTTTCTAAGTTGTGAAATAATAGTGAAGACATCAAAACTATGAAATAAGACATATGGAGTCATGTAGTAACCAAAAAAGTGTTAAACAAATCCAAATATATTTTATATTTGAGATTCTTTAAAGTAGCCACCCTTTGCTTTGATGACACCTTTGCACACTCTTGGCATTCTCTCAACCAGCTTCACCTGGAATGCTTTTTCAACAGTCTTGAAGGAGTTCTCACATATGCTGAGAACTTGTTGGCTGCTTTTCCTTCACTCTGTGGTCCAACTCATCCCAAACCATCTCAATTGGGTTGAGGTTGGGTGATTGTGGAGGCCAGGTCATCTGATGCAGCACTCCATCACTCTCCTTCTTGGTCAAATAGCCCTTACACAGCCTGGACGTGTGTTGGGTCATTGTTCTGTTGAAAAACAAATGATAGTCCCACTAAGTGCAAACCAGATGGGATGGCGTATTGCAGCAGAATGCTGTGGTAGCCATGCTGGTTAAGTGTGTCTTGAATTCTAAATAAATCACCGACCCCCACACCATCACACCTCCTCCATGCTTCACGTGGGAACCACACATGCGGAGATCATCCGTTCACCTACTCTGCGTCTCACAAAGACCCAGATTTGGACTCATCAGAGCAAAGGACAGATTTCCACCGGTCTAATGTCCATTGCCCATGTTTCCGGGCCAAGCAAGTCTCTTCTTCTTATTGGTGTCCTTTACTAGTGCTTTCTTTACAGCAATTCGACCATGAAGGCCTGATTCACGCAGTCTCATCTGAACAGTTGATGTTGAAATGTGTCTATTAGTTGAACTCTGTGAAGCATTTATTTGGCCTACAATTTCTGAGGCAGTTAACTCTAATGAACTTATCCTCCGCAGCAGAGGGAACTCTGGGTCTTCCTTTCCTGTGGCGGTCCTCATGAGCAAGTTTCATCATAGTGCTTGATGGTTTTTGCGGCTGCACTTGAAGAAAAGTTCAAAGTTCTAGAAATTTTCCATTTTGGTTACTGGTCCAACGCTCTAACCACTAGGCTACTGACCTTCATGTCTTAAAGTAATGATGGACTGTCATTTCTCTTTGTTTATTTGAGCTGTAGTTGCCATAATATGGAATTGGTCTTTTACCAAATAGGGCTATCTTCTGTATACCACCCATACCTTGTTACAACGCATTAAGAAAGAAACAAATGTATAAGAAAGAAAGAAAGAAATTCCACAAATTCCCTTTTAACAAGGCATACCTGTTAATTGAAATGCATTCCAGGTGACTACCTCATGAAGCTGGATGAGAGAATGCCAAGAGTGTGCAAAGCTGTCATCAAGGCAATGGGTGAATACTTTGAAGAATCTCCAATATAAAATATATTTGGATTTGTTTAACACTTTTTTGGTTACTACATGATTCCATATGTCTTATTTCATAGTTTTGATGTCTTCACAATTATTCTACAATGTAGAAAATAGTCCCAAAAAAATAAAGAAAAACCCTGGAATGAGTAGGTGTGTCCAAACGTTTGACTGGTACTGTATATTAAAATGTTTCAACAAAAACAGACATTTAACTTTGATTTGTTAAATGAACGTTTGAGTGGTCTGTCCTCTCATGTATTTCATTTGACAATAGTGGAATGCAATGTGTTAAGGATAAAACTGTCAATGACCAGGATTGATACCTGTACTGTAATATAGTGGTGGAGATAAGCTATTTTCTTTGCATTCGAACAGTTGTTGACTATTTAATTATGTGAAAACATGGATAATACTAATTTACTGTAGGTGATAACGTGTTATTATTAGTGCCCTAAATAAAGCATTCAATTTACTTAGATATAATATGATCTGATTCTGTGTATGTTGTCCCCAATTTCTACAGAATACATTAAAGCTACAATATGTAACTTTTTGAGGGGCTTACCAAATTCACAAAAAGATGTCATTCTAATTTAAATCAAGTTTAAGAAGTGGTAGATCTCTTCTATGTGCGCTATTTCTACCCTTCCCGTTCTTAAATTTCGTTTTTTGTGTCTTTTACTTTTGGTTTTGTACACCCGCTTCAAACAGCTGAAAATAGTTTTGGTTATGGTAAAGATATTTCACAGCGGTTTCGATGGTACAGTAATGATCTACAATATAGTTGCTTGTTTTGTCACATAAACTGAAATTAGGCGAACTATTAGAAGTTTAGCAACCAGGAAATGGCCGAGTGATTTCTGCATTGGGCATCTTTAAGAGGCCTGATATGTGAATGAAAAGGAATGACCAGTCAGACAAAATAATTAGCTGTTGTGACTATTTTCAACAGAAATGCAAGAGTGCATTGGCTGTAGCCTACTTCCTACCACAGCCATTTTATACCCAGTTTGTTCCTCTATGCGCACGCGCAGGTTGTGACAATGTATTTTTTGTCGACTGTTGATACAGTATTTCGGGTGGAGTGGCAGAGTAGGTGTTACAATCGTTCGAGACAACTCTAAACACATCACAGCAAGTAGCATACCTTTGGACCTCGAAAACTGTAAACTATCAAAAGCCTACATTTGGAGGTACAATGGCACCACGGTAAGATAACGTTTTATTTTGCATAGTAGTTTTTACTCTGAAACTTAGTTTTTTTTAGAATCACAGCATAACTTTCACTGCATGAATATAAAAACCTCACTTACTGAACCATGTCTGAACAAGTTGAGAATTTTGCCTCAAGCACTCTGTTCCGTTCTCCATAGCGTACTTTATGAAGAATGTTATTGCCATAGAGCAGTGAGAAAAGTCCAAACATGCACTGCATGCATAAATTATTGTCAATAGGTTTTGGATTGACCATGGAGTCAATCAGTTCATTTGTATGGCTTTTTCTCGTTTTCGATTGTGGAAAGGAATTGCATGCATCAATGTTTTAAAATATTTATATGGAAATCTGTTACCACAATATTATGTTTAAAATGCGTTAATTGTATAATCTACAGTTCTGCTCTGCAGGGCTGTGGATTCCTTATCATTCTACTGGCAGTGGTGTTCCCCCCTCTTGATGCAGCAAGGTATGTGAATCACTGGAGATTGTTTGCTCACTCTACTGTTAATCTGTGTTTCTGATAATCTAGCACATAATCTAGTCCAATTTAGCCTTTAGTTTAAACCGTCCAATTTCATTGCATTTACTGTTATTATTGTATGAATGTGGATATTCCTAAAATATTCAAAAGATATTCTGTATTATACAATAATAACAGAAGTCAAAATCAAATGCAATGAAATTGGGTTCATAAAAGAGGGCTAATATTTAAGACTCCAAATAGACAAACAGTATTGATTCTTGACTACTTTCAAGGGACAGTGTTTAGAGTAAAGCTCACAGTTTACTGTTGCTTCGTTCAGAATCATGATGTGTTCAAAATGGATTTAAAAGTCTAGATAATTATTGTTTACATTACTGATCTGGTTATTACAATATTTCTATACTTGATTATTAGATACTTAAAAATCAATTATTACACTTTATTATAAAAAAAATGTTTTGATCTCCTGTTGTTGTAGTCAGGCAATAAACCAGGAGTTGTCAGACCTCTTCAACGAGCTCTGGAAGCTGGATGTGAACCGCATGAAGCCTGGGACTGACTACACCATCTCTGTGCAGGTGGGATATGACTAGGGCCCCCATGACTAGAGTTTTTCCTGACCACCTTACCTGACACACATTCCATTATTAGTTACAGGCTATAACTAGGACCTGGACAGGAACAAACTCCTGGCCCTAATGTACCCCTCATAAGTAGGCCTCCTGGACAGGAAAACCCCTGAAATGTCCCTCCTAATATGGTCTGCTCAGAAAGAATTCTAGTCCCTACTGAAATACCCCTCCCTAAGATGTAGGCCTGCTCAGGAAAAACTAATGTCCTTATACTGAAATACATCTCGTAAGAAGAAGGCCTAGCCTATGTTATTTTGACATGAGGGAAGTGTTTAGTTGTTGGTGTATCTGTATGTGTCGTCCACTCCAGGGCAAAGCTGGCTATGTCTCCCAAGGCAGTAACCATGCCAGGGACCATGCCTCATCGCCTCTCTTCTCCAATGTCAATGAGAACAAACTGAAGGCCGTTACTACCTTCTCCCGTAAGTATCTGTGACTACATCAAAATTGGCAAACAAATTGTTATGATAGACTATCTGATTTTTATTTTATTTAACTTGGCAAGTAAGGTAAGAACAAATTCTTATTTACAATGACGGCCTACCTACAGGGTCAGCCCCTGGAGCAAATTAGGGTTACGTGCCTTGCTCAAGGACACATCAACAAGTTTTTCACCTTGTCGGCTCGGGTATTCGAACCAGCGACTTTTCGTTTACTGGCTCAACGCTCTAACCGCAAAGCTACCTGCCGCCCTAAACTGAACTTTGTAGTGAATTGAAGTTCAATGACATTCTAATTTCTAATGACATTTTGTGACTTTAAATATCTTCTTTGATGTCTTCAACGACATTCCGCTGCAGGCTTCATGAAGCTCCTGGACAACTATGAGAGGTCAACAGGCGTGGCAGAGCGTGTCAGCCCAGAGGAGGTCACAGAGAACAATCTCTTCCTGGATGCCGTTCTGAACACAGAGGTCATGAAGGTACAGCATAACATGTCACATTGTCACCTAAATTGCCTACAATTGGTATAGTAGTCCTGTATTGCAATATTATTTTAGCCGATTTCATATTGATACTGTGAATCCCATGTTTCGACATGTTTTGAACACTTTTTTCTCAAAAACGTGTTTTCTCATGGTTCTCTCTTGTTCCTCTGCAGCAGACATATGGTGAACAATATGTTTGGAACATCAAATCACAATAGAATCGCAGTATCAAATCTCAATACATATAGAATTGTGATACATATAGAATTGCAATACAAATCATATCGGCACCAAAGTAATTCCCAGCGCTAAGCTATATGCATAAGTGCTGTTGGGCTTGCTTGAAAATAGTATTTGTGAGTGTGCTCCCATGCTCCATTCAAGGTCAGAAGCTACTCTGTGAAACCAAACTCCAGAGGGAGTATTGTCTCTTCCTGTCACACTCTGTTCTTGGACGCCCCTGGCCACGATGTTAGGAGAAAAACACAGGGAACAATGCAGTACATCTAAAACATCTGTGGAGTCTTGGCACGCTGTCGGGGCTGGGGCCTCTTTCTTACAGCCTGTGGGGACACATGTTCAAAATGTGTATAATACAATTTATCATTTTGAGATGAACATTTCTAAGAAAATTATAACAGGCAAGAACAACAACATTTCTGTCAATCCTAAACAGGAGTATGCCATCTTATGCATAATCATTCATAAATTATTTAACAGTGTCTTTTATCTCAGCGTTTTAGGACTATTGGTCATTGTGACATCTCACATTGACAATATTGACAGCGAGGAGTTTAGTGTGTGTGTGTCACCTGGTGAACTGATTTCTGTATGTTATTCCCCACAGCGTGCCCACAGGTACCTGGTTAGCAAGGGCCACTCCCTCTCAGACCTGAGGGCGTTCAAGAGTCAGCTGTACAACATCTGGTTCCGCCTCTACCACAGAGACAGAAGTGGAGGGTAAGAATTGGGGAGTATTCATTAGTGCACACCATAGCGAAATGTTTTGCAACAGAAAACATGTTGCAATTGTTACAAGGTACAACGTATGCTAGTTCTGCAATAAACAACATACTATGTAAAATGAGAAAAGTTCTGAAATGTCACATACGCATCAGAGATAACAATAATTAATATAATCTAAAGGGTTTCAAACATTTATCAAACACAAACTAAACACACTTTTGCTACAATCATGTCCATCTCAAAAACTTGTATTAAATGCAGGATTTGTTCAGCTAACACTCTTTATTTGAAACCCAGCTTGGTGGTAGTTGAACTAAATTAAAATCATGGTGTGAGGGTGCGAATGGTGGTTGCGGAAAAAGGAGACAAAAATAGCTAAATTAAAATAACGTAGCTTAACTTTAAATGAAAAAACTGTATAAACAGCACCTCAATTGAACGTAACGGAGAGAAACAATAACCTGTGAGGGGTAAAGCAAACACACAGATACTTAAAGAGGACATAATGACATAACACAAAACAGGTGTGGAGGTGAAGGGTGTTGCTGCCATCGTCCTACTGCCGCCGGTTAGAACACCGGCGAGGAGGAGCGCCGGAGAGGAGGAGGTCCCGTAGCTCCACACGGGGCATTCGTTACACATGGTTGTGTTTTCAGTGGTAAATACCTTTTTGCCGTGCAGTGGTGGCGTTAACTACTGGAACTACACTACTTTTTTTGCAAAAATAAACTAAAATATGGGTAAAGTAGGCAAAAATGTCCTTTCTTTTTCATCATCAGACCTGCCTAATTCTCACTTGAATTATAGTTTTGGTGTTTAATAGGCTAAATTACACATTCTGTTAACATCTGACTTCAGTATGATCTGTTCTTGCAATTTGTAGTCTATGACATTTTAGATATGATATTTTATCACAAATTAGTTTGGATGTAGTGTAACTTTAGTTAAGTAAACTATATTTTGGTGCAGCTTAACTTCTTCCAGTGTGAAGTAATTAGTAGCTTGGTAAACTATATATTTCAGAGTAGCTTCCCCAACACTGGTAATGAATAGGGTGTTTCCCCCCTAGTAAAGCAGGGCCTATCATCAATGAATAGGCTAGGGTATTCTACACGCAACAGACCGAAGACTGAACACACACTCGCACCATTAGCGAAGAGAATGAGCAGGGGTGTAATCATTAGTCCAAACAGTCCGTTTCGCAACTAAAACGAGAGTTTCTATTGCAAAAATTCAGGTAGGTCCCTTCCTGTTCCGTTTGCTTCCTAGTTAGAATCGGCATAATGAATACACCCCCAGGAGGGAGAGAGAGGAGGGTTTTATTTATATTACACAACAAAGGCTTATCGTCTAGTTAGGCTATAACACAGATAATAATATGTTTTGTGATAATTGCACTGTGATTTACATTTTGTGGGATAAAAAAACATAGTTAAATATCGTTTTGGGATTTTTGTTAACGTTAAGGATCCCAATTTCGCAATTATAACATTTAAACGTTCACACCCCTATACTGCACTTGACTATACTCTATTGTATTGAACTGAACTCTAGTTTTTTATTTAACCTTTATTTAACTAGGCAAGTCAGTTAAAGTCAGTTGGCCAGGTCGCAGTTGTTTGGACAGTATACTAGTCCAAACTTGTGAAACATAGACGTTTATGATTGTTTTAGATTTGGTCTGGTCCGAACCGACCAAATGTTGTATTTTTTGGGGGGGCGGGGCTAATTAGAATAATTCCAAGTGTTCTTTGCAAGTGTTCATTTTTACATTTACATTTTGGTAATTTAGCAGATGCTCTTATCCAGAGTGACTTACATTCAACTTTCATTCAACTAAGGTAGATAAATAACCGCATATTAGGTTAATAGCAAGTAAAACTTATCTGTATCCGTTACTAAAAAAATATTGTTGTAGTTGAAGTCTTTGTTGGTTTTGTCAGAAGACTTTTAAAGCTTTTAAAAAGGCTAAAGTAGCACAAGTGAAAGATGGGGACAATAATAAATATTCCATACTGCAATCTTTAGTTTTAGAAATTATTCTTACTTTAATTGGAAAAAAAATAAAAAACAATGTGATAATGAAATTTCCCCTCCAGGGGATCAATAAAGTACCTATCTATCTATCTATCTATCTATATAATGCTTTCTTCATTGACATGTAGATACAGTATATGTGAAATTATGTTTGGTTGAAATTTGTCAATAGAAACAATTACTAAAAAAATACGTTTCAACATCCTGAAAATACATATTTTCTACATCCGGAAACTTCATATTTTCAACACCCGGAAAGTACGTATTTTCAACATCTGGAAAAGACGTCTTTTCAACTTTCATTCAGAACCAAAAAATTCACCTGATTTCAACGTTTTGCTCACTAGATCCTACATGTGTTGATTTGTAGGGGAGAGTGGGGTAATGAGCCACTTTTTACATTATCCACCACTGTGGAAACCTTCTGATATTCAAGAAGATGTGGACCATATCTGCTACTTGTTGGCTGTTTGTTGAGGAACATTTTGACCAACATTTCTGGAGTTGAAAGAACAGGGATTTCCCATTGGAATTCCTGCCACAAATTTTAGTTTGTTACTTTATGTGAAATGTGTCTTATCCAAGACTGTGGTTCATTTGACAGTGAGGACTCGTGCGGATTTGAGCATGTGTTCGTTGGAGAGACTAAATTCGGAAATGAGATCGCCGGTTTCCATAACTGGGTCCAGTTCTACCTGCAGGAGAAGAGCAGGAATTTGGACTACAAGGGATACAAAGCCAGGGACCGTGACATAGTAAGAGTCCTAACAGACCCTTTCAAAGCATTTAACATGTGCCTGCCATATTTTTATTGAGATGATTGATAACAATTACCTTTACTTTGAATTGTGTTGACAATATATCAAAACCTACACTCTCACTGCAGCTTTAAACATGTCTACCTCATGTTAACTTATGCTTGTTCCCAACCCACACAAACCAACTTAGTGAATTTTATAGTTTACCTTTGTCTAACAAAGATGTCCCCCACTCTTTCTCACTCACACACACAGCCTGACCAAGACGACCACGTCCTGAACCTCCAGTTCAGCTGGCACGGTTTGGTGAAGCCGGTGGGCAGTGCCTTTGTGGGGGCCAGTCCGGAGTTTGAGATAGCCCTCTACACCATCATCTTCCTCATCAACACACATCGGAGCACCACGGTGGTGGTCAACATTGACGAATGTCAGCTGGAGGTGGTGGTGGTCAGGCACGGGCGCTCCATCGGGACGGCCTACCCCAAACTGCTTAGCAGCAACAACAGGCACCTGTAGTTGGAGGCATCAAACACACACACACAAGTATAGATATATGAATAAGACTATGCGCACGCACACACACATTGTTTTGGACTGGGCATTTAACCAGGCCAGTTTGCTTCACAATCAGGCCTACACCACATAACCTTTCTTTAGCTGACTGCACTGTGCAATCTGCACAAGATTAACATACATGGACACATCTGATACTCAGGCCATGCATGTGTAAGGTATACAACTATGGACTTGTGTTGTAAAGTTTGATGTTTTCCTACAATTTGAACAGTTAAGGTAAATAACATGTTTCAGAAGAAGAAGAAAAGTTTAACTCACTGTCCAATTTCAACAGCATTACAGCAGTGACTCATTGTAATGGAAACTGCACCTGTCGTGTCTCATTTTAAATAAACCATTTATATCAAAGTGTCATTTGTTTTTAAGCCATGTCATGAAGTCTGGCCCTTCCCAATATGCATTGCCCCTCTGGACACCTGCTTGGCCAATGTGTAGGCTTTTATACAGTAAGTGCCTATGTAAAGGCAGTAATATGCCAGGGAGATATGTATACTGTAGGTAAGAAAGTAATACTAAGTGTATGTTGTGTAGTAAGCTGTTAGTAGCCCATGTGCCTCACCCTAATAATTTGACTTAGCCTACTGTTTTGACTTGGTGGTGCACATGTAGCCTATAGCCTGTTTTAGAGAAATGTCATCATTGAATATTGTAAGAGCTTCCATTGTCTGCTTATATGCCCCCTTTATTTATCCTACGGTTCTGACTTGGTGTACAGGGAGAATACTGTAAGAATGGCCCATGTTCTGAATTATATCGCTGTACATTTCAAAAGTGCTGAACAAATAGTTATATTGACTACGTCCGTCTTAGCTCGCTCATTAATGTCCTTATCGAAATTACGGATTGGCTCTTATCCACTCAACGTTCACTTATGCCATCTCAATTGTTTAAGCAAGTCAGCCATGTCAGCTATGTTTTTTAAAAAGGCAGTAAATGAGGCTGAATAAACTGTTTCGCTGCCTAACAATTTTAAGGATTCACTCCATGGTGCTGAATAGAAAGCACTGCTGTTGGGACAGCTTTATGTAGGCCCTAACAGTTTGTGGGCACCATTTGTCACCTTTATAGTGCAATTATTGCATTGTTTAGTGTAGTGTAGTGGCTTCCTGGCATGCATCAAAAAAAAAATCACCACTAAGATTGACATGCTAAAATCACAGAATATTACGTTTTAAAAGTGAGATTTTCAATGGACAGTTACATAAACATATTTAGAAATGCCTAGGCCTTATTCAAAATAGACTATGTTTTGGTCCTCTAATGCAAGTATAAAACATCAAAAAGTCTATGCCATTTCTAAGTTTCTGAATTCTGGCGGGAGAAGGCAAACCATTTCCAATCGCATATGCATAGAGACGGATTTTCCAGCACTGAAAGCTGGAAATGACGTACTTCCTTCGCCGTAAATGGTGCTGCATGCTACAGATGCCAGCGCAGAAACACAGCAACACATACATCTAAACAGGTGCAATTCAACATTTCATCGGAGCTGGCCAAATAGAAGTTGTGACTATGTTGCACGCGTCATAGTCTGCATTTTGATGTAGAACATCACTTGTGACACAACAACTACAACGCGCGCCTTCCATCCCATCAGCTTTCAAAAGTTCCGCCCTCTGGAAAGACAGGTAATTTGACATGTTTATCGAACATTGCCTTCAGTTTGCGTGTTGATAAAATCATCAAAAGTAGTCTACAGTAGAGGGCCTGTTTCGTAACTTAACTTGCTTGATTTTGTGCAAGGTAATAAATAGTCTCTTACAAAAGCATTGACAACAGAGCCCACACTCCTGCATTAGATAGCCTAAGTTTTGTATTCGACATATATTCTATTTAGCTAGCCTGTCTGTTTGTTCAGTGTTTTGCTCTGGACCTGTGTATTACCAAGGGACTTTCTGTTGACATATCCTCAATTGTTGATATTGCTTTATCTGATCAGCACTGTGTATTGTTTTACTACCTTGTTGCCCATAGCACAGGGTAATACTAAACGCGTTATTAAGAAACGCTATCTTACCTCGACGTTGTTACATATTTTGATTGTATGAACAATACTCCACCACCTATTCTGGCTTCCTCTTGTGATGATTTAGTTGACATCTTTAATACCATATTAAGGGCAACGATTGATGCCATAGTTCCAGTAAAGTTGAAAAAGGCCACATCCAAACGGAGAGCCCCATGGACGAGTGAGGAAACGAATCAGTTAAAGAGAAATGGCAGAAAGGCATAGCAGAGGTTGGTAGGTCCATTATGATATTCTGATATAGCAACTTGGCCTATATAACAAGGCAATTAGAAATGGTAGAAGGGCTCATTTTTCTAACTTGATCACTATAATTCAGAATAATTAGAGATTACTCTTCTCGGCCATTGATGGCATGATAAATCCTACACCTGTAAGCCTATGGGAACATTCCTCCACATCTAAATGTGATGGGTTGGCAGCATATTTCAGAGATAAGATAACCAACATTAGGCTGGGTATCAGTCAAGCAAGACCTCATGAGAAGTTTGATATGTGCCCTAGCCTACCATGCAAAGGCACTATGGATTTGTTTTCCCTGGTTGACACAGACATGCTCAGGAAAATTATATCACAATTGAAGACTTATACCTGCCTTCTAGATCCCACCACCTTATTCAAAACAATAACGTTTTTATTTTCATATCTGAAGAACTGCAAGCTATTGTTAATCACTGCCTGTTCAGATTCACTTTCCCCACTGCACTAAAACTGCTCTGGTGAAACCCCTTCTGAAGAAGAGTCATCTAGATTCTTCAGCTCTTAGCAATTTTCGGCCAATCACCAACCTTCCATTCTTAAGCAAAATTCTGGATAAATTGGTTTTCAAACAGCTAAATAATTTTGTATGTGTCAAATGTATTTGTAAAATATTCCAGTCAGGTTTTCATGCCCACCACATCACAGAGACGGCCTTAGTTAAAGAGCTCTCTGTCCTGTACTCTTAGATTTAAGTGCTGCATTTGACACTGTTCACCATGATGTTCTTCTGGACAGACTGGAGAAAGGGAAAGGGGGATACTAGTCCGTTGTACAACTGAATGCATTCAACTGAAATGTGTCTTCCGCATTTAACCCAACCCCTCTGAATTTTGCCTTAATCGACATCCACATCATCGGCGCCCAGGGAACAGTGGGTTAACTGCCTTGCTCATGGGCAGAATACAAATACAATATAAATTATTAGACTGTATTAGTGATTTAAATACTTAAATACTTCCTTCCTTCAAGACAAGACCGTGGTACTTATTGTTGGAGCCAAAGCAGAGAGAGAATCTAGCTGCATATTTTAATTAATGGGCAATAAAGATAAAACACCTAGGTTTTATTTTAGATTCTGAAGTAAATTTCGAATCACATATTAGGAATGTGACCAAAATAGCTTTTTACCAGCTGAGGAACATTGCCAAGGTGCGGCCATTTCTCTCTCAGGCTGATACAGAGAGACTCATCCATGCTTTTATTAAAAGTAAGCTTGACTAATGTAATGCTCTCATGTCTGGTCTACCCAAGAAAGCAATTGGTCAACTGCAAAACATACAGAATGCTGTAGCACGGGACTGACCAAGACTAGACAGAGAGCACACATTACACCGGATTTAAGGTCTCTGGACTTGCTGCCTGTGAGTTTTAGAATTCATTTTAAGATGCTTCTATTGGTTTTTAAATCAATTCACGATTGTGCACCCCAATACATGTCAGACATGCTTTTAAGTAGTGTACCCAGTAGGTCCCTCAGGTTCTCTGGCACTGGCCTTTTAACTATCCCAAAGCTTAGGACCAAGAGGCATGGAGAGGCAGCCTTTAGTTACTCTGCCCCCAGCCTCTGGAATAGCCTGCCAGAGAACCTGATGGGGTCTGAAACTGTGGACATATTTAAGAGATCTTAAAACACATATTTTTAGCTTTGCTTTTCAGTCTTTTGTGTAGTAAGTGTTTCAGCTTTTTTGTTTCATTGTTTTTTTTATTCGTTTTTTACTGTAACGCACATTGCGTTTCATTTCATGTTTGAAATGTGCTGTCTAAATAAAGCTTGATATGATTTATGACACAAATCAATTTATTATGTAATAATAATAATAATACATGGGACTTATATAGCACTTTTCAATGATCCAAAGTCGCTTTACTATTTCCTATATTCATTCTAAATCACAATCAAAGTGATTGTTGCGTTATAAAGATACACTACATGACCAAAAGTATGTGGACACCGGCTCGCTGAACATCTCATACCAAAATCATGGGCATTAATAAGGAGTTGGTATCCCCTTTGCAGCTGTAACAGCCACTCTTCTGGGAAGGCTTTCCACTAGATGTTGGAACATTGCTGCGGAAACTTGCTTCCATTCAGCCCCTAGAGCATTAATGAGGTCGGACACTGATGTTGGTCGATTAGGCCTGGCTCGCAGTCAGCGTTCCAATTCATCCCAAAGGTGTTTGATGGGGTTGAGGTCAGGGCTCTGTTCAGGCCAGTCAAGTTCTTCCACACCGATCACGACAAACCATTTCTGTATGGACCTCTCTTTGTGCACGGGAGCATTGTCATGCTGAAACAGGAAAGGGCCTTCCCCAAACTGTTGCCACAGAATCGTCTAGAATGTCATTGTATGCTGTAGCGTTAAGGTTTCTATTCAATGGAACTAAGGGGCCTAGCCCGAACCATGATAAACAACCCCAGACAATTATTCCTCCTCCACCAAACTTTACAGTTGGCACTATGAACTCGGCCACGTAGCGTTCTCCTGGCATCTGCCAAACCCAGATTTGTCCATCGGACTGAAACGGTGAAGTGTGATTCATCACTCCAGAGAACGCGTTTCCACTGAGTTCAATGGAGGCGAGATTTACACCACTCTAGCCGACACTTGGCATTGCACATGATGATTTTATGCTTGTGTGCGGCTGCTCGGACATAGAAATCCATTTCATGAAGCTCACGACGAACAGTTCTTGTGCTGACATTGCTTCCAGAGGCAGTTGGGAACTCTGTAGTGGGTGTTGTAACTGAACACAGACAATTTTTGGAAGCATAGAATTGTCTAGAATGTAATTTGTTAAGATTTCCCTTAACTGGAACTAAGAGGCCTAGCCCGAACCATGAAAAACAGCCTCGGACCATTATTCCTTCTCCACCAAACTTTACAGTTGGCACTATGCATTCGGGCAGGTAGCGTTCTCGTGGCATCCACCAAACCCAGATTCGTCCGTAGCTAGTGAAGCATGATTCATCACTCTAGAGTTTGAAAGTTACCTAGCTCTTCAGTAAGGGCATTCTACTTCCAATGTTTGTCTATGGAGACTATTTTGAAGGGGTGTCCACATACTTGTGTGTGTGTGTGTGTGTGTGTGTGTGTGTAATTCCAAAAGAAACGCAGTCTTGATTTAAAGTCAGGAATGAACTAATTTAATGCAAAACTAAAAAAATCTGGGTGACCATGCAAATAGTATTGCTAAGGATTAGGATTTATTTTATATAGTGTTTTCATACTGTTGCTTTAATTAACAAAAAAAATGAAGGAAGCTGCCAGTTCATGGGAGATGGTTTTCCACAGCCAGATATAATGACTGTCACACCAATAATACTAATGTACAGCAGTGGAGGCTGCTGAGGGGAGGACGGCTCATAATAATGGCTGGAACGAGCGATTTATAAATACTATTTGATACCATAAGGAGCCACCAACCTCCTGTGATATACAGCCACAATCACATCTTCACTAGCCATCTTCATACTCAATATCTGCAGCGTTACCTGTAATATCTTAGGAAGCCAGTAGATGGCAGTGCAGCCTAAGAGCCCAGCCTCTGTTATTAGTTATGGGCTTGTTCTTGTAGCCGACAGTGCAGGCGACTGCCTACTGACTGCTCTACAAATCACCTTGTCATAAATAACGACTCTTTATGAAAAAACATGTGTAGATTAGTCAGTCACAATTTCCATCACGGTTTTGATGCTCTCTAACACGGCCAACGACTGTATATATGAATGGTCAAAGCCTTCGATCATGTGACACCATCCATCCTTAAGATGGCGTCTCATGGAGACAGACATAACCCGCGAAGTTTGAGCTACTCCATGGAGTGACGTTGCAGGCTAGCTCAGTGCTGCCCCCTCTCATTGAGTAACTCAAGTTGAAGGCCGACCGTGGGGTACTGCAGGCTGCCATTAGCAACTAAATTATCCATCACTTTCGTGTGCGGTTTATTTTTTTATTTTACCATGATTGTCTTAGAATGCTTATTTTATTTACATGAAGATTGACAACGAAGATTTTTCCATTTACTATAACGGTGTATCGGATCCTGTTTTCTGCTAACAATGCCTGCAGTACCGCGGTCGGCCTAGAACTTCCGTGGCTTCAATGAGAGAGGACAAGCGTCCTCCAGTGATGTACAGTACCAGTTTGGACACACCTACTTATTACAGGGTTTTCCTTTATTTTTACTATTTTCTACATTGTAGAGTAGTAATGAAGACATCAACACTATGAAATAGCACGTATGGAATCATGTAGTAACCAAAAAAGTGTTAAACAAATCAAAATATATTTTATATTGGAGATTCTTCAAAGTAGCCACCCCTTGATGACAGCTTTGAACACTTGGCATTCTCTCAACCAGCTTCATGAGGTAGTCACCTGGAATGCATTTCAATTAACAGGTGTGCCTTAAGTTAATTTGTGGAAATTCTTTCTTTCTTAATTCGTTTGAGCCAATCAGTTGTGTTATGACAAGGTACGGGTGATATACAGAAGATAGCCCTGCTTGGTAAAAGACCAAATACATATTGTGACAAGAACAACTCAAATAAGCAAAGAGAAACGACAGTCCATTACTTTAAGACGTTAAGGTCAGACAGTCCGGAAAATGTCAAGAACTTTGAAAGTTTCTTCAAGTGCAGTCGCAAAAACCATCAAGCGCTATGATGAAACTGGCTCTCATGAGGACCGTCACAGGAAAGGAAGACCCAGAGTTACCTCTGCTGCAGAGGATAAGTTCATTAGAGTTACCAGCCTCAGAAATCGGCAATTAACTGCACAACCGATTGCAGCCCAAATAAATGCTTGACAGAGTACTGTCCTTGTCCATACAGCCAGCTTGGTTCTCAGTACATCATGTATACAGGAATAAAAAAAACTCTCCGGGAAGAAGAAAGGCGGTGGTGTATGTTTCATGATTAACTGCTCATGGTGTGATTGTGATAACATACAGAAACTCAAGGCCTTTTGTTCACCCGACCTCACCATCAAATGCTGACCGTATTGCCTCCCAAGAGAATTCACTATAGTCACAGCCGTGTATGTTCCCCCTCAAGCCGATACCACGACGGCCCTCAAGGAACTACACTGGACTTTATGCAAACTGGAAACCACATATCCTGAGGCCGCATTTATTGTAGCTGGGGATATTAACAAAGCAAATTTGAGAAAAATGATACCAAAGTTCTATCAACACATTGACTGTAGTACTCGCTCTGGACAAACACTCAACCACGGCTACTCCCCCTTCCGGGATGCCTACAAGGCCCTCCCCTGCCCCCTTCGACAAACCAGATCACGACTCTATTTTGCTCCTCCTTTCCTATAAGCAGAAACTCAAACAGAAGTACCCGTGTGAAGGTCTATTCAACGCTGGTCTGACCAATCGGAATCCATGCTTTAAGATTGTTTTGATCACACGGACTGGGATATGTTCAGGGTAGCCTCTGAGAATAACATTGTCGTATACTCGGACATGGAGTTCATCAGAAAGTGTATAGGGGATGTTGTTTCCACTGTGACTATGAATACCTACCCAAACCAGAAACCGTGGATAGATGGCAGCATTCGCGCAAAACTGAAAACGCAAACCACCGCATTTAACCATGGCAAGGTGACTTAGAATATGGTTGAATACAAACAGTGTAGTTATTCCCTCTGTAAGGCAATCAAACAGGCAAAACGTTAGTACAGAGACAAAGTGGAGTCGCAATTCAATGGCTCAGACACAAGATGTATGTGGCAGGGTCTACAGACAATCACGGATTACAAAGGGAAAACCATCTACGACGTGGACACCGACGTCTTGCTCCCGAACAAGCTAAACACCTTTGCACGCTTTGAGGATAACACAGTGCCCCTGACGCGGCCCGCTCCCAAGGGCTGTGGGCTTTCGTTCTCCTTGGCCGACGTGAGTAAGACATTTAAGCGTGTTAACCCTCGCAAGGCTGCCGGCCCAGACGGCATCCCTAGCTGTGCCCTCAGAGCATGCGCAGACCAGATGGATGGACTGTTTACAGACATATTCAATTTCTCCCTATCCCAGTCTGCTTTCCCCACTTGCTTCAAGATGTCCACCATTTGTTCCTGTACCAAAGAAAGCAAAGGTAACTGAACTAAATGACTATCGTCCCGTAGCACTCATGTCATCATGAAGTGCTTTGAGAGGCTAGTTAACAAACATATCGCCTCTACCTTACCTGACACCCTAGACCCACTATAATTTGCTTAACGCCCCAATAGATCCACCAACGATGCAATCGCCATCGTACTGCACACTGCCCTATCCCATCTGGAAAAGAGGAATACCTACAGTTGAAGTCGGAAGTTTACATACACCTTAGCCAAATACATTTAAACTCAGTTTTTCACAATTCCTGACATTTAATCCTACTAAAAATTCCCTGTCTTAGGTCAGTTAGGATCACCACTTTATTTTAGGAATGTGAAATGTCAGAATAGTAGTAGAGAGAGTGATTTATTTCAGCTTTTATTTCTTTCATCACATTCGCAGTGGGTCAGAAGTTTACATACACTCAATTAGTATTTGGTAGCATTGACTTTAAATTGTTTAACTTGGGTCAAACGTTTCGGATAGCCTTCCACAAGCTTCCCACAATAAGTTGGGTGAATTTTGGCCCATTCCTCCTGACAGAACTGGTGTAACTGAGTCAGGTTTGTAGGCCTCCTTGCTCGCACACGCTTTTTCAGTTCTGCCAACAAATCTTCTATAGGATTGAGGTCAGGGCTTTGTGATGGCCATTCCAATACCTTGACTTTGTTGTCCTTAAGCCATTTTGCCACAACTTTGGAAGTATGCTTGGGGTCATTGTCCATTTGGAAGACCCAAGCTTTACCTTCCTGACTGATGTCTTGAGATGTTGCTTCAATATATCCACATAATTTTCCTTCCTCTTGATGCCATCTTTTGTGAAGTGCATCCGTCCCTCCTGCAGCAAAGCACCCCCACAACATGATGCTGCCACCCCCGTGCTTTTGACGGTTGGGATGGTGTTCTTCGGCTTGCAAGCCTCCCCCTTTTCCTCAAAACATAACAATGGTCATTATGGCCAAACAGTTCTATTTCTGATTCATCAGACCAGAGGACATTTCTCAAAAGTACGATCCTTGTCCCCATTTGCAGTTGCAAACCGTAGTCTTCCTTTTTTATGGCGGTTTTGGAGCAGTGGCTTCTTCCTTGCTGAGGTCTACAATTTTTTTTTCTGAGGCCTTGGCTGATTTCTTTTGATTTCCCCATGATGTCGAGCAAAGAGGCACTGAGTTTGAAGCTAGGCCTAGAAATACATCCACAGGTACACCTCCAATTGACTCAAATTATGTCAATTAGCCTATCAGAAGCTTCTAAAGCCATGACATACTTTTCTGGAATTTTCCAAGCTGTTTAAAGGCACAGTCAACTTAGTGTATGTAAACTTCTGACCCACTGGAACTGTGATATAGTGAATTATAAGTGAAATAATCTGTCTGTAAACAATTGTTGAAAGAGTTACTTATGTCATGCACAATGTAGATGTCCTAACCGACTTGCCAAAACTATAGTTTGTAAACATGAAAACTGGAGTGGTTGAAGAAAAAAAAAAGTTTTGATGACTTCAACCTAAGTGTATGTAAACTTCCAACTTCAATTGTACATATGGAGATGACTAAAGCAGTATGTAAACATTAAAGTGACTAGTGTTCCATTATTAAGGTGGCCAGTGATTCCATGTCTATGTATATTGGGCAGCAGCCTCTAAGGTGCAGGGTTGAGTAACCGGGTGGTAGCCGGCTAGTGATGGCTATTTAACTCTCTGATGGCCGTGAGATAGAAGCTGTTTTCCAGTCTCTCGGTCCCAGCTTTGATGCACCTGTACTGACCTCGCCTTCTGGATGATAGCAGGGTGAACAGGCCGTGGCTCGGGTGGTTGATGATCTTTTTTGCCTTCCTGTGACATTGAGAGCATCCTGTCGGGCTGTATCACCGGGTGCTGTAGGTGTCCTGGAGGATAGGCAGTGCGCCTCCGGTGATGCGTTGGGCACACCGCACCACCCTCTGGAGAGCCCTGTGGTTGCGGGCGGTGCAGT
Organism: Thymallus thymallus; assembly: GCA_023634145.1. Taxonomy (NCBI): domain Eukaryota; kingdom Metazoa; phylum Chordata; class Actinopteri; order Salmoniformes; family Salmonidae; genus Thymallus; species Thymallus thymallus. The sequence continues at coordinate 36,304,072 of CM042413.1, read as the reverse complement.
TGCCGTACCAGGCGGTGATACAGCCCGACAGGATGCTCTCAATTGTGCATGTAAAAGTTTGTGAGGGTCTTAGGGGCCAAGCCAAAATTATTCAGCATCCTGAGGTTGAAGAGGCGCTGTTGCGCTTTCTTCACCACACTGTCTGTGTGGGTGGACCATTTCAGACTGTCAGTGATGTGTACGCCGAGGAATTAGCTTTTCACCTTCTCCACTGCGGTCCCGTCAATGTGGATAGGGTCTTGCTCCTTCTGTTGTTTCCTGAAGTCCACGATCAACTCCTTCATCTTGTTGACGTTGAGAGAGAGAGGTCATTTTCATGGCACCACTTCGCAAGGGCCCTCACCTCCTCCCTGTAGGCTGTCTCATCATTGTTGGTAATCAGGCCTACTACTGTTGTGTTGTCTGCAAACTTGATGATTCAGTTGGATGCATGCGTGGCCATGCAGTCATGGGTGAACAGGGAGTACAGGAGGGGGCTGAGCACGCACCCTTGTGTGGCCCCTATGATGGGTAGCTAGTGTGATTTTGTTTTGGTGGTTGAATAATTCATGTAGTAGTTTGAGCATTTTTTGAAGATTTTCCAAAGGAATTAACCATATTGAATATTGAGACGAACATAAACAGATTACCAATGACCATCTTGCTTAATCTTACACTTTGAACCTCCATTTCTTCTACTGTCAATCTCATTAAGGTTTGATTGTTGCCTACAACCATTTATTTATTTTACTGCTCTTTTCTGTCCTTTAACTACAGAGAGGAAGAAAATACATGCTTTGAATAATCCTGCTGGCGGTACTTCATTAGAAAAGTAACTGGACAAGAGTCATTAGTTGTAGTAATTTGTGTTGACTTGGAAATCACACTACTAAGCAACGAGGCTCCAACACAAATTAGTTGCTTTGTGCCAGTTAAGAATCCAACAAAGATGCAACACTAAGTGAAATGTCATTAGTGCAGGGGTGGGGGGACAGAACAGACCCTTTTGCCTCTTCAGAAGTGTTCAAGTGGTCTCCATGGTGACTGAGCTGCCCGTCAATTCCAGTCCTTGCCATAGAGGGGCAGCATTGATCGACAGGTGGACCCAGGGGAGAAGAGTTTGGCAGCAAGCAGAGGGTTAATGCTTTTAAGTAAAACCTTTTTACTGCCTGTCTCTTTCTCTCAGATTGTATCTGTGGTTTACTAGCACGCTTCAAACGGTGTCCATGGTAGAACACTGTGTTCAGCTCCAGCATTGATACTAGTTAGTGTGCCACTTTTTCCCATAAGCCAAACTTTTGTCTTGGGACCTTTTGCAGAGTAGCGATAAAGCCATGTTGTGGGGAGGTGTGTGGTGGTGGTGGTGGGATTCTGGATGGTTCTGCAGGAGATGTGTTAGTCTCTCCCTCTGAGTTGTAAAAGGATTATAGAGCTGGGCTGTTTTTTGGGAGTGAGGCAGGGTAAGGGTGGTGAGCATAGTTGAAGGACAGCTCTAATTAGATTACTGTAACCCCCATACGTGGGGCCATCTCACACCTGGTGGTCCTTGCACCCCATCCCAACTCTGAGGCAGGGTCATGGCACTGGGGAGCGGATTTGCACTGGGGGGGACTGAGCTTTAGGTTGGGAAGAGGTGGGAGAGTTGCCCCAACTCAAAGGCCGTGTCTAGGGGAGGGCTCTCAAATCCTCTCTAAATCTTTTGTCATTTATACAGGGATTTAATTGTCATTAAAGAACAATCATGGGATCAGAGCAGCATCAAGTAGCATAATTACATATATGAAGACAAACCCTCTCTGGCCATTCATTTTTGCACTGGGTATTGATATTTTCCAAACTGGGTATATACAGTACCAGTCAAATGTTTTTGTACTATTTTCTACATTGTAGATTAATAGTGAAGAAGATATCAAAACTATGAAATAACACTTTGCCTTGATAACAGCTTTGCACACTCTTGGCGTTCTCTCAACCAGCTTCACCTGGAATGCATTTCAATTAACAGGTGTGCCTTGTTAAAAGTTAATTAGTGGAATTTCTTTCCTTCTTAATGCGTTTGAGCAGTTGTGTTATGACAAGGTAGGGGTGGTATACAGAAGATAGCCCTATTTGGTTAAAGACCAAGTCCATATTATGGCAAGAACAGCTCAAATAAGCAAAGAGAAATAACAGTCCATCATTACTTTAAGACATGAAGGTCAGCCAATCTGGAAAATGTCAAGAACTTTCTTCAAGTGCATTCGCAAAAACCATCAAGAAACTGGCTCTCATGAGGACCGCCACAGAGGATAAGTTTGTTAGAGTTATTAACTGCACCTCAGATTGTAGTCCAAATAAATGCTTCACGGAGTTCAAGTAACAGACACGTTTCAACGTCAACTGTTCAGAGGAGACTGTGTGAATCAGGCCTTCATGGTCGAATTGCTGCAAAGAAACCACTACTAAAGGACTCTAATAAGAAGAAGAGCCTTGCTTGGGCAAAGAAACACAAGCAATGGACATTAGACCCGTGGAAATATGTCCTTTGGTCTGATGAGTCCAAATTTGAGATTTTTGATTCCAACCGCTGTGTCTTTGTGAGACTCAGAGTAGGTGAACGGAGGATCTCCGCATGTGTGGTTCCCACGTGAAGCATGGAGGTGTGATGGTGTGGAGGTGCTTTGCTGGTGACACTGTCAGTGATTTATTTAGAATTCAAGGCACACTTCAAGGCACAGCATTCTGCAGCGATACGCCATCCCATCTGGTTTGTGCTTAGTGGGACTATCATTTGTTTTTCAACAGGACAATGACCCAACATACCTCCAGGCTGTGTAAGGACTATTTGACCAAGAAGGAGAGTGATTGAGTGCTGCATCAGATGACCTGGCCTCCACAATCACCCGACCTCAAATAAATTTAGATGGTTTGGGATGAGTTGGACTGCAGAGTGAAGGGAAAAACAGCCAACAAGTTCTCAGCATATGTGGGAACTCCTTCAAGACTGTTGGAAAAGCATTCCAGGTGAAGCTAGTTGAGAGAATGCCAAGAGTGTGCAAAGCTGTTATCAAGGCAAAGTGTTATTTCATAGTTTTGATATCTTCTTCACTATTAATCTACAATGTAGAAAATAGTACAAAAACATTTGACTGGTACTGTATATACCCAGTTTGGCAAAGGGTGGCTACTTTGAAGAATCTAAAATATATTTAGATTTGTTTAAAGATGTAGAAAATAGTAAAAATAAAGAAAACCCCTTGAATGAGTAGGTGTGTCCAAACTTTTGACTGGTACTGTATATTTCCCCAAAAAAGTGTATGGAACTTGCACGTGTATTGATATTAAGAGGTGTTATGGATGGTTACGTCCAATGAACACAGGGAATTGTACTTCACCAGCTGCACTTGTGCTGCCAATCAGGCCCATGCTAAACTAATTGCAATAGATTTGTCAACACAAGCTGCTGAACGAAGATTCCCCCTCACTCTCTTCTGTTGACTTAACTCTCTGTATTTCCCCTAGTAGCTAGCTACCGACAGCTCCTGTCAGGCTGCTCATTCCATTACTGAGAGGCCGTTGCTAGCCTCCTCACCATGGTTTCCTCCAACCCCGGCGACCATGTTGGTTTCTGCCCTCCCCTTTGGAGTTAAGCCCCCATGTTCAGGCTTGTTAAGTCTCTCTTTAGCGCAAGACAACTTTCTCTCCCCTTACTCACAATAGAGCTGACCTCTGGCGCACGTATCAGCTGGACATTACCATTGAACCCTTCCACTGTAGTGCTTGTTTTCTGCTCTACTTTGGCATTTATTAGGCTAACCCGTGCTAAAGTGGAAGGAGAACTAGACCAAAATTAACTATAGTGGCAAGATAAAGTATGTGAACCTTTTGGAATTACCTGGATTTCTGCATAAATTGGTCATAAAATGTGATCTGATCATCATATAAGTCACAAAAATAGACAGTGTGCTTAAACTAATAACACACAAATTATTGTATTTTTCTTGCCTATATTGAATACATAATTTAAACATTCAGTGTAGGTTGGAAAAAGTATGTGATCCCCTAGGCTAAATGGAGTCAGGAGTCAGCTAACCTGGAGTCCAATCAATGAGACGAGTTTGGAGATGTTGGTTAGAGCTACCCTGCCCTATAAATAAAACACTCACAAAATTTGAGTTTGCTATTCACAACATGCATTGCATGATGTGAACCATGCCTCGAACAAAAGAGATCTCAGACCTAAGATTATTGTTGACTTGCATAAAGCTGGAAAGGGTTACAAAAGTATCTCTAAAAGCCTTGATGTTCATCAGTCCACAGTAAGACAAATTGTCTATAAATGGAAAAAGTTCAGCACTGTTGTTACTCTCCCTAGGAGTGGCCGTCCTGCAAAGATGACTGTTTTGGCACACCTGTATTTGGGGAGTTTCTCCCATTCTTCTCTGTAGATCCTCTCAAGCTCTGTCAGGTTGGACGCGGAGCGTCGCTGCACAGCTATTTCCAGGTCTCTCCAGAGATGTTTGATCGGGTTCAAGTCCGGTCTCTGGCTGGGCCACTCAAGGACATTCAGACTTGTCTCGAAGCCACTACTGCGTTGTCTTGGCTGTGTGCTTAGAGTCGTTGTCCTGTTGGAAGGTTAACCTTCGCCCCAGTCTGAGGTGCTGAGCGGTCTGGAGCAGGTTTTCATCAAGGATCCCTCTGTACTTTGCTCCGTTTATCTTTCCCTCGATTCTGAATAGTGTTCCAGTACCTGCCGCTGAAAAACATCCCCACAGCATGATGCTGCCACCACCATGCTTCACCGTAGGGATGGTGCCAGGTTTCCTCCAGACGTGATGTTTGGCATTCAGGTAAAATAGTTCAAACTTGGTTTCATCAAACCAGAGAATCTTGTTTCTCATGGTCTGAGATTCCTTTAGGTGCCTTTTGGCAAACTCCAAGCGTGCTCTCATGTGCCTTTTACTGAGGAGTGGCTTCCTTCTGGCCACTCTAACATAAAGGCCTGACTGGTGGAGTGCTGCAGAGATGGTTGTCCTTCTAGAAGGTTCTCCCATCTCCACAGAGGACCTCTGGAGCTCTGTCAGAGTGACCATAGGGTTCTTGGTCACCTCCTTGACTAAGGCCCTTCTCCCCTGATTGCTCAGTTTGGCCAGGCTGCCAGCTCTTGGAAGAGTCTTGGTGGTTCCAAACTTCTTCCATTTAAGAATGATGAAGGCCTCTGTGTTCTTGGGGACCTTCAATGTTGCAGAAATGTTTTGGTACCCTTCCCCAGATTTGTGCCTTAACACAATCCTGTCTCGGAGCTCTACGGACAATTCCTTCGACATCATGGCTTGGTTTTTGCTCAAACATGCACTGTCAACTGTGGAACCTTATATAGACAGGTGTGTGCCTTTCCAAATGATGTCCAATCAATTGAATTTATCACAGGTGGACTCCAATCAAGTTGTAGAAACATCGCAAGGATGATCAATGGAAACAGGATGCACCTGAACTCAATTTCGAGTCTCATAGCAAAGGGTTTGAATACTTCTGTAAATAAGGGATTTATGTTTTTAATTTTTTATAAAGTTGAATATTTTCTAAAAACCTGTTTTTCGCTTTGTCATTATGGGGTATTGTGTATAGATTGAGGACATGTTTTTATTTAATCCATTTTAGAATAAGGCTCTAACGTAACAAATGTGGAAAGGGGAAGTGGTCTGAATATGTTCTGAATGCACTGTACATGTTACCTTGACTAACCCACACATTGACTCCCTGTAATGGTACCACTTGTATATAGCCTTGTTATTTTATTGTGTTACTATTTTTCCTTTAGTTTATTTAGCAACATTTTCTTACTTAATTATTTCTAACTGCATTGTTGGTTAAGGGCGCGCAAGTAAGCATTTCACAGTAAGGTCTTCACTTTTAGCATTTGCCGCATGTGACAAATAGTTTTTGTTTTATTTGATTCATACTTCATGATTCAACCTTTCTTAAACCCTTACACTCGTGGGAATTGACCTATATGGCTACATTTACATTTAAATGTTTCTTACAGAAGACATATGGAAACATATGCATAACCATGGTAGCAATTAAAAGGGAAGAGTTTGGATATTATGGGAAAATTATTCTACTAAAGGTGAGGACACAACAGTTCACTTAATACAAGACTGAATCCAAGCATCACACTGTTGATTTTATGTGCATTTTACATTTATTGTACTTTTCGCCACATTTGTTAACGAAATCTGAAAATACTCTGGATAGATTCAGTAACATAAGAATATTATTGGACCATTTTTGGTAGGTGCAATATAAGACAAAACATTTTTTACAAGGGTTTGAGTGAGAGGACTAACTGGTGTTTCCAAGTGGCCACACACTTCTTCAAAATGTGCACAGTTCCTAAGTAATTTCAATGCACTTTTATGACTCAAAGAAGACTCTTCAAAGATTAGGTGCTTTCTTGGCTGTGTCGTTGAGGAACTATATCAAGCACACTTGTTGTTTTGTTTTGTTTGGAGCACAACCTTGCATCCACAATTACTGTTGTTTACGGATCCAAAAACAGTCCATTGTAAATCACAGTCTGGGTCAGGTGGGAATAATTTGAAAGCTTGTTCTATTGCCTACATGATTAGCTAAGTTATAAAATACGATTTTTGTGTTCAGAGAAGCAGATCATAATTTTGGTGAGCATAGAATGAGGTCAGGAATACATTCAGATGCTTGGTCCACGGCAAAATTTCTTCACAATAATAACACTTTGACACTGTATGTGTAAATGTGAATTGCACATTTGGACTCACTGGTGTTTGACATCAAAGCAGCAGCGACATTCAAGTTCAGAGCGGCTGTTAGTCAAAACTCATACAGAGCTTTGAAGCGGAGACCCGGAGCTCTGACGTCATATATAGCATGTTACTTTACAGCCACTGCGTTTCAATTTAGGCCTGTATCAATCTGCCATTTTCAACCTGTATACCGATGCGAGTGTAAAGGGCTACCTATTGAATGGATAGGCTAGTTAATGGTTTTCATGAATTAAGCTCATACGATTACACTATCTATACATGTTTTCTGCTTGCCAAATTCTATCACCAATGTTGATCATCTAAACTAAGTTTCCATTCATCCTGGTCCTCTAGAGCAGGATCATGTGGTTTTAGGTCAGCTATCAGACATGTTCAGTTGAACGTGTTGAGGTGAGTTATGATTCTAATGAACCCCCTTTTCTGTTCAAGGCTGCTACATCTGTGGGACAAGACCAATGAAGCATTCAGCCCACTGCTTCATTTGTGCCCAATCATTCCACCCAAAAGAAACCTGCCCTTCACCTTCATGAGTCTCTGGAATGCCCCTTCACCTTCATCATGAGTCTCTGGAATGCCCCTTCACCTTCATCATGAGTCTCTGGAATGCCCCTTCACCTTCATCATGAGTCTCTGGAATGCCCCTTTACCTTCATCATGAGTCTCTGGAATGCCCCTTCACCTTCATCATGAGTCTCTGGAATTCCCCTTCACCTTCATCATGATTCTCTGGAATGCCCCTTCACCTTCATCATGAGTCTCTGGAATGCCCCTTTACTTTCATCATGAGTCTCTGGAATTCCCCCTCACCTTCATCATGAGTCTCTGGAATGCCCCTTAACCTTCATCATGAGTCTCTGGAATGCCCCTTTACTTTCATCATGAGTCTCTGGAATTCCCCTTCACTTTCATCATGAGTCTCTGGAATTCCCCTTCACCTTCATCATGAGTCTCTGGAATGCCCCTTCACCTTCATCATGAGTCTCTGGAATGCCCCTTTGCACAAAATGGGTAAACAACATCAGAACACACACTCTCTGGTTGCTGATTCTTGCTTACTGTGGTAACTCTTACTTGAAGATGATTGTCTGACTAGTATCCCCTTTCCCTTTCCTGTTATACGGTGGCTCATGCCAGGGAACTGGGTGCTGGGTCTGAGTCCACTAGCCAGTAACCCAGCACCATTTTTGTGCGACCTTAATAACCAGTGCAGTGATTTATTGGTCCTACTCAGCCGTCTTTCTGAGGGGACCAAAGACCCCTCCCCACCACCCCCCTGTGTTTTTTAATAGAACTGCAGGAACGTGTATGAAAGCAGTGGTGATGTGGGGGCTTCAGCCTTTCAGGACAAGATGCAACTGGTCTGGTGGTTAAAAAGATGAAATGTCCAGAAAATGAGCTCAGAGTTTTCCTGGCTAAAAAATATGATCTGAAAGTCAAGTTCCTTTTGATACGTTTCTCTTTGAGTTAAAGTGATGCTACAGATGTTTTAATTTCAGCCAGTAGTTTTGTAAGTGCCGCTCACAAGCCTAAACGGGTCCCTGAAAATGGTGCACATTTCTCTACGTCGTCCATCTTACGTCCTGAAAAAAACAACATTTTGGAAGATATATGTTACAAATTCCAATCATACAATATGTTAAGAATTTGTAAGTGCTTAAGATCCTGTTAAGTATCTTTAAGAGTAGGCCTATTCTTTATTTGAGAACACCAGCCTTAGGTTGGCTACAAGATTTCCTTTCTACCATGTCGATGCTAGCTACCCATCATAGATCCATTTAGAGCAGAGCTCTCGTCTCCCCCTTCCCTCTGTCAGTAGCCTAAATGTTTTATAGCTTTGTTGTGTATTGCAGCATTGTCATATGAATGGCTTACATTGAGCCCCCCCATGTAACCTCCTGAGGCCGATAAGGAGCCCTAGTGAAAAGCCTGGTCTTATCTGTTCTCCATGCTCTGATGCTGGTCCTGCTTTATGGGTACTAGCTGTTTTGTCTCCTCTCTTTCTCTCTCTCTCCCCTTATCACTCTCACTCACTCACTCCCCAAGGAAGTTGTTTGAAGGCCAAGAAAAGCTTTGCAAAAGACACACACACACCCACCCTCCTTCCCTCCATTCTGCTCTCTTCTCCTTCGTTCACTCGTTATTGAATCCCGCCTCCATATCATTTATCTCTGCACCCCCTCTCCTTTTCTCCTCTGTTTGAGGGGGCCTTAACGGGGCATCCTCCTTTCTCTCCCAGCTGGGTTTGTTGACACACAGTCAATCTAGGGTTCTCTTTCACCCTAGTCCACCAACCCTCGTTTTACCCTCGCCTCCCTCACCACACCCCTCCTCGCCCCTCTCTTCTTTCTCTGAACAGTAAAGCTGCCACAGCTGTGGACTGTATTAGCATAGCTGCTCAAGAGGAGGGGGTGCTAAATATATTACAGCCATTACCTTTTGTTTGAGCGGTGACCATTTTTATAACATTTTCAGCTTTTCACTGGGCCAAGGGAGGGAGCACAAAGGAGCGCCACTATGATTCTATTGAAACTGCTTTTTAAATATGGGTCAGAAAGCTAGTGTGATTCCGAGGGAGGGGGTTCAGAGCGTGAAAAGCTGTGTGAAACCTGTTGGAGCCTAAAACAAGTAAGTCATTTGTTATAGAAAAAAGGATTTCATGGATTAACAGATATATAACATTTAAAAAATAAGTGGCTAAAAAAACAAATAAGTGCACGATATTATACCTAAATTCAGCCAGGACATCCCATAGTGGTAAAGACTATTTGATTTTCAAATGAAAATGTGAGCTAGCTTCTGACCGAAGTATCAAGAGACTGGCATTTGGATGGTCCTGTCTTTCCCTTGGCAGGTGGAGATATGAGCAAGGTCAGATCCAGCTGGGACAAGAGGGCCCCCCAGGGGCCTGCCCTCACCAGGGTGACCCGTAGCTCCACCCCCCAGGCCAGGCACACAGAACCACCCCAGCCCCAGGACTTTGGGCCTGGCCCACATGGGACCCAGCTGAGGAAGCAGACAGACTCAGCCCTACCCCTGGCCCAGGACCTCAGTCTAATGAGTGTGAGTGGACAGGACACCTCACTACCACGGTAATTCCAGTTATATCAGTCATGAAGTATATTTTCCCTAATCCAGTTGGATAGATATTTTAGTTGTACTTCCTGATTGTTTGATACATTTATGATGTATTCTGCTCTCTATTCCATTACACAGCAAATACCTTTTATAAAATAGAGAACATCAAAAGATTATAGATTCTGGAGTCACAGATGTGACGATAAGATTTGAAAATCATTATTCAAACTTTGTGTGTTGTTTCAGGAAAGGGAGGGTGTCTAAGGGCAGCAGTGGCCCCATCCAGGGGGGTCCGTCGTCTTCTGGCTCTAAGTCCACACAGAGCTCCCCCTCTGGGCCGGCAGTGAATCGGGGGGGCCTGGCTGCCGTGTCTCGGCTGGTGAAGCTGGGCCGCTGCAAGAACGTGGTGGTGGTGGCCGGCGCAGGCATCAGTACGGCCAGCGGTATCCCAGACTTTAGGTGGGTGCATGTCCTATGGTTTCTAGAGTATACTTGCGCTCTTTCTCTCTTGTTTTTGTCTCACTCCAATTTGTGTTTCTATCCTCCCTCCCACTAGGACCCCGGGCACAGGCCTGTACGCCAACCTGGCCAAGTACAACATCCCCTACCCGGAGGCCATCTTCAACATCGAGTACTTCTCCAACGACCCTCGGCCCTTCTTCTCCCTGGCCAAGGAGCTGTACCCGGGAAGCCACCGACCCAACTACATCCACTACTTTATCCACATGCTGCACCACAAGGGCCTGCTGCTCCGCATGTACACCCAGAACATCGACGGCCTGGAGAAGAGTGAGTTTGGGGGGAGGGACTGGAATGGTCTTTTGCGAAAGTGAATCTGCTTATTTATACGTTTAAGGACATTAGCTATATTTGAAGTCTACTCGTCCTTCAATAAAATGTGTGGTAGAAAACAGAAAGAATGCACAGCGTTTTAGAGCTGCACAGAATTTCAGCATGTCATTCATAGTGACAGAACAGGGGCAGGGGTAACTTAAACAGGCAGTATCATCTCAAACAACTGACATTAAAGGTGTGAGAAAGGACACAATCCATATTAGAGTGAATGTCATTGATACTGACTCCTCCTCTCCCCTTAACAGTAAGTGGCATCCCAGACGAGAAGCTTGTGGAGGCTCATGGGAGTTTTGCAACTGCTTCCTGTCACCTGTGTTACACCCCGTTCCCTGCGCAGGAGGCCAAGGTAAACCAGGACAAAGGTCACCAGCCCATGCCAATCACAGGTGCTGTGCAAAAAATCAGAAATTAAGATAAGATAACTTATTAATTCACAAAGAGATGGAAATAATAAGCCACCAGTTTGTAACACAGATGAATATGGACTTGATTCAGGGTTTGCCTTTAAGAATATTCAAGACACTCAAACGCTGGAGCTAAACAGCCGAACGAAAGTAGCCCTGGTAAATCTTTGACCAAATTCTTCTTCTCTTTGATGACGTCTCTTCCAGAGTGCCATAATGAGTGACAAGGTCCCGGTCTGTACATTCTGCCAGGCCACGGTCAAACCGGACATAGTGTTCTTTGGAGAGGACCTTCCTGAGAAGTACTTCCTGCATTCTAAAGACTTCCCTAAAGCCGACCTGCTCATCATCATGGGCACGTCTTTACAGGTGAACTACTCAAAACTCTGTAGAGCGTCTGCAGAAATGTAACTTATATAGGATACTAACACAGTACCGCACCACACGGCCAACTACACACTATTTGTCACTTGAGTTCAGTTGCCCAAAAGGGTTAGTTCTTATTTTAGCTTATCTTAAACAGATTACAAACTTAAACAGTTGTTATGAAACAACAACGCCCTAAGACCTACAGTTGAAGTCGGAAGTTTACATACACTTAGGTTGAAGTCATTAACTAATTTTTCAACCATTCCACAGATTTCATGTTAACAAACTATAGTTTTGGCAAGTCGGTTTCTTCCAAAAATAGCCTACAAACCTGACTCAGTTACACCAGTTCTGTCAGGAGGAATAGGCCAAAATTCACACAACTTATTGTGGGAAGTTCGTGGAAGGCTACCCAAAACGTTTGACCCAAGTTAAACAATTTAAAGGCAATGCTACCAAATACTAATTGAGTGTACGTAAACTTCTGACCCACTGGGATTGTGATGAAAGAAATAAAAGCTGAAATAAATCATTCTCTCTACTATTATTCTGACATTTCACATTCTTAAAATAAAGTGGTTATCCTAACTGACCTAAGACAGGGAATGTTTACTAGGATTAAATGTCAGGAATTGTGAAAAATGTATTTGGCTAAGGTGAATGTAAACTTCCGACTTCAACTGTATGTTGAAAATAAACACTAAACCAATGTCATAACATCAGCATTCTTTCTCTGGTTCTGACTCACCACATGACGTGGTTTCTGCCAGATCGAGCCCTTTGCCAGCCTGGTGAACACAGTGAGGTCCACGGTCCCGCGGCTGCTCCTGAACCGGGATGCAGTGGGTCCCTTTCAGAAGGTTCCCCTGAGGAGGGGCGACTACATAGAGCTGGGGGACCTGGTGGACACGGTCAGGAGGTTTGCCGAATTCCTAGGGTGGCATTCCGAGATACAAGACCTGATGACCAGTCAGGAAAATGGGGTATGTACAATTCAACACTTTCTATATATATCTATCCTATCTATCTATCAATCAATATTCAGTTTATAGGCCAGTGTCATTTCTAGTGGCATCTTCTTAAAATGTAGGCTGTTTGGACAAGCTTGCTCTCTCTTGGTTTTGTCATGGGCTTCTATTTTTCTGTGTTGTGAACAAACTGGTTGCGTCATTTCTCTGCAGACCATCCCCACTCTGGTAAGCAGTGTTCCATCAGGAAATGGTCGGGGCCGAGGAGGGCCCACCCAGACCAAAGCCACCGGCCTGGGGAGGAGAGGGGCATCGGAGCCCCGAGGAAGGTTGCCCCCTAAGTCCAGGCCAGGGGCCTGGGGCCCCACCAACGGCAGCAGTGAGGAAAGCGACTCAGAGACAGACCGCAAGAGCACAGTGTCAACAGTGTCATCCAGCCCAAGTAACTGAAACTGAACATGTCCCCTGGGCCCCCAAAAAAATACACTCACTTCCATTGGTCAAGGAAATACTGGGAAAAGTTTGTGTCAGCGTCTGCTGACGTGTGCGTGTGTACAGTATGAATGTTTCAAATCAATGCAAATTGGAAGCACTTAACTTTTTAAAAATATACTCAATAGCCCATTCAAAAGGTCACATTTTCAGCACATAAGTGAACCTTCTCGTTGTCTGAAATAGTCAAGTCAAAGTAAGGATTCGGGGGGGGCGGATAGATGGGTATACAGAATTTGCTATGAGAGACTGGTTCCATGCTCTGACAATATTGGCCAAATGCAATTATTCCATTTTGCACAAACTCAATGCACACTGTTCTCCACATGTCAATTGTACACCTGTCTATGCAGTACTACTCTGGGATTCAACACTTCACATTTTGAATGAAAGACCATTGAGCAGTTATCAGATTACCTAATGATCCTTTCTGAAATATGTTGACTTGTATGAATGGCCAGTAGAGCCATTTCCTTTTTCACCATGCTCATGAAAGGTTCAAATGTTTGTGGTTTTAACTGTATACTTCATGTATTCCCTATGGTTAGGTTTATTTTGGACAGCACTGTATTGTTAAACTTTATTAAAAAACATTTAATAATAAATTGTAAACTTAGCCTTGCGTTTGTATTCTCTGTGTTGTGTATTACACTGAGGAATGATTGCGCTAAAAATGCAAAGTCCTATCTCACGTCTATTTCTGTGATTGGTAAATAAACGGAAGGTCCAAAAAATACAATTCAGGATTGTTCAGGTTTCATATTTAATAACTTTGCGAAATAGAGCCACTTGAAATATACATAAACACACATTTTTCCTTCCAAACCGGAACCCAAGTGATCAACGTGTGTGCTTCATAGTTTTTTTTTTTGTGCGGAGGACAACTGACATTGCCTGACGACTCAAACTGAATTATTCCGCTGCGCTAATGTTCGCTATGTACTTCAGTCTGAGACTGACATCATTGAAGTTGTTTGTAGTGACATCAACTTTGTAGGGGGGGTTATACGAAAAGTTATAATTGATTGGAGTTTCCAATTTGGAATTTTCCCAGTCTGGTTTTTCACTCGGACGTCACATGAGTTCCCAGTTGTTTTGAACGCGGCATCAGATCCATCAGATACATCAACTTTGTAGGGGGGTTATACGAAAAGTTATAATTGATTGGATCATCTCTAACCAATCAGAGTAGCAAAGCCACGTGTATTCTGGCTCTGGTCCAACCCAATCGGTTTCTGGGACCAATCAGAACAGTTGGTTTCTTTTCTAAAAACATATTGGAGGTACTCTTGGCGCTTTAAAAAAAACTGGGAACTGAAAAAAAAAAGAAAAAAAAAGGTAAAATCATGTCAGTTTTCTTCAGGTCGGAACTCTAGAAAGATACCGAGTTTCCAATTTGGAATTTTCCCAGTCTGGTTTTTCACTCGGAAGTCACATGAGTTCCCAGTTGTTTTGAACGCGGCATCAGATCCAGACTCATGGCAGAGAAGAAACTAGTGTTTGGCAGGCACAAGGAGTTTGGGTAGACAGGCAACATCTGACAGGGAGTATAGTTAAAATTGTATTATTTTACGAGTTCATTCTATTGTTCTAGCTAGAGTGAGCAGGTAGTAGTGGTCATTTACCAAGGAAAAACATTTTCATAAATCTTTCTGTTCTTATTAACTGTGAATTAGAGTCGAATAACTAATTCAGGCAAAATAATACTCTATAATGTAATTTAACACTTTCATGAGCCCTGTTTACACCTGGTGCCAACTTTTGGTCCGGTGTTCTTTTCCACATTCTGATTGTGCCCACATTTTTAGAAAAGGTATAGACATGAAAAATAACTGATTGTGATCAGACCTTTCCGACCACCTCGAGGTAGCCGGGACTGATTGGTGGATGAAAGCTCAGTGAGCATATCTTTGTGAAAGGTCAGTAGGTGAGAGTGAAATAAAGAAAAGGCAGGTAGGTTGGAGGGTGTTAATTGTGGGTTGCAACACACAAGGTTGCCAGTTCAACATACACTATATATACAAAGGTATGTGGACAGCCCTTCAAATTAGTGGATTTGGCTATTTCAGCCTTACTCATTGCTGACAGGTATATAAAATTGAGCACACAGCCATGCAATCTCCATAGACAAACATTGGCAGTAGAATGGCGTTACTGAATAGCTCAGTGACTTTCAAAGCTGCACCATCATAGGATGCCACCTTTCTAACAAGTCAGTTCGTCAAATTTCTGCCCTGCTAGAGCTTCCCCAGTCAACTGTAAGTGCTGTTATTGTGAAGTGGAAACATCTAGGAGCAACAACGGCTCAGCCCTAAGTGGTAGGCCACACAAGCTCACAGAATGGTACCCTCAAGATCAGCTTTATAGCACGATTGACAATTAAAGTCAATGTTCCCACAGTCGCAGAGACTGCAATCACGGTTAACACTGCATATGCTGGCTCAATCGGAAATGTCTTTAACATTTCTAGAGTGCAATCTGTAAAAGCTTCCGCATGCTTCTCATCCGAAACAGTGTGCATAAATGACGACATTGTGACGTTTTAGTCTTCAGCAAGGTTTTTTTTTCACCTGTTCATGCAAATCTTTTCATGAGACAACACCTTGCATTAAAATGTGGTTCTATTGAACTGATCAAGATAATCCAGTTCAATCAGAATGTTTTTAAAATGTATTTTTCAAAAATGTAACCTTTATTTAAGTAGGCAAGTCAGTTAAGAACAAATTCTTATTTACAATGACGGCCTACACCGGCCAAACTCGGACGACGCTGGGCCAATTGTGCGCCGCCCTATAGGATTCCCAATCACGGCCGGTTGTGATACAGTCTGGATTCAAACCAGGTTGTCTGTAGTGACGCCTCTAGCACTGAGATGCAGTGTCTTAGACCACTGCGCCACTTGGGAGCCCTAATGGATGAAATTAAAACATGTTAGCACCAGGTATAAAGGGAGCTAAATTAATACTCTCCTTCACACATGCCATGATTGCCAGATAAAATAAGGGACACACTTAAGACAGTGGTGCTGTGCAGTAAACAAAGAACCATACCTAAACCTTGCCATTTTCTTTAAAATGGAGAGATGGTCAACAATGTTAAACTCAACCTGTACAGAAGGCCTATGCATCTAATCGATATGCAGCAATATACAATATTCAAGGAAATGTAACTCAGTATCTATATACACACTGGTAGATTATGCATATAAAATCAATAGCATCTTCAAAATAGAAAAATCATACAGATTGAACTATAATTTTAACGCCATGCAGAATTGGCTAATGAAAGTTACAGTTGAAGTCGAAGGTTACATACACCTTAGCCAAATACATTTACACACAGTTTTTCACAATTCCTGACATTTAATCCTAGTAAAAATTCATTGTCTTAGGTCAGTTAGTGAATGTCAGAATAATAGTAGAGAGAATGATTTATTTCAATTTTTATTCCTTTCATCACATTCCCAGTGGGTCAGAAGTTTACATACACTCAATTCGTTTCTGGTAGCATTGCCTTTAAATTGTTTAACTTGGGTCAAACGTTTTGGGTAGCCTTCCACAATAAGTTGGGTAAACTTTGGCCCATTCCTCCTGTAACTGAATCAGGTTTGTAGGCCTCCTTGCTCGCACACGCTTTTTCAGTTCTGCCCACACATTTTCTATAGGATTGAGGTCAAGGCTTTGTGATGGCCACTCCAATACCTTGACTTTGTTGTCCTTAAGCCATTTTGCCACAACTTTGGAAGTATGCTTGGGGTCATTGTCCATTTGGAAGACCGATTTGCAACCAAGCTTTAACTTCCTGACTGATGTCTTGAGATATTGCTTCAATATATCCACATAATTTTCCATCCTCATGATGCAATCCATTTTGTGAAGTTTTTTTTTTTTTTACCTTTATTTTACTAGGCAAGTCAGTTAAGAACAAATTCTTATTTTCAATGACGGCCTAGGAACAATGGGTTAACTGCCTTCTTCAGGGGCAGAACGACATATTTTTTCCTTGTCAGCTCAGGGATTCGATCCAGCAACCTTTCGGTTATGGGCCCAACACTCTAACCACTGGGCTACCTGCCGCCTGAAGTGCACCAGTCCCTCCTGCAGCAAAGCACCCCCACAACATGATGCTCCCACCCCAGGGCTTCACGGTTGGGATGGTGTTCTTCGGCTTGCAGGCCTCCCCCTTTTTCCTCTAACATAACCTGAAAGGCCGCTCAGGTTATGTTGATAAAGGACTCGTTTTACTGAGGATATAGATACTTTTATACCCGTTTCCTCCAGCATCTTCACAAGGTCCTTTGCTGTTTTTCTGGGATTGATTTGCACTTTTCGCACCAAAGTACGTTCAACTCTAGGAGACAGAACGCTTCTCCTTCCTGAGCGGTATGACGGCTGCGTGGTCCCATGGTGTTTATACTTGCGTACTATTGTTTGTACAGATGAACGTGGTACCTTCAGGCGTTTGGAAATTGCTCCCAAGGATGAACTGAGGTCTTGGCTGATTTCTTTTGATTTTCCCATGATCGAGTGAAGAGGCAATTTTTCTAGAATTTTGCAACCTGTTTAAAGGCATAGTCAACTTAGTGTATGTAAACTTCTGGCCCACTGGAATTGTGATATAGTGAATTATAAGTGAAATAATCTGTCTGTAAACAATTGTTGGAAGAATTACTTGTGTCATGCACAAACTATAGTTTGTTAACATGAAATCTGTGGAATGGTTGAAAAATGAGTTAATGACTTCAACCTGAGTGTATGTAAACTTCCGACTTCAACTGTACATTTAGAAAACAGTCATTTTAATACACATTTATGAATGTCAAGAGTCCCCAATGGGTAAGGCAGAAACCATCCAAAAACTAAAATCGCCCACCATAGGAAATTGGAATATGTTGCAGTCTTTCAGCTTTGACTATTCCTTGGTCTTGAGTGTGCTTATGAAGTAATTACACACTTGGAAGAAATTGCAACATCTAAGGTTTAAAATAACAGTATACATCTGTGATACATGTCCACTGATATATACAGCGGCTGAAATAAGTATTGAACACGTCACCATTTTTCTCAGTAAATATATTTCCAAAAGGTGCTATTGACATGAAATTTTCATCAGATGTTGGTAACAACCCAAGTAATTCATACATACAAAGAAACCAAAAAAAATAAGTTCAGAAATTAAGTTATGTGTAATAATGTGAAATGACACAGGGAAAAAGTATTGAACACACTTACTGATATTTATTTAATACTTTGTACAAAAGCCTTTGTTGGTAATGACAGCTTCAAGACGCCTCCTGTATGGAGAAACTAGTCGCATGCATTGCTCTGGTGTGATTTTGGCCCATTCTTCCACACAAACAGTCTTCAAATCTTGAAGGTTCCGTGGGCCTCTTCTATGAATCTTGATCTTCAGTTCTTTCCATAGATTTTCAATGGGATTTAAGTCAGGTGATTGGCTGGGCCATTCTATTAGCTTTATTTTATTTCTTTGAAACCAATTGAGAGTTTCCTTGGCTGTGTGTTTGGGATCATTGACTTGCTGAAATGTCCACCCTCGTTTCATCTTCATCATCCTGGTAGATGGCAGCAGATTTTTGTCAAGAATGTCTCGGTAAATTTGCCCATTCATCCTTCCTTCAATTATGTGAAGTTTGCCAGTACCATTTGATGAAAAGCAGCCCCACACCATGATGTTCCCACCTCCAAACTCTCCTAGTATTTCACTGGCTTTTCCAAATGTTGTGCAGCAAACTTTAAACGAGCTTCAACATGCTTTTTTTTCAGCAATGGAGTCTTGCGTGTTGAGCGTGCATACAGGTGGTGGAGTGCATAACTTACTGTTTTCTTTGAGACAACAGTACCTGCTAATTGTAGGTCTTTCTGAAGCTCTCCACAAGTGGTCCTTGGCTCTTGGACAACTCTTCTGATTATTCTTTTCACTCCTCTGTCAGAAATCCTGCGAGGAGCACCTGGTCGAGGCACATTTATGGTGAAATGATTGTCTTTCCACTTCCGTATTATGGCCCCAACAGTGCTCACTGGAACATTCAGAAGCTTAGAAATGCGCCTATAACCAATGCCATCATTATGTTTTGCAACAATTAGGTTGCGAAGGTCTTGAGACAGCTCTTTGCTTTTACCCATCATGAGATGTGTCTTGTGTGACACCTTGGCAATGAGACCTTTTTGTAGGCCATCAGTTGGGACTGAACCAGCTGATATTAATTTGCACTGACAGGGGGCTGGATTGCTTTTTAATTACTGATAGTTTTCAGCTGTTGTCTTGGCTTTCCATGCCTTTTTGAACCTCCCTTTCTTCATGTGTTCAATACTTTTTCCCTGTGTCATTTCACATTATTACACAACGTCATTTCTGAACTTATTTGTTTTGGTTTCTTTGTATGTATGGATTACTTGGGTTGTTACCAACATCTGGTGAAAATTTCATGTCAATAGCACCTTTGGAAATATATTTACTGAGAAAAATGGTGACGTGTTCAATACTTATTTCAGCCGCTGTATATATTTTTTAATTCCTTTGCCTGGACTCTTTCAGAAGCATACACATTGGACTGGTGGCCAAATTACTGCCCGACTTCATGCGTCTCATTAGTTCAGTGGCTACTGTTCTGATCATCGTAGCACTTGATGTTACACAAAAAAAAAATATAATAATAATAAATAATAAAGACTGTGAACTCATCCTTATAAATATTGACACTTTCAACATATAAAGAACAAAATCAACATAATTATATCTAAGGAATGATTTCTTATACAAACTCAATTACAATTTGGCCAAACCCCACCCCGGCAACCATATTTTCAGTGATTCACATCTATACAGTACAATTTGATTAAGAGCTATCTTCCATTCTATCAAATTTGAGAACACTGAGCAGAGAAATGGTACATCAAATAAAACAACATGTAAGCAGTAACAATGGTGTGGTCGGAGCATGTGCTCGAACTTAACCCTTTCCCTTCCTGTGTCGTCTCAAGTCAGCTTTAGAGAACAGAACAGCCTATGGGGAAAGGCAGGGGCAAGGCCCCTTCAGTCTGACAGACAGAGGAAGACAGACAGACAGGGGTGTGAGGAAAGGGGACCTCTGTGGTGGACACAGCTTACTATTAGGTATATGTGATGGTAGTGGCTCTAGTCTGAGTCTGAGCTGCAGCTGTCAGTCGTGGGCTGTCTTAGTGCCTCCTCTAGGGGTGCCAGTGTGCCGTCCCGCCTCACCCCCATGGGCCTAATCAGCTGCTGCCTGTTGAGCACAGAAACACAAACATTACAACTGGGTCGTATTCTCTAGGCACCAAACGGAAGAAAACAGACAAGCAGGCCAGGACTACCTGAAGTTGAGGTTTCAAAATGAACATGACAGTGTTTGAGTGTGATTAGAAACATGCCTGGGTCTATTTGCGGGGTCATACGAATATGATATGACTGTGATATTCACAACACACAGTTTGGAAACCACTGCAGAAGGAAACAAAGTCACTGTGGAGCCGATACAGTTGAGCACAGAAACACAAACATTACAACTGGGTCGTATTCTCTAGGTACTAAACGATCCTTTCAGTTACGGGCCCAACACTCTAACCACTAGGCTACCTGCCGCCCCATAACAAATACAGCAAAAATCTGCTCTTGTATGTAAAGGCCAGGCTTCTTAGAATGGTGGAGAAAACGAGAGTTATGGAACCATACAAAGACGCTTATAGGAAATGGTGATATTCAACAAATATATACAGGTTTAGTCATTTAGCAGATGCTTAGTCCCAGGTGTGGATTCAGGAATCATCCCCTTCAACATGACACAATGGAGTGTCCAACGCCCACTTGTTTAATTTGGTGGACCAATCTGTTGCTGCCAAAATCCACCTGTGCTGCTTTGAACCCCAACATCATGTGTCAAGTATTCTGCACCTTCTAAAGAGGCCCATTGTTGAGTGGTGGTGGTACATCTTTCTTTTCTCTTACATCCGGCACTCAAGAACCCTGGATGACGACCCTTCCCTCCTTTATTCACCCAAACATGTGCACACGCACACACACACACACACACACACACACACTCACTCTCTCGCTCTGTTGTTGGTCATCTCCCCTTCCCCCTCTTCTGTGGATCAGTTTAATTACAGGATCAGTGCTCCATCTAATCTCCTCAAAGCCACACCAGGTTCTCTATCCTAATCCAATTATATCTGCACTGTGCCACCAGCTCCCTCTCAGATATCAGTCACAGAATTAGCCAATCAAAGTCTTAAAACCAAGGCCCCATTTGCATTCATTTGCACTATTCAAACACAAATGAACATGTCATTCCTCATTCCTCCCACAAAAAACTGAGTAAAGCTAAGGAGGACTATGATAAAGAAGTCTTGTTAGGACTGAGAGGTAAGCCACATAATATTTTGTTTGTGTGGTATGAATACAGAACAAAGGAAATGTTATCTAATGTCCTTTCAGTGAGGTTTAGCCTACTTCAGAAAAACACATACGCACTGAAAACAGTAACACACAACCAAACGATTCCTAAGAACACTTCAGCATCTCTCAAACGGTTTCAGACAGAATTCTATTGGCGAACGTACAATCAATAGAGAAACTGGACAAGCTCTGTTTGAGACTATGCTATCAACGGGACCTGAAGAACTATAATATCCTATTTTTCTTGGAGTTGTGGCTGAACAAGGACATGGAAAATATAAATTTAGCTGGTTTTTCTATGCATCGTCGAGACCAAATGGCAGCTTCGGTTAAGGGGGAGATGTGTGTGTGTCTCTTTGTTAACAACAGCAGGTGCACAATCTCTAATCTAAATGCTCACCTGAGTTGAAATGCATACAAAAGTACTCCCTCGCCCTCCATTTGGCAAACCTGTCCATAACTCTATCCTCCCGATTCCTGCTTACAAGATTTAAAAAAAACGAAAACAGGAGGTACCAGTGACGTGCTCAATACGGAAGTGGTCCGATGAAGCGGATGCTAAGCTACAGGACTGTTTCGCTAGCACAGACTGGAATATGTTCCAGGATTCATCCGATAACATTGAGGAGTTTACCACATCAGTCACCGGCTTCATTAATAAGTGCATCGAACCAGAAGCCATGGATTACATGAGCTAAAGACTAGAGCTGCCGCTTTCAAGGATTGGGACACTAATCCAGATGCTTATAAGAAATCCCGCTACGACCTCCGACGAGCCACCAAACAGTCAAAACATCAATACAGGACTAAGATCAAATACTACTACGCCGGCTCGGATGCTCGTCGGATGTGGCAGGGGTTGCAAACTATCACGGATAACAAAGGAAAACCTAGCCGTGAGCTGCCCAGTGACAAGCCTACAAGACGAGCTGCCCAGTGACAAGCCTACCAGACACTCTTACTGACAGTTGTAGCTGCTTTGCGTGATGTATTGTCATCTCTAACTTCTTGCCATTTGTGCTGTTGTCTGTACCCAATCATGTTTGCACCATGGTTTGTGCTGCTACCATGTTGTGTTGCTACCATACCGTGTTTGCTCCTATATTTATTTATTTGTATTTTTAATCCCAGCCCCCGTCCCTTCAGGAGGTCTTTTGCCTTTTGGTAGGCCGTCATTGTAGAATAGAATAGAATATGTTCTTAACTGACTTGCCTAGTTAAATAAAGGTTAAATAACATTTTTAAAAAGCCTACCAGACGAGCTGCCCAGTGACAAGCCTACCAGGCGAGCTAAATGCCTTCTATACTTGCGTCGAGGCATGCAACACGGAACCATCCATGAGAGCACCAGCTGTTCCTGATGACTGTGATCTCGCTCTCCGTAGCCGAAGCCACAGGGTTTACAGACAGATTACCAGGACACGTATCCAGAACATGCGCTGACCAGCTGGCAAGTGTCTTCACTGACGTAATCAACCTCTTTCTGACCCAGTAGCCATGAAATGCTTTGAAAGGCTGGTCATGGCCCACATCAACACCATCATCCCAGACCCACTCCAATTCGCATACCGCCCCAACAGATCCACAGATGGCGCAACCTCGATTGCACACACTCTCTCCCAACTGGTTAAGTGGAACACCTACATGAGTATACCAATCATTGACTATAGATCAGCATTCAACACCATAGTGCCCTCCAAGCTCATCACTAAGCTCAGGACCCTGGGACTAAACACCTCCCTCTGGAACTGGATGCTGGACTTCCTGACAGGCCGCCCTCAGATGGTGAGGGTAGGCAACAACACAACCGCCACACTGACCCTCAGCACGTAGGCCCCTCAGGGGTGCGTGCTTAGTCCCCTCCTGTACTCCCAGTTCACCCACGACTGCGTGGCCACACACAACTCCAACACCATCATTAAGATAGCTGATGATCACCGACAGGGTGCCAGGACTCTCCCTCAACATCATCAAGACAAAGGAGCTGATTGTGGACTACAAGAAACGGATGACCGAGCACACCCCAATCAACATCAATGGGGCTGTAGTGGTGCGGGTCGAGAGCATCAAGTTCCTCTGTGTCCACATCACTAAGGAATTATCATATCACGACAACGCCTCAAAGTTATATAGCTGCACCATTGAGAGCATCTTGACTGGCTGCTTCACCGCTTGGTATGGCAACTGCTTGGCATCCGACCGCAAGGAGCTACAGAGGGTAGTGTGTACAGTCCAGTAAATCACTAGGGCCGAGCTCCCTGCCATCCAGAATCCATGGTGCATCCCGTCCTGTTCCCCACTCTGCACTGGACACACAGGCCAGCAGATGTAACGATGAGGGAGTGTGCGTGTGTGTCGGGGGTCAGACTCCGAGCATGTGCTAATTGGAGGAGCAGTTAAGCAACGACAGAAAGCACATTCTTATGGGGCCCTGAGCCATCTCCTGAGAGCCTATCGTGGAATGTTGGTAGGTAGGGCAGCGGCTGACGGCTGTGGTTGCTTCACAAATGGCACCCTAATCCCCATGTAGTCCTAGCTCTGTTCAAAAGTAGTGCACTATATAGGGAATAGGGTGCCATTTGGGATGCAGTCTGTGTCATGAACCTCTTGTCTCCTTGACACCAACCGACGCACAGCAGAATAGAGCGATGAAGGGATACAGGAGAAGGAGGATGGATCTGGCTTCAGAAGAAAGGAATCTGCCTCTTGTAGACAGGCACACGCGTCTCATTACGACTCAACCCCCACTCTGTGGCTGAACAATGACAATGTCAGCTTTTCTTGTGCCTGTAAATGTATTCAGCCCTCCACCCCCATGCCTCCCTCTCTAATTGTACCTATGTCTCAGTCCCACTCCCCTGCCAGTTAGCAGACAATGTTTGGCTCCTGGGCTGAATGAGGAGAAAGCTGAATAAAGGGAAGTAGACACGTATATGTTATTAAAAACGCTGACAAAGCGCCACATAAAGGAGTAGAAAGGAGCCGATGGCTGCCGACCCCACTGTGTGGTCTAATTAGGACGCTAATTAATGGCATGCTGGTAATGATGCTGCAGCGACGTTCCAACGGCTTCCATCGACTCCAGCTGAATGCAGGGGCGAACGGCAGGAGATTCTTCCTCTAATGAACTGGTTGGCAGGGAGCGCACTCAGTGTCGCTCAGCCTTACATCCACATCCTTCTCTGACTAGCGCTGGGTTCTGCTCGCTAAGGAAAGGTCAGTGTGAATGAAGACCGTAGACGTTAAGGATTAGGGGGACTAACTAATAAACCATAGGGCATCATTCAAACAGGATCCACAGCTGTATAATCCAGAAAGGTTAATCATCTGGCATAGAGGGTTACAATGAGTTACTATGGCAAACACGGTTGTTGTTGTTGCATTCATACATGATGAGGTTGTATGGTGGTTGGCTTACCTTGACAACTTGTCGAACATGTTGACTAGTTCCTGGGCCTCGTACTCTTTCTGCTCCTCAGTCATCTCTTCTATGGGGTTAGGCATGGGTTCCTCCACATGGCCTGTGATAGGGTTGATGCTGAGACAGACCGAGAGACAACAGAACTGATAAGACAGAGGAAAGGCTGAATGGATTCTGTTGTAGTTAAAAAAGTAAATTAATATACTGGTCACGTCAATGACACACCCTAACACCAACCCAACATTTCATCCATACATTTAGCAATTGGTCTATGGTCCTATATTTAAAGCTCCTGTCTACTCACAAAGGTTTAGCCGATTTGTACTCTTCGGTGTCAGAGTCTTCGTCATCTGAATACTGTGTCTCTCCTCGCCCCCCTGCCAGTAGGCCTCGAGCCACCAGGAGTCCTGCTGCGTTACCGTACCCTGTGTACTTCAACAGGTTGTCCACTGGAAGAATAGAGGGGGGGGTGAATCAGTACAACACTACTGTATGTAGGATTTATACATCAGGGTTGCGTCTCTCTCACCATTCTCTTTGCAGAGGACGAAGAGGAACTCTGCTGCACTCTGCTTCACACCCATGTCCACGTGGGTCATGAGGCGCACCAGCTTGTTCCTGACGGTGGACCCAATCTCCGGCCGGACCTTGACCTCCTTCAGAGGGGGCAGCACCTGGAAACACACACAGCCAATGGGGGCAGAGCCACAATGAAAACTAACATGGTAGTACACTAGACTTCTGAACAGAGTGATCAGGCCAGCGCATGATGGATCACAGCTGGATTTAGTTAGAAGACATGTTTTAATACTATAGCAATATGAGAGGTCACCAAGATATGTAATCCATACGCATTTCATATCACACTCAAGAAGAGGTTTTAAAGATCTTAATTTGGCATCCCTTTGTGTATCAGGATCAAGACAGATTACAAAATGCACAGAAAGTGTGTTTGTCCAAGGCCAATGCCACTCCCGCTCCAGTACCTGTGTCTTGATGTATCTGCGGATCTCCCTGTGGTACCTGGAGCCCTCGGTCAGCAGGCTGAGAACTGGGGTCAGCCCCTCTTTGTAGTTGGCGCCCTGCTTGGAATGAGACACACGAGGCGTGTGACGACAAGCATGCCCACAGAGGCACTGTAGCAGTTGTTGTGTGGTTCATAGAAATACTAATTATTATTATTTCTATGGTGTGTGGACAGCTACCAAGAGGATGGCAAGGATTTCCACATCTTTTCATTTGCTGGTTCAGTAGAGACTGCAACATTTCTACTTAAAACGGGGAGCAATATGCATTTCTGAATGATCTCGTTAGATAGAGCAGTTCTTGAAATGGTGGGTAAGGAGCCACTGGTGGATTGTGTCATTTAGGTTAATTCTACTCTGGCTTGAAACACTCTTGTTTAACTTGACGGTCAAGAGCTAATGCAAAAGTATTTAAAGATGGTTTGTGGTGGCAGCCACCGAGATGGATGACTTTTGAGTGCTCAGTGCTTGAGGGGATCAGTTTGAGCAAAGGCGCAGAAACGGCAGGGCACAGAATTGCTAATCTTGATCATATAATAGATTGTTATATGGGATGCAAGGTAGTTTGTAGATCTGTGATACTGCACATTCTGACCGCAATGTAGTCCATCTCAAATAGGCAAAAATATCTCTGGTCCACCCGTTCTCACCTTGTCTATCCTCTTCTCCATGAAGTCCAGTAGCACCTGCACAACGTCCATGTTCTTCCTGCTGTACTCCTCCTGGCCCCCCTGGACGGGCACGTCAATCAGCACGTCCAGACAAGACACAGGCAGGTTACTAAGCAGGTTGATTGCGTGGCTGGAGGAGAAGGAGGCAGGAAGGAAAGAAAGTGGTCAACCTACTGGTTATTATGAATGGTCATTTAGGAATGGTTACCTAATTCATCAACAGAAAGTCTAGACAATGGGCTAAACCCTGTGACCTGAGGGACACAACAACAGAATCCATAGGGCCACAGGGAGTATCATCAATCACTTTTACATGACACTCTTTCAGTGCCACTATCTAGCCAAACATTCTTAACATTCTCGCATATCCTTCTAAAGAAAGCTTTATCATTAATTCCCACCAACAAGATGTCCAGATAAGACAATGCCATATACACTGAGTTTACAAAACATTAAAAACACCTGCTCTTTCCATGACAGACTGACCAGGTGAAAGCTATGATTCCTTATTGACGTTACTTGTTAAATCCACTTCAATCAGTGTAGATGAAGGGGAGGAGACAGGTTAAAGAAGGATTTTTAAGCCTTGAGACAATTGAGACATGGAGTGTGTATGTGTGTCATTCAGAGCGGAGAATGGGCAAGACAAAAGATTTAAAGTCCCGAATGAGGTATGGTAGTAGGTGCCAGGCGCACCGGTTTATGTCAAGAACTGCAACGCTGATGGGTTTTTCCACACTCAACAGTTTCCCGTGTTTATCAAGAATGGTCCACCATCCAAAGGACATCCAGCCAACTTGACACAACTGTGGGAATAATTGGGAGTCAACAGGGCCAGCATCCATGTGGAACGCTTTTGACACCTTGTAGAGTCCATGCCCTGACAAATTAAGGCTGTTCTGAGGGCAAAAGGAAGGGGGGTTGCAACTCAATATTAGGAAGGAGTTCTTAATGTTTTGTATACTCAGTGTACATTACTTCTAAAAACAGTCTTGGTTTAAAGTTTATACTTTCTCATGAGCTGGCTGCTGTCACTGTTGACTACAGAGAGTAATCATTGGATGGTGATTATTTAGCCTAATCTGCACAAACCATCTGATGAATGTGTACTTTATCTTAACCTTTATTTAACCAGGTAAGACCCTTTGAGGTCTTTTGCAAGGGTGACCTGGCAAGAAAGCAAAACAGGGAAATAGCAGCCTGTAAATAACATTTAACAAAAAAAAGTCACAAAAGACAGTGTCACAAATTACAGATACATTTGAAGATTAGAAACAACTGTAGCTATCACAAACAGTGCCGTTAAAAAAGACAAGGACACTAACTCCCCTAACTTCAATATCCTGTTGTGTGGAGAGCAATGAGCAGAAGGGTTTCCAACCTGTGTGCTTCCTCTGTTTTGTCCTCTGTCTGAGTCTTTAGCATCAATAGATGCCGCATGATGGCGGTGATGAGGCGGAGCTGGTGGTCACCATCCTATCAAATGAAGGATGTACAACAGCATGATCCTCAAGGAAGCATTTCATTGGTTAAAACAATAAGAGGGGAGAGTCTAAGAAAGTATGGGTAAGCAGGATAAAATTAGCTGTGGGAGAAGCGGGAAGAGGAGGCAGTCATCTAAAAAAATTAGAGCGACTGTTACTATGGAGATGGAAGTCAGACCTAAGACCTGAGTCACAGGCTTTCCATGCCGTGCAAATGAGCATGTGCGATTGAGGTGAACACAGGGCTATTCTGATTAATGCAGGGATGGGAGGGACTCAACAAGATACAGCTACAATGGTGCGAGGCAAGCATGTAGAACCAACATGGAGAAAACTTATTTGAACCAATAACATTTTGAAGCACAATACGAGCTAGCAGTTAAAGCAGACAGCTCTCCTAACCAGCCTGAATTAGAGAACTATTCTCAAATATCAAAGACACGTTTGGCATGTCATATTATCACTGATAGGCATTCATTACCAGATCCAACAGATTCATATCTTTGATTTAGCAGGGGGATGTGTCCCTCTGCTTCCTTCTGTGATGCTATAGGTTGAGCGAATGCTGAAGGGGCTGAGCGACGTGAGATAATTTCACTAGCCCCCCACGGCTAATTGAGAAAGTTGTGAAGGTGCCAAAGTGGCTTAAGCGAGGTCAGATTGCTGATAAACCTCTTATTGCTGCACAGGTTTAGTTAGGGATTTCCATTAAGGGATTGAGAAGCTGTCCATTTGCATGAGCTAGCATCAACAGTTGCTCAACAAAGCTAAGTCTTGTTGATACACTATCGTTAAATAGTAGCCTTCAACCAAAGCACGCAAAGTTTGCTGGCTTCAATGCTGAATTCTAAGTATTCACAGAGGAGACGTAAAGGAGGTGTCCATCCACAGCCAAGGAGATGCAAAGCATTTATGTTGATGCAGTATCTCTAAACACATGCACTGTGCTCATGGCTGCAGTGCCTAGTGTTCTGTGATCTCTGAATGCACACATACACACAGTTTATTAGGTACACACATCTAGTACCGGCTCAGAACTCCCCCTTTGCCTCCAGAACAGCCTGAATTCGTCGGGGCATGGATTCTACAAGGTGTCGCAAACGTTCGTTGCGCAATTGTTATCAAGGGACCTAACGTGTGACAGGAAAACATTCCAACAGCAATACACCACCGCCACAGCCTGTACAAAATAATGACTCTGCAATCAGCATGACGCAACAGGAACCGGAATTCGTCAGACCAGGCAATGTTTTTCCACTCCTCAATTGTCCCGTTTTGGTGATCGTGTGCCCACTGTTGCCGCTTCTTGTTTTTAGCTGATTGGAATAGAACCCGGTGTGGTCATCTGCTGCAATAGCCCATCCGTGACAAGGCTCGACGAGTTGTGCGTTCAAATATGCCATTCTGCACAACCCTGTACTGCACCGTTATTTGTCCGTTTGTGGTTTGTTAACTTGCATGATTTTTTGCCATTCTCCTTTGACCTTTTATCAACGAGCTGTTTTCGCCCACAAGACTGCTGCTGACTGGATGCTTTTTGTTTGTCGCACGATTCTCTGTAAACTAGCCCAGGATGGTGGTGGTTTCTGAGACACTGGATCCGCCGCACCTGGACCGATGATCATACCACACTCAAAGTCGCTTAGGTCACTTGTGTGGCCCATTTTAATGTTCAATCGAACAGTAACTGAACGCCTTGATGCCTGTCTGCCTGCTTCAAGCCACGGCCACGTGACTCACTGTCTGTAGGAACAATCTATTTTCGTAAACGGGGTAGTGTACCTAATAAACTGGTGTACATTACAAACACAGTGTGCATATTCTCTTTAAAAAGGAAACAACTCCAAAAGAGAAAAACAATGTTATAACCGTGTAAACTCACCTCATTGCTAGTGTCCGACAGCGTGAGGTTGAACAGGGCTTTCAGGGTCTCCATGGCCCTCTCATTGTCTTCAGCAGGGACGGGCAGGGCCTGGGGGTCTGGAGGGGCCACCTCATAGGGGCCAACCCAGCGTACATCCAGGGTACACTCCAGCACCTCTGTGAGGAGCCCTACGGCACGCAGCTCCCTCCGGAGGCCCCCCCGGACATCTGGTCGCAGCGCCGAGAGAAGGAAGAGCAGGCGCAGGGAGAACAGGCCCACCTCGTGGCGCCCGGCACAGGTAGTGTGCAGGCGGGCACACAGACCCCGAGCTAGCTGCACGTCGGCACCCACCTGCTGCGCCGCTGCGCTGTTGAACACCACGTTACACAGGCACTTGAGTGCCTCCACCACTACCCTCTCCTCCTCCTCTGTCTGGACCTCCTCCTGCAGGCTGTCACCCCCTTCCTCTCCCCCCCGCAACCGAGCAAGCCCTGCCAGGACCAGCATGCCCTCCCGGGTGCCCACAGGGCCCAGGACCCGCTTGTCCCGGGACAGAATGCGGAGGGTCTCCAGGCAGGTGCTCTGGCAGCAGGGCCCAACCTGCCTCCCCAGCACAATCAGCAGGCCCTGACACAGCCTCTGCACAGGGAGAGAGAGAGATGGTTGGTTCACCATCAAACACACAAGGGGGCAGAAGCATTATCTAGTCTATAAGTAAAAGTGAAGCATCAGACAAGGCATAGAGCATTTACTTACACTTCGTAGAGCCTCCTCTTTTGGGTCAAAGGTGAATGTGAGATTATTCTGAAAATACAAAACAATGCCCAATGAGACAAAAGTCTAATGGATTTTCCTTTGCTAAATGTGCTTTGTCACCTTCATCTGTCAAACAGTGCATGAAGAAAGTAATATTCTCAGTAATCTGGAATTCATTTGTTGCTAAGATACAGTTACAGATGAAGCTGCTGGTTGTTGATAACTAGAGATGTGCAGATTTATCTGAACTACGAGTGCATTACCTATACGAGTGTAATGCAAATGATATACTATCAGACACTCTGGGTTAGAAGAGGCTGGTGGGAGGAGCTATAGTAGGAAGGGCTCATTGTAATGGCTGGAATGGTATACATTGGAACGGAGTCTAACGTGGTTTCCATTTGCTGATGTGTTTGATACCGTTCCATTGATTCCATTCCTGCCATTACAATGAGCCCATCCTCCTATAGCTCCTTCCATCAGCCTCCTCTGCTCTGGGTATCAGTGACAGCAACTAACCGCATTGGCTACCTAGCTAGCGCATTACATGGATAGATGGTTAGCAAGAAAACTGACCCTGCAATATTGTATGTACATATTCATGTACAGTTGTTATATCATATCACGTGCAATATTGTAAGTAATTATTGGACTGAACTTGCGTAGTCATTCACTCGGGACTGTATACTAGTATCCTGTCAGTAGTAACTTTTTTTTCTCCATTGCATTTAGTATATCGAATGTACAATACGTGCATTTATCTGTAATTAACCCTGTTCTAAGGACTGTATTTTAAGGGAATTAGTATTATTACCCTAAATGATATAATACGCACATTTATCTATATTAAGTATCTCTTCCTGTCATTTACCTGTACAGTTAATTTAACCATGCAAATATTCATTTACCTGTTCATTTAACCAGACTGTATATTAAGTAAACTATTATTACCCTCACTTATATCATACGCGTGTTTAGCTATTTAAGTATATTTCTCTGCCATTTTTTTATTTATATCAACGTGCAATAATTGTATCGTTTTTTTCACCTAACACTATATAGTGTCAATATTCAGTCATTCACTCATACTATGCAATGCGTTTCTATAGCTGTTTGCACTCCAGACTTTTTTTTTTTAATACTGCCGCACTATGTATCATGTATGGTGTATATGTCTTGTGTGTATTTCGTTCTGGCATTTTGCACCTGCCCTGTGTTTTTCGTAGCTGCTTGATAAAGTAATTTCCCCACGGGGATCAATAAAGTACCCATCTATTTATCTATTTGGCCACAACACTACCTAACCTTAGCCAACTAGCTAGCTAGCAACCAAGCCATGATGAAAAATGCTAATCACTTTCTGCAACACAGCAATGGGCTTTAAACTCGTTGATTCCATGCAAAGAGGGGAAATGCAAGTTCTAGCTAGACACGTCGTTTTAGTACTACTCATTTTAGCAGCTATGATTCGGTAAACGTTTTTAGATGGCTAGTTAGCAAGCTAAGCTAGCTAGCTAATTACTTTGTTTTGGTAACGTTAGACGTCAACGCCAGGAAAATCCCACCCACCTCTCCGTTGTACTGGTGCAAAATCCTTTCAATGTCCTCTTCATTGTCAGTTTCGAGCTGCGACAGGATACTGTTTAAATCCATGATTCAAATATTTCGATGACAATTCAAGAATTGTAACGTTAGAGTAAGTTTCTGAATAATTTACACCCTATTCCTCTCTATTCGTCTGCCACAGCTGGCACCGGGTAGGGGTTGGGCTAGCTCATAGAGATAGATAGAGGACTCATCTTTATATGTGTGCCATTATAGCGTATGTGACAGCATTTTTTTAAATGTATTTTATTTAACCTTTATTTAACTAGTCAAGTCAGTTTAGAACAAATTCTTATTTACAATGAAGGCCTATCTACAGGGTCAGCCCCTGGAGCAAATTAGGGTTAAGTGCCTTGCTCAAGGACACCGACAGGTTTTTCACCTTGCCTGCTCGGGTATTAAAGCCAAACGCTCTAACCGCTATGCTACCTGCCACCCAGGTTAGGAGAACTAATGCAGCAGGTTAGGAAAATAAACATGTCAGGTTAGGAGAATGAGGGTAAGGTTTGGAAATCGAATCAAATCAATTTGTATTTGTCACATGCGCGGAATACAACAGGTGTAGACCTTACCTTGAAATGCTTAATAATAACAAAAGGGTTAGGGTTAGACTTAGCTAACATTCTACAGTTGTCAACAATCGACTCATCGTTGAAGCCCAATCAGCCAGGCAAAACGGTCTTGAGCGGCAACAAATCTGCCCAATTAGTGTATTCGGTTTTCATACAACCACTTCTGTAGATCCACCCTCTTCTTTTGCCACACCCACTTTCAGACACACTCCATTTCTGCAATTACCCATGACTCACCATTGAGGCTACAACCCCTGGGAATCCCCACCCTGTTGACTACTTGGACTACTTTAAAATGGCGGAAGCATGGTGGACGCCCTCAATGGTGCTGCCCATGCTCAAATAGGCTTTTGGCCACGAGAGGCCTCTATCATTCTCTATGGGCTAGCTACACCCCTCTTTCGTGTTTCAACTATCACCTGTCATGTCAAGATCTCATCGAACGGTTGCACGCGGCGTGCAAGATGAGCAATAATGTAAATGGGGTTTTGTCTTGTCTTTTTTGCCCTTCTAACTATGCACGCGCCATCATTGTATAGAATATGCTGCGCTTGTCTGTCATGTACAGTGCATTCGGAAAGTATTCAGACCCCTTTACTTTTTCCATATTTTGTTAAGTTACAGACTTATTTTAAATCGTTTTTTTCCTCATCAATATACACACAATACTCCATAATGGCGAAGCAAAAACTGTTTTTTTGAAATTTTTGCAAATGTGTTTTAAAAAACCAGCAAATATCACATTTACTTAAGTATTCAGACCCTTTACTCAGTACTTTGTTGAAGCACCTTTGGCAGTGATTACAGCCTTGAGTCTTGGGTATAAAGCTACAAGCTTGGCACACCTGTATTTGGAGAGTTTCTCCCATTCTTCATTCAGAGATGTTTGATCAGGTTCAAGTCAGGGCTCTGGTTGGGCCACTCAAGGTTATTCAGAGACTTGTCCCAAAGCCACTCCTGTGTTGTCTTGGCAGTTGTCCTGTTGGAAGCAGGTTTTCATCAAGGATCTCTCTGTACTATGCTCCTTTCATCTTTCCCTCGATCCTGACTAGTCTCCCAGTCCCTGCCGCTGAACAACATCCCTACAGCATGATGCTGCCACCACCATGCTTCACCGTAGGGATGGTGCCATGTTCCCTCCATACGTGACTTGTCATTCAGGCCAAAGAGTTCAATCTTGGTTTCATCAGACCAGAGAATCCTTCTCCCCCGATTGCTCAATTTGGCCAGGCGGCCAGCTCTAGGTAGAGTCTTGTTGGTTCCAAACTTCTTCCGTTTAAGAATGTTGGAGGCCAATGTGTTCTTGGGGACCTTCAATGCTGCAGAAATGTGTTGGTACCCTTCCCCAGATCTGTGCCTCGACACAATCCTATCTCGGAGCTCTACGGACAATTCCTTCGACCTCATGGCTTGGTTTTTGCTCTGACTGTCAACTGTGGGACCTTATATAGACAGGTGTGTGCCTTTCCAAATCATGTCCAATCAATTGAATTTACCACAGGTGGACTCTAATCAAGTTGTAGAAACATCAATGGAAACAGGATGCACCTGAGCTCAATTTCGAGTCTCATAGCAAAGTGTCTGAGTACTTATGTAAAGAAGGTATTTTCTGTTTTATATTTTTAATACATTTGCGAAAATGTATAAAAAACAGTTTTTGCCTTGTCATTATGGGGTATTGTGTGTAAAATGTTTTATTTAATACATTTTAGAATAAGGCTGTAACGTATCAAAATGTGGAAAAAGTCAAGGGGTCTGAATACTTTCCGAAGGCACTATGTCTATGATTTATTTCTGCATTTCTTGTATCCAGTTATCTGTATCTATGTTCACTGAAAGCCTAATCAGATTTCCTTATGTTCAAGTTCAATTGTCTTTGTCTAGCTACACTGGTCATAAAAATGGCATAACACTAATCATTCATACCTTAATGCAGTGGTATTCAAAGTTGGGGTCAAGACCCTGGGGAATTGCAGTGGGGTCGCCAAAATATAAAAATAACAAATACATTGTTGTGTAATTCAGGATAGGCAGGCAAGCATGATAACGGTTTGTGCCAAGACTATGTAAAGCCAGGCTGCCTTTCTCCTTCCCTTGTGCCCTACCGGCAAGCTAGTCAGTCTTGAATCATTCAAAGCACTGGAAACTGATTTCAATCCCCATTCTGGAATTGGAAATAGAGATTTTCATAGCTCTTGAATTTGAAATTACAATTTTCAAAATGAACTCATCCCCTACAAGGGCCAAGGGGGAAGATAGATAGATAGATAGATAGATAGATAGATAGATAGATAGATAGATAGATAGATAGATAGATAGATAGATAGATAGATAGATAGATAGA
Source organism: Thymallus thymallus (assembly GCA_023634145.1). Lineage (NCBI taxonomy): Eukaryota > Metazoa > Chordata > Actinopteri > Salmoniformes > Salmonidae > Thymallus > Thymallus thymallus. The sequence goes on along the minus strand of CM042413.1, from coordinate 36,268,970 downwards.
TAGATAGATAGATAGATAGATAGATAGATAGATAGATAGATAGATAGATAGATAGATAGATAGATAGATAGATAGATAGATAGATAGATAGATAGATAGATAGATAGATAGATAGATAGATAGATAGATATATAGATAGATAGATAGATAGATAGATAGATAGATAGATAGATAGATAGATAGATAGATAGGCACTTAATTGATCCCTGAAGGGACATTTCTTAACATGCACTGTTAAGGATATTAGACATGGTAAGTAAGGGCCAAGCGGGGTATGATATTATAGTTCTGGTTACCATCTGCATTCTGACACCTCCCCAATGAACCAGACTGCTCTATGCTGGTATCAAATGTTTGTGATCAGGCCTATAGTCTTTCCCATGTTCATTGCATTTGTAACCATTGTACTGAACGGGGACCTCCAGCATGCAGAGCCTTGGTTGTGAACGTTTATGATGTCCAGGAAAATGGGCTCACAGCACAGGGGATCTGCATTCAAATAAATAAAATAAAACTTGATAGGGTCAGAGGTCAAAGGTTACAGGACCGAGGTGCGATGACCACACCTAAGTAGGAGCTGCTCTTTATTGAAATGTAATTCTTTCCGCAGTGTGGCCCTCTCGCTTCTCGCCAAGCACCCACTGGGTTCCCAGTGTTCCCAATGCTGGCAAGTGATTGGAAAAAAAAGAAGATTGAAAAGATTTGGTCTCCTTTGTCAACATCAAACTCAAAATGGAGGTTTAAGGGAGGGGGAGTTGTGCAATGCTATACTACACCAAATATTCAACCAATGATATACTACACCAAATATTCAAAAAATGATATACATTTGAAGTCGGAAGTTTACATACACCTTAGCCAAATACATTTAAACTCAGTTTTTCACAATTCCTGACATTTAATCCCAGTAAAGATTCCCTGTCTTAGGTAAGTTAGGATCACCACTTTATTTTGAGAATGTGAAATGTCAGAATAATAGTAGAGAGAATCATTTATTTCAGCTTTTATTTCTTTCATCACATTCCCAGTGGGTCAGAAGTTTTCATACACTCAATTAGTATTTGGTAGCATTGCCTTTAAATTGTTTAATTTGGGTCAAACGTTTTGGGTAGCCTTCCACAAACTTCCCACAATAAGTTGGGTGAATTTTGGCCTATTCCTCCTGACAGAACTGGTGTAACTGAGTCAGGTTTGTAGGCCTCCTTGCTCGCACACGCTTTTTCAGTTCTGGCCACATATTTTCTATAGATTTGAGGTCAGGGATTTGATGGCCACTCCAATACCTTGACTTTGTTGTCCTTAAGCCATTAAGCTATTTTGTGAAGTGCACACCCACAACATGATGCTGCCACCCCCGTGCTTCACGGTTGGGATGGTGTTCTTCGGCTTGCAAGCCTCCCCCTTTTTCCTCCAAACATAATATTGGTCATTATGGCCAAACAGTTCTATTTTTGTTTCATCAGACCAGAGGACATTTCTCCAAAAAGTACGATCTTTGTCCCCATGTGCAGTTGCAAACCGTAGGCTTTTTTATGGTGGTTTTGGAGCAGTGGCTTCTTCCTTGCTGAGCAGCCTTTCAGGTTATGTCGACATAGGACTCGTTTTACTGTGGATATGGATACTTTTGTACCTGTTTCTCCCAGCATCTTCACAAGGTCCTTTGCTGTTGTTCTGGGATTGATTTGCACTTTTCGCACCAAAGTACGTTCATCTCTAGGAGACAGAACGCGTCTCCTTCCTGAGCGGTATGACGGCTGCGTGGTCCCATGTTGTTTACACTTGCGTTCTATTGTTTGTACAGATGAACGTGGTGCCTTCAGGCATTTGGAAATTGCTCCCAAGGATGAACCTTGTGGAGGACTATAATTTTGGCTGATACCATGATGTCGAGCAAAGAGGCACTGAGTTTGAAGGTAGGCCTTGAAATACATCCACAGGTATACCTCCAATTGACTCAAATGATGTCAATTAGCCTATCAGAAGCTTCTAAAGCCATGACATCATTTTCTGGAATTTTCCAATCTGTTTAAAGGCACAGTCAACTTAGTGTATGTAAACTTCTGACCCACTGGAATTGTGATCTAGTGAATTATAAGTGAAATAATCCGTCTGTAAACAATTGTTGGAAGAATGACTTGTGTCATGCACAAAGTAGATGTCCTAACCGACTTGCCAAAACTATAGATTGTTAACATGAAATCTGTGGAGTGGTTGAAAAACGAGTTTTAATGACTTCAACCTAAGTGTATGTAGACTTCAACTGTACTACACCAAATATTCAACCAAGAGCTACTATGTGGTGATCCTTCCACGCACGCCAAACTACAAGTCAATTAAGGTGTGCGGTGTGTCATTGCATTTTAACACCCCTCTAAAAATATATTGGTCAATATTTCCAAAGCACGATCAGTGTATCATCAATATCAATAAATAATAGTGACAGTTTATCAGTCAGACAAGTTACTTTGGAGAATTTCAGTGGAAAGAAACTAGCCTGGTTTGTAGGCTATACACAAAGAGACTGCAGAACAGTGACATGTTAATTACCAATGGTATGTGTTTGAGAGAAGAAAAGTAGAAATAAATGAGAGCATAATTCACATTTGCATTGGGGTTTTAGAAATGATTTATGTGGCAACAAATAATTCCACATACATATGTTTAAACTGTAACAGTTGTCACCACTGAAGTTGTCGAGTGCTTGTATTTACAGAAAAAAAGTGACTATAGTTCATGTGTGTTACACTTTGATATTTGTTCCTTTTTATTCCTACCCATAGGGTAATAGGTCCACAGTAGCTTTGAGTGCGTTATAAAACACACTAAACTAGGTTAATGTTTCCTTGACTATATCCACACAAAAAAAAGAAAACCAAATACCTCCTCCCACAAATACAGCAACAGAGCTTGTGACACAGCATACAAATAATCTGGCTGAGGCATAGCACTCGATCATTAAAAAAAACTATTCATGTGAAACTGACAAGCTAATAAAGGCTCTCCACGTGTAGCTTTGTCTCAGCCATAAAATTCTTTCTGTTTTTTGGCTGTATGCCGATTGACGTGATGAAACATTAAGGCAATCCATCCTGGGTTTTATTCATTAGGCACCAAACAGAAGAAAACAGACTGAAACAGGGAGCGACAACCTTTACATGTCAAATAAGAAACATTCATGTTCATTTTCCGTTGCAAAATGTATTGCTACGGTGTGCCCTAATGAATATGACACTGGTTCTGCAGCAGGCTAGCACGTCTTCTGGACAATGTCTGACAGGCCTACTCTGAGTAAGTGTTGACCAAGAGAAAACAGCATGCGTCGTTAAGAGACTGTACTGATGTCAGCCACAGTATACAACGTAAACAGAGTCGCATACATTAGTGGCTCAGTACAGGGAGGGAGGATGCCGGGCAGGGATGGGTGTTCATTAATTGAAAAGGCACAGTTGGGCAGTCACACTGCACACTTCCACATGTGAGATTCTTCCGACTGCCTCTGTTTCTATAATCCCAAAGGGTTTGCACAGCCATTTTCTGCAAACAACAAACAGCACCACCATTGAGGCAATTGCTGCCCTCAACAAACTAGGCCTACGCCACAGTATTCTGATTGTGTAATGTGATAAGAAGTTCTGATTCTTGGTTGTCTGTGCTGTGGCCTGCGGGTCAAGGTAACAAGGTTACCCAGTGTTGCCACTCTCCAGCCTCTCTCCCCTACCATTACACTGATACTCCTGATTAGGTGCCTCTAGGTCGTGTTGGGGAAAGGCAGTGGGACGTTTGCATCCATAGGCTTGGCAGGCTGCATGGGCATGACTGTGCCCAGGACAGCTCCTCTCTCTGAGGGCTGAATAGGAAGCCTACTTGGCCCAGCCTGTGGTGGCCTCTCCATTGATGTAGGCGAAGCCGGGAAAGTGTTGTGAGTGTTCGTACTCAGAGTTCCTGTGAGGGGCCAGGGGGGAGTACATGTCTCCAGAGGCAGCATAGCGGGAGGAGTGCATAGGGGGACTGGTGTAACAGCTGTTTGCTGGGGAGACATCCGCCCACCGTGGGGCCACGGGCGTAGGGTGCAGCCGAGGAGCACCTCCCATCAAGCATGGCTCCATCCGAGACATCTGGCTATTGAGCGGGTACTGCCGAACAGAAGTGAATATTGGGTGTTAGGGTGATGGTATTATATGTAGCATGTATGTATCATATCTACAGCTGGGTTTTTCCCTGAATGCATGACCTAACACCAGCCCCTAGTTAGGCTATAGCTGAACTCCAGAGATCTTCCTGGTCACTTAAAACTACCAGACAAAACTCCTGGCCCTGATGTAATAATTGATGTGTAACAAATCCTTACCTTCTCTGTAACACTATGAGGTTAACAACTCACAATGAACTATGTAACTATGTAAGTTGTAAATGGTGGACATAAATAAGACACTTCCTGGAACTGTTGGGCTAGGATAAGTGGTCAGCCGGTAGTATTTTCGTTGCCCAGGGTGACCGACGACTAACAGCGCGGACAGAATAAGCTTCTCTTACAAAATATTTGGGACTGGTCGGGAAATCCAACAAAGTGTCCCATTCGTGTCATCTCTTTCCCTTCCTCTTGTGAGACCCTCTTAGACCCTCTCAGACAAAGCACACACATTGTGCCCGATTTAAGTTCAGAGCAGGGTGGAAAAAAGTAAAGTAAAACTCTTTCCTCTTTACTCCACTAAATATAAACACACAGGCAACAGTCAGTTCTATTATGAGGGATGGTGGCACGGAAAGAGGCCGTCATCACAGGTCAGGGAGCAGGATGGGTGGTTCAGCGACCTCTTGTTCACGTGCAGAAAAGAGACCATTGAAAAACAATATTTTAATAAACGCGCCCCTGCCCTGGTCTATGAGTTCTATGGAGAGATGAAGAGACAATTGAGTGGTGGGAAGGGGACGCACAGCTGGAGCACAGAGAAGGGCCCCTCTGGGCTGGGTCCCGGGACCCCGGCCAGATCACCTCTCACTGTCTGCTGCTTCCGCTAGTGTGGAGAGGAGAGGAGAGGAGAGGAGAGGAGAGGAGAGGAGAGGAGAGGAGAGGAGAGGAGAGGAGAGGAGAGGAGAGGAGAGGAGAGGAGAGGAGAGGAGAGGAGAGGAGAGGAGAGGAGGCCCAGCTGATCTCCTCCCACTACAAAGACAGGGAGGCTGGAGGGCCCTTTAAAGGAAATTACCATTAGAAGGGTCAACTCACACCATTCGCTGCATAACAGTGTATGAGCTCCACCACCACCATCCTGCTGCTGCACCCCTCCTCCTCTCGCCCACTCTTACTCATTTTCTTTTTTCTTCTGTTGACCCTTGCTTAGTCTCTCTCTCTTTCATTCTATCTTTCTCTCACCCGCAGCAGGGTAAATGTTCTCCTGGCTCTAACTAACCACTCTTGGTGCCACCCCAGTTCTCTCTCTCTATTTCCCTCTCTCCCCCAGAGCATGCCACACTGTTGGCAGCAACAATATAGAATGTGTTTTGCATACTAACGAGCCCCGTTCTCCTTTTCACTTCCTGTTCATATTAACATTCCTCTCTGATTTACTGCCTGTGTAAAATTCAACCTTACAAAAGCTAGGATGGAATTTATACTCCGCCTACAACCCAATCGGGAATAAACTATCACTCTTCGGTATTATATAGGAGGTGGATAGATATGAGAGGGAGGTCGTTATAATGGCATGTTGAAGAAAAAGAAACAAGAACCAACGTTAAAAACATTCATAGCTTAGTATGCCTTCTGATTCACTCTGCCTGATTCAAAGCCTAATATTTCATTGGTTCTTGCGCTTCTGTAATTATGTACTATGGTGATTAGGTGATTTCCAGGCTTTCTATAACACACATAACCCAGCAGTCTCATTTTTAACAGTCTCTTTGTAATGGATTTGATACAGTGTGGCACTGCCTTTCTTCCTGCTCTGCTCTGACGTCAATTAAATACCATGGAGTCCACTCTAGGACCCAAGCCAAGAACAACTATTGTCACCAACAAAGTCTTGCAGGTGTGGTGAACAGTGTGAAAAGCGGGAATTGTAGACTCTGTGGCTAAATGTCACCATCATCAAACAGGCCATAAAGATACACAGTAGGTTGTAAGTTTGACAGGGGGCCTTAATGTGTTAAGTAAATATAAAGCCAATCTCAGCATCCAGAACCAAATCTCTTGTGTGCTCTGAGAGACTAATATAAAGCTAATGTAAGCAAACACTTTTCGACTAGATGTGCGTAGTATAATGTCACTGAAATCTCCACTGTGATTCCATCCAGTACACCATTAGTAGATCCTCAGGTGAATGTACAGTAGGTGCTATGGCCTGATTTGTGATTGGGAGTCCAAGTTGGGACTGACCTGTGCAGAGGTGCGGTGGTAGGTGGGATAGGGTAGGGGGGCAGGGATGCCCGGTTCATGGGCCAGACTGGGGTACTGGCTCTGGATGGAGTGTGGGTGCTGGTTGGAGTAGCTCCCGTAGTTATAGCTCCCAGTGAACCTGGAGAGAGCGCACAAAAACAGGTCAATATCATGTATCTAGTTGGTAGAGCATAATGCTAGCAACGCCAGTGTTGTGGGTTTGACCCGTATGAAAATGTATACACTCACTACCGTAAGTCACTCTGGATAAGAGTGTCTGCTAAATTACAAAATATTGCATGTAGTACTTTAAATGTCTTCTGTCTATTTTTGAGTAATAAATCAGATAGAGTGCCTTCAGAAAGTATTCATACCCCTTGACTTATTCCACATTTTGTTGTGTTATTTATATATATATATATTTTTTCTACACAAAATACCCCATAATGACAAAGTGAAAACATGTTTGTAGAAATGTTTGCAAATTTATTGAAATATCTCATTCACAAGTATTCACACAGGTGTTACAATCACCTTTGGCAGCAAATACAGCTGTGAGCCTTTTTGGGTAAATCTCTAAGAGCTTTGCACACCTGGATTGTAAAATATTTGCACATTATTATAATTTGTTAAATCTTCAGGCTCCATCAATATGGTTGCTAGACAGCTATTTTCAAGTCTTGCCATAGATTTTCAAGCCGATTTAAGTAAACAGAAGAAAACTTTAACTTGGCCACCCAGGAACATTCAATGTGGTTTTGGTAAGCAACTTCAGTGTATATTTTGCCTTGTGTTTTATATTATTGTCCAGCTGAAAGGTGAATTTGTCTGTCAGTGTCTGTTGAAAATCAGACTGAACTCCTCTAGGATTTTGCCTGTGCTTAGCTCCTTTCCATTTCTTTTTATCCTAAAAAACTCCCTAATCCTTTCTGATGACAAGCATATCCATAACATGACGCAGCCACCACCATGCATTTTTTTCCTTTTTGCAAACCGGATGCTTGTTTTGGAATATTTTATTCTGTACAGGCATACTTCTTTTCACTCTGTCATTTAGGTTAGTATTGTGGAGTAACTATAATGTTGTTGATCCATCCTCAGTTTTCTCCTATCACAGCCATTAAACTCTTTAGCTGTTTAAAGTCACCATTGACCTCATGGTGAAATCCCTGAGCGGTTTCCTCCCTCTCCGACAACTGAGTTAGGAGCGACACATGTATCTTTGTAGTGACTGGGTGTATTGATACACCATCCAAAGTGTAATTAATAACTTCACCATGCTCAAAGGGATATTCAATGTCTGCTTTTTAAAAAAGACTTTCACATCTACCAATAAGTCCTCTTCTTTGCGAGGCATTGGAAACCTCCCTGGTCTTTGTGGTTTAATCTGTGTTTGAAATTCACTGCTCGACTGAGGGACCTTACAGATAATTGTTTGTGTGGGGTACAGAGATGATGTAGTAATTATTCTGTGACTGTGACATTTCTACTCCTGAACTTATTTAGGCTTGCCATAAAAAAGGGGGTTGAATACAATTCAGCTTTTCATTTTTTATTAATTTGTAAACATTTCTACAAACATAATTCCACTTTGACATTATGGGGCATTGTGTGTAGGCCAGTGACACAACATCTCCATTTAATCAACCTCTATGAGAGCTCATAATCCCCCTATGAGAGTTCATAATCTCCCTATGAGAGCTCTTAACCCCATATGACAGCTCATAACCCCTCTATGACATCTTATACCCCCATGTCAGTTCATAATCCTGCTATGAGAGCTCATAACCCCCCTATGAGAGCTCACCCGTGCTCGTCCCTGTTGGTGTAGACTGGCAGTCGATGGGCGGAGGAGGGAGGGGGCACGGGTGCACCGCTGCGCATGCAGGGCTGCTGCTGTCCGCCCTCAGGAGGAGTGCCACCTGACGTTGTCACTGTGTACGTAAGGGACCAGGTATATGACTGAACAGCGCCTGGCACACACACGTAACACATACACACACAGAAACAAAGGGATTGGCACAGAGGAATCTACCATGCCGTGACCCTTAGAAACCAACCCAATGCATGAGCACAGGCAGGATAGGCTAATTCTAATAAACCATTCTTTTCAACTGTCATGTATTAATTAATGTATATTATGTCGGACATGATCATAACATTACCTACAGAACATGACCACAGACGAGTGACATTGCTTCTATTGTAGCTCCAGTATAGTAATAGCTCTATATCCTAAATAAAACTCCCCACTTACAGGTTCCCTCCCCAGTTCCCCAGTGTTGCTGTCTGTCTCTCTCACCTGTGGTGGCTGTGGCCCCTGTGTACTCTGGGGACTGAGCAGCGGTGGGGGAGCTGGCGGCTGGGACCCCCACTGAGGTGACAGACTTGGCCGGGGAGAAGGGCCCTGTGGACGAGGAGGTGGGCGTGGTCTCTGTCAGCATCATCTCTTCCTCTTGCTCGGCTATAAAAAGGGGTCAGAGGTCAAGAAACCTTTAGAGAGACAGGAGGTTCTATGTACCCAAGAGTTAGTGTACTAAACAGCATTCAATATTAGTATTTTAAATATACACATTTTTGAAGTTGTTGAAATGCATTTGTGGTTGCTGCAGCAACAATACTGCTGGTAGCAGGAAAGGTAATTCCAAAGTCCTATACAGTAGTAGTAGTAATAATAGTAGTAGTAATAGTAGTTGTAGTAATAGTAGAAATATTAATAGTAGTAGTAGTAGTAATAGAAGTAGTAGTAGTAGTAGTAGTAATTGTAGTTGTTGTGATTGTAGTAACACTAATTGTTGCAGTAGTAATGCAGTGCTCTAGTAACAGCGTTGAAAGCAGCTCCAGTAGTAGTAGTTGACAGGGTGGTGGTCTAACCTGTGCTGCCCTCTGCCTTCATGGACCTCATGAGCTCGTTGGCCCTCTCCTGGCAGTGTAGGGACTCCAGCAGGTACAGCACATAGTCATCAAACATCAGGTGGATCAGGTGGAACGAGCCTACACACCAGAAGAAAGAAAAAGACAGAGAGTGAGAGAGACAGAGAGAGAGAGAGAGAGAGAGAGAGAGAGAGAGTGAGAGACAGACAGAGACAGAGACAGAGAGAGAGAGAGAGAGAGAGAGAGAGAGAGAGAGAGAGAGAGAGAGAGAGAGAGAGAGAGAGAGAGAGAGAGAGAGAGAGAGAGAGAGAGAGAGGGAGGGAGACTAAGGAAACAGTTCATGTGCCAGGATGGATTTTAAAGGGATGTAATGAGCTACATAAAGTTCAAATGAAGATTCTAAGATGTGCAGTGTATTTGAGTGTTGTCTGTGCTCGGGGGCCTAGAAATCATCCATTCAAAGCTATGAACATACACTTATACATTTGAAAACACCATTTACAAAAACAGGCTGAACGATCAGACTGTGTGTTTCATTACTAATCCTTCCAAACATCTGACAGACTGCATCATAGCAGCACACTAAACTCAACAGGCAGTATAAGGGAGCAGAACGACTGGGCGGTAATTGCCATTAAAAGAGTCAGGGCGGCTATTTTTTTGTTTCCTGGTACAAATTCCTTGCCCCAAATATGACGGCCGACCCCTGGGTTGGGTATGGGAGATGACTGAGACTGTGGCTGGGGAAGGAAAGGAGCGTGACACAATCGTGACATTGTGCTGGTCACTCCAGCCACCGTGCGCATAATAAACACCAGCGGCTTTTCAGTGAACAGAGGAGTGCAATACTGCCTGGTCATAAAATGGAAAAGACAGAAAAACACATTGGGGAAGAGAGGAAGGGGTGGTAGCCATTGTTCATTTGCTGTTTTCACACAGAGAGCTGCTTTATCAAAACATTGCAACCAGCTGTGGCTTTGATATTCAAAGACAAGCTGTAAGGGGAGAGGAGAGGAGGGGGAAGGGAAGCCATTTTCTTTTCTTTGTTTTTACAGCCCCTATCTCTTTCAGTGCCTTGGTCATGCACCGCTCGCTAGTAAAGTAAAGGCTAGCGGGCCATACCAGCATGGCAGCCATCTTACTACCACGCTTTCCCCCTGTTTTGGATTGGGAGAACATCGGAAGGCCATTCTCTGCTGAGTCTGCAAACAACTTTCCTTATTCCTATTTCCCAAAAATGGGGGCATTTGGGGCAATGCTCTGGATAATCTATGTGTTCTTCACAAATTATTTTGCTTACTTAGACCAAAACTTGAACTAGGCAACTTCTGTCTGACACTAGTGACACCAGCAATATGGTTCAATAACGTTACATAACCACATAAAACAATTTTCCTTGTGTCGGCTAATACCTGCCCCAGCTCAATGCTAGATCCAACCACTCACCGAAGCTAGGTGCACTGTGGAGGGTCATATCCCGGATGACTCGGGTCCCGAAGCACGACCACATGAGCAAGAACTGTTGGGCCACCTTCTTCAGGCACCCGGGCCTCTTTCCTGCCACCTTAAGGAGATATTCCATGAGAAAAGAGGGGGAAGGGAAGGGAAGAGTTGGGGAGGGAGGGGGTAGAGAATTAACCCCTGGGTACGTATTGGGGCTTAACCCTCAGGAACGAAAAACATGTCAACAAGTCAACTATTTAATTTGCCCCTGGGGACACGCCTTCTCATGGAACCATTGTCTGGGGAGTCGGTGACGTTGCCAGGGCAACCACGTTTTACAAGCCCATATCTGGAGCATAATGGCCGCAAATGGGAGCCATGAAGACAGCATTAACTAGGATGGCAGCTCGAGTGGCTCTGCGTCAGCAAGTCATGGAGAGACGGATGCCATTAAAATGCATGGTTCTTTTTGTGAAGGGCCATAATCCTTACCGATTTGCTGTACAAATATACTTCAACAATAAAATAACACATGAACAGTCCAGAATGGCCTTGGTAAATGCAATACAAACATCACTGTGGAACATTTTAGGGTGCAATTGAAAAAAAATATATAGTTTCATTTATGATCAGCATACAGCACATGCCTAAAGATAATGGCTGGAAGTTTTCTAATTATATATCCTAGATGTTAAAAGGGTTTAATATACAGTACCAGTCAAAAGTTTGGACACACCTACTCATTTTAGGGGTTTTCATTATTTTTTACTATTTTCTACATTGTAGAATAATAGTGAAGACATCAAACCATGAAATAACACATATGGAATCATGTAGTAACCAAAAAAGTGTTAAACAAATCAAAATAAATTTTATATTTGAGATTTTTCAAAGTAGCCACCCTTTGTCTTGATGACAGATTTGCACACTCTTGGCATTCTCTCAACCAGCTTCATGAGGTAGTCACCTGGAATGCATTTCAATTAACAGGTGGAATTTCTTTCCCTCTTAATGCGTTTGAGCCAATCAGTTGTGTTGTGACAAGGTAGGGGTGGTATACAGAAGATAGCCCTATTTGGTATAAGACCAAGTCCATATTATGGCAAGAACAGCTTAAATAAGCAAAGAGAAACCGGAAAGTTTCTTCAAGTGCAGTCACAAAAACCATCAAGGGCTATGATGAAACTGGCTGTCATGAGGACCGCCACAGGAAAGGAAGACCCAGAGTTACCCCTGCTGCAGAGGATAAGTTCATTAGAGTTAACTGTACCTCAGATTGCAGCCCAAATAAATGTTTCACAGAGTTCAAGTAACAGACACATCTCAACATCAACTGTTAAGAGGAGATTGCCTGAATCAGGCCTTTATGGTCAATTGCTGCAAAGAAACCACTACTAAAGGACACCAATAAAAATAAGAGACTTGCCTGGGTCAAGAAACACGAGCAATGGACATTAGACCAGTGGAAATCTGTCCTTTGGTCTGATGAGTCCAAATTTGCGATTTTTGGTTCCAACCACTGTGTCTTTGTGAGATGCAGATTAGATGATCAGATGATCTCTGCATGTGTGGTTCCCACCGTGAAGCATGGAGGAGGAGGTGTGATGGTGTGGGGGTGCTTTGCTGGTGTCAGTGATTTATTTAGAATTCAAGGCACACTTAACCAGCATGGCTACCACAGCATTCTGCAGCGATACGCCATCCCATCTGGTTTGCACTTAGTGGGACTATCATTTGATTTTCAACAGGACAATGACCAACACACCTCCAGGCTGTGTAAGGGCTATTTGACCAAGAAGGAGAGTGATGGAGTGCTGCCAGATGACCTGGCTTCCACAATCACCCAACCTCAACCCAATTGAGATGGTTTGGGATGAGTTGGACCGCAGAGTGAAGGAAAAGCAGCCAACAAGTGCTCAGCATATGTGGGAACTCCTTCAAGACTGTTGAAAAAGCATTCCAGGTGAAGCTGGTTGAGAGAATGCCAAGAGTGCGCAAAGCTGTCATAAAGGCAAAGGGTGGCTACTTTGAAGAATCTCAAATATATTTTAATGTATTTAACACTTTTTGGTTACTACATGATTCCATATGTATTATTTCATAGTTTTGATGTCTTCACTATTATTCTACAATGTAGAAAATAGTAAAAATAAAGAAAAACCCTTGAATGAGTAGGTGTATCCAAATTTTTGACTGGTACTGTATATTAAGTATTTACATCCTCAACTGACCTTGACAACACAGCGGTCCACCATGGAGTCCAGCCACTCGATGTAGGCCTCTATAGGAGACTGCTCCTCCAACAGATGGTCAAACTCCTGGTACACTGAGAGAGGAAGGAGACGAGAGCTGCATTTAGCCACAGTTTGTCAACCCATAGCGGAGGGTGGCAGGTAGCCTAGTGGTTAGAGCGTTGGACCAGTAACCGAAAAGTCGCTGGTTCAAATACCTGAGCTGACAAGGTGATGTGTCCTTGAGCAAGGCACTTAACCCTCATTTGCTCCAGGGGCTGACCTTGTAGATAGGCCGTAATTGTAAATAATAATTTGTTCTTAACTGACTTGCCTAGTTAAATAAATAAAAATAGCCTATGTCATCCTTCAGGGGACATATCTTTGTACCTGGTGGAGAAAGCCCCATCCTTGTCTTGACAGATAGCAATTTAGATCAAATGAAGTGGTTGAATAATTGTAGTGTGTGGCCTAAAGTACCACGGGGTGTTTCAGAGCAGAGTCAACTTGCTTAACCTTTTAGCCTCCATCATTAAGGCTGGACTTTCCTGGCCGTGGGAATGATTGTCCAATGGCTGACATCTACTGTGTGTTATTGGCGGCTGTGTGTGTGGGAGTGAAATGCAATTCTCGCCTACAATGCTATGAATGAGTTAAGTTAAGTGTATTGGGTTGTTTGGAATGTGGATTCTAGGCTTTGGGACTAAATGTAACTTAATGTGAGTGCTACTACAGGGATTGTGTGTTTGTGTGCGTCTGTGCCCTTACAGTGAATGATGAGCCGCCGGTGCTCCTCCCATGTGTCCTCCATGGTGTAAAGTGTCTGCTTGGTGATGCTGTTAAGGTCCACGTTCCGCCAGTCCTCCATCATTTGAATGGTGATGTCTGCACTGTGGATCACCGTCCGAGACGCCTGCCCAGAGACACATCAACAACATGCACATTATTAGATAGCGATACACACTGCATATACCTTTATCAGTCATATCCTCATATGGATTTCATCACATTTATACAGTGAAATAGCTTTTTTGTTTATTTATTTATTTGTTATTTAACCTTTATTTAACTAGGCAAGTCAGCTACCTGACATAGATGGTTCAAAGATGTCTGCCGCTTGAGAACCTGAGAAAATCTTCTAGATACTGTGGATAAAAAGGGAGAGGAAATATTAACTGTTATGTTTTTAAAATAAATTTCCCCTCAGGGATCAATAAAGTACCTATCTATCTACCATTCTACAGTTTAACATTTGCTTATTAAAACCTGTTTCTAAAATTGGTGCATTCTCCATTTTCCAAGACTGAGTATATCACTGTTGTCATGACATCAGGAGAGTAAAGACTGCATTTTTCAATGCAGACACCTACATTCGAATTTGATATTCCTCAGGTTTTCAGGCAGGTCGTGAAGTGCTACTTTAAGCCACTCGTCCAGCTGTTTGGCAAACTTCCGGATCACCTGGGTCAAACTGGAATAAATCTACATTACATCACAAATAACCAAGGTTGTATAACACAAAGGTAAATGTCAAGTTTTCCTCATAGTCCTTTATCTTTATAGAGGCTGTAACTCAGTACATAGGGTTGTCATTTCAGTCTTTTTAAACAAACAATATGCACGTCAAATATGTTAAGAACCATTATGTGGACTCATGAACTGCCAGTCTTTGCATTTATAGCTCTGTCTATGAATTTGAGATGGAGTGAAGTCAGTTAAGAACAAATTCTTATTTACAATGACGGCCTACACCCACTCAGACGACACTGGGCCAATTGTGCACCGCCCTATGGGACTCCCAATCACGGCCGGTTGTGATACAATCTGGATTCGAACCAGGTTGTCTGTAGTGATGCCTCTAGCACTGAGACGCAGTGTCTTAGAACACTGCGCCACATGGAAGCCCAGTACACTAAACACACACTCACCTATCAGGCAGTGCTTGCAGGACGGTGGGCATAAGAACCCCAGAAATGGCCTTGTAAAGAATGGAGTCACAGACACCCACGATGTTGACCACAGTGGAGGAGCCCAGAACAGGGAGCATGTGGGGGGGCATACCCTGCCAAAAGTGCAACAGGAAGCTCTGGACCTGGAGACAACCAAGAGAGGAGGGTCATTCTCGCAACATCACGTGCAATACAACTTAAGAGACTAAAGACACTAACCCAACTTTTCTAAGGAGATACATTTAGATTAGAAGTAGTTTATTGTGACAGACTGGTAGCATAACAGATTTGGTCCAGTGTTCCGAGATTAGGTATGAACTAAACCGATTCTCATGAAAATGGTTCGTCTTCATTTGGAAGTCCAAGAACATTTAGCTCGTAATCTTTTTTGTGACCACATTCAACAAGATAGTCAGGATTTACAGTCCAAAAAACTAAAACACAAAGTCATGTTACATTTAATGGGACTGGTAAATAAAGGTGCAAAAGATGGACAGATATGAAAAGTGTATTGCCTCGTCAAAGTTTGCGCGTATTACTGTATCCAGTATTCTCTGGCAGTGAGTTCTGTACATCATGATGAACGTTGACACCTGTGGGAAAACATATAGAACACTGAGTATAAATGCACGGCAGTAACGCGGTCCAAGTCTGTATCACACTGCTACTTCAAGAACTTGGGACTATAAGGTTCCATCTGCATTTTTGTAAAAATGTTGCTATTGACATAGCCTTGTTCTGTTCGATGTGCTCTACCTATATAGTACTCTACATAACCCCAATTCATGTTGTTAAGATCATAAGAATACAAGATAAAATTGCTGCCACCATTCAAACCAAGGAGTATTCGGAACGTTAAAGGCAATTATCTCAGAATCATATTTTTGCAGATAGAACCCATAGTCCCAAGCTCTGTTTCATAGTGACATTCTTAGTGAATGACCAGAATGCTGCTTCAGTTAAGATACATTCTAATCTGGGAACTGGGTTCTACTGTCTACTGCACAGTATAATTGGTAGCTAGTGTTTTCAAGTGATATCGTACATGAATGGATTGATACGAAAAACAAGACAATAAATCCCATCCAAAAACATCGGCATCAATAAATACCTGCAACAGGTCACACACCAAAACTATGTTACATAAAACCGTCTTTAGAGATCAGCAACTCACAAACCATTGAAAATCATGGCCCCCTCATTTAAAACTAGACAGTTAGGGGCTGTCCTTTGTCCGCCGCTGGATCTTATTATCTCCCCACAAGATTAAGAGTTAGTGAGGAGCCAGCAGCATATAAATCCTCAAGGTCCTTCTTCTCTAAACTCAGAGTCAGTGAAGGTCCGGGGCAGATAAAAGGGGATAGCCAGAGGGGGCGAGAGGGGCGAGGGGTTGGTTAGATAAGGGAGGAGGGGGTTGTGTGTCTGGGACGTTTTAGAGTCCTGTTTACCTTCTCCTCTGGCAGGCTGGCAGGCAGATTTAAGTCTTTGACATTTGGAAAGTCTGGCAGGAGCGTCCCCAGTTTGGAGCGTGGTGAATACGCAACTGTCTGCTTGGTGACCTCCTTCTTGCCTGTTTCGTTCACCCACGCCGCCCCTTTCTTGGAGTACATCACGTCGTAGTACTGGGAGCTCTCCTTCACAGCGATGCCATAGTAGTGGTACCTATAGGGGATAGTTACAGTTAGAGAGGTGTATGAATGGAAAAGAAAGTTGCACATTCATCTCTCCTGGCTGTGGATTTACTTGACCAACATTTCAGCTAAGGACTCTTCATCAGGGTGTGAGACAGTGGATTGTCATCATGTGATTTTGAGACATGATGAAGAGGCTTGAAGTATCATTAATAGCAGGATCTCCACTAACACGACACTCCTCTTTCAATAATGACAAACGAAAATGAAAACCAATGTGCAGCAAGAAAGACAAGAAAGAAAGAAAAGTAGGAAACAACATTGACTTACTTGGACTGGCCCCTGGTCCCCAGTCTTCTTGTGGTCAGTTGTGGAAACTGTTGTCTAATAATCTGTTAGAATCAGAGAATTAGAATAAGTGTATCAGTGATTTTTTTCTCTGTGAGATTCTTCATGCTTTTGTATGTGTATATCCCCCATGTAAAGCACCTGTTGAAAATGTATTATCACTCTTGACAGTGCTATCATACTGTAGATGTAAGGGAGAGATACTGTACACTTAAAAGTCTACAATTATCTCAGCTAGCAGCTGAAGTAACTGCCCCATCCAGAATGATTTCTAACCATGTACAGCTCATACAGAATGACATGAAAATCCACATTGAACATATCAATGAATCAAGTGAAAGTAAGGTCTGTTCTAGACATGAAGACTTGTGAAGTTCCCAGAGTCTTAACCCCAGGGAGGTCTCCACTGACTGTGGGAGCAAAAGGCTTTGGGAGCCATCCATTTTTGACACGTTCAGGGATATTATTTTTCTACATTAAAAACCTCTCCAAAATATCTCCCTCTCCTCCTTCCTCCCCTCTCTTTCTTTCTTTTTGTCCATGAGATTGGCTCCTTGGTCCAGCTCCTGGTGCAGAAACTTTAGCAAACAGTGGAGCTTCCATTGTGCGGGATGAAAAAAGAGGCCAAGCTGTGAAGTTTCTGTCAGGCCCCGCTTGATAAATGAGCAGACAGGGAGGCAGGCGGGGCCCTCACTCGTTTTTTTGTCCCGAATCAATGAAGCCTTCCTAAAGGACACCCCACACTGCTCTAGCCACTGATCTAACATTCCGCAACATCTCACCCTTCCAAATTTCCTTTAATTACACATTAATCCAGGCCCCTTCTCTTTTTCAATATCCTCCGACAGGAGCTGGAGAGGGGTGGGGGACGGGGGGGTTGGGTCCGGGTGAGGAGGGGGCTGGGTCCGGGTGTTGGTGGTGGCTGGGAGTAGGTAGGTAAAGGGGCTTTTCTGGGTTGTGGGAACAGAGGCGAGCATGATTCTTCTAGCTGTGTAACCCGTCTAGTGGTTTTCAGGGGAACCAACAGTGGGTCGTTCCGTTGCTTCTGAATAACTACACGTGGATATTACTTTTCAAACACACTGTAACAAGCCATGAGACTGATCTACATGCATCAGTAGGCATACTTATCAATGCTATACTTATTTCTCCCTTTCATGTTTTACTATCCTGATAGATGGTAACCTTCCTATGCAGGTATAACATACTCCACCACAGGGACCATTTCATGTATTCTTTTTGTGAAGTATTATATTCACAAAATTAGTTTGGGCTCAATCAAACAGTTCCTCCTAAGTTTCCTGTTAAACTGGTCAGTAACTGTATCCTACCTTCCCAAAGCTGGCGGCGTTGACAGGCTGTGTGTCGTGCTTCTCACAGAAGTCCAGGTAGTGCATGTAGAGAGCACTGCGGGGGATACAAACCCCTTCTGCAATCTCATAGTTCTCCTCCAGCCTGTAGGTGAAAAGCAGACCTGTCAATCAATCCCCACAGAATAACATGGACACTTTACAGACCACAAAGACATCGCTAGACTGGCATCTACAGTATCTACCAGTACCAAAATAAACTTTCCCAGTTTACTCCAGTACTCATTCGGGCAGGGACAGGTTATTTACTAGTGGAAGAGGTTAGATAAATAATCTATCCTGAATTAGATTAGAGGAGCTACTATGTGAAAATATATATGTGGATTTATTTTATTCCATATACCATCTTGGAAAGGTGGAACTAAAACCACCAGTTCAGTGCATATGTCTCTACTGTATAGCCTAAATACCTCACAAAGCTAAGCATTACAACGTGAGAGACGAGCTTGGAAGTGCTAGAAAACACTTATCAATTGCTACCATAATAAACGTAAAATAGACGATAAATTGGGGAATATAAAGTTGTGATCAAGCACTCTTAGTAGTATACATTACATACAGTATGCTATAAAATTCAGTATGATAAAAAAGTTATTTTGAACATCTCATGAACATAAAAAGAACTGTGACATCTCTATTACTCAACAACTCTAAATACACCTGTATTTTTTGTGCAAAATAAAGCAAAGACTGTTCGTCATATTTCAGAGCAACGTAAAATACACATTTTTTTACAAGGATCATCAACATTATTGCCTCAAGCAATAAACCAAAATAAAGCAGGCCATTTCAAAAGTGAGTTGAAAATGGGAAGTTCCATCACTGCTGTTGAAGGGTGAAGGACTGTGTAATCCCTGGGGACCTACAACGCTCCTCTACATAATATTCCCATGGACTCAAGACTGTCTATGTAGAACAGGTATGTTTATCTAAATAGAAATCTTTGTGTCTGACAACAACACTACACAAACCAACACGTATCCACGAAAGTGGCATGAAAATCACTGATAAACACTAATTCAATCTCCACCCTTCAAAGAAATGACGGAAGAGACTGATCAAGTATTTTCACCAGTGTGGAATTTCTCTGTGAGGGAATGCAATATCAAATACAGACAACAAATTATTAAAAGAAGAATAATGTCTTGATATAGCCATCTTCCTGTTTTAACTGAGTCTAATGCATATGATTATCTTCTGAGCATAACAGGTGCAAATGCACAGGTCTCTGGTTCTATGAAGGTAATCAAATATTGCTATTTTGGTGAAAAATACTTTCTACTAAACCATCATTCCAGCCCAACAGCGGCCTGCCATGTCATATTTTAAATGTTAACTGTAAGTACCCTCACAATGCTCGCTAAAGTTGATAGTTCTCTTCTCAAAAGGTGCTGCTCAAAGGTACAATTATGTCCTTCATCTTTACATGACCAAACGACTGTAAACAGCAAACAATTTAAGACCAAAATAGGGATATGCACTTGTAAACTTTATAAACAAACAAAAAGCTAAATTGTAAATGCCCCAAATAAGGATTACAGCTCTAGAAAAAGAGCTTTAGGATTATGCAACATTATATAAACAGGTTGGGAAAGAGGTGAATTAACACCAACACTTACCATTGTAGGGTAGCTGGTGTTGAATGTGGTTTAGAAGCCCTGTTGTTTTCTTTCTCCTCATCTTTTACAGACAAAAAAGAAACGGTCAACTATTTCAAATCAATCTCTTCAATTAAGTAATGGACAAAGTAATATAACAAAATATTTTAAAAAAATAATCAATTGCTATGAATATAAAGAAAAATGAGATATTGTAAAATATTTGATCTAAACTGAACAGGGTTTGAAAAGATTGAAGTTTGATGCAGTACACAACAAATATATATAATTTCTCTCTTTATCCAAGTATTATATTGTGCAAAAATATTATGATTAATGTAAATCAGTGGATTATCAGGGACATTTTATTGACATGTTTTGTGATGCTTTATAAATAAAGGTGTGCTCTATTTGAACAAATTCCAATCATAGCTTACAAGTGCAAAACACTGACATTTGCCATATTTTGCGCATCAAGTCTATTATTGCGCACCTTATTACAGCAAATATCAATTATTTTGTTGATCATTAGCAGTCTTATTTTAGGCCTATGACAATAGATTATTTCAACATACATTTATCCTTTACTTTATGACTTGCAATAAAACAACATTAAAGCGTTACACGGTCACTGCTTACTTTCGTCATTGGACGTATTCCCCAGGGACGTGTGACTGGAATACCGCTTGCTCTCGCTCTCGTTGAGGCATCTTTCAATCCAGCTCTCTAGAAAAAGGCAAGATGGCCCACATATCAGAGAAAATCCTACAGGAATTTACAATTGTAGGTTGTATTTATGTGGCCCACATAAAGATGAATTCACATAGCCTATTTATTAATTTGGCTATAGGCCTATCAAAATATGGCGACAATTGCGTGGTGGTATGATTTGTCCAATATTTGGTTACTCTATTGACCCTAATCAATATAGGGCCCTATATTATTATTTTTTTAAAGAAGAAAAAAAAGTTGCCTAAATAAATCAAGATCTAACAATCAAATTTGGATAGGTTTATCAAAACTTTATTTTACTCAAGTTGCAACTGCAACAGGTGGCCTTTTTATAACTACATTTTGAGACAAATGTTGCCAAATGCAAAAAAATATGTGACAGCGCAATTCGACTATAATCGATTGTGGGGGTGTTAGCGCAGCTGTGTTTCTATTAGAAATGTTTTCACCAAAACGGCAGGAATCCTTCATTGTTCTTGGGGGGACTACAAGCGCGCACACTTGCCCCAATTGAGCCCGCGCTCATTGATAGAGTAGCCTCGCGAGCGACACAGAAGCCTTTGTCGCATTCTAATTTCTATTTAGAAATAGCTCAACTGGTGTCCTTTCTTGGGCCAGAAACACTTATATTTATCGTAGTCCTGTAGATCCTGTTTCCCGCACGGGCCATGACTACAATCACTATAGTAGCAGTTGCCAGGATTGACTGTTGGCAAGGCAACCTGTTCCATCTAATGATGTACAGGTTCCATCCCATCAGAAGGGGTTAGAGAAGAGGTCATGGAAATTGAAAAATGTTGAGACTCCAAACTTTTAGGATAAATGCATATTCAGCACCTTTTGGTTGATGAGTGGCATGCACAGTTAGAATAAATAGCCTAAAAGTTGGCTAGAATGCTTTATCTCATGAATAAAAGCAAAAGTGTAGTCTATGCCTAATTTATCAGCTCTGATCTTTGCAGGCCCTTATATTCAATAACCTAAGGCCAGGCATTGGGTTTTAATTGTAAGAACAGAAAATGATGGTAAGGCTACCTAACATTGTTTACAATCCACAAGTTGACGAAAGGACACACTGTCATCAGTTCCATATAGGCCTAAGTTTAACGGTATTATCAAATGAATAAACTACAATTCTAATCATTGTCATCATAGTCATTAGCCTGTTTAAAATTTAAATCATCAATTATTATTATTGGACCAATTATTACTATAAATTGCAATACATTATTAGGCAAACTTGTAACTTATTTCAATGTCTTGTGCACTAGCCTAGCTGATACTTCAAATAGGTTTCCCCAATCATTGATGAAGTTACTCCACTGAGGTGACAATAATTCTCCATTGTAGCACTTCTTCTTAGGTTGTAATTGAATAATTTGCCATGAGCACAGATAAGATAGAGTTCTAAATAACTGAATTAAATTCAATCAATGGGCGAAACTGATCTCTGATAATGTATTATAAGCATACTCTCTTTCATGTTAACCAACTCAACACCAGACAGTAAATTAGCATAAAGATAAGGGGGAAAAACTCCCTGATGAATATTCAATAAAGTAAAATAAATGAGCCTATAATAAAGTTATTAGGAAGAAAGTTAGATTGAGAGCCCAAGTTGAAAAACGCTTAGCTAAAGCAGCAACATTAATTACTTTACCGTAAATATGTTGTTTTTAATATTAAATAGAATTTACTTGCGTCATGTCGTGCAATTTTATCCTGCTTCCGGGCGACTGGCACCAGTGGACTGGCAGCTTATTTCCCCTCAGAAGTTGTTTACAAGAAGCAGGTGCATCACAGGCTACATGCACCTCGAAGGCTTGTAAGATTCTTTCACCCAAAGAGATAGCATTAGATTGCTGAATGTAGGTCTGTCTAATAGTAAAAATGACTGCTCCTTAATCAAGGTTGTGGCACAAATGAAAGGCCCTAATGTCATCCCATAATCAAACCATCCCTCAAAACCGTATTTTAGTTGATATAGATGTATCATTAATTAATGGTACAAAACCACAAGGCCACTTTTGTTGACATCTGAAGAAACCAAAATCGAACCCATGCAATGCCATGGTGAGTAATCCCTCACATTAACAATAAATGCATAAATCAACAGATCACTCAAAAACGTTCTCTAAAAT
The DNA here is from genome assembly GCA_023634145.1 of Thymallus thymallus. NCBI lineage: Eukaryota > Metazoa > Chordata > Actinopteri > Salmoniformes > Salmonidae > Thymallus > Thymallus thymallus. The sequence goes on along the minus strand of CM042413.1, from coordinate 36,246,280 downwards.
GGTTGTAGAGAAAGTCACAAATTCCCAGGGGCCCAGTTATAGTGATCCACAACAGAGTGGTTCCCTATGCATCCCGATAAGTCAACGCAAAGCTGCAGGGTTGCAGGACAGCAGGACCAACCTGTGGAATCCATATCAGGCTCCTCCAGCAGCCCACAATGCATCCTCTTCCCATCAATGGCAAACTGGCTCCTCCAAGAAAATGGCTCTGTGTACGGCTCCCCCTCCTCAATAGGTCTTCCCTTGTCTGGCTCTGCGTCCCCGTGACCACTGCCTATCCGTGGCAAGAGATGGTGAGGCTCTGGGCTCCGCCGAGAGAGGGGTGGTGTCGGTGGTGATGGTGAGGGGAGGTGGTGGGGGTGAGGGGAGAGGGGTAGAGACTCCAGAAATCCAGCGGGGGGGAGAGCCAGACCCGTCAAAATGTTTGCTGATGTTTCATGGGAAAGGGTCTGATTTTATAGCAGCCCTTATGGGGACATGTCATTGATAGGCTTGGAAGGCTGATGAATGGCCTCGAGTCAGATGGGGATGTGGCAAGGCTCACTGGAAGCCTTTTGTGGGGCTGTTTTGAATAAGAAAGGCTCCCTCCCCAAGAAAAAAAGAGGCTTAGATCTACGCAATCTTAGCACTGTGGCCTCCCCGTCTTCCATTATAGCATTTAATACGTTTTTATACCCCCATCACCACACACACCTCTCTTATTTAAAGTCCCAGCTCCTATTAACACTTGTTGGCCAGTTTCAGAACTTTTCTGATCTCTGTGTCTTCCTCCATTGGCCCTGGGAACTCCAACATGCCCACAGGAAACTACTTAGAGATAGTGCTACTTTAGATCGTATTTTTCCACACATTATGATCACTTTTTCATTTCAATACCTAATATTTGCTAAGATGCCTTTAAAAAAAATATTTGCCTATCGAAAACAATCGACATTTGGTCAGCTACACACTAGAAATTTGTCTGAAATGGCACAAGTGTGAATTTTTTTCAGTTTTCCATACTCCCTCTCTCCTTGAGGTAACCTTATTTTAGTGTGCCTCGGAAGAGAGTGCTGGCCACAAAGGGGGGAAGTAAAAGTGCAAAGCCTGAGGCTGGAGGCTCTGATGGAGTGCCTGTGAGCTGGAGAAGGGAAAGCTGTGATTAGAATATGAATGGAACCACAGGAGAGAGAGGGGAGAGGGGGAGGGAGAGAGGAGGAGAAAAGGGGATTATGGTTGAATTACTCACCACACCGTGGATGGCAGTGGAAGACTTTCCCCTCCTCTTCAGGGTTGCGAGTCCACAGGTGTGGGGTCACTGTCGGTGTCAGTGCTCCTACCATGAGTCCAGAACATTTGGGATAGAGCATGTGAGAGAATATGTGTGGTGTCCATGAGAGCACAGGTTATGTGGAAACTCACCAACCTGCAGTACAACACATTTCGCTACAAACGCAATAACATCTGCTAAACACATGTATGCGACCAATAAATTGACTATACTTATAGCTAGCTATGCAGGATATACAGTGCCTTCAGAAAGTATTTATATCATTTGACTTATTCCAAAAATATATATATTCTCACCCATCTACACACAATACAACATAATGACAAAGTGAAAACATGTTATTAAAAATGTTACTGAAAAATAAATTCAGAAATATCACACCCCTCAGTCAATACTTTGTAGAAACACCTTTGGCAGCAATTACAGCTTTGAGTCTTTCTGGATAAGTCTCTAAGCGCTTTCCAGACCTGGATTGTGCAACATTTGCCCATTATTCTTTTCAAAATTCTTCAAGCTCTGTCAAATTGGTCGTTGATCATTGCTAGACAACCATTTTCAGGTCTTGCCATAGATTTTCAAGTAGATTTGAAAACTGTAACTCGGCCACATTCACTGTCTTCTTGGTAAGCAAATCCAGTGTAGATTTGGCCTCGTGTTTTAGGTTATTGTCCTGCTGAAAAGTGAATTCATCTTCCAGTGTCTGTTGGAAAGCAGACTGAACCAGGTTCTTCTCTAGAATTTTGCCTGTGCTTAGTTCCCGTTTAATTTTTATCCTGAAAAACTCCCCAGTCCTTTATGATTACAAGCATACCCACAACATGCTGCAGCCACCACTATGCGTGCAAATATGGGGAGAGGTACTCAGTAAGGTGTTGTATTGAATTTTCCCTAAACATAACACTTCGGGGCGGCAAGTAGCCGAGTGGTTATAGTGTTGGGACCCTAACCAAAAGGTTGAATCCCCGAGCTGGCAAGGTAAAAAGCTGTCGTTCTTCCCCTGAACAAGGCAGTTAACCTAGGCAGTCATTGTAAATAAGAATTCGTTCTTAACTGACTTGCCTAGTTAAATAAAAGGTTAAATAAATAAATATTCAGGACAAAAAGTGAATTGCTTTGCCACATTTTCTGCAGTATTACTTTAGTGCCTTGTTGCAAATAGGATGCATGTTTTGGAATATTTTTATTCTGTACAGGCTTCCTTATTTTCACTCTGTCAATTAGGTTAGTATTGTGGAGTAACTACAATGTTGTTGCAATATTTTCATTTCACAGCTATTAAACTCTGTAACTGTTTTAAAGTCACCATTGGCCTCATGGTGAAATCCCTAAATGGTTTCCTTCCTCTCCGGCAAATGAGTTAGGAAGGACGCCTGTATCTTTGTAGTGACTGGGTGTATTGATACACCATCCAAAGTGTAATTAATAACTTCACCATGCTAGAAGGGATATTCAATGTCTGTTTTTTTTTTTTTACCCATCTGCCAAAGGTGCCCTTATCATATATCCTGATGCCTAGTCACCTTACCCCTATACACATCTACCTCGATCACTCCAGTATCCCTGCACATTGTAAATATGGTACAGGAACTGAATGCACCTGTATATAGAATGCTTACTTACTTTATCGTGTTCTTCTTTATTTCTTGTGTGTTTTTGTTCTACCTTATGTTATTTTTACATTGTTATTGTTGAACTCATAGTTGGGTTTAGAGCTTGCAAGGCATTTCACTGTACTTGTGCACATGACATTGAAACTTGAAAGTTCACTGAACATTTTTCGTACTCCATCAGACCTGTCACAACATTTTATCCGACATGTAGACTACTCGCATAAAAAGGTTGGATGGAAACCTGGTTTATTGAGAGATTATCTACTCGGTCGGCAGTCTGCCTGATGATAGAATAGTTACTGGACCAATAAGTCTGTAAATAACCCATTAGTAATAACCGCCTAATTAAGGTGTCGTCATGAGCCCGTACAAGGCTCCTGCATTGTCAGAACATCCTAACACATCCACATCAAACGGGCACAGAGAATCCCAGAGAGTTGATCACGGGAAGCTACGGCCCCAAACGAGGATTTAATAAATTTTGTAAAAAAAGAAAAAAGGGAGGCGGGGTCTTGTCTCCCCCTCCGCGGACATCCTTTCCCATCCTGCCCTTTACGGGCTCATTAGAGCCTCATTAGCTAGGACAGGTGCAGCCACCCACTCTACCCTCCTCCCTCGCAGTCCTAGTGATGTGCGCTGCTTTTGTCAAATCAAAGAGCTTAAATTCAACTTTTGTTAATGTATATTTCAACAATGTATCCAACAAACTATTTGAAAGGTCTTTCTGAGGTTCACAATAAAAACAAAGTGAAAAATTCATTTTAAATAATATTAGTTGTTTATTATGTACACAAGAGTCAAAAGTACAAATGTAGCTAAACATACATTCAAAACTCTTACGTTTTAGAAATATCAAAACAATCAAAAAATGTCAAACAAAAGCGAACCAAAAAATGTATTACAGTAGCCTATATTTTGCTGTTCTGCAAACAAAAACTGCTTTATGTATGCTTTTGGCATTAACTCATTTTCTGATATACTGTAGCCATTCCATTATTGTAACAGTGCTATAGTATTTCCTGCTTCATTATATTGACATTATATTGGATAGTCAATGCCTCGTTGTTGTCCTTCTCTCTCCTTTCTAGCTCCACCCTCCAACAGCCGTCTCTCTCTCTCTGTGTCGAACTCTATATCTGGTAGCAATATGCCTGGGGATGAGGTTACTCGTTGTAACGTGCTAGTTTGAGGCGGGGGATGATGTTCATGGACTGCAGCTCCTGGAAGAGCAGTTTGCAGGCGTAGGGTATCCGCAACGAGGACACGTGACAGGAGGACTTACAGTAGTGGCACCTGGAGACACACATCAAATACTTGATTGGTTGGAAGCACAGTTAAACCCGCAGCTACAACACAAAGAAACAGATACTTGGTATCAACGTCGATTCTGACTACTATTATAAGGTATGACAGAAGGACCAAAATGGAAACTCACCACCCGGAGTATCCCAGCAGGCCACACTGACCGCACACGTCCACCTCGAAGGCGTCGCTGGAGATCATGAGGCGCTCCAGCAGCAACATGCTGGCCCCGTAGCCAATCAGACAGTCACGCTCCATCTCCCCCAGACGTAGGCCTCCGTCTCTAGAGCGCCCCTCTGTGGGCTGTCTGGGGTGAACAGCAGCATGAGACAGGCAGGTAAGATAGGGTGGAAATCAGGTCAGGTATGGCTCAAGGATTACTTTCTGTACTTAGTGGACAAAAATTATTTTGAAGTTTCAATATGACACAATAGAGTACAACACTGTAATATTTGAAAAGAGAGGTATCTTACAAACACAGCCAAGTAGACTTTTTGGGGGCTATGGTATTATTACATCACCAACCATCTGAGAAAAGGTGCTAAAATGGCATCCTGTGTAAAAGTTTAACTTACCTGGTGAGCACAGCTCTGGGGCCACGGGCTCTGGCATGCATCTTGTCCAGCACCATGTGCTTTAGCTTCTGATAATACACTGGTCCAAAGTAGATATAGGCCTCAATTGGCTCTCTGAGGGAGAGAAGACAACCCATCATTGTCAATCCTGGTCCTGGGGACCCAAACGGGTTAGTTCAGTTTTTTTAGTTTTTGCCCTAGCACTCAGACACCTGATTGAAATCAAAGGCCTGATGAGATGACTAGTTGAATAAACTGTGAAAGGGAAAAAACTCAAATGTGCACCCGTTTGGGTCCCCAGGACAAGGATTGAGAAACACTGAGCTACAGAATGGCTATAATAACAGCAGTTTATTAGGTACACACATCTAGTACTGGGTCGGACCCCCCCCCTTTGCCTCCAGAACAGCCAGAATGGACACATTGCTCAATTGGTATCAAGGGACCTAACGTGTGCCAGTAAAACATTCCCCACACCATTACACCACCAGCCTGTACCGTTGACAACAGGCAGTATCGGGCCATGGACTCAAGCTGCTTATGCCAAATCTTGACTCTGCCATCAGCAATACGCAACAGGATCCGGCATTCGTCAGACCAAGTTATGTTTTTCCACTGCTCAATTGTCCAGTGTTGGTGATCGTGTGCCCATTGGAGCCGCTTCTTTTTGTTTTTAGCTGATAGAAGTGGAACCCGGTGTGGTCGTCTACTGCAACAGCTCATCCATGAAGAGGACCAACGAGTTGTGCGTTCTGAGATGCCGTTCTGCACACCACTGTTGTACTGCATCGTTATTTGTCTGTTTGTGGCCCGCCTGTTAGCTAGCACCATTCTTGCCATTCACCAATGAGCTGTTTTCCCCCACAGGACTGCTGCTGACTGGATGTTTTTTTGTTTGTAGCACCCTTGTCGGTAAACCATAGACACTGTCGTGCGGAAAAACCACAGGAGGTTGGCCGTTTCTGAGATACTGGAACTGGTGCGCCTGGCTCCGACAATCATACCACGCTCAAAGTCGCTTAGGTCACTCGTTTTGCCCATTATAACGATCAATCAAACAGTAACTGAATGCCTCGATGCCTGTCTGCCTGATTTATTTGGCAAGCCACGTCCACGTGACTCACTGTCTGTAGGAGCAAACCATTTTCATGAACGGGGTGGTGTGCCTAATAAAGTGTATAATACTGTTAAATCAGTGGATACAGAAGTCATGTTCGTAGCCATGCATTAATGCTCATACAGGATGTATACATTCATAAATACAACTAGACTGGTTATACCCGATTGAACAATGCACTCACCATTGTTTCATTTCTCATATCAAACAGTCCAATTTAACCAGGCTAACATACAACACTCATCCATTCATGTCTCCTACTCAAAACAATGTCTCTGTTTTTACCCAGTGATGCCCGAGGTGACGTAGTCCTTGCCCTGGTAGTTGTACCCATAGCGGATCAGGTCCTCGCACACGTCCTTTACCTTGCTGCCCCCGAAGGCCGTGCCATAGTGGAACTTCCCGTCCATCACCCCTGCTTTACCAGCCAACAGCTCAATCAGCTTCCCCACCTGGTGGAGGAGACAGGGTCCTATTCATTCAGGGCGAAAAACTGACTGAAACAGAGAGGGACTACCTGAACTTGTCCAATAAGAAATGCAAATGTTCTAAACATTTTGCTACAGTGTGACCTAATGAATACAACTTGTCTCATCACCATAATTTTAAGACCGCACATACATACATACAGGACAGACCATACATACATACATACATACAGGACAGACCATACATACAGGACAGACCATACATACAGGACAGACCATACATACAGGACAGACCATACATACAGGACAGACCATACATACAGGACAGACCATACATACAGGACAGACCATACATACAGGACAGACCATACATACAGGACAGACCATACATACAGGACAGACCATACATACATACATACATACATACATACATACATACATACATACATACATACATACATACATACATACATACATACATACATACATACATACATACATACATACATACATACATACATACATACATACATACATACATACATACATACATACATACATACATACATACATACATACATACATACATACATACATACATACATACATACATACATACATACATACATACATACATACATACATACATACATACATACATACATACATACATACATACATACATACATACATACATACATACATACATACATACATACATACATACATACAGTGGGGAGAACAAGTATTTGATACACTGCCGATTTTGCAGGTTTTCCCACTTAGAAAGCATGTAGAAGTCTGTAATTTTTATCATAGGTACTCTTCAACTGTGAGTGACGGGAAAACACATTGTATGATTTTTAAGTAATTAATTTGCATTTTATTGCATGACATAAGTATTTGATACATCAGAAAAGCAGAACTTAATATTTGGTACAGAAACCTGTTTGCAATTACAGAGATCATACGTTTCCTGTAGTTCTTGACCAGGTTTGCACACACTGCAGCAGGGATTTTGGCCCACTCCTCCATACAGACCTTCTCCAGATCCTTCAGGTTTCGGGGCTGTCGCTGGGCAGTACGGACTTTCAGCTCCCTCCAAAGATTTTCTATTGGGTTCAGGTCTGGAGACTGGCTAGGCCACTCCAGGACCTTGAGATGCTTCTTACGGAGCCACTCCTTAGTTGCCCTGGCTGTGTGTTTCGGGTCGTTGTCATGCTGGAAGACCCAGCCACGAACCATCTTCAACGCTCTTACTGAGGGAAGGAGGTTGTTGGCCAAGATCTCGCAATACATGGCCCCATCCATCCTCCCCTCAATACGGTGCAGTCGTCCTGTCCCCTTTGCAGAAAAGCATCCCCAAAGAATGATGTTTCCACCTCCATGCTTCACGGTTGGGATGGTGTTCTTGGGGTTGTACTCATCCTTCTTCTTCCTCCACACATGGCGAGTGGAGTTTAGACCAAAAAGCTCTATTTTTGTCTCATCAGACCACATGACCTTCTCCCATTCCTCCTCTGGATCATCCAGATGGTCATTGGCAAACTTCAGACGGGCCTGGACATGCGCTGGCTTGAGCAGGGGGACCTTGCGTGCGCTGCAGGATTTTAATCCATGACGGCGTAGTGTGTTACTAATGGTTTTCTTTGAGACTGTGGTCCCAGCTCTCTTCAGGTCATTGACCAGGTCCTGCCGTGTAGTTCTGGCCTGATCCCTCACCTTCCTCATGATCATTGATGCCCCACGAGGTGAGATCTTGCATGGTGCCCCAGACCGAGGGAGATTGACCGTCATCTTGAACTTCTTCCATTTTCTAATAATTGCGCCAACAGTTGGTGCCTTCTCACCAAGCTGCTTGCCTATTGTCCTGTAGCCCATCCCAGCCTTGTGCAGGTCTACAATTTTATCACTGATGTCCTTACACAGCTCTCTGGTCTTGGCCATTGTGGAGAGGTTGGAGTCTGTTTGATTGAGTGTGGACAGGTGTCTTTTATACAGGTAACGAGTTCAAACAGGTGCAGTTAATACAGGTAATGAGTGGAGAACAGGAGGGCTTCTTAAAGAAAAATTAACAGGTCTGTGAGAGCCGGAATTCTTACTGGTTGGTAGGTGATCAAATACTTATGTCATGCAATAAAATGCAAATGTATTATTTAAAAATCATACAATGTGATTTTCTGGATTTTTGTTTTAGATTCCGTCTCTCACAGTTGAAGTGTACCTATGATAAAAATTACAGACCTCTACATGCTTTGTAAGTAGGAAAACCTGCAAAATCGGCAGTGTATCAAATACTTGTTCTCCCCACTGTACATACGGACAGAACAGACCATACATACATACGGACAGAACAGACCATACATACATACATACATACATACATACAGAACAGACCATACATACATACATACAGAACAGACCATACATACATACGGACAGAACAGACCATACATACATACATACATACATACGGACAGAACAGACCATACATACATACGGACAGAACAGACCATACATACATACATACATACATACATACATACATACATACAGAACAGACCATACATACATACGGACAGAACAGACCATACACACACACACACACACACACGGACAGAACAGACCATACATACATACAGACAGGACAGGACAGGACAGGACATACATACAGTCATGGCCAAAAGTGTTGGCACCCCTGAAAATTTTCCAGAAAATGAAGTATTTCTCACAGAAAAGTATTGAAATTACACGTTTTGCTATACACATGTTTATTTCCTTTGTGTGTATTGGAACAACACAAAAAAAACAGAGGAAAAAAAGCACATTTTACATAATTTCACACAAAACTCCAAAAATGGGTCGGACAAAATTCTTGGCACCCTTTCAAAATTGTGGATAAATAAGTTTGTTTCAAGCATGTGATGCTCCTTTAAACTCACCTGGAGCAAGTAACAGGTGTGGGCAATATAAAAATCACACCTGGAAGCAGATAAAAAGGAGAGAAGTTGACTCAGTCTTTGCATTGTGTTTCTGTGTGTGCCATGGAGAACAGAAAGAGGAGAAGAGAACTGTCTGAGGACTTGACAACCAAAATTGTGGAAAAATATCAACAATCTCAAGGTTACAAGTCCATCTCCAGAGATCTAGATGTTCCTTTGTCCACAGTGCGCAACATGATCAAGAAGTTTGCAACCCGTGGCACTGTAGCTAATCTCCCTGGATGTGGACGGAAGAGAAACATTTATGAAAGGTTGCAACGCAGGATAGTCCGGATGGTGGATAAGCAGCCCCAAACAAGTTCCAAAGAAATTCAAGCTGTCCTGCAGGCTCAGGGTGCATCCGTGTCAGAGCGAACTATACATCGACATTTGAATGAAATGAAACGCTATGGCAGGAGACCCAGGAGGATCCCACTGCTGACACAGAGACATAAAAAAGCAAGACTACAGTTTGCCAAAATGTACGTGAGTAAGCCAAAATCCTTCTGTGAAAACGTCTTGTGGACAGATGAGACCAATATAGAGCTTTTTGGTAAAGCACATCATTCTACTGTTTACTGAAAACGGAATGAAGCCTACAAAGAAAAGAACACAGTACCTACAGTCAAATATGGTGGAGGTTCAAAGATGTTTTGGGGTTGTTTTGCTGCCTCTGGCACTGGGTGCCTTGACTGTGTGCAAAGCATCATGAAATCTGAGGATTACCAAAGGATTTTGGTTCGCAATGTAGGGCCCAGTGTCAGAAAGCTGGGTTTGCGTCCGAGATCATGGGTCTTCCAGCAGGACAGTGACCCCAAACATACTTCAAAAAGCACCCAGAAATGGATGGCAACAAAGCGCTGGAGAGTTCTGAAGTGGCCAGCAATGAGTCCAGATCTAAATCCCATTGAACACCCGTGGAGAGATCTTAAAATTGCTGTTGGGAAAAGGCGCCCTTCCAATATGAGAGACCTGGAGCAGTTTGCAAAAGAAGAGTGGTCCAAAATTTCAGGTGAGAGGTGTAAGAAGCTTATTGATGGTTATAGGAAGCGATTGATTTCAGTTATTTTTTCCAAAGGGTGTGCAACCAAATATTAAGTTAAGGGTGCCAAGAATTTTGTCCGGCCCATTTTTGGAGTTTTGTGTGAAATTAGGTCAAATTTGCTTTTTTTCCTCTCTTTTTTTGTGTTGTTCCAATACACACAAAGGAAATAAACATGTGTATAGCAAAACATGTGTAATTTCCAACACTTTTGGCCATGACTGTACATACGGACAGAACAGAACAGAACACAACAGGACATACATACCATACATACCATACATACATACATACAGTTGGGCCGGCTTGGGTTTAGCTTATGGTTTGAGTAACATTGTAGCCAATATAGACCAATACGTGGCCATTTCTGTGGTGAGAGAGAAGCACACCTTTATCTCTCACAGAACTAGAATGAGATTCACTTTCTAGAATCTCGCTCCCTCTCTTTGCTCTGATAGACATGAGCCTGGAACTTTCATCCCTCCAGAGTTGCACTTCATTTATTTCCTTCTAGAATCATAGCCGCGGGGAAGGGTGCTGGAGGTGCCGCAGCACAACTCAAACTGAAATACATTTGCCAAAGTTATAGAATTACCGCTGCATTTTCCCAGTCCCTAGGCTTCAATTGTTTTCCCCCTTCTGCAAGCACCTCCACTCTACTGCTCTATGGCAGTACGCAAAAGCAATGATAATGCATGCAATGCTTTTTTTTAAAAAGGTGATATTTTTGTTAATGTATTCTGGTACCTCAGAGCCCCCCAGGTTACCCCCTCTCTCGGGTTCACTTTTTGTTCCGGCACCTCCCAATTTACAAATTAAGCACTGGACAGTAAGTACACTGACAGATCAAAGGCTGTGACGTGTGTAATGCTGCTGCACAGTCAACACCTTTATATGAAATAAATAACTGTCATATGTTGCAAAGGTGTCATTCAGCCTTTTAGGTCCATTGTAATAATAGGAATACCAGTAGCTACCAAGTAGCGCCTTCCTTAACAGTGGTTTCCACAGCAACCGATATCTGTTAGTGAACAGTAAGATTGCCTGCTTAGTGTTGTCAATGGACGTGTGTTCTGGAGGCCCATGATAACCCAGCCAATAGAGTAGGTGAGATAATGAGAACTTCGTCTCAAAATTGCCAATTGAAACCTGTGAAGAGTGAGAGTCAACACAGCAGCTTCTGTTGGGCTTCTGACTGTTTTGGATATCAGAAAGAAAAGAAGTGGAGCATGTGAGTGAGAGCTATCGTAGGCTTTGGGAGCTAGGTTTCAAACGATAAACTCTTATATATATAAAAAAAAATAAAAAAAAATAAAAAAATAAAAAAATAAAAAACTCTTCCCCACAAGTTGAACACCAAGTGAAACTTGGGATATTTTGATAAACAAACAAAGTCTGATCTCTCACATTCAGTTCCTATGAGTGGGTCCTTGAATCCCCCAAAGCAAAGAATAGGTGATGTTGAATTGTGTGATGGTACCGTACCGTCATTCTGGAGGGGTAGCCGTGCGGGTTCATGATGATGTCAGGGCAGATGCCTGAGTCACAGAAGGGCATGTCCTCCTGAGGAACGATCAGGCCACACACACCTGTCACAAACCACAGAGAGGGAGATAGAGTTAAAGAGGCCCAAGTGCAGGTACAGACGCCGGAGGAGATGGCTGCTGTTTTACGGGCTCCTAACCAATTGTGCTTTTGTGTGTTTTTTCGCGTTATTTGTAACTTATTTTGTACATAATGTTTCTGCCACCATCTCTTATGGCCGAAAATAGCTTCTGGATATCAGGACAGCGATTACTCACCTCGTACTCAACAAATATATTTTCTTTAACACGTCGGACACAAAGGATTTACTTCAGACACCCGACAAGGCCCAAATCCCTGTCATTCGGATGAGAAAGACATCGGGGACGTAGGTCTGAGTGGGTAGTCTGCCTCTACCATCAGTCCTATTAGCCAAAGTACAACAGGACATTAAAAACTGTAATACCGGCAAGATGGAACAGCTGCCTCCAGTAAGACAAGGGGTAGGGGTGTATATTTGTAAATAACAGCTGGTGCATGAAATCTAATATTAAGGAAGTCTCAAGATTTTGCTTGCCTGAGGTAGAGTATCTCATGATAAGCTGTAGACCACACTATTTACCAAGAGAGTTTTTATCTACATTTCTTGTAGCTGTCTATTTACCACCATAAACCGATGCTGGCACTAAGAATGCACTCAGTGAGCTGTATAAGGCCATACGCAAACAGGAAAACGCTTATCCAGAGGCCACGCTCCTAGTGGCCGGGGACTTTAATGCAGGGAAACTTAAATCTGTTCTTTCTACCTGCATGTTAAATGCGCAACCAGAGGGGAATAAAATGCTCTAGACCACCTTTACTCCACACACAGACGCATACAAAGCTATCCCTCGCCCTCCATTCGGCAAATCTGACCATAATTATATCCTCCTGATTCCTGCTTACAAGCAAAAACTAAAGCAGGAAGCACCAGTGACTCAGTACATAAAGATGCTAAGCTACAGGATTGTTTTGCTAGCACAGACTGGAATATGTTCCGGGATTCTTCCGATGGCATTGAGGAATACATCACATCAGTCACTGGCTTCATCAAGAAGTGCATCGATGACGTTGTCCCCAAAGTAACCGTACGTACATACCCAAACTACAGGCAACATCTGCACTGAGATAAAGGGTAGAGCATCCACTTTCAAGGAACGGGACTCTAACCCGGACGCTTATAAGAAATCCCGCTATGTCCTCCGACGAACCATCAAACAGGCAAAGCGTCAATACAGGACTAAGATTGAATCGTACTACTCTGGCTCCGACGCTCGTCGGATGTGGCAGGGCTTGCAAACTATTACAGACTACAAAGGGAAGCACAGCCGCGAGCTGCCCAGTGACACAAGCCTACCAGACGAGCTAAATTACTTCTATGCTTGCTTCGAGGAAAGCAACAGTGAAGCATGCATGAGAACATCAGGTGTTCCGGACGACTGTGTGATCACGCTCTCCATAGCCAATGTTAGTAAGACCTGGCTGGATGATTCTCTTCTTATCATTCATCTTGAAAAAACGCATACTAAAAATGTGGAAGTCAATCAACCCGCCATCATTGAGACAATGGAAAAATCTAATAATTTATTATTAAAGATTGAAATAGCATGGGTGAATTAGTACAATTTAAGGCCAAGTGGCAAACAATAATGCAGGCACTAGGGTGTGAGCATGCTGGTCTGGGCAGATGATATTTAGTCATTGTTTGTGTGTCTAAGTTGTTTGTATGTATAAGTTTGCATCTGGAGTGTAAAACAATACAAATGTACAAAAAAGTAAAATATATATATATTTTTTAATAAAGGTGCATTCTATAGGCCTACATTCTGTTTCTATAGGCCTCACCTTCGCTGGTGTTTTACTAAGGAGGCACATGTCATGTGAGAGGGGGCCTCATCCAACAGCAGGAAGAAGAGGACAGGATATTTGCAATATTAAAGCTGATCTACCCCATAAACCCGGTTACTCAACCCTGCACCTTAGAGGCTGCTGCCCTATATACATAGACATGGAATCACTGGTCACTTTAATAATGTTTACATACTGCTTTACTCATCTCATATGTATATAGAGTATTCTATTCTATTTTTGTAAATGCCACTCCGACATTGTATCGTCCTAATATTTATATATTTCTTAATTATTTTACTTTTAGATTTGTGTATTGTTTTGAATTGTTAGATACTACTGCACTGTTGGAGCTAGGAACACAAGCATTTCGCTCCACCCGCAATAACATTTGCTAAATATGTGTATGTGACTAACAAAAAATTCAGAATAGGAGAGGACAGGTAAACAATAACCAAGAAAAGGAAAAACGTCAAATAGGCAATGTCTGCAGGTTTTCACTCCTCCCTTGTAGGAGGGGAAGAAAGAAAGAAAGAAAGAAAGAGTAAAGAGAGAGAGAGAGGGTAAAGAGAGAGAGAGAGAGGGTAAAGAGAGAGAGAGAGAGAGGGTAAAGAGAGAGAGAGAGAGAGAGAGAGAGAGAGGGTAAAGAGAGAGAGAGAGAGAGGGTAAAGAGAGAGAGAGAGAGAGGGGGTAAAGAGAGAGAGGGAGAGAGGGGGTAAAGAGAGAGAGGGAGAGAGGGTAAAGAGAGAGAGAGAGAGAGGGTAAAGAGAGAGAGAGAGAGAGGGTAAAGAGAGAGAGAGAGAGAGAGAAAGGGTAGAGAGAGAGAAAGGGTAGAGAGAGAGAGGATAGACAGAGACAGGAGGGTGAGAGCGCGTGACCCTCCCTGATCTGGTTGTTGTTTTGTGGGAAAGTGAATGATAAGAGGCATATACAGTTGAAGTCGGAAGTTTACATACACTTAGGTTGAAGTCATTAAAACAAATTTTTCAACCACTCCACAGATTTCATGTTAACAAACTATAGTTTTGGCAAGTCGGTTAGGACATCTACTTTGTGCATGACACAAGTCATTCTTCTAACAATTGTTTACAGACAGATTATTTCACTTATAATTCACTATATCACAATTCCAGTGGGTCACAAGTTTACATACACTAAGTTGACTGTGCCTTTAAAGAGCTTGGAAAATTACAGAAAATTAGAAGCTTCTGATAGGCTAATTGACTTAATTTGAGTCAATTGGACTTGTACCTGTGGATGTATTTCAAGGTCTACCTTCAAATGCAGTGCCTCTTTGCTTGACATCATGGGATAATCAAAAGAAATAAAAAAATTGTAGACCTCCACAAGTCTAGTTCATCCTAGTACGCAAGTATAAACACCACAGGACCATGCAGCTATCATACCGCTCAGGAAGGAGATGCCTTCTGTCTCCTAGAGATGAACGTATTTTGGTGTGAAAAGTGCAAATCAATCCCAAAACAACAGCAAAGGACCTTGTGAAGATGCTGGAGGAAACAGGTAAAAAAGTACTTATATCCACAGTAAAACGAGTCCTATATCGACATATCCCGAAAGGCCGCTCAGCAAGGAAGAAGCTACTGCTCCAAAACCACCATAAAAAAGCCAAACTACGGTTTGCAACTACACATGGGGACAAAGATCGTACTTTTTGGAGAAATGTCCTCTGATCTGATGAAACAAAAATAGAACTGTTTGGCCAAAGGGGGAGGCTTGCAAGCCGAAGAACACCATCCCAACCGTGAAGCACGGGGGTGGCAGCATCATAATGTGGGGGTGCTTTGCTGCAGATGGGACTGGTGTACTTCACAAAATAGATGGCATCATTAGGAAGGAAAATTATGTGGATATATTGAAGCAACATCTCAAGACATCAGTCAGGAAGTTAAAGTTACAAATGGGTCCAAAATGGACAATGGACAATGACCCCAAGCATACTTCCAAAGTTGTGGCAAAATGGCTTAAGGACAACAAAGTCAAGGTATTGGAGTGGCCATCACAAAGCCCTGACCTCAATCCGATAGAAGATTTGTGGGCAGAACTGAAAAAGCGTGTGTGAGCAAGGAGGCCTACAAACCTGACAGTTCTGTCAGGAGGAATGGGCCAACATTCACCCAACGTATTGTGAGAAGCTTGTGGAATGCTATACGAAACGTTTGACCCAAGTTAAACAATTTAAAGGCAATGCTACCAAATACTAATTGAGTGTATGTAAACTTCTGACCCACTGGGAATGTGATGAAAGAAATAAAAGCTGAAATAAATTATTCTCTCTACTATTATTCTGACATATCACATTCTTAAAATAAAGTGGTGATCCTAACTGACCGAAGACATTTTTACTAGGATTAAATGTCAGGAATTGTGAAAAACTGAGTTGAAATGTATTTGGCTAAAGTGTATGTAAACTTCCGACCAACTGTAAATCAGAAGAGAAAGGCAAGACAACAGAGGGTCCAGAGGCCTCAGTCACACCCTATACAGGTCCACACTGGCAGCACGGACAATGGGCACACAGAACTCACACCAACCCCCGCCCACCAACCCTGGCCTGCACAGCCAACAGCTGTGTGTCTCTGTGTGTGTGGTAAATAATTAACTTCATCTGCTGACCTGAACTTATGAGGGGGGGGTTTAAAGAGATTCTCAGGTACTTTTGTATACTTTTTATCCAGTAGTTCTGAAAGTAGTGCTCATGAGCCAAAAGTGGTCAAAAACTGCAGATATCTTGCTAGCTGTCACTCAAATAGCAAGAGGCTGAAGCTCATTAGTTAAAACGTGCATTTCTAGGGGGCTGGCCCATGTGGGGGAAAATGTAGGGAAACACATTGATTGGGGGGCTCCGAGTGGCGCAGCGGTCTAAGGCACTGCATCTCAGTGCTAGAGGTGTCACTGCAGACCCTGGTTCGATACCGGCAGTGATCGGGAGTCCCACAATTGGCTCAGCGTCGTCCGGGTTTTTGGAGGCCGTCATTGTAAATAAGAATTTGTTCTTAACTGACTTGGCTAGTTAAATAAATAAAAAAAAAAACACATCCAGCCCAAAGTGGGAGGTTTAAAGAAAAAAAAATAAAGTTCTGGAGAATGGCTTTAATAAATGAGCCAAAATCCAGCTAAACAACATAAAAACTAGTACATAATTGCTTTTTAAACAAAACCACTCAACTAAATCAAACAATTAATATTTCTCAATAAAGTAGTAATTTACAACGCTAATGCCATTCCAACAGTATAGTCAGTACATAGCCCTCCTGAGGATGGCTGCAAAAACGGCATCTCATCTTCAGCCCCAGATAACTCAGTGCAATAACACCAAACAACCTAAAACATTCCACCACTGCTAGAGTAAAACGCTACCACGCCATCTTTAACATTGCCTCTCTCCTGCTAGGCCTAACCCCTTCGCGACCCCTCACTCCTCCGGTAGGAGACTGTGGACATTGTCCCGTGACTATACTGACCGACCAGCCCCTGCAGCGACCCCTTTAATGAAGTGAGTAAATTATGCATGGCGCCAGTTAGCTTTCTGATTAAAACATCATACAGGCCTCTCATATAGAGGGAGGTGAAACAGCAAAAACAATGGTGGTTGTAAACACTTTCCCAGGAGGGGCAGTGTACTGCTAGGGTGTAATACATTTGCATAGTCTGGCACAGGACAAAGAGCCAATTAATTGAAAAGCAGAGCCCCTCTAAAGACGCATAAAGGGGGGGCGGGGGGTACTACCGGCACTGGGGCCTGGCTCAACACACATGAATGTTGCACAGGAATGTCCCATTTCAGTTTGTAAACAATGTAATATTACATGTCCTCTAGTGTCAGAGTTCATGCAGACACCCCCCCCATGAGTAACATATGACTATGGTTTGTCCCATCTAGTGACCTTAAGATGAATGCACCAATTAAGTCGCTCTGGATAAGAGCATCTGCTTAATGACTAAAATGTAAATGGCCCTGAGAGGGCAGATCAGGGAGGGTCAGTTATACCTTTCTGTCCATGCCGACTGCTGAACTTGTCTCCTATCTCTGGTCTCCTGGTCTGTCTCAGCAGGATCTTGATGAGGAAAGCATCGTCTGCGTTGGAAGAGATCATCACCTTCTCGATGTAGGAGTCTGTGGAGCCCTTGTAACTGTAGAGAGGATAACACAGGCATCAGCTGACCTGATCTGACAAGGCTGAATAGGTGAAGGACGGACCCGAAGGGACTCGGTGGGGCGGCAGGTAGCCTAGTGGTTAGGGTGTTGGGCCAGTAACCCAAAGGTTGCTGGATTGAATCCCCGAGCTGACAAGGTAAAAATCTGTCGTTCTGCCCCTGAACAAGGCAGTTAACCCACTGTTCCCCCTGTAGGACGTCATTGTATATAAGAATTTGTTCTTAACGGACTTGCCTAGTGTGAGGGGTAAAGGGTGGCACACCCACCTGATGGGCACATCTCGGAACTGGGGCTGTCCTGGCTGGGCACTGCCCTCCAGTGGTGTCTGGGTGACAGTGGGCATGGACTTGTTCACCAGCACCTGCTTATTCTCCACCTTCTCACCTGGGAGACACACACACAATACTGATGCATCTCCCACATGAATTCCATGTTTGCTTATTCTGTATGAATGAATGTCAAATCACCACTTTTTTAGGTTAATTTATACATGAAAAACAAATACATCCTTCAACATGTTTCCATATGGAGATGTAATAATAAAACTGGTTGCAATAATAAAATGGGTGAGCGTGAGATTCTAGAGTAACAGAGCCTGTTGGTTCCTTCTCCAGGAGTCCTGCTGGAGGGTGTCACTCACCAGGGCAGCAGATGCCGTCGGCATCCAGGATACTGTGCCTCCAGATGGGCTTGCGTGTGGCCGCGTCCAGCATGGGACCCATCACCTTGTCAAAGGTCTGATTGGTGTAGCGTCTCAACGTGCACTTGGCGTTCTTGTAGACCAGGCACCTTCCGAATCCTGGGGCGGAATAAATGTTAGATGAGGGTCAGAGTTCAGTATCGCAAATAATGATTTGTACCAGAAGTCACAGTGAACTATATTTCAGTACAGTAACAAGAGCACTACATCTAAAATCCATCAGTGATTATGTTCAGAAGAGGGCATCAGCCAAGAAGTGATACTTGTAATTTAAACACTTTACATTGTATTGACTGAGTATATTGCTAGTTTTTCTCAATGTTCCTTCTTAGACCATCACCTCTGTCTAGAGAGGCCTTGTTGAGGATCAAAGCGTCCTCTATGTCGTAGCCACTGTAGCTCATCACAGCCACTGTGGCGTTTTGGCCCGCAGGCAGCTTCTCAAAGTGTATCAGCTCGATGGTCCTAGTCTTCACCATGGGCTTCTGAGGGTAGGCCAGCAGGTACATCAGAGTGTCTATACGGTTCCTCTGGTTGTAGCCAATCGTACCTGACAGGAGAAAAAATTGAAAATTAAAATGAAATATTTGTCTGTAATTCAAAACTCATTCAGTGCATCTTAAGAGCAAAGCAAAAGCTAAAGTAATTACTAATGTTCAATTTAAGAAAAACATATTTAAATCCCAGATTTATTCCATTGTTAGTGCTTGAACTTAACCAAACAGTGTATCACATCAGAGAGTTTTGGTTTTTAATCCTGCTTCTCCAGCAGCCAGGGTTGAGCTCCTCTCCAACACAGTGGAGAGGAGCTGGGCAGGACATGGAATAATGGCCGGCCTCCCTGGAGGCCTTGACATTTGTCAGATGGTGTTACTTCACAATTAGGCAACAAGCAACAGAGCCCTGTGATAATAGAGCCCTGTGATTATAGGGCCCCGGTCACACAGACATATTTGCACATGTATAGGCCTGGCCACACAAAACAGACACGACAGAGGATATTGGGCCAAATCTAGTCCCAGTGTTTTTTTTGTAAAGATGGGGGAGGGAGAAGGGGGGGGGGGGGGTGACTGGGCTCTTGCGAATGCTAGTGGTGTCTTTGGGGAAAGTTTTGGTTATCAGGGGGCTCCTGGGTGTGCACTCTGTGGTCTCTCCCTCACAGCTGTGCACACTGACCCCCTGAGCACAGCGAAAAGCAGACAAAATCAATTGCTAATGACACTGGGTGACTAGCAGAGAAAGACCTCCGCACACACAGGACACAAAGGAGGGCCTACGCAGGCACCTCACACAAAATGCATTCTGACAAGAAATGTGTGTGTGTGCTCACATAGGTACATGAGTACTGATGCCTGATCAAAGGTGTAACTTTAAAAACAGCCACCCTCTACAGACCGAAGCAGAGGAACCAGCGACAGGGGGTCTGCAGAACTGGAGAGGTGTCTTACCCATAGCCTGCTTGCCCATAGCACACTGGTATGTGTTCCTGGGGGACTGGTTGTGATGGGGGTAGGGGATCAGGCCAGCACAGACTCCTAGTAGCGTGAAGGGCTCAATCTCCAAGTGTGTAGTGTCCCTACGTACAAACAAGAGCATTGGAACTGATAAGAATTACATCCATCAGCAGAGAATATTGAGTACATTAGAAAACAACTAGACCAGAGTGGTCTAACGTTTCAGACAGTATAGAGCCATGGCCAGAAGTTACTCACTTATTAATCATGTGTTCATAGAGGGCGATCTGACAGTCATTCTCCTCGTTCACATCTAGGTACTCCACCAGGCTCTCATGGAGGAAATCCTCAAAGGTTCTGACAGCAAGAAAACAGATGAGCATTTCAAAAGTCCACAACTTCCACCACTAATGTAAACATTTTGCCCCCCTAGAAAGTACACATGACTGACCTTAAAATCCCATTATATACACAAGCTAAATTCATTGGTGGCAGATTATGCTAGTTTCTTTGTATTGAATAACATTAGCTGTATGAAATGATGAAATGGAGCACACCTGTATCCCTGGGTCAACTCCTCGATGTGTTTGTTCTTGACCATCGGCTGTCCTTTCTTCACAATGATGTACGGTCTGGCAAGAGCAAGAACACCAGTTTAAAGAAGAGTTAAGAGGGGAACGAGAGAGAGATGAAGAAGTGAGGCGCACCCTGAACTAGCTTTCACCTTATAAACCTTCAAAAAATGTATTGAAACAGATTCGGTGCTGAACCTGGGCTGTCATAACTTTTTCCCATGCATAGACAGTGGTGGGGTGTCATGTCCTCCCTGTTGCCCCCTACCTGCAGAGGCGTCCTCCGTCTGAAGAGATGTAGACACAGCGGTCGGTTAGGTTGGTGGAGATAGACACAAACTCGTTGATGAATCCGGCACGTCGCATCAGCCTGAAGGTGTACACCAGCCTTTGGTGGTCCCGGATCACCCCCAGGATGTTACCTGTGGACAGGATGGACACACCCAGAGAGACCGGCAATAAGGCACAGAGCTCCTTACACTAAATACTTACTGACTTTACTTTATTAGGGGTTATTTGACAGGGACAATGCAATAATCAACTTTTCTCTAAATGTGTCAGATTTAACCAGCCGGCACATTTGCCTCTGCAGTCCCCCCTAGACTACAGATGCACACCCACATACAGAAATAATGCATAATACAGGACATGGAGCCTAGCCACTGTATATATCACAAAGTGTGCGGAGCCAGACTCCAGCAGGGGTTCTGGGCATAATATTGAACTTGAAGACATGGAGGAGCCACAGTGTGGAAGGATTTACGTGTGCTCTGTGGCGCTTTGACAACTGCTGTTACCGATTAATAAAGCCTGGTGACAGTCAGTAAACATAATTTGACAGTTATCATTGGCTTGAAAAACACAAAATTAATGGACCCAGTCCAGACTTTCTCATGCCACACTAGTAGCACTAAATGAATAGCATATCATTAGCATATCATATGCTTTCTGTAAACTGTACATTCCATGTTCTTTCCCTTCATATTTGAGGCAATGTATTGAAAAGCAGAGGAAGGCTTAATATTTTAGGCAATTAAACAAGGGAAAAGCCAACAGCAACAACCACCCTGACTTAAGAGCCTACTGCTAGTTCTGTGTATCAAGCACTTATGTGTATGCCTCGATGTCTGGCTTGTGTGTGTGCATGCACAACTGTGTGGGCGAGCGAGCGCAGTCACCGTTGAGGAAGACCAGGAAGACACTGGGGTAGGAGAGCTCCTCTCCACACAGCAGGTTGATGTCCTCCACTCCAAGGTTGAAGGCCAGCTTGACGATGGGGCCGTCCTCCATGTCTGTGGTGATGTGGGTCATCAGAGCTAGGTTCTTCACCAGACCACAGGCCTAGGACACAAGCACTGGTCAGAAGCTCTTATACACAGGCCAAGGCAACACCACCTAGAACTGGCTTAAAACTGCAATTAGGGTTGTCCACAACCCCTTGTGAGCTGCAGTTCAAAATTCAGACATGTTAGTTTTCACACAGTAGGAGTGTTTGCACGAGAGTGTGTGTGTGTCGAGATCATGGGGTTTCGACACACACACTCATCTTTCATGCCAATTTGTATGTGTGTGACTGTCTGTGTATCTCTCTGACTCACCTCTCCCTCAGGGGTGTCGGAGGGGCAAAGCATGCCCCACTGGGAGGGCTGCAGGGAGCGGGGTCCGCTGACCTTCCTGGTCTTCTCAAATTGGGAGGAGATCCTGGTCATCATGCCCAGAGCCGAGATGAAGGAGAGACGGGACAGCACCTGGGTCACGCCCTGACGGTCCATCTTAAACCTCTTCAGCGACCAGTTCCCCTGGGGGCACAGAGATGACAGGTCAACTGCTTGGATCCACAAACATATATAGCATGTGTGACAACACCGGTGACGTTAAAATGACTTTAAAAATAAACACTTTATATTGATTGATTTATGGTTCTAACTGCAATATACTGTGGGATCAGCTTTGACATATCTTCATGATGTTTAGAACAATTGAGGAATAGAAGACCAACCTCACACAGAAACAACATTGCATTCAAAATCCGAACTCCCTTTTGACATATGTCAATCCATATGGAACCCACATGCACTGTCTGGCACAAGGGCCCAGAGCTTGATACAGGGGAGGAGAGCAGCACTCACAGTGGAGATGGCGTTGACCATGCCGTTGGTGATCTGGTCCTGGCGCATGTGTTTGACAATGTCGAACTGGGCCGCACGCTGCTTGGGGATGATCTGGTCTGAGATCTTCTTCAACTCTGAGTTGAACTTCTTAAAGAGATCCTCAAACAGCAGAGACAGCAGCTAGCCAGAGGAGAGACAGACAGTGATAGTAGTACAGTCAGAACCTATCAGCCCATTTGTATTAAGTGACTCAGAGTAGGAGAGCTGATCTAAGATCAGGGGAGGGGACACAGAGAGAGGAGGGGAGGGGACACAGAGAGAGGAGGGGAGGGGACACAGAGAGAGGAGGGGAGGGGACACAGAGAGAGGAGGGGAGGGACACAGAGGAAAACAAAAACAGGCAACAATAAAGTGGGAGGAGAATAATGGTATTAATAGAGAGAGAAGGATTACAATAAAGACACAGGTGAAAGATCAGGGCATGTAGAGTGTGTATCCACTAGTACAGGCCTGGAATCAGGGCATGGGGAGGCTGGTGTAGAGTGTGTATCCACTAGTACAGGCCTGGAATCAGGGCATGGGGAGGCTGGTGTAGAGTGTGTATCCACTAGTACAGGCCTGGAATCAGGGCATGGGGAGGCTGGTGTAGAGTGTGTATCCACTAGTACAGGCCTGGGATCAGGGCATGGGGAGGCTGGTGTAGAGTGTGTATCCACTAGTACAGGCCTGGGATCAGGGCATGGGGAGGCTGGTGTAGAGTGCATATCCACTAGTACAGGCCTGGGATCAGGGCATGGGGAGGCTGGTGTAGAGTGTGTATCCACTAGTACAGGCCTGGGATCAGGGCATGGGGAGGCTGGTGTAGAGTGTGTATCCACTAGTACAGGCCTGGGATCAGTTCTCAGAGAAGTACGAAGCACTGTGTAACGAGACAATCGATTTTACTGGGGAGGAAGAAAGGATTAAAACCTCTGTGGGATAAAGTGACTATGGACACAGTACAGTTACATGCACAAAATAACATGATTATTGTGAATACTCAGATTAATATAATAGTTTGATTGAAATGTTTACATGCTTTGGAAGAAGAAAGAATTCCCTAATAATCCTGTTTACACGGACACATGAAATGAAACTATGTCTAAGATGCATAGTTTCAGTTTTTCCGTACTTACTTCACTCGCGCAAAAGAGGGAAGCTGTCGATGCTGGGCACCGGCAGTGAGCTTGTAAAGCACTGTCAAACAGCCTTTAATCCATTAGTATTAAATGCTGGAACTCATCTTTCATTTAATTACAGAGCTGTACTGGAGGAAGGCTGTATAGGCAAATGTACTCAAGTCACCATAGGATAGTCTGCACAGACAATGTGCTGGAGTCTACTAACAGGGGGTGTAAACTAAAAACACACACACACACAGACACAGACAGAGAGGAAGGTCTTTGATTACTTTGATTATTCCATGGGACATTCAATTCATAAGGGGTCAGGTAGACAGCGGTTATATCAGGATAGAGATAACCAGACACTGGTGCTTCAGATGGAGCTACAGTAGAGGAGACAGAAGACCGAGGCGTATTCATTCACCTGTCCAGCCAACTCCAGACGCTTGTTGCCATAGTAGTCTCTGTCGTCCACCTTGTTCTCTCCTTGGGCTAGGATCACCCTGCGCACCATCACCGCTAGGTAGATACACTTGGCCCGGAAGTTAAACTCCTTCACCTGGAGGTGGAATAAAAGACAGGGTTTGGATCAATCCCATTTCTAAATCAATTCTGGGAGTAAAGTGAAATTGCAGTTTCTTCTAAGAGAATTGAGGAAAATTGGAATTTGAACTTTAGTTTACTTCCTGAATTGACCCCAACCCTAGTAAAGTTACTGGATCAAACCCAAGGTGACCTATGAGGAATGCTTTTGACTGCAATGTACAATATAAAGAGGACTGACCCAGCTAGCTAAATTATATAGAACGGATTCTATGTTAACACAAGTGTGTACCTTACACGTGTCCACTCATAGCCATATTAAAGAATAGGGTACAGGTGACAAAACTCAATCATCTTATGGTATGGTGAGCACAGTACTTAAACCCTCCATAGTAAATCCCATGCCACACTGGGCCGGAGAGGTGTGTATAAAGAGTTTTTGGTGTGGTCAATCTGACAGCACTTACAGGTACATGAGTGAGGATGAGGGAAGCCAACAGCTCTCTGGCCTCTTCCATCTTGGTCTTCTTGGGCCCTCCCCACATGCGCTGTCTCCGCACCTTATTCCCAATGTATTTCAGAGCCTAGGGAAGACACACACAGGTATAGGAGAATGCAAAATCTGAAACTGCACAGCAATACAAAAAAACAGGCAACCTGTATCTCACATCACACAGAGACAAACTTGAGAAGAACCGGAGACGTAATTCTTAAGTGATGAAAATGTGTGAGATGCACGTTCATCGTATTGAATAAGAAAAGGACTCAAATTAACATTGAGGGATCAGCGTTGTAGCGGGTCAAGTGAATCACAAAAGCCACAACCGGATAGGAGTCAGCTTTTATGCCCCCCCCCCACCACACACAACTATTACACCTGAGTCAGCAATCTTCTTTGTCATGCTCTAGAGAGGTCAGTGAGACTGAGCGCATCCTCCAGACCACCCACCCTGCAGGCTGTAACTATTGGCTACTGAGGACACCAGTGCATTACGCTACCATAATGGCAAAGGCAATCACTCAAAACAGACAGACTATTTATAACAATAATAAAAACATATATACAAATCTACACGGCCCTGTGGAATTTCGAAATCTCAATGTGGCTCTGGAGCCAACAGGTTTGCCCCTGGACTAACATCTATTTTAGAAGTCTACTGAGGCTTAGCTTGACGTATCGGGTATCAAAGGTATAATGAGAACATTGAAAAGGCATGAAAAACATGCACTCAAATTAGTCCAATGGCCGTTGCTAGGATGCTAATATGGCCCACGTCAATGCATTGCTGGTTCCTCCTGCAAAACAAGGGTCTTCATTCAGACCAATTGGCCCATTGCATTCATCCACACATGTCAAAGAGGACATGTTGGCCTATTAGGTAATGACTTGATGAGGAGGATATTCTTTAATTAGTAGGCATTACAAAGAGAAAAAGGGCTTCTTAATGCCCTGGTTGTCAGAGATAGTTCGCCCAAATCACTAAATTACTTTTCCTTGCTTTGAAAGCCGTCTATGGACAAAGGAAAGACTGCAATCCATGCTTTGGGTTTATTTACCTAACCACTGTCTCCAACTGTTAAATTTGTCAATGTACCCCAAATTACAATGCTATACTTATAATTCATTCCAAAATCACCTCAAAGTAACTTGTGTAACTAAATTGATTTAAAGTTTTGTTGAGTTGGTTTGGGCAGGACAACATAATAACAACTTAAGCTACCTGTACCTCCCAGGCCAGCGTGATTCAGAAAGTGTCTCTGATAGGTTCACCAAACTGCAGCAGGTTTCAGAGAAGGCAGAGGAAGGGAATCATGTACCTGTATCTCAGTGAAGATCTGGGCTTTCTGGCACTCTTCCAGGCTGGGGGAGAAGTTAGCCATGACGTGCTCCTCTGTCCCAATCATCTGCACTATCTCCTGGTCACTCTCCACACCCATAGCCTTTGTGAGGAGGGGATGGAGGGGGTTGAGGTACAGGAGGACATTATATTATTAAAGGTTTGGTATAAAGGAGGACATGTGGGAGGGAGGGAAGGTATAAGGGCAGAATAGAGGAGAAAAGAGGAGGTGGAGGATTAAGGGCAAGGATTGAGGTGGATGACTGCGATATCAGGGAAATTTGGAGGGGTGGGGGAATTTGAAGGAGGACATATGGTGGAGAGGTACAAGTGAATGGATGATGAAGTGGAGGAGAAAGAGGTATAAAGGATGTGATGTGACAAAGAGGATGGGAGAAGAAAAGAGGAGTGGCTGGAAGATGGAGGTGAGGGAGGGGGTAGTGGGGGTGAACACAGTGGACGATGGAGGTGAGGGAGTGGGTAGAGGTAGGGGTTGTGCGGGTGAACACTGTGGAAGATGGAGGTGAGGGAGTGGGTAGAGGTAGGGGTTGTGCGGGTGAACACTGTGGAAGATGGAGGTGAGGGAGTGGGTAGAGGAAGGGGTTGAGCGGGTGAACACTGTGGAAGATGGAGGAGATAAAAGGGAGAAGTACAGACAGGCGTAGAGGTGAGGCAGAAGTCACAAGGTTCTCTGACATTTGCTTATGCTAATGAGGAGCTGTGGGATTGGGGCTGGCTGCCCCACAATGCATCTGGGGCCATGCTGGTTGGCAGCGTTGCAGAACGCGACGAGGGCCAGGAGGAATTCACCCAGGATGCATGAAGGCAGAGCAAACAAACCAGGCAGGCAAACACGTCACACTGGTGAAAAGACCATCTCAAAATACTACACTGCCACATTGGATATGTTTGGAGACGGCTGGCCAAGGGGAAAATCAGTGCTGCTATTGCTGCCAACAGGTTAAGAGTAATTTTAATCTGGGTGTCACTGATATTTAAAATATAAAATAATAATAAAGGCAAGTCAGTTAAGAACAAATTCTTATTTACAATGCCTGCTTACATCGGCCAAACTCGGACGAGGCTAGGCCAATTGTGCGCCGCCCTATGGGACTCCCAATCACGGCCGGTTGTGATACAGCCTGGATCAGTAGCAATTATTACATAGAGCTAATGGATGCAGCATGATCATAAAGTGTTATTTTTTTTTATATATGGACCTTATCAGGTTACATGTAGTCCGTTACATATAAAGGGATTACAAAAAAACAGTAACTAATCTGTTACGTTACCAGCTAAAATATTGTAATCACATTACTTATACTTTTGAAAAACTAGATTACTTTGAGGATGTTTGCTGGCTCAATCTAATTAATACTGATAAATTATAACCCATTGGCTCCTCGCAAGATTTCTGACAGAGGAGTGAAAAGAATAATCACAAGAGCCAAGGACCACTTGTGGAGAGCTTAAAAAAGACCTGTCTCAAAGAAAACAGTAAGTAATGCACTCAACGGCCATGGCCTGTATGCACGCTCACCACGCAAGACTCCATTGCTGAAAAAAAAGCATGTTGAAGCTCGTTTAAAGTTTGCTGCACAACATTTGGAAAAGCCAGTGAAATACTGGGAGAATATAGTGTGGTCAGATGAGAGCAAAATTGAACTGTTTGGATGTCATTATACACACCATGTTTGGAGGAGAAATGGCACTGCACATCACCCTAAAAACACCATACCAACAGTGAAGTTTGGAGGTGGGAACATCATGGTGTGGGGCTGCTTTTCAGCAAATGGTACTGGCAAACTTCACATAATTGAAGGAAGGATGAATGTCTTTAGCGAGACATTCTTGACAAAAATCTGCTGCCATCTACCAGGATGATGAAGATGAAACGAGGGTGGACATTTCAGCAAGACAATGATCCCAAACACACAGCCAAGGAAACTCTCAATTGGTTTCAAAGAAAGAAAATAAAAAGCTGCTAGAATGGCCCAGCCAATCACCTGACTTAAATCCCATTGAAAATCTATGGAAAGAACTGAAGATCAAGATTCATAGAAGAGGCCCACAGAACCTTCAAGATTTGAAGACTGTTTGTGTGGAAGAATGGGCCAAAATCACACCAGAGCAATGCATGCTGTCATTACCAACAAAGGCTTTTGTACAAAGTATTAAATAAATATCAGTAAGTGTGTTCAATACCTTTTCCCTGTGTCATTTTACATTATTACACATAACTTAATTTCTGAACTTATTTGTTTTGGTTTCTTTGTATGTATGGGTTACTTGGGTTGTTACCAACATCTGGTGAAAATGTCATGTCAATAGCACCTTTGGAAATATATTTACTGAGAAAAATGGTGACGTGTTCAATACTTATTTCACCCGCTGTATACAGTACCAGTCAAAAGTTTGGACACACCTACTCATTCAAGGGTTTTTCTTTATTCTTACTATATTGGAGAAGACATCAAAACTATGAAATAACACATGGAATCATGTAGTAACCAAAAAAAGTGTTAAACAAATCAAAATATATTTTAGATTTTTCAAAGTAACCACCCTTTTTAAATAAAGGTTATAAAAAATGTAAAACAAAATGTTTTGCCTTGATGACAGCTTTGCACACTATTGGCAAAGCATGCCATTCCATGTGTGCAGCATTTATTTTTCAACTCCAATCAATGAGCCCAATCAGTCCTCCATGACAACAAAATCATAAACAACAGAGTAGGGCTGGCTAATAAATCCTTAGTTTTGGAATCATACTCAGGTAAAACAATTTGTCTAATCTATACTTCTATATTTCCAAGTCCTATTCTTGAAGATCAAGGGGTATAACATTTATTGGAATGACTGGAATTCTGATAGACTTTGGTTTTTAATGTAAAGATATAATTTAATAGTATTATTATATGTAGTAGAAAGCAATGGGTTAGAAGAGGCCTACATAACCAACCCATAAAGTAAAATCCATATATGGCCAGCTATGTAAACTTTAACATAGATTTATCCTTCAATAGGTGTCTTTCAATTGGTAACATACATTTTTGTCTTCTTCTAATACCTCTTAAGGGGAAAGTAATCTAAAAGTAACAAAATGTAATCAGATTACATCACTGAGTTTGGGTAATCCAAAAGTTACATTACTGACTACAATTCTGTCACGGATTACATTTAGAAAATAACCTACCCAACCCTGGACATTATTGAGTGACAGATGTCCAAATGTCTAACAGTAGAGAAAGACTGAAAGCTGAGACAACTCATTGAAAGTAGAGGGACATGTTGATGACTTTGAAACAATATTTTATATCACACAAACATTTATGTTCTGCTGTTGATTGAATTAAGCAAATCTAGTTTTGAACTCAAATTTGTAGCAATTATTACACAGAGCTAATGGATGCAGCATGTTCATAAAGTGTGATTTTTATATTAGATTGGCTAATTAGTTCTTAATTAGTAGCACAAGTAGGTTCCACTACCAACACATTAAAAAAACAATGCTGAACAGGGTAGAGAGTGGCAGAGCATGGCATTATCTTTATTCTGTAGTCAGACTGTATTTGTATTCAGTAGTCAGACTGCGCCCCCATGTGGACTTGACTTTCTTACCTTGAATATAATGGCAATGGGGGCGTCCTCCGACAGTGCGTTGTGTCTCAGGTAGAAGCGTCCCTGCTTAACGATCATATTGGTCCTGCTCTTCTTCTCATGGGTGGAACTGTAACCACATGACAAAGTAATTTTAGAGGAGCTTGGTGGTTAGTGAACGGAGGGTTGGATAAACACATGCGGTTACAGTCTTACAATGATAAAGCACTCAAGTAAGCAATACATGAAAAAACATTCATAAACTGCATCAATGCTGAAGGAATGTCGGTATGAAAATATCAACAGGAACAAAGCGTTTCCACCAAAAACTGCAGCTGGATCACCTGGTCACAGAGGCTCCCACTGCTCCCTTCCTGTCCTGCTCCACGATGATGCGGTTCTTTGACAGCTGCTCCTGGATCAGAATGACCTTCTCCTGACCTTTGACAATGAAATAGCCCCCTGTGGATGTAGAGACAACGAAACAAATTCACACACATATGCATTCTGATGCTCGGCACTACTGAAATCATTCTAGGGATGGGCAATTCTGGTCCCACAAGGCCACTGTGTGTGCATGTTTTTGTTCTAGCCCAGCTCTAACACACCTGGTTAGACTAATGAGGTCTAAATTGAAAATCGTCACTAGTCGATTACTTGAATCAGTGCTGGTCTGAAACAAGTCTGCACATACTGCAGGCGGCCCTCCAGGAGAAGAGTTGCCCCCATGTAAGGTGTTCAGTTAAGTGTTGCCTACCTGGGTCCAGAGGGCACTCGTTGAGTTTGGAGTACTCCATGGACGTCTTCCCCGTGAGGACACAGTTAGAGCTGCGCAGCATGATGGGCATCCTAGGTAGAATATAGATCAACGCACCGTTAGTAGTGGTGCAAATAATAAACATTCTATAGGAAGTTGCACAAACATGTACTACGAAAACACTGAACTTCAGTGAGGTAAGAACTGGTTAGTAAATTCCCCTATAGTGTTGTAAAGAGATGGTAGGCAGAGAGGGAGAGAGCAGTACCTTCCAATGGGCAGGGCATTGCGGATGATTCTCTGACTGCCACGGGTGTACTCGATGTCCACTGTGATGGGTGCAGAGTAAGTCATGTCCCTGAGACGACACTGGTGAAAACAATGCAGCTTTAATGAGCTGTATATACGCAATTGTTAATTTTTATCTCAAAGTGTGCTAAAATTCAGCCTTGGGTTGAGGAAGACCCAATATATATATATTATTATAAAGGTCCTCCTAGGTAAGCACAGAGACTATTCAACTGTGTGACACTATTGTGCAATGGCTTGTGATATTTTTGCGGGGAAGGGGAAACAGACAACAGACTAGATTCACCTCGTGAGGAGATACCGGTCTGGTTACATTGAAGCTCTCTTCAACATCAGGCATGCCAACGTAGATATTGAGGTACCTGGAAATGGGATGCGGTTGTTATTTTAGTTTCAGAAATGATAGAGTAGTCTGCCATGGATTTTAAGTAAGCACATTATTCTTCAAAAACAGTCTGGACTTTCTGGTATAGGTTTTGGTGTGTCTGCCTTGTAAGTATAACTTTGATGGTTCAGAGCCTTCTTAGACCAGCAACATTACATTCCCACTAATGTTTGGTGTTGCTGTTGGATGGCATGTATAAAGAGAAGGACCAGCAGCTTACTTTAGGTACCACATGGGATCAGCATCACTTGTGATCTTTTCATTTGCCTTCATGATCTTCTTTATCTGTAATAAATCACACATATGTTAAAATTTAGACACAGCTTGGGTAGCTACACAATACACTTGCAAAATAATGCCATATGGAAATAGGTCTGGCCTTGAACCAGAATCTGACCTTACAGGAGACTTTGATATGGTGAATCTCCTTTAAGCCCAGGAAGCAGCCATTTCACCAGCTTTTGAATCTCTTCTGTAAGGCCAGATTCTGGTCCAGCCTGGCCTAAACTGCAGGCATGGTTTTTCCACGTGACCATTCTATACATACATTTTCTATCTGCACCATTCCTTATGTTACACCCAAGTGATGAAAATGTTGCTTTACCTCCACATTGATGAAGTAGTTGAAGGAGTCAATGTGCTGTTTGACCAGACCTTTCACCTGAAATATCAGACATAATTAATAGAGACTAGAGATGGCAAACAGTGAGGAAAAGTGAAAAATGAAATAATTATTAATTATACGGGTTCATGTGGAATTCACTAACGTTGGCTATATCCACTATAAAGAAGAAATATCAAACTGAAACGCTTCCTTACCTTCAAAAAAGCTGGCAATAGTTTCCATTTTTCCTATAAAAAAATACAAGCAGTTGCAGAGATCCAAGTAAATAAACAATAATAATTCACATCAGTTTTCAGCCATTAGCTTCGCCTACGACTGGCTCGTGTGAACTATGGATATATACAAAGAAATGTCACTTGAAAAAAGGTAAAACGAAATGAAGTACAGACAGTTTACAGTCTTTCCAGTTTCATTTTGAAGTGATTGTGTTAGCTGTGTTGTTGGCTAGCTCCTCTGACTGAACAACAGTGTCCTGACAAGTGAGCACATTTTCTATGCCTGGTGAAACTGCACCTATATCCTCAAAATACCGGCCTCTCGGGCATTATAACTTCATTATGGCCTGTACAGTTCGTGAGGAAGCTGATTCAAACGTTCATTTCTGCCCGATGTAGAATTCAAAGCAAATCAACGTCGAGTATCCAGGCAAGTATCTAGTTAGCTAATTTATCTAAAAACTACATTAGTTAGCTAGCTTGATGAAAACAACACATAGTAAGTAGGTGACTAGCAAGCTGCACAACACTCAGGCTTCTCTGCTCGCCCCGTCATCCTGATCTTGTGCTAATGCAATAATAGAATTACCTCTATAGTATTGACAGGAGCCGCGAGCTGCTGGGTAGTCATACCCCCAAACTCCTCTCCAAGGATTTCCATGTTTTTTTACTGTCGTTTGTGTAAAACGTGTGAACACCAGAACACATTTCCAATGTTTCTCCTGCAACCGGAAGCCGCTACAGCGTGTGCACTTCGATGTGTCACAGCAAAAGACTACCGTAAGGAACAAGAAATTGTTACCCAATTGTTACTTCTTCTGTGGTTTTTATATGGCGGTTGGCAGCCAACTTTAAGGTGCATTACCGCAACCAAACGGACTGGAGTGTGGACCAGATACAGGGAAGGTCTTAATGCGAAATGAATACATTATTATACCACCTGAAGATTTTCTCAGCAGTTCACTTACGCTTGGCTCTTCAACACCATTACTCCTTACATCTGATGACAAACTCTCCCTTTCCCTCACATATGTCAGGCACTGATATAGCATGGTTACCACTGTCTCCATCTCCTTCTGACAGTGAACTCCCAGTCAGATGTTTTCCTACCAATTTAAATGGACTGTTAAGCCTTCTGTGTCCTAGTCTCAGTCTTGTGATTACACTTTACTCCCTTCTCTCTCGACCAGAGGACCTCCCTGTCCCCACAGTTTCCTGGATCTTATACAGGTGTCTTCCCTTTCCCTCCCTATTCAAATCAAATCAAATTCAAATTGTATTTGTCACATGCGCCAAATACAACAGGTGTAGACCTTACAGTGAAATGCTTACTTACAAGCCTTTAACCAACAATGCTTTAAGAAGTTTTAAGAAATGAAAATAGAAAGTAAAAGTAACAAATAGTTAAACAGCAGCAGTAAAATAACATTAGCGAGGCTATATACAGGAAGTACCGGTACAGAGTCAATGTGAGGAGGTTATATACAGGGGGTACCGGTACAGAGTCAATGTGAGGAGGTTATATACAGGAAGTACCGGTACAGAGTCAATGTGAGGAGGTTATATACAGGAAGTACCGGTACAGAGTCAATGTGAGGAGGTTATATACAGGAAGTACCGGTACAGAGTCAATGTGAGGAGGTTATATACAGGAAGTACCGGTACAGAGTCAATGTGAGGAGGTTATATACAGGAAGTACCGGTACAGAGTCAATGTGAGGAGGTTATATACAGGGGGTACCGGTACAGAGTCAATGTGAGGAGGCACCCGTTAGTCCAGGTAATTGAGGTAATATGTACATGTAGGTAGAGTTAAAGTGACTATGCATAGATGATAAACAGAGAGTAGCAGCACTGTAAAAGAGGGGTCTGATGGCCCTTTGATTAGCTGTTCAGGAGTCTGATGGCTTGGGGGTAGAAGCTGTTAAGAAGCCTTTTGGACCTAGACTTGGCGCTCCGGTACCACAATACTTTCCATTTGTTTTAACCACTTATTAACCCCTTGGCTTCTGCTTTACTGATTAACATTTCCATATCAACACTAGGATATTTAAGAGCCTGCTTGGTGAAAACATCCACCTCCTCATTCCACTCTACTCCCACATGAGCTGGTACCCAGAGGAACCTCACAAACACCCCCATCTGTCTCACCATAAACAGGCACTGCAAACTCTCATACAATACATTTTGTCTGCTCTGTGACACAAATGATTTAAAGCTCATCAGTGCTACACATGAGTCAGAGC
This sequence comes from Thymallus thymallus, assembly GCA_023634145.1. Lineage (NCBI taxonomy): Eukaryota > Metazoa > Chordata > Actinopteri > Salmoniformes > Salmonidae > Thymallus > Thymallus thymallus. Next base: position 36,211,849 of record CM042413.1, on the reverse strand, counting down.
AGATGACTATCCTCTCTGGCCTCACCTCCTCCACCCACTCAGCAGCCAAGAGTATGGCCAACGTCTCCATTGTGTAAACAGATAAATGATACGTTGCTCTTTTTGTCACTGGCACCTTAAACTCAGGAACACTAAAGCTGCGCCTTTCCTCCCTGTTTTAGGGTCCTTAGGTCCATCTGTGAATATATTCAAGACAGCATGCATAGTGCTGAGTTCTTAAACATTCACTTACAATATTTACTGGATCTACTCCTTCCTCACCAGCTCTTACCCTCTCAAGCAACCATAGGTTTATAATTGGCTTAGTGAGCAACCAAGGTGGGATAGCAGGAAGAACCACAGAGGGACTGAACTCCTTCCCAAACAGTCCCATCTCTCTCGCCATGGCCCATGCCATTACCTATCCACCCAAAACTTCTATTCAGATCTCGTTCATGCTCCCAGCACTCTAGGAGCACCTTTTTTGTAGGATGTGTAACCTTACATTTAAGGTAGTCATGAGCATTATGTGTCTATGTGATGAGCTCTTTTACAGCATTTGGATAAATCAGCACAGCTAGCTAGCTAATAGGGACGTAGAATTCTGACTGAAACCGATATCAAGTATTGCTCAATCATTTTAGGACCTGGACATCAGTATACGTATAGAGGACGGATTGAGTGCTTTAGACACATCAAAAACAGGTTATTAATTTATCTGCCTACACTTAAATTCCTTATGTCAGTACATACATTTTCTCTGTAAAGAACTCAAGTGAAAATGACACCATGTCTGGATTATTTTCTGAATTTGTTTTATTTATTTCCAGAGTAAAATAAAGTATATCTTGCCATACAAAAAAGTGTAAGAAAATGGACAATGCTAAAATTTTTGCTGTAGAGAAACTGTAAAAGAAGAAGTTAGATGTGCCATCAAGCCTTGAGAGTCTTCAAAAAATATGTCAAGGGATAACAAAATAACAATGCCTATTACCTTGTTGTAGGATTATCAGCCATTGCATATACATTACTCCCGGGTACCTTTTGTGTGACAGATTCTGCATGCTCTGAAGTAACAAGCAGTGCTACTCTGCCCTATGCAAAGCACTGGTGTAGTTTCTTATGTCCTTGAATATTTAACCAATATGTCATGGTTAGTTGTTGTCTTCTCAATTTTAACGGCATTATCAGATACTGAGTTTCACAAATATTTTTACCACACATGTAATCCATCTGAAGAATGTATAGGGCAAATCCATGGTAACGGAACTGGGCTGAATTGCTCAGTAGAGTACAGTACAGTACAGTACAGTACAGTACAGTACAGTACAGTACAGTACAGAAGAGAACAGTAGAGTATAGATCCATACAGAATAGTACAGGACTGTACTGAACTAGACTCAACTTTTTAAAAACTTTATTGTATTCTACTGCACTCAATTGTACTGTACTGTGTTCTGGACCAAGAAAGCTGGACCATAGACAAAAACGACGTCTGTGGACTTTGAAATCAAGGCCACTGCCCTGGCCTTGTTTTCAACATCCACAGACGTAGTTTTTTGCTATGGTCCGGCATTCTTTTCAACGTCCACAGATGTTGATTTTTGGTCCAGTTCAGACCAGCCTTGATTTGGCCAAAACCGGACCGGACCAAATCTAAACCAATCGTAGACGTCTATATTTCACAAGTTCAGAGAACACAGTACAGTACAGCAGAGTGCAGTAGAATACAATAAAGTAAAGTTAAATAAAAGTTGAGTCTAGTTCTGACCAAATTTCAACTACTTCTCAACGTCCATGGACGTCCGGTGTCCATGATTGTGTTTTGATGTATTTATAATACCTTTTAAGACTTTTTCTGGTAGATATTTTCTAAGACCCCTTTTTCATCTGCTTGACCAGAAGTCAAAGCCTTTGCTTTTTCCTAATATTTAGGATAGAAAATGGTTGAAAAATGTATATATGCCTCCATTTAAAAATAAATATAGAGTTGCTTTCATTTGGCACAAGATTTGACATGTCCCTATGAACTTCACATGTTGGTGCTAATGGGTCCTTTTACATGGAAATGCCCTACAGCAAGCCTGCAATCTGTTTGCAGTAGGGTACAGTGCCTTCAGAAAGTATTCATACCCCTTGACTTATTCCACTTTCTGTTGAATTCCAAATTGATTAAAACATTTTTTTTATCTCACCCATCTACACACAATACCCCATAATGACAAATGTTTTGACTTCTGGTCAAGCAGATGGAAAAGGGGTCTTAGAAATACATTTGGCAAAAAAAACCTGAGTCAATACATGCTAGCTAGAATCACCTTTGGCACAGCTGTGAGTCTTTCTGGGCATGTCTCTAAGAGCTTTGCACATCTGGATTGTACAACATTTGCACATTATTCTTTTTAAAATTATTCTTTTTAAAATTCTGTCAAGTTGGTTGTTGATCATTGCTAGACAGTCATTTTCAAGTCTTGCCATAGATTTTCAAGCCGATTTAAGTAAAAACTGTAACTCGGCAACTCAGGAACATTCAAGGTGTTCTTGGTAAGCCACTCCAGTGTACATTTTGGCTCGTTTTTTAGGTTATTGTCCTTCTCCAAGGTGAATCTGCCTCCCAGTATGTGTTGGAAAGCAGACTGAACCAGGTTTTCCTCTAGGATTTTGCCTGTGCTTAGCTCTAGCATACCCATAACATGATGCAGCCACATGAAAATACGAAGAGTGGTACTCAGTGATGTGTTGGATTTGCACTATTCACCATCCAAAGCGTAAGTTATAACTTCACAATGCTTAAAGGGATATTCCATGTTTGCTTTATTTTTATTTTTACCCATCTACCAATAGGTGCAGCACTTCTCAAATGGTTCTTCTGTTCTACATGGTATGTCTGATGGTTTAATGGCTGCTGCTGCTCTCTGACCTGACCTGACCTGACCTGACCTCCCACCTCTGACATCCCTCTGACTATCAGAAAATGTTTCAGGTAATCTTTACCACGTCACATTTTTCGTTGGGCTGTTGAGAACAGTGACACCGGCAGCTGTGAGGGTACTAACTGCCAGGGCCATTAGATGCTTTAGACAGCTCTCAGCCTCCTCACCCTAACAAGATGTTCCACAGGCACAGAGTTAAAACTGGGCCAGAACCTCCACAGGAACACAGTACCTCCGTGGAGAGCACAGGGTAAGACATAACCAACTATCTGGCCACAAAACCAAAGCATGAATTTCTGTCTTACCTTGTCCATAGACAGCTTAGGGTAAGGGAAACCAATGTGTCATTTTGTAATATGGGTGAACTATCCCTTTAATATGTTAAATTTAACCTCCACGTTGATTACTTCTTATTCCAGCTTTTAATATTCTAGCGTTGTATAGAATACATACAATAAACAAGTGATTGGTGGAGCACTTAGCATTAGGCTATGTACGTTTTTCTCTTTCTCAAACTGTTGCTTGGATCCTTGTTGGTTGAGGACCCTTGACATCATCAGTCTAAGAAGGACCCCAATATTTGGAGCAGCATGATGGTATTCAGGGACCCTGCCTGTGTGTTGACATTACAATCCTATAGATTTCATTGTTTTAGCTTTGAAAGAAATTGAACAAATTCAGATCTTTCCTCTGTGAGACAAAGACTAAAAAGCCATTAGGATAACTGCCCACTACACAGCAATTGATGCCACCAGGAGGGTAAATCCAGCTCCACTGAAGCTATATCGCACCATTAATGTGTCCAGAAAGCCAAATCCCAGAATCATGTTCAAACCTGGAATTCAGTATATACTGTAGATAAAAATGGTACAGATAATGTTGGTGTCATATAATGGAAAGGGGAGTGGGGAAATAAGTGTAGACCCTACAATGTCATCCATTAAATGTGAATAATTACAACAACAAAAAAGTTAACGGTACGAAACTTCTACTGAGCACTGTTCCTGTTACCTGCTTTTTTAGGCCTACCAGGGTGGCTGGACAGGTCAGGGTAGCAGGCCTGACCTCCTGGATGGACTTACCTAATCTCCTGCCCATCAGGGCCTGTTGCGGTAGACTATGAGCGCATGATTAAGCGTAGTTCTGGACAAAACATTTTTTTATTCCACCAATAGAGTACCTTTTATTTCCGTCTGACATTATCTCACAATTCATCTATGCTCTAACTAATCTAAACTATGATAACAATTCCAGTAGTAGTGTGTCAGTCCCTGATTAGAGGGGAATAATTTAAAAAAAAACAGTTGAACTGGCTTGGAGATCTAGATTTGAATTTGAGGGGGCTATAGTATAGCCTTATCACCCTATTGTTGGGTATAACTTGGTACTAAAAATGACATTACCCCTTTAAATCAATGTCAATTGAAAGCCACACCCTCACAATTGATTGCTGAAGCATTTTAAGCCAGGCCCATTTGACTATTTGACATGTGCTTAAGGTTAGTGGGCTGTGTGTTAGACTGCTACATTTAGGACTTTAGCTAAAACTATAAGATTGATATGACAATATTTTTGATTGTTTGCACTTATGATTTACTTGACAAATCTGTTGAACTGTTTCAGGGTTTGGTCAAGCGTTCATTCCTAAATTCCATTCAATTTGTAGCTGCTGAACAATGGTAAGCTGAAGTTTTGTACAAGGCTTTGGCATTTTACTAATTTAATGGTCTTCTCAAATCTGATACATATTTTGAGCTTTTCTCTGGAGTTATGGTTGCGCCAGTGGAGGCTGCTGCAGGGAGGATGGCTCCTAATGTTGGGAACTGAGTAAATGGGATGGCATCAAACATATGGAAACCATGTATTTAATACAATATTGCTCCAGGAATTACCATGAGCCTGTCCTCCCCAATTAAGGTGCTGCCAAACTCCTGTGGTTTGCACTAGTATTCAGGCCAAATGTACATTTGATTAATGAGCACCACTACCTGTCATTTTTTACCCCTAAAAGTTTGGCTACAACATGCAGTATAGCACATTTTGAAAATGGTAGGATATGGACTTAAAATTCATTAAATTGTTCTTGTCTTGACAGAGGGAGTGCATTTCTATACACATTGGCCAAGCAGGTGTCCAGATGGGCAATGCATGTTGGGAGTTGTATTGCCTGGAGCATGGTTTCCAACCAGATGGGAGAATCCATGAATCCAGTACTGCTTCCCTGGCTGATTCCTCGTTTGGTACTTTCTTCAGTGAGACTGGAGGTGGCAAATATGTTCCCAGGGCTGTCTTCATAGATCTGGAGCCTACAGTTGTGGGTAAGGAACATGTAGTTGTATAGCTAGATCTACAACCTTAATGGCATGATGTACATTGGCGTGTAATATCTTGAATTGTTTTTACGCCATCTTTCTTTTTGTATAGTACTTATTGCCTTTTCTGCATGCCAATATAATGTATTCTAGATGAAATAAGGAATGGACACTACCGTCAGCTGTATCACCCTGAACAACTAATCAGTGGCAAGGAGGACGCTGCCAATAACTATGCACGTGGCCATTACACCATTGGCAAGGAGATTGTGGAATCTGTACTGGACAGAATGCGTAAAATGGTGAGTGGCTCTGAATTTACAGTTGCAAGTCCCACTGGGAAAATGTTGATGAATTGTTAATGTGTGCTTGTTCTCCTCAGGCTGACCAGTGCACTGGACTACAAGGGTTCCTTATCTTCCATAGTTTTGGAGGTGGGACTGGCTCTGGCTTTGCTTCGCTCTTAATGGAGCGTCTGTCTGTAGACTATGGCAAGAAGTCCAAACTGGAGTTCTCAGTCTACCCTGCGCCCCAGGTGTCCACGGCAGTGGTGGAACCCTATAACTCCATCTTGACAACGCATACCACTCTGGAGCACTCTGACTGCTCTTTCATGGTGGACAATGAGGCCATCTTTGACATCTGTAAGCGTAATCTTTGTGTGGAGCGTCCATCTTATACCAATCTGAACCGCCTCATTGCTCAGATCGTCTCCTCAATCACTGCCTCTTTGCGATTTGATGGCGCACTCAATGTGGATCTGACAGAGTTCCAGACCAACCTGGTTCCTTACCCCCGTATCCACTTCCCCCTGGTCACTTATGCTCCCATCATCTCAGCAGAAAGGGCTTATCATGAGCAACTCTCTGTTCCTGAGATCACAAATGCCTGCTTTGAGCCGGCTAACCAGATGGTAAAGTGCGATCCCAGGCATGGCAAGTACATGGCCTGCTGCTTGCTGTACCGTGGTGATGTGGTGCCCAAAGATGTCAACGCAGCTATCGCCCACATCAAGACCCGTAAATCCATCCAATTTGTGGACTGGTGTCCGACAGGGTTCAAGGTGGGGATCAACTACCAGCCGCCTACTGTTGTGCCTGGGGGTGATCTGGCCAAGGTGCAGAGAGCTGTGTGCATGCTGAGTAACACTACAGCTATTGCAGAGGCCTGGAGTCGTCTGGACCACAAGTTTGACCTGATGTATGCCAAGCGGGCCTTTGTGCACTGGTATGTGGGTGAAGGCATGGAGGAGGGGGAGTTCTCAGAGGCCAGAGAGGACATGGCTGCTCTGGAGAAGGATTATGAAGAGGTGGGGGCAGACTCTGGTGATGGTTGTGAGGAGGAAGAAGATGAATACTAAATCTGACTCCCAATCAGTATTTATACTTGTTCTCCAAGCAGCTGCTTGTCTAATATAATAAAACTCAAAGCATTTGAATTCTTGCATGTGTCATTTTTACTTGATGAATCTGATGGTTTGGTTGGAAGGTGTGGATGTGTAACTGGAATGAAGTCCTGAAATGGTGTATAACCTTTGTGGGTGGCATGGAAGATTAGCGTTTGACAAGATTACCAGAGTAGTTTGTACTTCTGAAGGCAACTTTTTGTGTGTTATCAGACTACCTGACTAAGCCTTCAACTGTGTATCTTGAACCATAATTATGATGGAGTGTCATAACGGACTAATCCTGGACAAAACAATTCAGGGGGGAAATTGTCATTACACCAAAATAGCTTTGATTTCCCTCTGACAATCTCAGCAAATTTCTATAAAACACATGTTGATCACAAATCTATTCCCTATCTTCTCTATGATTCCAATAGTGTCTTCATTAAAATGAGTTTTCAATGGAGCTTCCCTTTCTGTCATGTTCCAACTTTTAGAAAGGTTTTAGCACACTTAATCCCAAAGCTTTCACTATTTGTAAAGACTTAGTTTTGTTGCGTGAGAATTTCTGAAAACAAAATGTGAATTATGACTTACATTTTTCCCACTGGTTTAAGGTCATGTGAACAATTATTTAAATTGTAAAATATTTTCTTTCCAAAGTAGCATTTATCTTTAGTCACTGAGATGAAAACATGTTATGAAGTTGAACATGTGCTCTTTATGGCAATGTTAAAATGAGGTGAAATATTTTTCTGACATTTGGGGCTCCAAAGAAAATAAGGGCAACTCCATTAATGAATCATGAAATAGAAAGGGTATTAAAATCCTACCATGGAGTTGAGGTCTAACAGGTTTTATGTTCTAACAGATTAATTGCACCCACCTGGTGACCCAGGTCTAAGTCAGTCCCTGATTAGAGGGGAAGAATTAAAAAAAGCAGTTGAACTGGCTTAGAGATCCAGATTTGAATTTGAGGGGGCTATAGTATAGCCTTATCACCCTATTGTTGGGTATAACTTGGTAGCAAAAAATGACTACCCCTTTAAATCAATGTCAATTGAAAGCCACACCCTCACAATTTGATTGCTGAAGCATCTATAAGCCAGGCCCATTTGACAATTTGCTTTGTGCTTAAGGTTAGTGGGCTGTGGTGGTGTGCTTCAAACTGATACAGTTAGTACTTTAGCTGAAACGAAAATATTTTTGATTGTTTGCACTTGTGATTTACTTGACAAATCTGTTGAACTGTTTCAGGGTTTGGTCAAGCGTTCATTCCTAAATTCCATTTGTAGCTGCTGAACAATGGTAAGCTGAAGTTTTGTACAAGGCTTTGGCATTTTACTAATTTAATGGTCTTTTCAAATCTGATACATTTTTTAGCTTTTCTCTGGAACTATGTTTGCGCCAGTGGAGGCTGCTGCAGGGAGTACGGCTCATAATGTTGGGAACTGAGTAAATGGGATGGCATCAAACATATGGAAACCATGTATTTAATACCATTTAGCTCCAGCCATTACCATGAGCCTGTCCTCCCCAATTAAGGTGACGCCAAACTCCTGTGGTTTGCACTAGTATTCAGGCCAAAAGTAAATTTGATTAATGAGCACCACTACCTGTCGTTTTTGACCCCTAAAAGTTTGGCTACAACATGCAGTATAGCACATTTTGAAAATGGTAGGATATGGATTTGAAATTAATTAAATTGTTCTTGTCTTGACAGAGGGAGTGCATTTCTATACACATTGGCCAAGCAGGTGTCCAGATGGGCAATGCATGTTGGGAGTTGTATTGCCTGGAGCATGGTTTCCAACCAGATGGGAGAATCCATGAATCCAGTACTGCTTCCCTGGCTGATTCCTCGTTTGGTACTTTCTTCAGTGAGACTGGAGGTGGCAAATATGTTCCCAGGGCTGTCTTCATAGATCTGGAGCCTACAGTTGTGGGTAAGGAACATATAGTTGCATAGCTAGATCTACAACCTTAATGGCATGATGTACATTGGCGTGTAATATCTTGAATTGTGTTTTTACGGCATCTAGTTTCCTTTTGTATAATATTTATAGCCTTTTCTGCATATGCCAATATAATGTATTCTAGATGAAATAAGGAATGGACACTACCGTCAGCTGTATCACCCTGAACAACTAATCAGTGGCAAGGAGGACGCTGCCAATAACTATGCACGTGGCCATTACACCATTGGCAAGGAGATTGTGGAATCTGTACTGGACAGAATGCGTAAAATGGTGAGTGGCTCTGAATTTACAGTTGCAAGTCCCACTGGGAAAATGTTGATGAATTGTTAATGTGTGCTTGTTCTCCTCAGGCTGACCAGTGCACTGGACTACAAGGGTTCCTTATCTTCCATAGTTTTGGAGGTGGGACTGGCTCTGGCTTTGGTTCGCTCTTAATGGAGCGTCTGTCTGTAGACTATGGCAAGAAGTCCAAACTGGAGTTCTCAGTCTACCCTGCGCCCCAGGTGTCCACGGCAGTGGTGGAACCCTATAACTCCATCTTGACAACGCATACCACTCTGGAGCACTCTGACTGCTCTTTCATGGTGGACAATGAGGCCATCTTTGACATCTGTAAGCGTAATCTTTGTGTGGAGCGTCCATCTTATACCAATCTGAACCGCCTCATTGCTCAGATCGTCTCCTCAATCACTGCCTCTTTGCGATTTGATGGCGCACTCAATGTGGATCTGACAGAGTTCCAGACCAACCTGGTTCCTTACCCCCGTATCCACTTCCCCCTGGTCACTTATGCTCCCATCATCTCAGCAGAAAGGGCTTATCATGAGCAACTCTCTGTTCCTGAGATCACAAATGCCTGCTTTGAGCCGGCTAACCAGATGGTAAAGTGCGATCCCAGGCATGGCAAGTACATGGCCTGCTGCTTGCTGTACCGTGGTGATGTGGTGCCCAAAGATGTCAACGCAGCTATCGCCCACATCAAGACCCGTAAATCCATCCAATTTGTGGACTGGTGTCCGACAGGGTTCAAGGTGGGGATCAACTACCAGCCGCCTACTGTTGTGCCTGGGGGTGATCTGGCCAAGGTGCAGAGAGCTGTGTGCATGCTGAGTAACACCACAGCTATTGCAGAGGCTTGGAGTCGTCTGGACCACAAGTTTGACCTGATGTATGCCAAGCGGGCTTTTGTGCACTGGTATGTGGGTGAAGGCATGGAGGAGGGGGAGTTCTCAGAGGCCAGAGAGGACATGGCTGCTCTGGAGAAGGATTATGAAGAGGTGGGGGCAGACTCTGGTGATGGTTGTGAAGAGGAAGAAGATGAATACTAAATCTGACTCAATCAGTATTTATACTTGTTCTCCAAGCAGCCCCTTGTCTAATTATAATAAAACTCAAAGCGTTTGAATTCTTGCATGTGTCATTTTTACTTGATGAAGCTATGATGTTTTGGTTGGCAGGTGTGGATGTGTATAACTGGAATAAAGAGGTCTTGGAATGGTGTATAAGCTTCGTGGGTGGCATGCAAATTACTCATGGAAGATTAGCGATTGAAAAGATGACCAGTTGGTAGTACATTGCAAGTAAAATGTTGTGTGTGTTATCAGACTGTACTTGACTATTTAAGCCTTTAACGGTGCACTAGTGTAAATCAAGCATTGTTGTCAATGGAAACAACTTTTCCAGGACTGCACCTAGTATGCATTACATTGACAAGTTTGACCCTGATAATGCACTTTTTGTCTGCATATTGCAATACCTCAGATATAATATGCAAATAAAGATGTTCACCTTTTGAATAAAGTGCATTGTTATGAAATTATTCCCAGTTATTGTTGTAGAGCCACATTATATAAATCCACAACATGAAAGATTAGCATATAACCTTTCTCAAAGACCAATACATATTAAAACATTTCTAATACTACCCTACGTTGGAAAATGTGCCAAATTATGCCACCACAGCATCAAGGACCCCACACACCCCAGTCTATATCTACAAGCCATCAGACTGCTGAACACGTGAACTGTACTGACCACCTGCTCAGACTCTCTGCACCTTAGCCCACATGCACTCACACCAGACTTACGATAGCTAAATACTAAACAATTTAAACACTTGCCCCCTAATCCCGAAAACACTAATGCACTATAAATTGTGCCTACCTGTATTATTAAAAAGTATATTCTACTGTGCCATTTACTTAGGTTGTATTATATTTTATTTATTGTTGTTGCATTGTCGAGAAGGAACGAGCAAGTAAGCATTTCGTTGGACCATGTGTATTCCGTACATGACTAATACAACTTGATCAATAAAGTACCTATCTATATATCTATATTTGAAACAGCATGAGCATGTTCAGTCATGATCCAATGTAACCACATAGAACTGGGGGTTCAAGATTTGATTAATTTTCATTACATTTACCAAACAGGTCCATTTATAGGGAAGGGACAAAAAATACTAAATGCAGATGGTAAGACCTGTTACCTTTGTGTCTTGGATGAAGACAAAGTACCTCGTTTATACTGGCTACTTTAGTAATCTCTAGTGTAGCTAGCTAGTTCTGAAGAAAACAAGTTGCTGACGAGGATAGCTGCAACGTCAGAGAACAGACAAAAAAAAACAAGGTAAGTTGTAAATTGGTTAACGCTCGATAATTTAAGACATATGAATCGATGTATATAAACTCCAGCTAGTGTGTGTTATTATAAGATACAAAAAGAAAAATCCATTCTACACTTCTATCTCTAAAATAGATTAGCGTTAACTAGTTCGCAAATGATCTAGCTACTGTTAGCTAGCTATTCATGCCGCTTCAAGGTGAGTGATTTCGCTAGATAACTAGTTAAAAATGGTCTTAACAAAGTTGCTTTTCGCCCTTGCCCTACTAACTAGCTCATTTTAAACTATTTCTATTCAGACAACTGTTTCAAATAGCACGTTTTCAAATTGAGCTAGTTAACTAAGTGAAGGAGAGGATGGCTATTTTGCTAAAACATAATGGTAATTAACTAACGCTGCCTAACCATCTACGCTAGTTGCTGGTCTTTGCTATTGAGTATGCTAGTTAGCTAACTAGCTTGTCAAACTCAGTTGGACCACATACTTTGGTTGGGCCATGGCTGTTAGTATGACTATTTATTCGTATTAATCACATATTAGTACCTAGCTAGTTAAGTCATCAGATATTTTTCAAATGGGACATTGATTATGTACTGAAACAAGTTTATATGTCCTCTTCTATCCACTGTACATCATTTTGGAGTTAGCCGAAGGACATTGTCAGCCTGCTGCCACGTCAGTGACCATACCCAGCTAAATAACAACTCGTATTTAACTATTTTAGATTTAACGTCTTTTGGATGTTCATTATGCTCACAAAACTATTTTCAAGTATCTAGTACTTAAATGTCAGTGTAAATATATTTAATTCCCAGTGGGTCAGAAGTTTACATACACTCAATGACTATTTTGTAGCATTGCCTTTAAATTGTTTAACTTGGATCAAACATTTCAGGTAGCCTTCCACAAGCTTCCACAATACGTTGGGGGAATTTTGGCCCATTTCTCCTGACAGAACTGGTGTAACTGAGTCAGGTTTGTAGGCACATGCTTTTTCAGTTCTGCCCACACATTTTCTATAGGATTGAGTTCAGGGCTTTGTGATGGCCACTCCAATACCTTGACTTTGTTGTCCGATTTCAGCCATTTTGCCACAACTTTGGAAGTATGCTTGGGGTCATTGTCCATTTGGAAACTCATTTACGACCAAGCTTTGAGTTCCTGACTGATGTCTTGAGATGTTGCTTTAATATATCCACATCATTTTCCTTCCTCATGATGCCATCTATTTTGTGAAGTGCTCCAGTCCCTCCTGCAGCAAAGCACCCCCACAACATGTTGCTGCCACCCCTGTGCTTCACAGATGGGATGGTGTTCTTCGGCTAGCAAGCCTCCCCCTTTTTCCTTCAAACATAACAATGGTCATTATGGCCAAACAGTTCTATTTTTGTTTAATCAGGCCCGAGGACATTTCTCCAAAAAGTATGATCTTTGTCCCCATGTGCAGTTGCAAACCGTAGTCTGGCTTTTTTATGGCGGTTTTCGAGCAGTGGTTTCTTCCTTGCTGAGGAAGGACTCGTTTCGTCGATATAGGACTTGTTTTACTGTGGATATAGATACTTTGTACCTGTTTCCTCCAGCATCTTCACAAGGTCCTTTGCTGTTGTATCTGGGATTGATTTGCACTTTCCGCACCAAAGTATGTTAATCTCTAGGAGACAGAATGCATCTCCTTCCTGAGCGGTATGACGGCTGTGTGGTCCCATGGTGTTTATACTTGCGTACTATTGTTTGTACAGATGAACGTGGTACCTTCAGGCATTTGAAAATTGCTCCCAAGGATGAACCAGACATGTGGAGGTCTACAATTTTATTTCTGAGGTCTTGGCTGATTTTCCCATGATGTCGAGCAAAGAGGCACTGAGTTTGAAGGTAGGCCTTCTTCTTCTTCTTCTTCTTTGGATTTTATGGCGGACTACACCCAAAAGGTGTATTGGCGCCACCATTTTATTTTTTTAAATGAATAAATCCATATGTAATAGTGACACTAACTTAATCCACCCTAATAAAAAATATTACATTGCCAAAACTTGTGCTGTACAGTTTACAAATCTACCTTAACACGCATGGTGTCTTTATTCTGGCAACAAACATTTACAACAGGCTGTATTATATCCACTTCCTTATATTTTGCATTCACTACCATATCTTCCCTAGAATCACTTGTTTTCTTAATTCTCTTAATTGCCGCATAGGAGATTCTGTTAACCGCTCTAACCTTTGCCACCTCGATTTCCATCACTCTTACTGGGCAGTCCATGAACTCAGGATCATGATCACAATTGCAACACCTTCGTCCTTCTACACACTGTTCTTCATCATACTCTGTTTGTCTACACACACTTGCAACATGACCAAATCCTTTACAATTTGTACACTGCAATGGTTTGGGAACGAAGGCTCTCATTGCATATCTTACATAACCAAGCTTCACATGTGTATTTGCTCATCATCAAAAAACAACAATACTGACAGACTTTCCTCTTTTTCCCCATTCACCCAACGGTTCAGACGCCGGGCACCAACCACACCAGGAATTCTCTTCATTGATTCTACCTCAACATCTGTCGTCACCCCTGAAGTCACTCCTTTAACGGGTGCTCACATTTAATCAAAATAAGACCACTCCTGGTCACTCTGACATACTCCACTTTACCAATTGCATATTTGACCATTTTGATACTTCAAAAGGGTTTCCCACATATGCATCCTTGTTTAATAAACGCATCCCAACAAGAAGCGATTCATTATCATTTACACACGTTTCATTCACTTCAATCTCAGACTATTTTATTTTTGTTCCAGTTTTAACACTATTTTAGCCCATTCAGAACTTTCGTCTTCGCCACATTTACTCGACTCGCTGCTTAAATCTAGCTCTACATCCATTTCCGCCATTTTCCCCAGGGTGTCAACGTCTCCTCAAGGTAGGCCTTAAAATACATCCACAGGTACACCTCCAATAGACTCAAATGAGGTTAATTAGCCTATCAGAAGCTTCTAAAGCCATGACATCATTTTCTGGAATTTTCTAAGCTGTTTAAAGGCACAGTCAATTTCGTGTATGTAAACTTCTGACCCACCGGAATTGTGATCTAGTGAATTTTAAGTGAAATAATCTGTCTGTAAACAATTTGTTGGAAGAATTACTTGTCATGCACAAAGTAGATGTCCTAACAGACTTGCCAAAACTATAGTTTGTTAACATGAAATCTGTGGAGTGGTTGAAAAAATGAGTTTTAATGACTTCAGACTTCAACTGTATGTTTTGGTCCATTTCTAATTTCCACACTAGTACTTTGCATAAAAGAAATAGGATAATGAAAGCTTTTACACAATGATGTTCCTGTGAGTGTGCTATGTTGAACTGTGGGGGGCACGTGAAGAGCAAGGTTTGCTTAGACTAGGCTAGTTTACTGTAGTGTGAAGCACAGTTTGATGCCACTATAACTGCCACATAGGACATTCATGTAGCCTGTAGAGCACGTGTTTCTACACCACTAATTAGGTCTATAAGATCATGTTCAAAGGCCCTCGGCAAGCATATGACTTATGTTCACTCTGTTCAAGGCTTCCCTTCTAACAATAAGGCTTTATCATGTCTTAGTATTAGTATCATGTGCTTATATTCCGTTTGGTGCTGTTGACTTGCCGCTCTGGTCTTGAAATGTCTTTGATCCTACTTTGCAGGTGGTGCACTCTGTCGGATAAGGTTCAAAAGTAATCTGTTTCCCCTACTGGCTCTCTAAATCTGGCCTAGTATTTCTCCACTGGATGTTCTACCTCTGCTTATTCTCGGTGCTTCAACAGTAAACAGGTCTGCCTTGTTTGTTGTTAGAAGCAGGCAGCACACCCTGGCTTAAAGGCAGACAGAGGAATGGTTAGTCGAAAGGCAATCTCTTCTCCATCCTGTTTTTCAAGAACTAGCCTAACCTAACGCCCAACTGCCAGAGACAACATGTTTGCTCTATGGTTTTCAGAGACTATGGTGTCTCATTTGGGAAGAAGTCATGCTATAGCCTACTGAAGAGAGAATTAATTGGTTGACTTCACCTTTTTTCTCTCCTGCGTAGAGGTGAGATGAGTGAAACCGAGCAGCAGCAGGATGAAGTCCCAGCATACCTCAAAGACGAGCCTCCAGCAGGTCAGTGCAGTCTCTTTAATGGCCAACAACAAGCTGATGAACATTGAATGGACAATGATAACACATATTGTACACTGACACTCAGTAATGCCTCAAGTTACATAACAGTAACTTGAATTCCATCCTATCACTTAATATTTTACTAATAGGCCTAACTACAGTAAACCTGAGAACTTTTTTAAAATGTCCTCACAAATTAGAAGTCTGGGTGAATCTCAAAATGTCTGAGGCATTTTTCTTTGTACCAGTAGGTGGCATTACCGTTCCATCTTCTGCACTGTTAGTGGCTCTATAGTCTACAGTTTCTGTCTAGCCCACCACACACTGATTCCTTTGTCATTAGAAGCAATGAGGGCAGAGGGCCGTCGTAACTATATTTAACTTTATCTTTCTAGTGGAGCTATTAACTCTATCATGTGGTCACAATGGACCATTCTAAGCAGAAGACATGGTTCAACAACACGAACCTCCATGTAGGAGCCTGTTCATCATTCTATTGTGGCACTGTCTGTACAATATGGAACAGAGCCTTTTCCATAAACTGGGGAAGTTCCTCTGCTTAACTTCTCTCAACACTATTGTCTCTCATCAGACGGCAACAAGGATCACCCCGCGCCCCAGCCAGACATGTTCTCCAGAGTGACTGGAGGACTCTTCAGTGTCACTAAAGGTGCCGTGGGAGCCACTGTGGGTGGGGTGGCCTGGATAGGAGGGAAGAGCTTCGACCTGACCAAGACCGCAGTCTTCTCAGTAGCGGCTGTACCTGGCATTGGGGTGGGGCTGGTGAAAGGAGGGGTGTGTGCTGTAGCTGGAGGCGTGTCTGCAGTAGGCTCAGCCGTGGCCAGTAAAGTTCCTATTGGAGGAGTTAAGAAGAAGGACAAGTCTGACTGAGGAGGAGGTGGACGGTGGTGCCATTTTGGGTCTCGTGTCTGTTTCCTCTACAGTGTGGCGGGGCCTGGAGAGCTACAGATGATTCAAAGTTGTGTGTGTTCACTTTTAGTGGAGGCCTACGCTCTGATCCACGGGTGTCTATGGACCACTCTCATATTATGTGGCTTGGCCACCGACGGGGACTAAGTAAGGGGTTTCCTGGTCAGCAGTGCAGGGGCCACCCCACCCGTCTTTGTCTGTAATAATAACCAGTGCCTCAAACTGTTGGAATATGAAATGACTGACTGAATGTTGTATTTACTCTGTAGATAAAAACCAGCCAAGAAAAGATTAGGCCTATTTTATTGCTTAATATTTGGTCCGTCTCCCGGACGCTGTTTAAGAAACAGGCCAGGAACATTTTCACAATGTTTAGGCGGCGTTCATGTTCATTGCAGTGTTTGGCAGTATGACAATCAGTGATCGATGCCTAGTCCGGCACCTCTAACAGTAAATAAAAAGGATCTCTTGGGGGGGTTTGGTGCTGGGCCTGCACTGGGTTTACCACTGTGACCCCTGAGCTGTGGTGGGGTTCAGATCGAACAAGCCAGCACCAGGCTGCTCCCACCAAATGCGAAAAGCATTGTTGACGGCAGGGAGTTGATGGCTGCACTCCATCTCTCTGATTGATTCTGTTTCTGAGATTACGGACTCTGTGCATCTGGGCCCAGCAGCCCAGCCTTGGTGCTCTTTCCCACAACAACACTCATCACTCACCCACCGCTCCCCAATAATTACCGCTGTACCCCGGGGTTTAACGCTGCCTGTCAGGGCTATGGGACACTAAACACTGCTTGGGAAGTCTGTAAAGTATACGATTTGTATCTCAAACTCCCCGTTCCTGATGTGATGGGGATTTTTTTTCTCCACCAGGGAAATTTTCTGAAGTGGATGTTTTCATTTCCGTTAGTCTTTTTCATCTTCAGAGAATGCAAGTAATGTAACCTCATGTTTTTCAATGACAGTTGATTTAGGATCTGTTTGCCCTTTGATGGTATGGACTCTTTTTCACTGATGGTGCGTCGAATCACAGAGCTCTGTCACTGCCGTTCCTTTCTCTCTAAACTAACTTATTATTTTTTTAACCTACCACTTATATACCTATCACCTTATACCGTAGTCCACATATTGTTGTTCTACTGCCCAAAATACAAGCTAGCCTATTTTTTTCATTATCCATAAAAAAAAAATGTAAGGTGTTGTGTTGTCTTTTTCTATCGTTGGTTTTAGAAATACAATGTATTCATATTTTCAATATAGTTCTCTACCAGAGGATTTGACTATTAATCGGTGGATTCTTAAAATTGGGTGTGTAGCCTACACCTTTGTAACATCACATGGATATTTATTTTGTTCAAGATTTGTCTATAATTTAATGGAAAAATAAATAAGCCTTTTTCATCAGAGCAATTGTTTTGGCTGTTTGTCATTAAGAAAGGTTTGACGTTGTGAATAGGAACTAGAATAGTCAGTTCTTTCCTATTTGTTTGGTTTGTCAACACTGCAGAGGTGAATTTTAGTAGCCCCCTCCCCTAGCTCCTACCTCTCTGTTCTCTCATCTAAAAGGTATGTATACTTTATATAACAGTAGCCTGTAAATAGGCTGCCTAATCCCAGATCTGCCCCTTTAGGCACTTCGTGTAGATATGAGAGGATTGGATTAAGCAGTATGTTAATAGTGCCACGTTTCCCTCGGATACCGCTCTCCAATCCTTTCAGGTCTACACACATGCCTAGGGGGTTGAGCCTAGGGGTCGATTTGTAATGAACTGATTCCTCACCACGCTACATATGCAAACAGTTGTCATAATACAGACCTTTCTAAAGCAGTTGTACACTGAGTATACATTAGGAACTCCTTCATAATATTGAGTTGCTTCCCCTCCCTTGTCCTCACAACAGACTAAATGCGTCAGGGAATGGACTCTACAAGGTGTCAAGGTTTCTACAGGGATGCTGGCCCATGTTGACTAATGCCCACAGTTGTGTCAAGTTGGCTGGATGTCCTTTGGGTGGTGGACCATTCTTGATACACACAGGAAATAGTTGGGTGTGAAAAGCCCAGCAGTGTTGCAGTTCTTGACACAAACCGGTGCACCTGGCACCTACTACCATACACCATTCAAAGGTACTTGCATCTTTTGTCTTGCCCATTTACCTTCTGAATGGCACACATACAATCCATGTCTCAATTGTCTCAATACTTAAAAATCCTTCTTTAACCTGTTCTTAATGTTTTTTATACTCAGTATATACTGTATGGCACCCCCATAAAAACCAATTACTTGTGGAGAATGAACAGCCAACTGCTGTATGATATGACTTACTTCAGGTTGAGCAGTTTTTTAAACTCAGGGCTGCGTCACTACAGACAACGTGGTTCGAATCCAGGCTGTATCACAACCGGCTGTGATTGGGGAGTCCCATAAGGTGGCACGCAATTGGCCCAGCGTCGTCCAGGTTTGGCCGGTAGTCTAGCGGTTAGAGCGTTGTAACCGAGAGGTAGCTGGTTCGAATACCCGAGCCGACAAGGTAAAAAAAACTTGTCTGTGTCCTTGAGCAAGGCACTTAACCCTAATTTGCTCAAGGGGCTGACCCTGTAGGTAGGCCGTCATTGTAAATAAGAATTTGTTCTTAACTGACTTGCCTAGTTAAATAAAAAAATCAATAAAAAAATGTACGGACGCATGTATTTCAGTAGGAAAGTACAACTGTGAAATGGCACTAAATTTTGCATAGAATCTGCATGTCCATGACTCGTCATGAACTGTGTTAGTGCTGCATTTCAAATCCAAATGTTCTTAATCTCTAACCTTTTGTCTTAAAAATGTCTGTTTCTCATTTATAATGAGGGAGAGGTGGTGAGAAATCCAGAATTGATCTTCCCTGTCGTCTAGAATTCACACACCTACATCAATGTGTAACTGGGGGCTTTTCTTCTTCCCTGTTCCACTGTCTATCTGTGCCCAGAGGGAATTGACGTGCGGCGGCTTCACACAGGGACTGTAACCTTGGGCCCCCTATGCATTAGTCGTATGAGTTAGTGGCGATACCGTAGCTTTCACACTGCGGATGAAGGAGATGAAATGCCCCAGCCTTTTCCTCAGCTGCTAACAAGGTTGTGATTCAACCTTTTGGAGGAATCAATAATGAGGCCCATTGGTGCCAAGTCCAGGAGCCAGAGATTTTACACTTCAAAGACCCAATTTAAGTGTTGGGCAGCCTGGCTGCTGAGATCTTGGCTGAGGTGACTGTTCCAAGAGTGAAGAAGAAATAAATCACTTATACCTTTTTACATTACTGCTCACTACTCTGCTTGACACGGTCAAAAGGTATTATGACAATCATAGAAACAGAATCTAAGTAGGCCCATATGGGTCATTGTAACTAGTGTTTTTAATTTTTAATTTAGGCCAGTTAAAAACTAGTTCTCATTTACAACTGCGACCTGGCCAAGACAAAGCAAAGCAGTGCGACAAAAACAACAACATAGTTACACATGGGATAAACAAACGTACAGTCAATAATGCAATAGAAAATCTATGTACAGTGTGTGCAAATGTATTAAGATTAGGAAGGTTGATTAGTTATGTGTGATTAAAATATGATCTTAATCTGAGACCTTGGCGCATTCTTTTTAATTGACCAGACTTGAATGCTTGTTTCGACCCAATAATCATACATGGTGAAGATAAAGTGGTCTTTTTTTTAGATCAAGAGCATTGCCTTTTTTCTGTTGTCCCTATTTAATTACCACAACCTGGCCTGATTACAGGCACTGAGTACCTGCAGCAATATAAATCACTAGAGAGCTAGCTAGGGAATAAGGGAGATATATGCCACAAGGCTATTCAATTTCCTAGACACAGAAGTGGTTCAATGAATAAGACTTTTCCTAAATGGATGTTCAGTAAAGCCAGAATTAAATGGTCTGACAGAGGATCCTGCACCAGTATTTGAAATTCTATGTCGTATTTCACAGAGCCAAGTCATCTCAGGCCTTGCCTATCAGGGGAAAGTCTGAATAGGCTTCAGTGAAACCTGACCAGGTGAAGAGCCAATTTGGCCGCCTAATCTCTGGGATTAACTAACAGGCTGGGGCCTGCTAAATGGTTAAAAGATGTTAAAACATATATACAGTGTATATACATATATACTGTACACTACCGTTCAAAAGTTTGGGGTCACTTAGACATTTTTGAAAGAAAAGCAAATTGTTTGTCCATTAAAATAACATCAAATTGATCAGAAATACAGTGTAGACATTGTTAATGTTGTAAATGACTATTGTAGCTGGAAACGGCTGTTTTTTTTATGGAATATCTACATAGGCGTACAGAGGCCCATTATCAGCAACCATCACTCCTGTGTTCCAATGGCACGTCGCGTTAGCTAATCCAAGTTTATAATTTTAAAAGGCTAATTGATCATTAGAAAACCCATTTGCAATTATGTTAGCACAGCTGAAAACTTGCTTTCTTTAGACTAGTCGAGTATCTGGAGCATCAGCATTTATGGGTTTGATTACAGGCTCAAAATGTCCAGAAACAAAGAACTTTCTTCTGAAACTCGTCAATCTATTCTTGTTCTGAGAAATTAAGGCTATTCCATGTGAGAAATTGCCAAGAAACTATAGATCTCGTACAACGCTGTGTACTACTCCCTTCACAGAACAGCAATGTTGTTGATCCATCCTCAGTTTTCTCCTATCACAGCCATTAAACTCTGTAACTGTTTTAAAGGCACCATTGGCCTCATGGTGAAATCCCTGAGCGGTTTCCTTCTACGGCAACTAACTTAGGAAGAACGCCTGTATCTTTAGTGACTGGGTGTAATTAATAACTTAACCATGCTTAAAGGGATATTCAATGTCTGCTTTTTTTTGTTTGTACCCATCTACCAATAGGTGCCCTTCTTTGCGAGGCATTGGAAAACATCCCTGGTCTTTGTGGTTGAAATTCATTGCTCGACTGAGGGATCTTACAGATAATTGTATGTGTGGGGTACAGAGATGAGGTAGTTATTAAAATATAATGTTAAATACTGTTATTGCACACAGTGAGTCCATCCAATGTCTTGTGTGACTTGTTAAGCAAATGTGTACTCCTGAACTTATTTAGTCCTGCCATAACAATAGGGGTTGAATAGTTATTGACTCAAGACTTTTCAGCTTTCCGTTTATAATTCATTTGTAAAAATATCAAAAGCATAATTCCACTTTGACATTATGGGGTATTGTACGTAGGCCAGTGACCAAAAAATCTAAATTTAATCAATTTTAAATTCAGGCTGTAACACAACAAAATGTGTAACAAGTCAAGGGGTGTGAATACCAGGCACTTTACATGTAAACAGGGCTGAAAAGTGACTGGTATTTTCAGAAGAGTTTTTCCTGATCACATGACCTGATCAGGAAAGTGACTGGTATTTTCTGTGTACTATCAGAAGAGTTTTTCCTGACCACATGACCTGATCAGGAAAAGTCCAAACCCTAAGGATTTTTAAATCTCAACTCTCATTTTTCTTATGACCCTAATTCACAGAAGAGCACAGGTTTCCACTACTGCAGCACAGTAGCAAAACAACAGGTTCATTTTGACACTCAGTTGTAAAGACAAAGACAGTCCTTGCATGGTGAAATACCCATTAGAGAACCTGTTGGGTAGAATCCAGTAAACAGTTCTGAAGGACTGACTTGGCTATTTCCCTTTATGGAGTGGAGTCATAGTAACTGCACGGATGTGCCTTTGGGAAATACAACCCAGCCAAGAGGGTTGGGTAACCTTTTTAGTGCGTGTGTGTGTGCGGATGTTTGCAGGCGTGTGTTTGTTTGAAGGATAATGAGACTCTGTACCAACACCATGCAGCGTGTCCAGAGCCTAGAGCATATTCCACTCTGAAATCAGGTTGAAAGGCAAATTACTTCTAAAAACTGAGATTTTCAGAACCTCCAGACACATATCAACAGGTTCAACAGCCTCAGACAAATTATTTTGACCTGGCTTCCACAATCACCTGACCTCAACCCAATTGAGATGGTTTGGGATGAACTGGACCGCAGAGTGAAGGAAAAGCAGCCAGCAAGTTCTCAACATATGTGGGAACTCCTTCAAGACTGTTGGAAAAGCATTCCAGTTAAAGCTGGTTGAGATAGTGCCAAGAGTGTGCAAAGCTGTCATCAAGGCAAAGGGTGGCTACTTTGAAGAATATATTTTGATTTGTTTAACACTTTTTTGGTTACTACATGATTCCATATGTGTTATTTCATAGTTTTGATGTCTTCACTATTATTCTACATTGTAGAATAGTAAAAATAAAGAATGAGTAGGTGTCCAAACGTTCGACTGGTACTGTTAATATTTACAAAAACATCAACTAATTTAAGGGTTTTTCTTTATTTGCACTATTTTTTACATTGTAGAATAAAAGTGAAGACATCACAAGTATGACATAACACATACGGAATCGGGTAGTAACTAAAAAAGTGTTAAACAAATCAACATATATTTGAGATTCATTAAAGTAGCCACCCTTTGCTTTGATGACAGCTTTGCATACTCTTGGCATTCTCTCAACCAGCTTCATGAGGACCACCACAGGAATGGAAGACCCAAAAATTCCTCTGCTGCAGAGGATAAGTTTATTAGAGTTACCAGCCTCAGATTGCAGCTCAAATAAATTCCTCAGAGTTCAAGTAACAGACAGCTCAACATCAACTGTTCAGAGGAGACTGTGTGAATCAGGTCTTCATGGTCGAATTGCTGCAAAGAAACCACTACTAAAGGACACCAATAAGAAGAGACTTGCTTGGGCCAAGAAACACGAGCAATGGATATAAGACTGGTGGAAATTTGTCCTTTGTTCTGGAGTCCAACTTTTAGATTTTTGGTTCCAACCTCAACCAAATTTAGATGGTTTGGGATGAGTCAGAACGCAGTGAAGGAAAAGCAGCCAACAAGTGCTCAGCATATGTGGGAACTCCTTCAAGACTGATGGAAAAGCATCCAGGTGAAGCAGGTTTAGAGAATGCCAATAGTGTGCAAAGCTGTCATCAAGGCAAAGGGTGGCTATTTGAAGAAAAATCTAATTTCTTTAACACTTTTTTGGTTACTACATGATACCATATGTGTTATGTAATAGTGTCTTCACTTTTATTCTACAAAGGAAAAAATTGTGCAAATCAAGAAAAACCCTTGAATGAGTAATATTCCAAACTTTTGGCCCCCAGTGTATTGTTACGTTCGTAGTGAGAGGCAGACCAAAACGCAGCGCAGTTGACATGTTATTTATTAATGTGAACTCCGACCTCGGAGCTGGACTAGACACCGGTCCCGAACTGGGCACCTGCAGAGATATATATGGGGGATTGGAAATGATGCAGACAATTACATTGATGGAAGCCACAAACTGCGATATTAAAGCTGATCTACCCCCTAAAGAATAACAAAATATATATAAATGATGCCCCTCTGTGTGGGATGGGGAGAGGCTCAGAGATGTAGGTTATTTGCAGGGGGCATCAGAGTCCCAGTAGGGGTTCTTTGCTATGTATGGTAATGGACCACAGATTTTGTAGACAGGTTTGTGATGGAGATTGCCAAGGAGAGAGTTTTTGCCCAACATTGATGTGTTTCCTTGAAATTCATACTCCAAGGGCAAGGATTTCCGCTCAAAGAAGATCCTATCCATAAAAGGATAACCCTGTGCCTACTACTTCTCTAAGGAAATCCTTAACCATGGTGCCCTGTCTGAATTCAGTAGAGTAAGGTTTAAGTTTTTTTTATCTTCATTTTTTTCTTTTTCGAGTTTCGATCTCTTCTCAGAAAGAAAGATAATGTTGTATGAGATTTCACACTTATCATCATACGACGTAAAGGCCTTTTCAAAACGGTGAAAGTGTGGCTTTCAGAGCCATCAGTTTTCTGTGACTTTCGTGTTTATCAGAATAAAGAGGGCCCTTTCATGTTCTGCATGGTTGACAGGGTCTGTATTCATCTTTGGGAGCTGTAGAATGGTAGCCTTTTCACGGCTATATTCATCTCTTTGACCGCAGAAATTCTTTCCATCTCCTGAAACTGGAGATATAAACCAGTGGCCTCACTACTAAGGAAAAGGTTGAATGCAGTCTAAGGCTAACCATGATGCATGTCTGTGTCTATGGTTTCTGACTTTAATCAAAAAGTTTTCTTATTGATAATAAAGCCAGGCACTTTAATTTATTTAATTCACTTTATTTTTTCAACCTCTCATAGTCACTCTTGACTTCCAAGAGTAGAAAAGCTATGATGTTCACTGTTGTAGATGGAAACCGGTACTCAAATTACATTTTTTTGGGATTTAGCAGACACTCTTACACAGAGTGACTTACAAGAGCTATTAGGGTTAAGTGTCTTGCTCAAGGTCACGTCAACAACATAATTGTTCACCTAATCAGCTTAGGGATTCAAACCAGCAACCTTTCAGTTGTTGGACCAACACTCTTAACCGCTAGGCTACCTGCCGCTACCAAATTCACGGCATTGTATTATTCTCTTATTGTGCCGTGAGGTAGCCTACGTTTGGCTATAAGCCTGGTTCAAACCAATTCAGGTCAGTTCACTCAAATGCTTTCTCAAAAGGCAGCATACTATAGGACCTACAGTATGCTACTAGACTAAACAGCCAAGTAAGGCTACTACTGTAAAGATAATTTACTTTTAAAGTATTTTAATTTCAACATCCATCCCTACTTGCAACTGGCAAGAAAAAAAAAACACACAGCAAGGGGCCTGCCAGCAGACACAAGGCTCAATCATTTTAATCAGATTTTAAAAATAGCATGTGCATGAGCCAATGCTTCTCTGTATCTTCTTTAATATGTGTCCATTGGCAAGGGCGGATCTACACAATCCCAATTTGAGACAAGACCATTATGTTTATTCTATTAGTGACAAGAACTCGGATTCTAAAAGCTTGCTTAAAAACCTGCTTTATGTCCCTGATAAGCCAATAAATTCTTCTTCATCAGTTTAATGTTCAAATCCATTAGAAAAACCACTCTCTTAATAAGAATTACCCAAAATACTTATACAAAATACTACTTAAGTAATATGAAAACAGACACACAATAGTCTTGGGGTCAGAAAGGTATCTGGGGTACAAAAGCCTGCTTCACAGATATAATTTTCAGACAAATCAGATCCTGTAAATGTATTTCCGATCTGTGTGTGTGTTTGTGCGCTTGTTTGCACTTGTTTGTGTGTGTGTGTGTGTGTGTGTGTGTGTGTGCGCTTGTGTGTGGAGACGAAGGCTCAGGTGGCCAGGAAGCATGCTAATTAATTCAGCAAGTGAACTCAACAATGTGAATTGGGCTGGAAATGGCTGTGAATCCCACGCTACGGGCCGCTCTGCAAGGAATGGGCTCCACCAGGTCTAACACATCTATGGGGAGGGAGATGAGATGGTTTACACTAATTAAACATGCCATATGTTGCCACTCTTCCCTTAGCACAGCAGATGCTCTGACAAACTATCAATTATTGTGAAAATTAAACCTATCAGGAGGACATAGACAGCAGAGACCTTCAACACTCAATGATGACTGCTCAAATCTAGGCTGTCCTGGCATATAGACTTTACGATAGCTCAGGTCCAGCACTGAATACTATGGTGTCTCCTGTTTGGGAGTCATTGACAGGTGCCCATCACTGTCCAAGTACCCATTAGCTACTTCTGGTGAAGACATAATTTCCCACAGCATTTTATAATACAAGTTTCAGAATTCATCATTTGATTTTCTGTGAGAATAGATATGATGTGTTTTGTCGGTGTTAACACCTAAAGAAACAGCAAAAAACAGCAATGCTCGCTCTGCTTACCGTAGATAGCAACAAGAGCCTCCAGATCTCTAGCTGCTTCTGAGGGCAACGTGAGGAGCAGAGAAGATTTTCAGGATACTGACGTTCTCAAAGGACTTTCGGCTGCCTTCATCGGTGCTAATTAGACCCTCAGTCTTTGAGAACCTGCTAGAACCCGTCAATTGTATCTTTGTTAAGATACCTAGCTCGGCCTCTGGATTGATGATGATGATGATTCACAACAACCATCAACTGGGATTACCATTCTCAGGGAGCGTTTGAGGCCAAAGCAGCTAAGACTCGTTTACAGCTAATTAGGTTTGCTATTATTGAGAATGGATGCTTTTGAAAGAGGCTCAGATTCAGCAGAACATGTTGTTTGAGCCTATTCAATTACCCTTTCCTAAAGAGTCCGGCAATGTTGGAAAACTTTAGTACAGGCTCTGTTCACGCAGGAACGAAGAGGATTAAGTAAGTACATTGCTAAATATTGGGCGATGGGCATAATAGTTGACTATGGTCAAATGATGAATGAGCCATGCCATTGTTTTCAAGTTCACTTTCCATTCATCACTTGTGATTGTTTTAACCTGCAGTAGTCATTTACCTTCTGGTACAGTATATTCATTTACTTCATCAATGTAAATTTGTCTGGTGGAGTTCGAAGCAACACCATTCCCAGTCTCATACACAAAATCAAATCATGATTCCAGAGGGGGCGTCAATTACTCTTCCATTAACCAATCAATCTAGCTGGAGCATTGTCACTTGTTACTTCCTCCTCCTATTAGATCGGCTGACAAATGGACTGGCTGGATTGGTTTCCTGTTCATTATTCTTAGGACGCAAAACAACGTTGGGTCTGATGGATGAACGTCAATAGCGTGCGTCTGCCATGTGGGCCCATTCCCTGTTCTAGTGTTAATCTGGTTGCAGTATCTGTGGTGTGTCAGAGGAGAGGAGAGAGCAGCAGTATACAGACCCTCTGATTATATTAATGAAATTCAATTACTCTGACATAGACAGATGGAGCCTCTGTCAGGGGGGAGGCCCGCCATTTGTTAGCATCAGCTGACGTGTCAGCCAGTGGTGCCGACGGGACCCAAACTGTGTGACTGGAAACAAGACGAGGGGAGAGTGAGGGAGCGGAGAGGAGAGGAGAGGAGAGGAGAGGAGAGAGAGGAGGTCTGCAGTGAGAGCAGCTGGTCTGTCAGGTTCAGGGCAGATCTTCCATTGGTTGCTGAAAGCCCAGGATTAGACTATATTCCATCTTTCCCAACAAAAGTTACTCACAGGTCCATTCAAACTCTTACTACTTCCACTGAGTTTGCATATGCGGCATAACAAATATCAACAGTATTAAAAACACGTAAATGAACTCATTTGAACCCAAAGATACAGCTTCATGTGTGTGTCACCACCAGCTATTGCTACAATATCTTGTATGTTTGGTTCTATCTCCCTCTCTTTGCCTGTTTCTATCCCTTTCACATATTGAAATGAGCCATACCAAGACCTTGGGACTAGACATTTTGGTCAAAATTGTGTTTGTCACATATAATTGATCTTTAGGTGGTTCTTCATAAATCTGTGAAGTTAGATTGTTTTTTTTAGTACATTTTAAGTGAAAAAACATTTTCTTGGTAAATGAGTGATATAATTTATGTATTCCAATAGCTACAACATGTCTAATTCAGAAGTGTCAGATAGAACTTTATGGCTGAACCCAGATTGACATTTCAGAGCTATAAGGTTATATCTGTGATTGCAACCCCTAAAAAAACAGATTTACAAATGTCTCAGGATTTTGATACTCTGGACCTTAAGGGGTTATGAAAGAAGAATTTACTACAAAACAGTCCTGAGATCAGGGATGTTGAAACTTTGATTCCGAACTATGCTATCCGCAGATGGAACTTTATAGTCCCATGGTCACAATACACTGCCTCGCTAATTTACACACAGCCTATTGAAACAAGACCAAGAAGTAAAGCTAGTTGAAGAAGCATATTACCCAGTTAGGTTCAGTTCCGTTCTGTGCCCTTCGCCAGTGAATTATGTATGAGTTTCCCTGTGAAGATGAGAGTAGTGCGGAATTCATTGAGGAACTGCTGACAGTTCTGGTGCACCTTTATCCAGAGGGGAAAAAGTAGTCCAATGTAAAGTGAGCCTATCCCCTTCAGCGTGTTGGAATATTAGCATAGAGGGAGAGAGTGCTGCAGCATCCCCCCCCAGAACCCCCCATTCTTCTGTCATAGCATGGAAGTTTTATATAAGGGGGCGTGGAGCTCCTGGTAACAAGGGAGAGGTAAATGGTACTAATATAAGCAGCATGTGTGATCTGTTGAGATTCAGGTGGGTTGTGATCCTAACACATCTTCCCACAGTCTCTCAGATACAGTATGTCTGAGGTCTCTACCCAATGAGCACAGACATCGTCAGTTCAACGTCTAGTTTTGATTAACATTTGGATGATTAAGTTGATTACTTTTTGGAAATCAAATCAGTTCCTTACCTCTCATAATTGTCAGGGCCGGTATTCTTATAAGCACTCATAGTCTTAGATGCTTTAAGATCAGGTCCCCCCTTTTATTCTTTATGACTTAAAAGGAAAATCGGATCCTAGATCAGCACTCCTATTCTGAAATGAATACAGGCCCAGCTCTAGAGTTCCATGAAAACAAAACAACTTCCTCCTTGAGATATCTATTAAAAAGCAAAGCTGGAGGAAATAAAAGAAGGGAGAGATGCAAGCCAGTAGGGAACAATACGTGATGATAGATGTGAGTATCCCACTGAGATTGAAGAATTGTATTGTCTAGAAAAGTTTAGACGAGAGAAGATTCACAGGCACAAAGCAGCCTTTAGAACACTGTTCTTAGCTATGTGAATTTCATGTGTGAAACAGTAAGAGGATACATACTGTAGCCTACATTTAAAGAGCTACAGAATTTACCCTATAGCATCTAGATTTCCCTTTCTTCTTTTACCTGGAACTCAAGCACTTTAACCCTTTACTTTAATATACAGTATTGTTCCAAGTTCAGTAGACCAATGTTATGTTCAATAACTACAGTATTAGAATACTCGCAACATCAATCCAAACCTGGGTGAAGGTCTGTTTCTGATTTAGCTACTGGAATTGTCATGCCAAACTAGAGCAGTAACAGACTGACACCCAGGCTACATCAATACACACAGGGATGTACAACGTGTCACTGTGTTTACTTCTCTATCTCTCTCATTTAATGCCATACTACAAATAAAATACTTAAAATAGCTCTCCCCTCTTTATGAAAATGTGACGCTGTTTGAAAAGTCATTTTATGACCTCAAATTGTAATATGCCTAATTACCCTTAGCGTTATCACAGCAATTTAGCAGTCACCATATGCCCTTGTGGTACAACAAGCGTTCTACTCAATGGGCCACTAAGGGATGGGATCAATTGGCCATTTTATTATTGTAATGATGTGGACCTATGATTTAGCTCTCACTGACAGTTTCGAGAGAGTCACAGGCCTTGTAAGATGGGTGTGTAGTATTTAAATTGGTTGCCGTGGTTGACTTATATGTATAAAGCTTTAGTGCATCCAGTGGTATGGAGTGTTGCGATTGCTTGAGTTCATCATCGTGCTGCCTTTGTGAACTGTGTAGTGTGTAGTATTGCTGACAGTACTAAATTTGGTGTTGCTGGCTCACATTTAGCTTGAGGAGTTGTATTCAAGACACTACTCTGCTGACTGGACTGCTTACTATGAAAAGCCTTGCTCAGTCAAACAAAGAAAGATACAACGGCTGCCAGCAATGGAACATAGGCCAGAGTACAAGACCATGGAATTTTAATAATGACATTTAAACTTTACAAACTCATATCTGATAGTGATGTTATACAGTGGAATGGTATCAAACATGGAAACTACATTTGACTCATATCTGATAGTGATGTTATACAGTGGAATGGTATCAAACATATGGAAACTATGTTTGACTCATATCTGATAGTGATGTTATACAGTGGAATGGTATCAAACATATGGAAACTACGTTTGACTCATATCTGATAGTGATGTTATACAGTGGAATGGTATCAAACATATGGAAACTACATTTGACTCATATCTGAGAGTGATGTTATACAGTGGAATGGTATCAAACATATGGAAACTACGTTTGACTCATATCTGATAGTGATGTTATACAGTGGAATGGTATCAAACATATGGAAACTACGTTTGACTCATAATCAAACGCTGCCCACACCCGCCCACCGGACTATCATCACTACTCTCGACGGGTCTGACTTAGAATACGTGGACACCTACAAATACCTAGGCGTCTGGTTAGACTGTAAACTCTCCTTTCAGACTCACATTAAGCATCTCCAATCCAAAATTAAATCTAGAATCGGCTTCCTATTTCGCAACAAAGCCTCCTTCACTCATGCTGCCAAACATGCCCTTGTAAAACGGACTATCCTACCGATCCTTGACTTCGGCGATGTAATTTACAAAATAGATTCCAACACTCTACTTAGCAAATTGGATGTAGTCTATCACAGTGCCATCCGCTTTGTTACCAAAGCCCCATATACTACCCACCACTGCGTCCTGTACGCTCTCGTTGGCTGGCCCTCACTACATATTCGACGCCAAACCCACTGGCTCCAGGTCATCTATAAGTCTCTGCTAGGTAAATCCCTGCCTTATCTCAGCTCGCTGGTCACCATAGCAACACCCACCCGTACTCCAGCAGGTATATTTCACTGGTCATCCCCAAAGCCAACACCTCCTTTGGCCACCATTCCTTCCAGTTCTCTACTGCCAATGACGGGAACGAATTGCAAAAATCATTGAAGCTGGAAACTACCATCTCCCTCAATAACTTTAAGCATCAGCTGTCAGAGTAGCTTTCCCATCACTGCACCTGTACACAGTCCATCTGTAAATAGCCCACCCTACTACCTCATCCCTATATTTATTATTTTAGCTCATTTGCACCACAGTATCTTCTAATTGCACATCATCATCTGCACATCTATCAGTCCAGTGTTAATGCTAATTTGTAATTATTTCGCCACTATGGCCTATTTATTGTCCTACCTTCCTAATGTTACTACATTTGCACACACTGTATATAGATTATCTATTGTGTTATTGACTGTATGTTTGTTTATCCCATGTGTAACTCTGTGTTGTTGTTTTTGTCGCACTGCTTTGCTTTATCTTGGCCAGGTCGCAGTTATAAATGAGAACTTGTTCTCAACTGGCCTACATGGTTAAATAAATGTGAAAGAAAATACATTTAAAAAAATAAACAAAACATTTCTGGTAGTGATGTTATACAGTGGAATGGTATCAAACATATGGAAACTACGTTTGACTCCGTTCCAATAATTCCATTCCAGCCATTACAATAAACCTGTCTTCCTATAGCTCCTCTCACCAGCCTCCTCTGGTGCATGTTCCGCATAATGTATATAGGCTTAACTATGTTGAAAAATGTAGTGTGTTTATGTTTGTGTGTGTGTGTGTGTGCCATGTGTGTGCCTTGCCCATGTGTGTGTGTGTATGCGTGCATCGTGTGTGCACACATGCGACCACGTGTGAATGTCAGAATCTTCCCATTAAATCCATCATGAGGATTCCACTGTCAGTGCAGTAGGTGAGGAATTAAGTATTGTTGAGGTGTAGGACTGTGAGTGGGTTAGAAGAGGTTAGGAGGCAGGGGCTGGATGAGGATAATGGGTGCATCTCTGAGCAGGGGAAAATAACAGGGTGTGAGTGATGAGGATGACAGAAGCCGATGTGTGCTCAGGGCCTGTGTGGCTCCTGTAATAAAGATACGGAGCCACAGAGTGGTCTCTTAACCACTCCTTAATCCCTCAGTAAATGACATGTTCGGCTCCCCGAGAGGCAAGTGAAAAATGCCAACAGTTTGTCCACTGTTGGGACCTTGATAGCGTCTGGAAAACAGTTTGCATACTGTATAATGTAAAGGATAATTTATTTTTCATCTGGCTGTTGTATAAAATAAATATGTACATTTAGGAAGTCTAAGAACAAGGTGTGGACTAATGCTAGAAATATCAAAGCAATGACAATTTATCATTTTTGCTGTCTACTGATCTTTGAGTGCAGGCTGGTAGCATTTCACCATTGGTTTCCGCAGCCGTTGTAACTGGAAAGTCTGTGCTTCTTCTTTCACCAGCGTGTGGTCTTTGCTTGATCAATGTTTCCCGAGAAGGAGATTATTTGTGTCCTTCACTGAAGAGCAGAGATGGTTCTCTTACAATGAGCCCATCCTCCTATATCTCCTCCCACCGCCCCGTCAGGTGCATATGCACACATCGCACTCACACTTTACAATGTCAGTACTGCATCTGATAACAGCCATTGGTGGTGGCCAGCCTCAATAATTCAAAATTTGTCAGCAGGGTTAAGGACAGGGAGAAGAGAGAGAGGGGGGCCTGGTATCGAGTGTGAAGAGATGGGCGATTAGCTGGCGGACTGAGTCAGGCTACTCGCAGCTTTGTGTGTCAGAGTAGGATGGAAAAGCCAATGAAACATTTCTCTAAGGGTGTCATAAACCCTGCTTTATGGTCGGTTTGTGTAGCCTTGCAGATTAGGTTAAAAGAAAGACAGCTCCTCTCTTTCTCTCCACGCATCTTAAATCCTGTTTCTATTCGGTTTCCTCTGTAGATAGATTCTCAGGGCGGCTGTGAAATATCCTTGGAGTCAGCAGCTATGGAACAGCCACGGGGTCGGGTGAAGTTAAATTACCACAGGGCCTATTTAACCCTTTGAGCACCGGAGAGGAGAGCATGACTGTGCTAATCAAAGAACACACATTTCTGCCATTTTGGTATGATTTGCTCTTGTTATTGGCATTAATAGTCCCGAGGAAGCTAAGATTTCATAGAACATGTGTTTAATAACACTGTTAGCTTAGGTTGAACTCCAAGCACCGATAGGACACATGGAAATTTGCATAGGCATTAATCATGCAAACACATTTATTTTTTATTGTGGCACAGCTTCAGTGATTCAAACCTATGATCTTCTATTTTCTATCCATGGAATGAGTCCACTGCACCACCAGGATGGAGCTAGCATGCCATTTTTTATTTTTTATTTTATTTTATTTTTTACATACAAAGCTCTTAATTTTAGTCTATTCAAACAGACCCCATTTCAAAGGAAACAAGCATTCATTACGATCAGGTGTGGCCACACCTGAACACACTTAACAAGAAAAAGGATATTGAGAGTTTTGTTGATACTGAGGAAGGAATGTATATGTTTTTAAATAACGTTTTTTAGAACTTTCTCTGATCATTACTAAAGTTTTCTTGTGTTTTTTATGGAAAGTTTTTTCTTAACTTTCTCGGAACAATGTTAGAACATTACTTTAAATAGAACTATGAGGAAACCTGTAGGAAACGTTATGCTGAAGTACTGAATGTTGTTTCTTAATGTTCTCTGAACTATTTGAGAACATTCACAATGTCAAACCTGTTCGAGAAAATTCATTTAACAATTTTTGAACTTTTAGGAAACGTTTGTTAAAGTAACGAAAGAAAGAAAGAAAATATTTTTTTGTCAAGTTCCTTAAATGTGCTGAGAATGTTCCAAAGCCAAGGAACTATCCTGCACCATTCCCAGAAAGTTGTGGGAAGTTTGTATGCAATAGAACCATAGGACAACCACGCTCTCAGCAAGCTCTAAGAATCATATGGTTCTCAGAACATTATGTGCTAGCTGGGCAATAAGTTTCCTTCAGGAACTACTTGCAGAACTCATCTCAATAAGTAAGTCTTGAGGAGATTGTCTCTACAGTGAAATACATGGGCTGGTGTCTCGAGATGGAATGTTCCCTCTCACTGTTTTGGGCACTGTGGTCAATTGCAAATGGGAAAACTGGCAAAGGACCCACTGCTGTCTCCTCTCGTGCTTGTGGAATGCAGCCTGACATAGAGAGGCTGTTAGATAAACCATTTGGATCATAGGCTTCCCAGCTAGTTGTTCCTTGAAAGTTGTGGGAACGTACGTTTTTGGCTTCCCATTGGTTTTAGTAATGAAGCCATACGTTTCCTGACAGGTAAAACTGAACGTTCTGAGAACGGAACATGAACATTAATTTGCTTAGGCATTAATCATGGAAATACATTTCTTTCTTTTATGTGTCGGTGAGATTCAAACTTATGATCTTCTGTTCCCTATCCATGGAATTAGTCCACTGCACTACCAGGATAGAGCTAGCATGCCCTGTTTCTTTCACTCATTCAAAGCTGTTCATTTTAGTCTGTACAAATGGACCCCATTTTAACGGAAACAAGCACTCATTAAGATCAGGTGTGGCCAATTAGTGGGTGCGGCCAACACACCTGAACACTGAATTGGATAGAGTTTTGTTGATGCTGAGAAAGGAATGTATCTGTTTTTAAATAACATTCTTAGAACTTTCTTTGAACATGACTGTTTTCTTGTGTTTTTTATGGAAAGTTGTTGTTTTATTGTTCTGAGAACATGACTTTAAATAGACCCATGAGGAAACCTGTAGAAAATGTTATGCTGAAGTACTGAAATTCCCACCTAAGAAACATATGGTTCTCAGAACGTTATGTGCTAGCTGGGTATCCTGCGCCATTCCTAGAACATTGTGGGAAGGTTGTATGCAAAATAACCATAGGACAACCACGCTTTCACAAAGCTACCTGGGAGTATTGTTATTAAACTTTCAGCATTACACATCAATTCTGTCCACAATCAATACTATTGATTGTTTATTTCCCCACATCAGCAATGACAAGATTTAGGTTTGGTTTGAAGACAATCCAAAATCGATAGGAGCGGAAATAAAATGATAGATGTTGAATGTCCTTGTCTGTAGTTTATCATTGTGATATTGAAGGACTATCATTTTACTGACTTCAGCACAATTAGCCTAACTTTATCAAATAAACACAACTTGTTTGTTCCATTAAATCGATTTACTTCGAAAATATTACATCTATAAACAGAGCATTATGATATTTTGACAACCGATTTACAGTTGACAGTTACAAACCTGAGACAAAGCACTGACACCTTTTCTTTTAATAATCGATACTAACACTTATATTATAGTATATGCAGTGCACCAACCAAAGGCCTCAGTCTGAAGTGTTCTGAAGTGTACATTTGAAATGAGCTTGCAATACAAAGTAGGATACAGGCTCTGATCTTCATGGTGTGGTTACCTGTGACATTCTAAGCCGTTTCCAGGCAGCATTCAGAGCATTTTCGAAGATGCTTTGTCAGGCAAGCACTATAATTTTCATTTCACAAAAATCCCCTCCATCCCTTTAAGGTGAGCCTAAATGGATGACCTGCATCTAGCCATCAGCACCATTCTCAGAAAACGTAACACCATTAGTGTGACTTGAGGCTAGAATTACTGTACTAAGCGCTGGCATCAGTGCAATGTCAGCAATTGATATTCTAGGAAATAAAACACATTGAATTTCCAGGAAAAATAACATAGAAACAATATTATTTCCAGAAATAACAACATAACATTCTAAGGTAAAGTATACAGTGGCAAGAAAAAGTATGTGAACCCTTTGGAATTAAATTGGTCATAAAATGTTATCTGATCTTCATCTAAGTCGCAACAAAGGAAAAACACTGTGTGCTTAAACTAATAACACACACATTATTGTATTATTCTTGTCTATATTGAAACATTTAAACATTCACAGTGAAGGTTGGAAACAGTATGTGAACCCGTAGGCTAATGACTTCTCTAATTGTAGTCCAATCAATGAGATGAGATTGGAGATGTTGGTTAGAGCTGCCCTGCCCTATAAAAAACACTCACAAAATTTGAGTTTGCTATTCACAAGAAGCATTGCCTGGTGTGAACAATGCCTCGAACAAAAGAGATCTCAGAAGAAGAATTGTTGACTTGCATAAAGCTGAAATATCTCTAAAAGCCTTGATGTTCATCAGTCCACGGTAAGACAAATTGTCAATAAATGGAGAAAGTTCAGCACTGTTGCTACTCTCACTAGGAGTGGCCGTCCTGCAAAAATGACTGCAAGAGCAAAGCGCATAATGCTCAATGAGGTTAAGAAGAATCCTAGAGTGTCAGCTAAATACCTCTGTTGACGAGTATACAATACGTAAAACACTAATCAAGAATGGTGTTCATGTGAGGACACCACAGAAGTTGCTGTACGTCTGAAGTTCACAAAAGAGCAACTGGATCTTTCACAGCGCTACTGGCAAAATATTTTGTAGACAGTTGATACGAAAGTTGATTTGTTTGGAAGGATCACATAAAAAAGGCACAGCACAGCACAGCACACCAACATCAAACCCTCATCCCAACTGTAAAGTATGGTGGCGGGGGACCATGGTTTGGGTATGCTTTTCTGCCTCAGGGCCTGGACAACTTTCTATCATCGACAGAGAAATGAATTCCCAAATTTATCAAGACATTTTGCAGGAGAATGTAAGGCTATGATGTCGGGAGTCAGGGCAGCCGTTTTACGGGCGCCTAACCAATTGTGCTATTACTAATTGTGTTTTTTTTCACATTATTTGTAACTTATTTTGTACATAATGTTTCTACCATCCTATTTTATGGCAAAAAGGAGCTCCTGGATATCAGGACAGCGATCACTAACCTCGGACGAGGACTTCTTCTTCAATAAACGGGATGCACATGACGTACTTCAGAGACCCGACAAGGCCCAGATCCCCGTTATCGGCAGGAGGAGGAGACGCAGGTATAGGGGTCTCAGAGCGGGGTGCCTTGTAAGGATTCGCCGACGCCGAGTAGGATGTCTGCCCTTACCATCAGTACTGCTAGCCAACGTACAATCATTGGACAATAAATTAGACGAGATACGATTACGAATATCCTACCAACGGGACATTAAAAACTGTAACATATTATGTTACACCGAGTCGTGGTTGAACAACGACATGGACACCATTAATCTGGCGGGATACACGGTGCACCGGCTAGATAGAACAGCAGACTCCGGTAAGACGAGGGGGGGGGGGGGGGGGGCTGTGTATATTTGTAAACAACAGCTGGTGCACGGAATCTAAGGAAGTCTCTAGATTCTGCTCGCCTGAAGTAGAGTATCTCATTATAAGCTGTAGACCACACTATTTGCCGAGAGAGTTTTCAATTATATTTTTTGTGGCTGTTTATTTTCTACCACAGACGGATGCTCAGTTAGCCGTATAAGGCAATAAGCAAACAGGAAAATGCCCATCCAAAGGCGGTGCTCCTAGTGGCCGGGGACTTTAATGCAGGGAAACTTAAATCAGTCTTACCAAATTATTATCAGCATGTTAAATGTGCAACCAGAGGGAAAAAAATTCTAGACCACCTTTACACCACACACAGAGATGCATACAAAGCTCTCCCTCGCCCTCCATTTGGCAAATTAGACCATAATTCCATCCTCCTGATTCCTGCTTACAAGCTAAAACTAAAGCAGGAAGTACCAGTGACTCGGTCAATAAAGAAGTGGTCAGATGACGCAGATGCTCAGCTACAGGACTGTTTTGCTAGCACAGATTGGAATATGTTCTGGGATTCTTCCGATGGCATTGAGGAGTACACCACATCAGTCATTGACTTCATCAATAAGTGCATTGATGACGTCGTCCCCACAGTGACTGTACGTACATACCCCAACCAAAAACCATGGATTACAGGCAACATCCGCCCTGAGCTAAAGGGTAGAACTGCCGCCTTCAAGGAGCGGGACTCTAACCCGGACGCTTGTAAGAAATCCCTCTACGCCCTCCGAAGGAGATGATTGTGGACTACAGGAAAAGGAGGAGGACTGAGCACGCCCCCATTCTCCGCAGTGGAGCAGGTTGAGAGCTTCAAGTTTCTTGGTGTCCACATCACCAACAAACTAGAATGGTCCAAACACACCAAGACAGTCGTGAAGAGGGCACGACAAAGCCTATTCCACCTCTGGAGACTGAAAAGATTGGCATGGGTCCTCAGATCTTTAAAAGGTTGTACAGCTGCAACAACGAGAGCATCCTGACTGGCTGCATCACTGTCTGGTACAGCAACTGCTCGGCCTCCGACTGCAAGGCACTACAGAGGGTAATGCGTACAGCCCAGTACATCACTGGGGCCAAGCTTCCTGCCATCCAGGACCTCAATACCAGGCGGTGTCAGAGGACTCCAGTCACCCCAGTCATGGACTGTTCTCTCTGCTACCGCATGGCAAGCGGTACCGGAGCGCCAAGTCTAGGTCCAAAAGGCTTCTCAACAGCTTTTACCCCCAAGCCATAAAACTCCTGAACAGCTAATCAAATGGCTACAGCAGTTTGGCGCCGCCCTGAGTGGTCGCCTTTTAAGCAGCTCCCGTTGTCCCGTTGTTCGTGCATTAATTGTTGTTTTAGTTCGTTTTCTTTCGTCTATTTTCTTTAGTTTTATTTTTTATTTTGCTACAGTCGAACTATAACAGTTCAGGATTATGGATTTTATGGATTTTATCGCAGCTGAACGTCGACAGGAGTCGTCAACTGTTATTGTTTACAGCAGAGCCCAGCTCCTGGATTTAGCCCACGCAGCGCTGCTGCTCCCCAGGGAAAAGTTTGATATTCCGGACGAATTGAAAAGACGACGCCGTGGATGCAGGGCGGGATTGAAATGTAAGGCAAAGCGGAGGAGGTTCAAGTACAAGCCGGTTATACCGTCTATTATTATGGGCAATGTGAGGTCTCTACATAACAAGATGGATGAGTTGGCGGGACTTGTTCGTGGACAAAGGATTTATCGGGAAGCTAGCCTAATGTGTTTTACTGAGACTTGGCTGAACGATAACATCCCCATACAGAACGTCACTATCGACGGTTTCCAGACCATCAGAGCGGACAGGGATCGCGTCTCTTCCGGTAAGAGTAAGGGTGGTGGGCTGGCCTTATTAGTTAACAACAGATGGTGTCATCCCAAACATATTACTCTTAAGGAAAAGTTTTGTAGCCCGGACATTGAACTGCTAGCCGTTAGCCTGAGACCCTACTATCTACCTAGGGAATTCACGGCGGCCATTGCTGTTATTGTTTACATCCCGCCCTCTGCTGACGCAAACGCAGCGTGTGACGTCATCCACTCTGTTATCGCGAGGTTACAGACAGCGCATCCCAGTGCTTTCTTTGCAATTTCGGGGGATTTTAACCATGCATCTCTCTCTTCAACGCTGCCCACGTTCAAACAGTTCGTGAAGTGCCCAACCAGGAATAATAAAACTCTGGACTTGTTATATGCTAATGTGAAGGATGCATACAACTCCACTGCACTCCCTCCCCTCGGTAGATCGGATCACAACCTTGTCCACCTCACCCCACTCTACAGGCCTATGGTCCAACAGCAGCCTGCAACCACCAGGACTATTAGGAGATGGTCCCCGGAGGCGATTGAGGCCCTACAGGACTGCTTTGAAACAACAGACTGGGATGTGTTCTGTGAGGCTCATGGGGAGGACATCGATGGACTCACTGACTGCATAACAGACTATATAAATTTTTGTGTAGACAACACTGTACCCACCAGGAAGGTACGCTGTTTCCCAAACAATAAACCCTGGGTCACCAGCGACCTGAAGGCCCTGCTGAATGAGAAGAAGAGGGCCTTCAAGGAGAAGGACAAGGACAAATTGAAATGCGTCCAGAGGGAGCTGAAGTTGCGGATTGCTGAGGGGAAGAGAGTGTATAAGGAGAAGATGGAGGACAAGCTGAGGCAGAGCCAGGTGAGAGAGGTGTGGAAGGGTATGAGAAATATCACTGGCTTCAAAAAGTCAAACAGTGGGCAGACGGAGGGGACCCAGGACAGAGCCAATGAGCTGAACCAATTTTTTAACAGGTTCGATACTGGCCCTGTCCACCTCCCCTCCAGCTCCCCAGACCACACACCCTCACGGCTATCCCACCCCCACTTTGCTCACAGCACCTCTGCTGAGACAATCAGTGACCCCACCTCCGCCCCTGCCCCCCCTGGACTGATCCTCAACACCCCCCTTCCCCCCACCTCCCTACCTGGGCTGGCTTTCACCACCAACCAAGTGAAGAGAGAGCTGGAGAGACTACACCAGTGGAAAGCGGCGGGCCCTGATGGCATCAGCCCAAGGGTGCTGAGGGTCTGTGCTGACCAACTGTGTGGAATACTCCAGCGTCTTTTCAACCTTAGCCTGAGCCTAGAAAGGGTCCCTGTGCTGTGGAAAACATCCTGCCTTGTCCCAGTGCCCAAGAAGGCACACCCCACTGTCCTGAATGACTTCAGACCTGTAGCGCTAACATCCCACATCATGAAGACCCTGGAAAGG
The DNA here is from genome assembly GCA_023634145.1 of Thymallus thymallus. Classification (NCBI taxonomy): domain Eukaryota; kingdom Metazoa; phylum Chordata; class Actinopteri; order Salmoniformes; family Salmonidae; genus Thymallus; species Thymallus thymallus. The sequence continues at coordinate 36,171,373 of CM042413.1, read as the reverse complement.
TTAGTCCTCGCTCACCTCAGACCCCTGGTGTGTTCATCAATGGACCCCCTGCAGTTTGCATACCAGCGCAACATCGGGGTGGATGATGCAATCATCTACCTTCTGCAGAGGGCCTACTCTCACCTGGACAACGCAGGTTGCACTGTGAGGGTCATGTTTTTTGACTTCTCCAGTGCCTTCAATACCATTCAGCCCCTGCTACTGGGTGAGAAGATGAGGAGGATGAAAGTGGAAGCACCCTTAGTCTCCTGGGTCACGGACTACCTGACCGGTAGGCCACAATTTGTGCGACTACAGAGCTGTGTGTCAGTACGGGCAGTTAGCAACACAGGGGCCCCCCAGGGTACGGTCCTGTCCCCCTTCCTGTTCACCCTCTACACCTCAGACTTCAGATATAACTCTGAAACATGCCACCTACAGAAGTTCTCGGATGACTCTGCTATTGTAGGGTGCATCAGGGGTGGGCAGGAGGAGGAGTACAGGAGCACAATCAGTGACTTTGTGTTGTGGTGTGAGCAGAACCACCTTCAGCTCAACATCAGCAAAACTAAGGAGATGGTGGTGGACTTCAGGAGAACCAAGGCACAACTGACTGCAGTCCCTATAAAGGGGATGGATGTGGAAATGGTTGAGTCATACAAGTTCTTGGGTGTCCATATGGACAACAGACTGGAATGGGCTGGTAACACCGGGGCCCTGTACAAAAAGGGCCAGAGCCGACTCTACTTTCTGAGGAGGCTCAGGTCCTTCAACGTGTGCAGTAAACTACTGCATACCTTCTACCAGTCTGTGGTGGCCAGTGCCATCTTTTTTGCAGTGGTGTGCTGGGGAGCAAACATCAAAGCCGGTGATGCTTCTCGGGTAAATAAGCTGATCAGGAAGGCTAGCTCTGTCCTGGGGATGAGCCTTGACACTCTAGAGGAGGTGGCGGAGAGACGGATCCTGGCCAAACTGCTGGCCATCATGGACAACGTCACCCACCCTCTGCACGCTATGGTTATGACGCAGAGGAGCTCTTTCAGTCACAGACTGATCCCACCACGGTGTGCCAGAGAGCGCTACAGGAGGTCCTTCCTGCCGGCGGCTATGAGACTATATAATGCCTCACCGGGGTGCCGTGCCGTCGGCAACATAGATCTGGAACTGTTGGGGTGCTAGGACCTAGTTTAACAATTATGCATCCATCCGTGAGTAACTCTGTTCCGTCAGCACTCATCCACTCAGGACCTACTTATTCATACAGGTCTGTATATACATACCCATGTACAGTTGTTATATTATATCACATGCAATATTGTAAGTAATTATTGGACCTAGGCATTCACTCAGGAATGCATATTAGTATCCTGCCAGTTGCACCTTTTCTCATTGCTTTTAGTATATCAAATGTGCAATAAGTGCAGTTGTCTGTAATTAAACCCTGCGCACTAAGGACTGTATTTTAAGGGAATTACTATTATTACCCCAATGATATCATACACACATTTAGCTATTAAAGTATCTCTTCCTGTCATTTACCTGTACAGTTTGTGTAAACATGCAAGTATTCACTTATCTGTAAATATAACTGTATACCTAACTGTACAGCTAATTTAACCATGCAAAATTTTCACTTACCTGTTCATTTACCCAGTCTGTCTATTAAGTAAACTATTATTACCCTCGCTCATATCATACGCATTAGCTACTGAAGTATTTCTCTGCCATCAACCTGTATAGTATAGTTAACCATCCAACATCCACCAATGTATAGTGTACATATTCAGCCAACCACTCATACTATGCAATGTCCTTTTATAGCTTTTTTTTTGCACTCCAGATATCCTGTATTTCTATACTTTTTCATACTGCCGCTCTATGTATCATGTACCGTGTATCTGTCTTTTGTGTACTTTCGTTGTGGCATTTTGCACCTGCCCTGTGTTTTTGTTGTAGCTGCTTGATAATGAAATTTCCCCCCCGGGGGATCAATAAAGTATCTATCTATCTATCTATCTATCTATCTATCTATCTATCTATCTATCTATCTATCTATCTATCTATCTATCTATCTATCTATCTATCTATCTATCTATCTATCTATCTATCTATCTATCTACCTAGACTATTTGCATTGTGTCCCCACCCCCTCTCTTTTACGCTGCTGCTACTCTCTGTTTACTGTCTATGCATAGTCACTTTAACTATACCTACATTAACATATTACCTAAATTAGCCCAACTAACCTGTGCCCCTGCACATTGATTCTGTACCGGTACCACCTGTATATACCACCTGTACACCACCTGTGTATACAGCGGGTGAAATAAGTATTGAACACGTCACCATTTTTCTCAGTAAATATATTTCCAAAGGTGCTATTGACATGAAACTTTCACCAGATGTTGGTAACAACCCAAGTAATCCATACATACAAAGAAACCAAAACAAATAAGTTCAGAAATTAAGTTGTGTAACAATGTGAAATGACACAGGGAAAAAGTATTTAACACATGAAGAAAGGGAGGTACAGAAAGGCATGGAAAGCCAAGACAACAGCTGAAAACTATCAGTAATTAAAAAGCAATCCAGCACCCTGTCAGTGCAAATTAATATCAGCTGGTTCAGTCCCAACTGATGGCCTACAAAAAGGTCTCATTGTCAAGGTGTCACACAAGACACATCTCATGATGGGTAAAAGCAAAGAGCTGTCTCAAGACCTTCGCAACCTAATTGTTGCAAAACATAATGATGGCATTGGTTATAGGCACATTTCTAAGCTTCTGAATGTTCCAGTGAGCACTGTTGGGGCCATAATACGGAAGTGGAAAGACAATCATTTCACCATAAATTTGCCTCGACCAGGTGCTCCTCGCAAGATTTCTGACAGAGGAGTGAAAAGAATAATCAGAAGAGTTGTCCAAGAGCCAAGGACCACTTGTGGAGAGCTTCAAAAAGACATGCAATTAGCAGGTACTGTTGTCTCAAAGAAAACAGTAAGTAATGCACTCCACCGCCATGGCCTGTATTCACGCTCACCACGCAAGACTCCATTGCTGAAAAAAAAGCATGTTGAAGCTCGTTTAAAGTTTGCTGCACAACATTTGGAAAAGCCAGTGAAATACTGGGTGAATATAGTGTGGTCAGATGAGAGCAAAATTGAACTGTTTGGATGTCATAATACACACCATGTTTGGACGAGAAATGGCACTGCACATCACCCTAAAAACACCATACCAACAGTGAAGTTTGGAGGTGGGAACATCATGGTGTATGGCTGCTTTTCAGCAAATGGTACTGGCAAACTTCACATAATTGAAGGAAGGATGAATGGGCAAATTTACCGAGACATTCTTGACAAAAATCTGCTGCCATCTACCAGGATGATGAAGATGAAACGAGGGTGGACATTTCAGCAAGACAATGATCCCAAACACACAGCCAAGGAAACAATTGGTTTCAAAGAAAGAAAATAAAGCTGCTAGAATGGCCCAGCCAATCACCTGACTTAAATCCCATTGAAAATCTATGGAAAGAACTGAAGATCAAGATCCATAGAAGAGGCCTACGGAACCTTCAAGATTTGAAGACTGTTTGTGTGGAAGAATGGGCCAAAATCACACCAGAGCAATGCATGCGACTAGTTTCTCCATACGTCTTGAAGCTGTCATTACCAACAAAGGCTTTTGTACAAAGTATTAAATAAATATCAGTAAGTGTGTTCAATACTTTTCCCCTGTGTCATTTCACATTATTACACAACTTAATTTCTGAACTTATTTGTTTTGGTGTCTTTGTATGTATGGATTACTTGGGTTGTTACCAACATCTGGTGACAATTTCATGTCAATAGCACCTTTGGAAATATATTTACTGAGAAAAATGGTGCCGTGTTCAATACTTATTTCACTCGCTGTATATATATTTTTTACAGTTTTTAATTTATTTACTTATCTATTGTTTACATAATACTTATTTTTTACTTAAACTGCACTGTTGGTTAGGGCTTGTAAGTAAGCATTTCACTGTAAGGTCTAAGACAGTTGAATTCGGCGCACGTGACAAATGAACTTTGATTTGATTTGATTATCTGTCTGCCAATTGAAGCTCAACAGAAGTTGGGTAATGCAAAAGGACAATGACCCAAAACACAGAAGTAAATCAAAAACAGAATGGCTTCAACAGAAGAAAATACGCCTTCTGGAGTGGCTCAGTCAAAGTCCTGACCTTAACCCTATTGAGATGCTGTGCCATGACCTCAAGAGAGTGGTTCACACCAGACATCCTAAGAACATTGCTGAGCTGAAACTGTTTTGTAAAGAGGAATGATCCAAAATTCCTCCTGACTGTTGTGCAGGTCTGATCCGCAACTACAGAAAATGTTTGGTTGAGGTTATTGTTGCCAAAGGAGGGTCAGCCAGTTATTAAATCCAAGGCTTCACATACTTTTCCCACCCTGCACTATGAATGTTTACACGTTATGTTCAATAAAGACATGAAAACGTATAACTGTTTGTGTGTTATTAGTTTAAGCAGACTGTGTTTGTCTATTGTTGTGACTTAGATGAAGATCAGATCAAATGTTATTACCAATTTATGCAGAAATCCAGGTAATTCCAAAGGGTTCACATACTTTTTCTTGCCACTGTAAATCTGGTGTTAAGCATGCATGTAGCTTCCCTGGGCCGTTGCTGTAAAAGAGAATAAGGTCTCAGTCAACTTACCAGGTAAAATAAGGGTGAATAAATAAGAGCAGAGCCAGGAACTTTGAATGGAGAAGCACATAAACACATACACTAAGAAGCTGTATCTAAGACCACTCAAAAACCTGAGATTCTCCTCGATACTGTCAGGTAATATACTGGACTGGCAGGTTTTTTTAGTGTAATTTTCAAACCACATGCAAACTGTAAAGGAAATATTTTTTTGGGGGAAATATCTTAAACAGCTAGGCGTAAACAAAACATGCTTGGAGATATTAAATGCAATGAAGACACACACAGACATAAAACATTTCTGTGAACTTCGTTTCACTGGCTGTGTTTACACAGGCAGCCAAATTCTGATAGTTTGCCCAATTATAGGCAAAAGAGCTGATCTGATTAGTGGATAAGGATCAGAATTGGACTGCCTTTGTTCAAGTGAAGACACAGACAACATATGAAATTTCCCCCCCGGGGGATCAATAAAGTACCTATCTATCTATATCAGTTACACTATTGAGCTCTTGTTGCATTACATCCAACCACCTGCATGGTCACAGTTATGGGAGAGTCTGAAAGGTCCTGGGCTCCACCAGACTATTAGACATGTTTCTCAGATCAGCCACAGAGTGGACCACCCTGTAGCCTAGAAGAGAGAGTGTATCATTGCACAGAGTCTGCATAGTCCTCACTATATCAAACCCTAGTCTCAGCCTCCAGCTCTCCGCTGTGGCTTTGGAGTCTCTGGTGGTGGAGTACTTATAGTTCCACTCAGATGTAGGAGTCGCGCTGCTGTTGGTGTTCTGTGCAATCCACGAGTGCACGTTTTCATCCATCTCCAGCCCCACAAACTTGTAGATCTCCTGGGCCTTCTCCTTGGGGTTGAGGGCCAGGTCCTCGTAGCGCACCAAGAGGTAGCGTCCACGCAGCCACGCCGGCCTCTGCAGCATCGTCGCTGCGGAGTCTGTCATGTCCCTGCAGGTGCTGGTGATCTGTGATAGGTCCACATAGCGTGGCTGCCTGCCTGTAGCGTTCCAGATCTTCCAGGCACGAAACTGCTCAGAAAATGCTGTCATGCGCGAGGCCAGGATGGCTCTGGGGTCGCGCACCAGGTGGACGATCCTCAGGTCCAGCCGTGGGTCCTCAGTCAGGGTGCGCAGGTCCCCCACCTCAGGGACACGCACCGTCTTGATGGCCACGTGGCCCCGTGACAGACACGCGATGGAGGCCAGGGTGAGGTTCAGCGCCCCGCACTTCTTGGGACACCAGGTCTCATCAGGCTGACTCCCAGAGCCCGAGGCCCCCTCCCCAGCATCGGGGCACACAGGGGGTGAGCAGAGAGCTCGGCTGGAACTCCGGCGGAAGAAGGACCCAGTGACGTGGTCCTGGGGCTCAGGGCGGATGTAGTTCTCCAGGAAGCGCAGGTCGCAGGTGTAGAGGTTGAGGAGGAGATCCCGGTAGGCCCCCAGCAGGGCCCGGCGGTCCAGGGCCCGACGCAGTCTGCCGCTGGAGTTGGTGAAGGCCTGCTGAACGTGGTAGAGGGGCTCGAATGCATAGAAAATGCCCGGATGCTGGTTGAAGAGCTGACCGGTGAAGGAGGAGCCGCTGCGCGTGGTGGCGAACAGGAGGATGTGGCGCCGGGAGGCCATGGCCAAGGTCTCCATGGACAACGTGTTGTCGTCACACAGAGCTCTCCACCTGGAGTCTGGAAGGACAAGGAGAGGATATCTGTACCCATGTAATACACATAGTAGCCTATTGTACTGTGAAGAGTTTGAATAACTACAGTAACTGCATATGCTTCTGGAATATGATACAGTTAATTAAGTATTAAAAAATATATATACAATAGTACACATCTTGGTTGACTTATTCATAGGACAACTTAATGATTCTTCTTTATTTTACTACTTTATGAAGTAGTAAATTAATAAAATGAATACAACTTTTTATATTAATTGGTTGACTTTTAGACAATTTTGGACAAAGACATTCTGCAGCCAATCCTAAACTCTTTGCACATGCACACGTGGAATGAAAAGCTTATTAAAGTAAAATAGAATCCGGTTTCATCATCATAACAAAGGACTGAGAAACACCAACTGAAGACCGATCCAGCCAATTTGCTTAAATAATTCAGAAGGTAAACATGCATGTGTAAGATGCTTGTCTGCCGATGTTTACCCAAGGACTGGTGAAATGGCTCCTCTCTAAATATAGAGCGGATTGCTAACGTGTAATTACTGCTGATGAGGAGTTAATTGCAAAGGGGTTATTACTTTTATGTGGAGATGAGCTTGACGAAAGGTGCATACAGCCACCCCGCAAAAGCTGATTAATGAGGATAAATTGGAGGATAATTGTCAAATGAATCTCTCTCATCCTCTCCTCCATGAAAAGGGGAATTCCCTTGGAGAAGCGTACTATTTTCTCTCTCACTCTGCTCCTTGAGTGTCACTCACACAAACTTTATTCACGCATGAATACCACATAAGGCTTTTATGTGGGAAAAAATTCCCTAAATCAAACTTGTGAACCCTAAATGTATATACTCATTTAGGAGTTTAAAAAAAATAATATTATCAAGCAATTGTAAAATAAAATGTCTATGTATGCCCTCTACTGGTCGCATTTAGAGTGGCGGTCGGTGCCGTTTAAGATGAGGGAGGACGATTATTTCTTTTTTTGTGACCATGGCCTTATTTCTATTACAGCATATTGGATTATTGTCATTCATATTCCATTTACCCAGTTCAATGTAACATCGATAGGTTTAGGCTACTACATGATACTCACATTTTCCCTGTACCCATCATGAGTTTGCTACAACCTAGCCTATGAATGAAAGTTTAAAACGTAGGTACACACAGGCCGAGAGGAGAAAGATTTTAGGTGACAGACAGTGACACATGGACAGACGACAGTGACACATTCAAAATTGCCTTGCGCACTCTAGTTGATCTAGATTATAATCATTAGTCCAGCAGTTGCAAACGAGAATTTCTATTTCACAAAAATATTTTTCCCTTTTTCGTTCTGTTTGTTTCCGTTTAAAAATCTTTTTTCAACAGAATGAATACACCCCTGATCACAGTTCACTCTCATAGCCACATACAAACAGCTTGTTGTATTCCTTCTCACATCTACACGCTCTCCTCCTCTCACCTTTTCCTTTCGCTTGTGGACTTCAATACACAACACATCAGCTGTCTGTGACCAGGTGAAATAACCTTTCCAAGCAAAACTTTCATATCATAACCGCTACACACAGCCTACATCGTTGCCACTATATTAGCTAAAGTAACGTCATAGTCAACATAGCTAATAGAACGAACGCATTAGTAAACCCGCTACAATCATGTAGTACAGTGTACAGTCAGTAAGCAGTTAAGCAGTTACACCGGCGGCAATGAATTACTAAAACCAAAAGCTTACCTTGACTTGGAACAGTTCCAGTGTTGGATAGTCATCGTTATAGCCAGCTAGCTAACATAGCATTCCTCTGTTTGAGCCGGGTGTTTGAGTAGGCTAAACTACAGTAGCTAGCTAAAATAGCATCCCTCTGTTTGAGCCGGGTGTTTGAGTAGGCTAAACTACAGTAGCTAGCTAACATAGCAACCATCTGTTTGAGCCGGGTGTTTGAGTAAGCTAAACTACAGTAGCTAGCTGCATTTGCTACCTAATTAAATTAAAAAATTAAAAAATAAATATATATATATATATACTCAGCAAAAAAAGAAACGTCCCTTTTTCAGGACCCTGTCTTTGAAAGATAATTCGTAAAAATCCAAATAACTTCATAGATCTTCATTGTAAAGGGGTTAAACACTGTTTCCCATGCTTGTTCAATGAACCATAAATTATTGAACATGCACATCTGGAACGGTCATTAAGACACTAACAGTTTACAGACGGTAGGCAATTAAGGCCACAGTTATGAAAACTTAGGACCCTAAAGAGGCCTTTCTACTGACTCTGAAAAACACCAAAAGAAAGATGCTCAGGGTCCGTGCTCATCTGCGTGCTTTATGCAAGGAGGCATGAGGACTGCAGATGTGGCCAGGGCAATAAATTGCAATGTCCGTACTGTGAGACGCCTAAGACAGCGCTACAGGGAGACAGGACGGACAGTGGCAGACCACGTGTAACAACACCTGCACAGGATAGGTACATCTGAACATCACACCTGCGGGACAGGTTCAGGATGGCAACAACAACTGCCTGAGTTACACCAGGAACGCACAATCCCTCCATCAGTGCTCACAGCAAGAACTGGCAAATCTGGTGCAGTCCATGAGGAGGAGATGCACTGCAGTACTTAATGCAGCTGGTAGCCACACCAGATACTGACTGTTACTTTTGATTTTGACCCCCCCTTTGTTCAGGGACACATTATTCAATTTCTGTTAGTCACATGCTGTGGAACTTGTTCTGTTTATGTCTCAGTTGTTGAATCTTCTATGTTCATACACATATTTACACATGTTAAGTTTGCTGAAAAATAAACACAGTTGATAGTGAGAGGACGTTTGTTTTTTTGCTGAGTATATATCACTTGCTCCTCCATTTTTGAATACATTAATTTGTTCAAAACTGTTCAACTATTGTATTGAAGTCAATGTACCCAGAGGAGGACGGAAGCTAGCTGTCCTCCGGCTACACCATGGTGCTACCCTACAGAGTGCTGTTGAGGCTACTGTAGACCTTCATTACAAAACAGTGTGATTTAATCAATTATTTGGTGGAATGTGAATATATTTTGTGTAGTTTTATCTAAAAAGGATAACTTTTTAAATGTTTCAATATTTGTATTTTTATGAAATTCACTGAGGAGGATGGTCCTCCCCTTCCTCCTCTGAGGAGCCTCCACTAGTCTAGCTACATAATAGATGCGTCAGTTTCAACCCTACCAGTTACTGAGCAAGACTAGAACACAGTCTCAACATTATTTAAAGAACAAAATACATACAGTAGAATATATTGCTACTTATGTTTGTTGCTCAGTGTTAGACATGCTATACCTTTGGGCTGCTGGCTCTGGCAGTTTTAGACACACAGAAAGTAGACTAGAACATACAGCAGAATGTGTGCTCCTTAAGCCATATACTAGCATAGCCACTTTGTGTTTGTTTTTCTGCATTAGTGGGGACATGCTTGGCAGAGTTTTAACCCTACCTTTGGGCTGTGGGCTCTGGCAATGATATACTCCTCAGTAGACACACAAAGTAGATACACTGGAATGAGTGCTCCCTAAGCCATGTAGAGTACAGCCAATTCTGCTTGTTGTTGTGCATTAGTGGTTTCATGTTTGATTTTTGCCCTACCTTTGGGCTGTCTGCTCTGACAGTGGTAGACGCCACCGTGGCAGGGCCCGGACAAGGAGTCTCTCAGGGAGCGGATGGCCGTGTACTGGACCCCCAGAGAGGCACACACCAGCAGCAGCACTGTTTTCCAGGAGCACTCCATCCTGCGCCCTCCTCCACCCCTACATCCTTCACGCTGCAGCCACCAGGGGAAACACAGAGAGGTGACACTCCTCACACACTGTCCTCAGGGAGAATGAGCAGTGCAGAAGAGTAGTTCTCTGCTATTTTACATTTTCACTTTAATCTTTCTGCTGACATTCTGACCAGAGCAGGTAAGTCAAAAATATTTCAAGACCAGTGTAAATGCTGCCATTTATATTGTTGATATAATTGAGATATAATTTGTTTATTTTTTCTTGTCAATACTCTCCGCTTCCGCCTCCTTTGCCCTCTTGGCACGGATGCCGAAGAGACGAGCATTGGCACGGGCCATACGCAGGCTGGCGAAAGCCTTGAAGTTCTTCTCATCCTCAGAAATCACCCTGGCCTTCTCCTTCTTGTGCACATTCTTGATGGGCATGACGGAACCTGCGAGCTGCGTGGCCATCTTGAGTTCCTCCTCAGTGCTGTCTCCCTTCTTGGGTGCGGAGGCCTTCCTGGGGAAGAGGATGAGCTTGGAGCGGTACTCCTTCAGACGCTGTACATTGGCCTGCAGGGACTCTGATGACCTGTTGCGACGGCGGGAGTCAACAGAGATGCCAATGGTGCGAGCTGTCTTCTTGTGGATACCGGCGGCCTTGAGCTCCTCCAGGGTGAAGCCACGTCCAGCGCGCACCTTAGTGTGATACCTGATGGTGGGACACCTAACTTGAGGCCTGAGGGGCCCGGCCACAGGACGTGGAGCAATACGACGAGCCTTGATCTGACGGGCCTTTCGCCTGCGAGTCTTCCTTGCGGGCTGGTTGAACCAGGTGCGCACCCTCGTCTGCCAATCTTTGTGGAAGTGGGGGTTCAAAAGCATGCCATTCCGGCTGGGTGCCATGGTTGCCGTCTGGGGCGGAAAATGGCCGAAAATGTCAAGGCGTCGGTGTGTGCGTTGATACTGCTGAGATATAGGTTGATACACACAGATTTTGTCTGAAGAGCTAAAGGCTTCATTCAATAACTGTACAAAAAAAATGAAGCGGATTTGGTTTATTGGGCTGCTTTGTGCGCTTTTAGCATTCGCATCTGTGAGAGCAGAAGATGAACTTGACATTGACGGGACTGTGGAGGATGATCTGGGAAAGAGCAGAGATGGATCCAAGACGGATGACGAGGTCGTGCAGAGAGAGGAGGAGTCCATCCAGCTGGATGGGCTGAATGCAGCTCAGATCAAAGAGATCAGAGAGAAGTCGGAGAAACATGTCTTCCAGGCAGAGGTCAATCGCATGATGAAGCTCATCATCAACTCACTCTACAAGAACAAGGAGATCTTCTTGAGGGAGTTGATCTCCAACGCCTCTGATGCTTTGGATAAGATCAGACTGATGTCTCTGACCAATGAGGATGCACTGGCAGCCAACGAGGAGCTCACCATTAAGATCAAGTCTGACAAGGAGAAGAACATGCTCCACATCACAGACACTGGTGTCGGCATGACCAAAGACGACCTGATTAGGAACCTGGGTACCATCGCCAAGTCGGGCACCAGCGAGTTCCTGAACAAGATGACTGAGGTTGAAAGTGAGGGCCAGTCCACCTCAGAGCTGATTGGCCAGTTCGGAGTGGGCTTCTACTCCGCCTTCCTGGTTGCTGACAAGGTGATCGTGTCTTCGAAGCACAACAACGGCACGCAGCACATCTGGGAGTCTGACTCCAATGAGTTCAGCGTGATCGAGGACCCCCGCGGAGACACCCTAGGAAGGGGCACCACCATCACGTTGGTGATGAAGGAGGAGGCTACAGACTACCTGGAGCTGGAGACCATCAAGAACCTGGTCAGGAAGTACTCCCAGTTCATCAACTTCCCCATCTACGTCTGGTCCAGCAAGACTGAGACTGTTGAGGAGCCCATCGACGAGGACACTGAGGCAGAGGAGAAAGATGCCACTGAGGATGAGGTGGAGGTGGAGGAAGAGGAGGAGGAGAAGGACAAGCCAAAGACCAAGAAGGTTGAGAAGACTGTGTGGGACTGGGAGCTGATGAACGACATCAAGCCTATCTGGACGAGGCCAGCCAAAGAAGTAGAGGAGGACGAGTACAAGGCCTTCTACAAGACCTTCTCCAAGGACACAGACGAGCCCCTGTCCCATATCCACTTCACAGCCGAGGGTGAGGTCACCTTCAAGTCCATCCTGTTTGTTCCTGCTGCTGCCCCCAGGGGCATGTTCGATGAGTACGGAACCAAGAAGAAATAAACCGTTAGTTTCTATGGAACTTCCAAAAAATAAAGGTACTCCAAATAATAATAAAATAAATAATGTATAAATAACAAACAACTTAAATTCTAAATTATGAAAGTGATTATAGAAAAAATAAACAAATTATATCTCAATTATATCAACAATATAAATGGCAGCATTTACAACCAGCTTTTTTCCATCTTCGTAACGTTGCAAAAATCAGAAACCTTTTGTCAAAAAATTATGCAGAAAATTAATCCATGCCTTTGTCACTTAAAGATTAGACTACTGCAATGCTCTACATTCAATTATCTGTAAGGTAACTCAGTTGAGCTGTGAATAACAAACACAGATTAAACCACAAAGACCAGGGTTGTTTTCCAATGCCTTGCAAAGAAGGGCACCTATTGGTAGAAAAAAGCAGACATTACATATCCCTTTGAGCATAGTGAAGTTATTAATTACACTTTGGATGGTGTATCAATACACCCAGTCACTACAAAGATACATGTGTCGCTCCTAACTCAGTTGCCGGAGAGGAAGGAAATCGCTCAGGGATTTCACCATGAGGCCAATGGTGCCTTTAAAACAGTTACAATGGCTGTTACAATGGCTGTGATAGGAGAAAACAACTGAGTTTTTAAACAAATTACAATTTAACTGAAAAAGAGAAGAACCATCGAAACGAAAAATAATATAAATAGCATAACTATTATTTATAAAGCAAAAAAAAAGTTACAAAACAAGAAATTATGCAAACAACTGATTGTATCTCATAAAAGAGAAAAGAAAAAGAGAAATGTGGTTTTAAAACTGATCTTGTTTCAAATAAATAAAAAATAAATAAGAGAAATCAGAGGATGGATTAACAACATTGTACTTACTCCACAATACTAACCTAAATGACAGAGTGAAAAAAGGAAGGAAGCCTGTACAGAATAAAAATATTCCAAAACATGCATCTAGTTTGCAATAAGGCACTAAAGTAAAACTGAAAAACACTGAGCATCTTTTTTTAAATTATTTTTTTTATTTAGCCTTTATTTAACTGGGCAAGTCAGTTAAGAACAAATTCTTATTTACAATGACGGCCTACACTGGCCCAACTTGGACGACGCTGGGCCAATTGTGCGCCACCCTATGGGACTCCCAATCACAGCTGGTTGTGATACAGTCTGGATTCAAACCAGGTTGTCTGTAGTAATGCCTCTAGCACAGAGATGCAGTGTCTTAGACCACTGCGCCCCTTGGGAGCCCACACTCTCCATATTTTCATATTTTCAAGCATGTTGGTGGCTGAATAATGTTATGGGTATGCTTGTCATCGGCTAGGACTAGAGAAGTTTTGGGGATGAAAAGAAATGGACAGGCAAAATCCTAGATGAAAACCTGGTTCAGTGTGCTTTCCAACAGACACTCAGAGACAAATTCACCTTTCAGCAGGACAATAACCTAAAACACAAGACCAAATATACACTGGAGTTGCTTACCAAGTTGCCATCGAATGTTCCTGAGTGGCGTAGTTACAGATTTGACTTAAATTGGCTTGAAAATCTATGTCAAGACTTGACAATGGCTGTCTAGCAATGATCAACAACCAACTTGACAGAGCTTGAAGAATTTTTTAAAGAATAATGTGCAAATATTGTACAATCCAGGTATGCAAAGCTCTCAGAGACTTACTGCCAAAGGTGATTCTAACATTGACTCGGGTTGTGAATAGTGTAAATTAGATATTTCTGTATTTAATTTTCAATAGTCTATGTGGGTCAGTCTGTCCTATCTGGTGTAATTCTCCTGTCTTATCTGGTTTCCTGTGTGATCTTAGGTATTCTCTCTCTCTCTCTCTCTCTCTCTCTCTCTCTCTCTCTCTCTCTCTCTCTCTCTCTCTCTCTCTCTCTCTCTCTCTCTCTCTCTCTCTCTCTCTCTCTCTCTGTCTCTGTCTCTGTCTCTCTCTCTCACTGTCTCCACTCCCAGAGAACCTGAGCCCTAGGACCATGCCTCAGGACTACCTGGCCTGACGACTCCTGGCTGTCCCCGTCCCCAGTCCACCTGGTCGTGCTGCTGCTCCAATTTCTGCAGTTCTGCCTGCGGCTATGGAACCCTGACCTGTTCACCGGAGGCGCTACCCAGACCTGCTGTCTTTCTTTCTCTCTCTCTCTCTCTCTCTCTCTCTTTCACACGCTCTATTTCTCTCTCTCTACCGCACCTGCTGTCTCAAACTCTGAATGCTCGGCTATGAAAAGCCAACTGACATTTACTCCTGAGGTGCTGACCTGTTGCACCCTCTATAACCACAGTGATTAATTATTTGACCCTGTTGGTCACATTTGAACATCTTGAAGAATGATGTGGCCTTAATGGCTATGTACTCACAGCCAGAAGAGGACTGGCCACCATTTGGAGCCTGGTTCCTCTCTAGCTTTCTTCCTAGGTTTCTTCCTAGTTTTTCGTAGCCACAGTGCTTCTACATGTGTATTGCTTGCTCTTTGGACTTTAAGGCTGGGTATCTGTATAAGCACTTTTTTAAAACTGCTGATGTAAAAAGGGATATATAAAATACATTTGATTGATGATAGATATAGGGGTTTTAGGGATGTAGGTGAAAGAAGTGAAAATGGACAATGCTGACAACTAAAAGTATAAATGCACAATTTTTTAAAATTGTTTTGGGCCCCACTGTGTATCTTATATTGTACATGCTGACTTACAGCACCTGTCTTTACACTGAATGCGTAGACATGACTATTAAACAGGACATAAATGCCTCATGCAACATGCAAAATTATGCAGGTGTGTACATTTACACACGTGTACTTGCGTGCCAAAAAAAATGCACAGTAAAAAAATATATATATCTACAATGACATGTTCTCTAAGATATAAGATAATAAATAATAAACTATCCGTGGGCAAGCGAAAACATCTTTCAACATAGCCGTAGCCTATGGCGCCCGTGTATTCAAGTCCGTCGTAATTTATCACTGGCAGTTACTATGTCTGATAATAATATATAATATACTAGTTCACAGTCACACAAATGTTTCCGTATGAACCAATACGAATAGCAAGCGAAATACAAAACAGCAATAAATGAACGCATCGTAATCTTACCATATAAACTCTTTGCCAAATCAGCTCGGTAAAGTCAAATTCATTGGTGACACCCTTGTTAGAGTAGCTTTGTGAGCATCTTCGTGTTCTCGATGGTTTGTCCAGTAGCGGAGTGGGATGAGCAGTGGGAACTGAGAGCGAGCAGCGCGCGGTTTATGGAAAGGCGCAAAGGGATGGAGCAGCAGAGAGCGCTTGAAGAGGCAAAGCAGTAAGCCTCCCCTGTGTCATTTTGAGCCCATAGCTGACTCAATAGTTGGTTTCTTATATAATAGGCTTATAATAGGCGTTTGCATCATCACACATTTTAGAATAAATTGTAAACTACATTAGATTTGGGCAAACAGGTGCATATGGTAACCAAAAAAACCTGCCCAGATAGCACATTTGGTTACTTGGAAGTTGTGGGAACAGACGTCAGTTCAACATCTAGTTTTGTATTACGTTTGGTTGAGTTGTCAATTAACGTGAATTCAATGTGAAATCAACCAAAATTGAGTGAAGAAAATTACGAAATTCAATTACGTTGATGACTTTTCTCATATCCAATCAGTTTTCCACATTGATTCAACAATTGTTTTGTTGAAATGACGTGGAAACAACGTTTTTGCCCAGTGGGTAACGTTTTTTTTTGTCAAGTTCCTTAAAAGTGCTGAGAATGTTCCAAAGCCATAACCATAGAACAACCCGCTCTCACCTAGCTCTAAGAAGCATGTGGTTTTCAGAACATTATGTGCTAGCTGTGCAATAGGATATTGGTAACTATTGAAACTCTTCTCTAACATAATATCTCAGTGCAGTGTGTCCATTTTGGTCAGCTTAATGTGGATATATACTGTAATTTGGCAGTGTGCAGAATATCTCAACAAGACCGCGCCAACAGACGCGGTCGCCCTAGTCAGACTCAGGCAGCATGCATACCTTCCAAGTATATTACTCGCGAACATTCAGTTCCTGGACAATAAAGTAGACGAGCTCAGGGCAAGGATCTCCTTCCAAAGAGACATCAGGGACTGTAACATACTGTTTAACGGAATTATGTCTCTCTCTAGATATATTCTCTCCGTCCATCTCACAGACAGGAAGAAATAACTCTCCTGGAAAATAAAAGTGGAGGGTTTTACTTTATGATTTACAAGTCATGGTGTGATTGTGGTAATGTACAGGAACTCAAGTCCTCACCATCAACTGTCGACCGCATTATAAAATGTTGACACCCGTTACCTCCCAAGATAATTTTCTTCGGTCATCGTCACTATCATGTATATTCCCCCCCAAGTCGACACCGCAATGGCTCTCAAGGAACTACACTGGACTATATGCAAACTGGAAACCTGAGGCTGCATTTATTGTAGCTGGAGACTTTAATAAAGGAAATCTGAGGAAAGAACCAAAAACCGTGGATAGATTAATTGAAAGCGCAAACCACTGCATTTACCCATGGCAAGGTGACTGGGAACATGGACGTGTACAAACAGACCAGCTTCGACCTCTGTAAGGCAATCAAAGAGGCAAAACGTAAGTACAGGGACAAAGTGGAGTCGCAATTCAAAGGCTCAGACCCGAGATGTATGTGGCAGGGATTCCAGACAATCACGTCGTGGACACTGACGCCTCGCTCCAGGACGAGCTAAACCACTTCACCCACTTCGAGGAAAACAACATTGAGCCGCCGGCACTTATGAGGACTGTGTCCTCAGAGTATGTGCAAACCAGTTGGCAGGAGTGTTTACAGACATACACTAACGTTCAAAAGTTTGGCATTTTGCACCTGCCCTGTGTTTTTTCGAAGCTGCTTGACAAATGAAATTTCCCTCGGAATTAATAAAGTATCTATCTATCTATCTATCTATCTATCTATCTATCTATCTATCTATCTATCTATCTATCTATCTATCTATCTATCTATCTATCTATCTATCTATCTATCTATCTATCTATCTATCTATCTATCTATCTATCTATCTATCTATCTATCTATCTATCTATCTATCTATCTATCTATCTATCTATCTATCTATCTATCTAACAGGCAAAGGCTAATGCTCCAGATACTCAACTAGTCTAAAGAAGGCCAGTTTTATTGCTTCTTTAATCAGCACAACAGTTTTAAGCTGTGCTAACATAATTGCAAAAGGGTTTTCTAATGATCAACTAGCCTTTTCAAATGATAAACTTGGATTAGCTAACACAAAGTGCCATTGGAACACAGGACTGATGGTTGCTGATAATGGGCCTCTGTATGCTTAAAAATGTGCTTTTCTTTCAAAAACAATTGCGTTTCTAAGTGACCCCAAACTTTTGAACGGTAGAGTATATATATATTCGGGACTCTGACATTGCTTGTTATTTCTTAATTTCTCTAGAATATGTGTGTATTGTTTTAAACATTTGTATTGCCAGGTATTTCTGCACTGTTGGAGCTGGAAACAAAGCAATTCGCTGCACCTGCGATAACATCTGCAAATCTGTGTACGCAACCAATAAACTTTGATTTGATCTTCAAGATCTATTTTCATCAATGCAGCCAGGAGGGATTACCCACTGCTCATCCAGATCATCAGAGGCAGTTTACAATATATCACTGCTACACTCTCCACAGGGATTTACCCTGGACCCACTACCGGCAACAGCAAGCATGTCAGCACACACACAGCCTCCCCACAAGATTACAGTGACACAATGACCCCTATTTTTCTTCATTTTCTGTGGAGGATACCTGCTATCATAACCCATGTCGCCCTTATAGCAGCCTAGCAGGCTCGCTCCGTTGACTCTGTGCCTGCGGGGGGGAAGGGTCCTCTAGCTCCTCTTGACCGAGGGGTTATTTTGGATTCAGTGCTCACCTTTAACAGCTCAATTACTCCTGGGTGGTCGATTTTGTAAACCATGTTTCAGATCTCTCCCACTGTTTCCACGCTATGACAAAGTCACATTGCAGACGGTAGGATATTGGCTCAGAGAGATGGCTACACACGGCAGCAGCTGTCTTGGAGATTATATTTCTCAGACCTCCCAGTATATTTCCTTTATTGTAGTTCAGTTTTTTTTTAGCTGCCCTTTCATCTTCAAATTGTTTGTCCCTCTGACAGTGCTATTTATAACCACCTGAGTTTGTGTACCCTATTCTGACCCTTGTTTGAACCTTTAACCGTCTCCAGAAAACAGAGCAAAACAAAGCAAAACAAAAGTGATCCCCGAGCAGGGTTTTGGGCCCCGTCTACCTACATTTGATGTCTGCTACATCAAAACACAAATTTAAGCCAAGACACATTCCCAGACAAAGTTATCCTGTACTGTACAAGGCAAGCACACACAAAGGAGTTTGAGCTGCCAAGATCACTGAGGGGGAGCCTTGTACACAATTGCATCTCTCTCTGGTCCTCCCTTCCTGCCTTCCTGTCATATTGTCCTCTCTCTGGTCCTCCATTCCTGCCATCCTGTTATATTGTACTCTCTCTGGTCCTCCATTCCTGCCATCCTGTTATATTGTCCTCTCTCTGGTCCTCCATTCCTGCCATCCTGTTATATTGTACTCTCTCTGGTCCTCCATTCCTGCCTTCCTGTTATGTTGTACCATCCATCCTCAAGTCTAACCAACATAATGCCCACACTTCTCCCTTAGATGACTAATCTTGAAGTGGGGGTTCAATCTTTTAGTGGGGGTTCAGACCGCCATTAAGAGAATAGTGTTTTTTTTCTGTGTGTGATGTACTGTAAGACTCCATGGGTCGCCCTACTGCCTTATGGCCACTATTGCAACCTGGACTCAGGGGTAGACGTAACATAGTAAACACAAATCCAGGACCCTCAAATTTGCATAATATGTAATGTTTGGTATAGTGTGTATACATTTGTGAATGTCCATCATCCATTTCGTATGATATGTTACGAATTGCAATTCGTACAATATGTTACAAATTCCAATTTGTTGTGGCTAACGTTAGATAGGTGGCTAATGTTAGCTAGGCTATGGGTTAGGGGTTAACGTTAAGTTTAGGGTTAGCTAACATGTTATGTAGCTAATGAGCTAAAATGCTAAAGTTGTCCGTGATGAGCTTCGAACACGCAACCTTTGACTTGCTAGACGTTATATATGCCTACTCATCCACCCCGACCAACCACCTTCCTTCCGTTTTTGCCTTAAGTAACCTTCTGTCTTATGTAACCATACCAAACTTAACATATACTAATTTGAGTGGCCCAGATTTTCGTTTACTATGTTACGTCTAGTCTGTGAGACCAGCCTGACTATTGAGTTTGCCTCCCACACTAATTGTGACAGCTCACCCCACACACACACACGCACACACACACACACACACACACACACACACACCTTTCTTATGAGATCCGGGCTCAGTAACTTTCTGCACTGTTTCGTTTCTTTTAGGTTTGTTCTGTCAATTAGATAAGCAGTCAGCCAGACTGTGACAGGGGAAAGTACAGCTCTCAGACATTTTCTGAGGAATTTTATCTTTGAAGGAAAGTTAACTTCCTTCTATGCTCTGTCTGAATTGAGTGAATAAAAAGAACCCCTCAGAGCAGGATCTGCTGCAAGATAATAAGCAGGTGAAAGGAAATCTCATTTCAACCTACCGGTATGCCAACAGTGGAAGTAACATTTTATTCAGCAAACAACCGGAAGGGCACAAAGGCAAATTGTTCTAGGAACGTATTAGAAAACCTGAGCAATGTTATTTCTGCTTGGTTTCCAGTAATATGCAGTACATAAATACATTACATTTGAGTCATTTAGCAGAGGCTCTTATCCAGACTGACTTACAGTTAGTGCATTTATCTTAAGATAGCTAGGTGGAACAACCACATATCTCCATCATAGTACATTTTCCTCAATAAAGTAGCTATCAGCAAAGTCAGTGCTAGTAGATAAAAATTCAAATAAAAGTGGAAGGGTTAGTTCACAAAAAGCAAGGTTGTTTGTTTTTTATGGGGGTTTGGGGTGGGGGGGGGGGGGGGCCTGTGGGATTACTTAAGATACTCTTTGTGGGATAACTTAAGATACTCTTTGAAGAGGTAGGGTTTAAGAATTTTCTTTGAAAGATATTTTCAGTAATATGGCAGTAGTATAGAAACAAATACAGCTTAGGGAGTTTTGTAGGCTATTCCAAAAATGGGGGGGGGGCACTAAAATTGAAGGCGGATTTACCTAGATCGGTACGTTCTATTGGAACCTCGAGTTAACCATCCCTGTGAATGGGTTTGGTGTCTCATATTTTCTTATTTTAAAAGTGAAGTGAGGTAGGTCGGAAGCTTGTGAAGTAAAGCTTTGTAAACAAAAAGGGAATACTGAAGTGATCTACGGGACTTTAATGAGGACTATCAATTTGAGCGCTGCTGGGCTGGGTGCACCTCAGGTGATGATGGTTTGTGTGTGTGTTTTACATCTCTGTGTATTAAATGTGTTTCTTCTGGCATGTGCTTGTCTATGTGTTTTGCTTTAAACATGACTTTAGGATTGTTTTTTGAATGGGAGCTCACTTATAGATGATTTCATTTTGACTCCTCACCCGAAAGAAACGCAAAGCATAGATTGGCCATAATGGGATGTGGGTTGTTTGCATGATACAACCTTACCTCATATACTTTTTTGATTTTAACTTTCAACTACAAAATGCTGATGTGAATGGACAAGTCTATATTTGAATACTGTTGAGAACAAAACTCAGACATTTTCTTCAGAAATGCAAGCCTGCAGCTTTAGAGCAAAGAATAGCAATTACAGTGAAACCATGGGATGTGGTTAACTTTATGGCAATGCGTGGGATCAGAAATGTCCTAGCAGCCATCGTGACTGTTAAAGAAGATGCGAGTACTTCTGACATGTCACATGACTTAATTACCTGACTAAGACTTTCCCTTGTCTAACCGGTCCCTGCATCTCTCATCACTCCTCTGAGGATTCTCCATCGAGCATTCCATAATGGCACAACTTAAACAAAAAAAGAAAGAGGCAGCCTGAGCCATACCACATGAACATGGAGACAATGACAACAATCAGTCCATGAGTTATAAACAAAATGATTACTTGCCATTTTGAGTATTTCTAACCCTTTCCCCTATTTCTAGTTGATGATACTATACAGATCACCCTGTTGCAGGAAGTGTAAAACTTCTAGGATTTTTGACTGGCGTTAAGGAGGCGCTAGTGTCAAACGCACTTTGTAATTTTCGTCATTTAAAAACTGGCGGACAGTCATGTTTTTTCCCCATTTTGTTTGATTTGATAAAATGAAGGCTCTTTTCTTTTTATCCTGCCCAATGTAATCAAGTAGGCTAGTCAAGACTGTTGATAAAGTGTTTGGCTTGTGAGACCACTTGGAAATAAATCTCAATCACGAAAGCTTTATTAAAATATCAAGTTTGAGAGGAGCAAAAGAGTGAGCTGATATTCCTTTTTTATCTATACACTGTAGGCATGCCTACATTATTTTATCCATGTTTTGGACGTGCGTAAAACCCCCTCCATGATGTAGGCTACATGTGTCCATGCCCATCATGAAACAAGAGATGACAACCTCGTTGAATACCGACAAACCTTGTTGCTAGTTTTTCATTTAATTTGATAAAAACAAACTTATTAGATTGATTCACTGTCCTGGTTTTATGCAGAGAATGTCCGTGGTGCGCATGCAAGTAACTTCTGGAGAAGTGTGAATGCGATCTGTAAGATGGTTCCAATATGTAGGCCTATATAAAACATTATTTTTGGGAGCAGCATAAGGGTGAGTGGACATTCTCCCTTTCTCTTAATATTGGATCTTTGAAAAGTTTAGATGTGCTTAAAACCCTCAATAGTCTGCTTTGTTTAATATTATATGCCTTTATGCCCTAGGGAAGCAATTATGGTGCCTGTAAGTGTATTTAGACATAGCCTATTTAAAACAAGTTGTTTCATTTTGTTTAAAATCTTATTAGAATTATTCTCTCTCTGTTCTCATAGTAAAACAAACCTAAATCTTTGACTCCCCAGGACAGACTAGACACCTGACGGGAGAGACCTACCTCCCTCCCAGCAGCGCTCAAATTGATAGTCTTCATTAAAGTCCCATAGATCACTTCAGTATTACCTTTTTGTTTACAAAGCTTTACTACACAAGCTTCCGACCTACCTCACTTCACTGTTTAAATAAAAAAATATGAGACACCAAACCCATTCATAGGGATGGTTAACTCTTGAGGTTCCACTAGAACATACCGATCTAGGTAAATCCGCCTTAAATTTGAGCCTTTTTCTGCCTTTTTGTGCCCCCCCCAAAATACATTTGGAATAGCCTACAGAACTCCCTACATCTTGACTATTCAGTGCTTCTAGGGCAGTTTTGGACTTTAATGTTGAATGAATTTAATGAGAATTGCAACTGTTTGGAATGAATGTAAATAATTGTATTTGTGGTGTTTGAAGCTGTAGTGTTGATTCTGTAAATTCATTTTGAATTTGTTGTATTGTTGTCCTCAGGGCACCATTGTCCTGGTCTCACTGGGTTCCCCTCAATAAATAAGTAAAAATTAAATTAAAAATGTCCATAGAGTCATCTGTGACCTGAGATTTGACCTACTGTAACAAGCAACAGTACACAATATCTACATAAACCTTGAAGACACTCGAAATGTGGATAATAAACTAAGGCTAAGAGACTGGCCAATTAAATTAATGTCACATTGTATAAAGTTAAACTATATGAATAAACAATATATATTTCAAACTATTAAATATATTTCTAGGCTATAAACTGTATTTGTTTCTATACTACTGCCATATTACTGAAAACTCCCTCCCTCCCTCCCTCCCTCCCTCCCTCCCTCCCTCCCTCTCTTTCTCTGTACCCCCCATCAGCGCTGCTCTCTAGTGCATAATTGGGGCCATTAACACAGCACATCACTCTCCAGACACCAACAGCCCAGCCACCTCTCTCTCCTCTCCTCTCCCCTCCTCTCCTCTCTCTCGCCAACAATTTCACACTCACAGTCACAGGGCTCGCATCCATTACATTCACAGGCAGGAGTAATGGACCTGGCAAATTACAGCCGAGCACACTAAGCAGCACCACAGGCTCAGCCAGCCAGTCAGCCGCCTGGGACTCACCAGGGACACCAAGCAGCACATACCATGATTCTACATGCCCCCTGATCACATGATGCTGGAGGGGCAGTGTTGTTGATTGTGATAGTGAGAGATGTGGGGTAGATAATCGGAATTGGGATTCTGGTCAGCGGCCAAATGTTTTCTGGAGAGGGGTGTACGGGTCCAAGTGAAACAAAGGGGGGCTTTGGGTAAACAGTTGGTCTAGCTTCATTTCCTTACATCATTTCATTGGTGAGTTTGTAGAATATTTAGTTATAATACTGATCACTCTTATAATCATTCCTTTACTGTGCCATGTGTTGTTTTAATATCTCCTTCTGTTAACACACGCACACACACACACACACACACACGCACACACACACACACACACTCACACACACACACACACACACACACACACACACACACACACACACACACACACACACACACACACACACAGTTAGGCTGATCCAGTGTGTGTTTGAGGGGTGTTCTTTTCCATCACTTTTGCGTGTTTGGTCTCTCAGTGCCGGTGTGTGTGTGTACATTCTTAAATGGGCATGAGAACCAGAAGCAGCTGCTCATCTCTAACATCTGTGTAGTTATCGATCCACGTTCCTGTGACAAGTTGGGTTTAAAACGGACAGAAAACTGTGATAGTTGATACATGTAACTGTGTCTGTCTGTGTGTGTGTGTGTGTGTGTGTGTGTGTGTGTGTGTGTGCGTACGTGTGCTTACGCTTGCTTATGTGTGTGTGTGTGTAATGGAGGAAGTGTTCCTGTCTGCAGTGTATCAGTGTATCTAGCATTGAATTATACATTGAGACTGCCCTTTGTTCAAGTGAAGGTGAGTTGTACATCTTGTCCCCTGAGTATTTATGACTTCTTTAATATAGTTATTTAATGTCATAATGTAATGTATTATAGAATCATTTATGAAAGCTGTGGGTCACCTTGCAAAATATTTTAGAAGAAGCTGTTTAAGTCAGTAATGCTATGCATATTTGTATGAATAGACTTGCACACATAACAATCATAAAATATCTTATCTTAATACGATAATATGTGTATAAATTTCAGTTGCAAGACTGAAACCTAATCCCACCCGTTTAAATTCCTCTCTTCTAAAACATATTTTTTTAAAAAGCAGACTTCAAATACATTTTGAACCACCACGGCAACATGAACATAAAGGACTATCAGGTAGGTAAGAAAAATACCTCTCAAGCATTGGGAAAGCATTTCAAGGTACTTTTTAAAGTCTGTTTATTTTCGCATAGTCGACAGGAAATGGCCTGTTTCAGATTACAGTCATACCTCATTTCAGTTAAGTATCTGTGCCAAATATATATTTTTCCTTCTTTAGTTTCAATTTGAACAAAAAGTTATTGCTTATCTGTTTTAAATATTTACAGTAATGTTTCCATGTTGTCTCTGATTACACTACTTTTGCAAATCAGACCTTTTTTTTGTGGTGTGCGTGTACTTTGTACCACAAATCACTTTTTAAAACACAGCATTATGAAGCACATCATCAGGAAATAAGGAGAATGACAGAAACATAGAGCTATGATTAGTAAAAAAAACGATCTGGAGATCAGCTGAGAAAAGTGTCCATTTGAACCCATAGACTCATTGAGTGGCAGGTAGCCGAGTGTAAAGAGCGTTGGGCCAGTGCCAAAATATCTCTGGTTTGAATCCCCGAGCCGACTAGTTGAAAAGTTGTGCCCTTGAACAAGGCTCTTAACCCTAATTGCTCCTGGAAATCAATCTGGATAAGAGCATCTGCTAAATAACAAAAATGTGAAATGTATGTCTTATTGGCCCAAGACACATTGTTAGGATTAGGCAATCAAATTAAGCTCTGCAATTAAAACAGAATCATGACACTATATCAATCAAATCGGTAAATAGTTTTGAACTAAGTATTTAAATGGTTATCGAATTTAAAAAACAACACGTCCAAAGCTGTTAAGGATCTTGTCCATTTGGTTCCAGTTTTTCCTCTTCACTCAGCCCAGTGTCCATTGTTTTCAGTCCAGACCCCATGGCCGCTCCTCTCTCTGTATTGGCGGCTCTTCTCCAACGCACAACCACCACACCTGCTATGACCGCCACGACTACAAGCCCAGCCAGCACTCCACACACAGCAATTACCATTGTGTTGGAGTCATTGTCTGGTTCTGATTCCGGTGATGTGTTGGGGTCGGTTCCACTGCCTTTGCCTTTGACTATGTTCTCTGGTTTGTCTCTTGTCAGAGTCAGAGAGGTCACCTGTTTAGAAATGCATATGTCTATGTCGTCCTCTAGCCAAATGAAGTCCTTGTTGCCATCCTCATCATTGCCCTCAGTGTATTCATCATAATCATCATCACTGCCTGTGTAGTTGTAATCGTCAATATAGTCTGGGCTACCCAGAACCACGCACCAGAATTCCCCTCTGTCCCCCTCGTTGAGGTCAGACAGTTGGAGAGAGGAATCCTGCTCAGAGAAAACCACTCTACCCCTCAGATCAGCAGGAATGACGATAGTTTTATTCTTTGAGTCCAGAATCAGGTGTTCTTCTTCCAGTGGTCTTCTGCGATACCACTGCACACTGTGAGACTCCTCTTTGCCTTGGGAACATTGTAGAACAGCATCCCCTCCTTCAGAAAACTGTCTCTCAGTGGGTTCTCCACTGGGGCAAATAACCAAGGCATACTCAGCAATAAGTAGTGAGGCAGAGAAACATTTGTATTCCCCAGAGTAGTTGGCAGAAAGTATATGAACAACCAATGAGAAGTTATTATCATCATCATCATCATCATCATCATCATCATCATCATCATCATCATCACCACTGACCAAGATGTCAGACTTCACTGACTCTGAGTTAACATTGCCCATTGGTGTCTCCCATTGCTGATCATGGCTCTTCGCCTCAGAAGGACAGGTGAGAAGCACTTTCTCTCCCAAAGACGTGAAGACAGTCTTGGGGTCGACATAGTCAATGTCGGGGATGTAGATTTTCTGAAAGCTGAGGCATCTCTGTCTATCCATCACCAGGCAGTAAAAGTGATGACTGTCCTTCAGCATGCTACCAGAAACATTGAGCAAAACGCCTCTGTCCTTCACTTCGATCACCCTCTGTAGCTCCTCCTGTAGGGGTACCAGAGACACACTGGTGTCCAGGAACAGGGTAGCCTTATATTTGGGGAACACCTCATGGTACCATTGAATGGTCTTCCCCTCCAGACTTGTGGCAGTGGTGTTACAGTTCAGCTCTGCCCCTCCGTCTGGCCGCTCAGAGATCTCCAAAGAGCTGATTTCCTGGTTACACACAGACAGCTTGTGTTCATGCTTGTTGGCCAGCACCTTGTCCTTCCAGCATTCCCTCCTGTACATGCCGGAGTCGGACTGTCTGAGCTTGCTGATCTGGAGGCCCAGGAGCTGGAGCTGGTTGGTGAGTTTTACACGGCCCTCGAAGTCTGTGGGAGGCGAAAGGGGTGCCGCCTCGTCCGAAGAATTACCCAGTAGTTGGTCTCCCTCTAGAGCTGATCTGAAAACAGTGATATAGTCGACTCCAAAGCAGTATCCCATTTCTATCACACCTCCCTCTGGTCTGAAGATGGCGTCTGGTACGTCTGGCGCCTCACAGTAGGCTGTGTTGACTATAAAGAACAGCAGAAATTCCCTAACAGTGGTCATTCTGTTCCGTACTTTACTCCTTGTCCATGTGTTAGTCACACTCTGGGGATGTGCTCTCCAACTATGCCAGCTCAGAGTAATCTGTTATGAGTTGTCACTGAGATCCTCCCCCTTAGCCCATATCTCAGCTGCAAATCCAGTAGTTGGTCCCCCCCCCCCCCCCCCCCCCCACCCCACACCAGTCATGCACACAAACACAAACACACACACACACACACACACAAATAAACACACACACGCGTACAAGCACACACACACACACATACACATATGAACATACAAACACTTACACTTTCCCTTTCATTAGTAGTCTTAGCTAGGGTGGACCTGAGTAGGGAAAAAGTGTCAGGTGTAGGTGGAAAGTCAAAAGTCATCAGAAGTCATCAGTCATCAAAAGTCATCAGTCATTCTCCTGTCAAAAGTCATCAGTCATTCTCCTTTCAAAAGTCATTAGTCATTCTACTGTCAAAAGTCATCAGTCATTCTCCTGTTAAAAGTCATCAATCATTCTCCTGTCAAAAGTCATCAGTCATTCTCCTTTCCAAAGTCATCAGTCATTCTCCTTTCAAAAGTCATCAGTCATTCTCCTGTCTAAAGTCATCAGTCATTCTCCTGTCAAAAGTCATCAATCATTCTCCTTTCAAAGGTCATCAGTCATTCTCCTTTCAAAGGTCATCAGTCATTCTTCTTTCAAAAGTCATCAGTCATTCTCCTTTCAAAAGTCATCAGTCATTCTCCTTTCATTCTCTCTAAAAGAGGGCATTAAGAAGACAAAACAATAAGTGTGAGAAAATAAAATATAAATTAAAAGTAATGTTCCCTGCTGTCACTGCAGTGTTGATGTGTGGTTGGACTGGTTTTTTCCCACTTATGGGTGCAGTTTATCACCATGCCAAGGGCCTCATGCCAAGGGCCTAGTTGCAAGAGAGGCATGTGTGTGTCTGTGTGTGCGCGTCTCCTTTGCGTGCGTGCAGGCATGAGTGCATGTATGCAAGTGCATACGTGCATTGTTATGTTCCTCGCCATTGTGCAATGAGCTGGAAGTTGCAACATGCTCTGTGTCTGGTACAATTTGATCAAATCAAATCAAATGTTATTTACAAGCCCTTAAATGCTTACTTACAAGCCCTTAACTAACAATGCAGTTTTAAGATAAATAAGTGTTTAGTAAAAAATAGATAAACAAAAAATATATATTTTTTTTATTAAAGAGCAGCAGTAAAATAACAGTAGTGAGGCTATATACAGGGGGTACCGGTACAGAGTCAATGTCAATGTGCAGGGACACAGGTCAGTTTTGTTGTTTGATGATAGTCACTTAGTGTGTATGGTGTAATACAACCATATCCAAATCCAAAATACTTTGGTAGGCCTATATCATAGGGCAAGGTCATGGAGGGGCTTTGGTAGGCCTATATCATAGGGCAAGGTCATGGAGGGGCTTTGGTAGGCCTATATCATAGGGCAAGGTCATGGAGGGGCTTTGGTAGGCCTATATCATAGGGCAAGGTCATGGAGGGGTTTTGGTAGGCCTATATCATAGGGCAAAGTCATGGAGCTTAGAATAGTATAGAGAAACATAATTCTGCTGCACCACATTCTACAGTACATGTGGCTATTTTGTACAGTGTGGCTTTGACTTTAGGT
Source organism: Thymallus thymallus (assembly GCA_023634145.1). NCBI lineage: Eukaryota > Metazoa > Chordata > Actinopteri > Salmoniformes > Salmonidae > Thymallus > Thymallus thymallus. Next base: position 36,142,464 of record CM042413.1, on the reverse strand, counting down.
AACAGTTTAATTTCACACCGGGCACACTGCACGTTGCTATTTTGTACTTTCTTCATACAAGCCATTTTTTCATATCATATTTTTGTCATTGAAACCTATGTCGTTTTCAATGCAAGCAAGGTCATTATATAGACAGATCCAGTATCATTGTAGTGTCACGTTCGGGTGTGTAGAGAGACCAAGGCGCAGCGTATCGATAGTTCGACATGTTTATTGAACTGACGAACTATACAAAATAACAAATACAATATATAATGAACGGGAACACACGTAGCACGACACGAGACAACATACGACAATGAACCACGCCAACGGAGTGGAACACAGACATATAAGTAAGATCCCTAATTAGAGGTAATGCATAGCAGCTGCCTCTAATTAGGGATCCCACACACACAACACCACACAGACGTAGAAATAATAGATCTGCCAGACTCTGACCATAGAAATATAGAGAAGCAAAGCTTCTCTATGGCCAGAGCCTGACAGTACCCCCCCCCCAAAGGCGCGGACTCCCGACCGCAAGAAAAACAAACACATAAACATGAGGGAAGGGTCAGGGAGGGAAAAACATCAACCATAAACCCTTGCCGGTGGCGGTTCCGGCCCTGGCGAAGTGGATGTCCTCCTCCTTACTTCTACTGGGCCCGGACTGGGCCCCAGTGTGGCTGGCGATTCAGGCCATTTAAAGGGGCAACCCACCGGTCCTGGAAATGACCATGGTGGGGCAAAAGGCTCAGGCCATGGAGCGGGGCAAATAACCGGGCCAGGACTGGGCACCGGTGTAACAGGCGACTCCGGCCATATACAGGGGCAACCCACCGGTCCTAGAAATGACCATGGTGGGGGAAAAGGCTCAGGCCATGGAGCGGGGCAAATAACCGGGCCAGGACTGGGCACCGGTGTGGCAGGCGACTCCGGCCATATAAAGGGGCAACCCACCGGTCCTGGAAACAACAATGGTGGGGAAATAAGTTCAGGCCATGGAGCGGGGCAAATAACCGGGCCAGGACTGAGCACCGGTGTGGCAGGCGACTCCGGCCATATAATCGTCACGGGAGGCTCCGGGCTGTCGATCGTCACGGAAGGTTCCGGGCTGTCGATCGTCACGGAAGGTTCCGGGCTGTCGATCGTCACGGAAGGTTCCGGGCTGTCGATCGTCACGGAAGGTTCCGGGCTGTCGATCGTCACGGAAGGTTCCGGGCTGTCGATCGTCACGGGAGGTTCCGGGCTGTCGATCGTCACGGAAGGTTCCGGGCTGTCGAGCATCACGGGAGGCTCCGGGCTGTCGAGCGTCACGGGAGGCTCCGGGCTGTCGAGCGTCACGGGAGGCTCCGGGCTGTCGATCGTCACGGAAGGTTTCGGGCTGTCGATCGTCACGGAAGGTTCCGGGCTGTCGATCGTCACGGAAGGTTCCGGGCTGTCGATCGTCACGGAAGGTTCCGGGCTGTCGAGCGTCACGGGAGGCTCCGGGCTGTCGAGCGTCACGGGAGGCTCCGGGCTGTCGAGCGTCACGGGAGGCTCCTGGCTGTCGAGCGTCACGGGAGGCTCCGGGCTGTCGAGCGTCACGGGAGGCTCCGGGCTGTCGAGCGTCACGGGAGGCTCCGGGCTGTCGAGCGTCACGGGAGTCTCCGGGCTGATGAGGCGCACCGACGGTCTGGTGCGTGTAGCCGGCACTGGAGGTACCTGGCTGGGCACACGCACTGGAGGTCGAGTGCGGGGAGTCGGCACGGGACGTACCAGACTGGAGAGGCGCACTGGAGGCTTGGTGCGTGGAGCCGGCACTGGAGGAACCTGGCTGGGCACACGCACTGGAGGTCGAGTGCGGGGAGTCGGCACGGGACGTACCGGACTGGAGAGGCGCACTGGAGGCCTGGTGTGTGGAGCCGGCACTGGAGGAACCGAACAGATGACACGCACCTCAGGGCTAGTGCGGGGAGCAGGCACAGGACGTACCTGACTGGGAACGCGCACTGGAAGCCTGGTGCGTGGAGTCGGCACTGATGGCACCGAACTGATGACACGCACCTCAGGGTTAGTGCGGGGAGCAGGCACAGGACGTACCTGACTGGGAACGCGCACTGGAAGCCTGGTGCGTGGAGTCGGCACTGATGGCACCGAACTGATGACACGCACCTCAGGGCTAGTGCGGGGAGAAGGCACAGGACGTACCTGACTGGGAACGCGCACTGGAAGCCTGGTGCGTGGGGTCGGCACTGATGGCACCGGACTGATGACACGCACCTCAGGGCTAATGCGAGGAGCGGGCACATGACGTACCGTACTGGAGAGGCGCACTGGAGGCCTGGTGCATGGAGTCGGCACTGATGGCACCGGACTGGTGACACGCACCTCAGGGCGAGTGCGAGGAGCAGGCACATTACGTACCGGACTGGAGAGGCGCACTGGAGTGTAGCAGACGGCCGGACCCAGACTGGGCACCGGTGGAGCGGACTGCTCTGGCACTGGAGTAGAGCAGACGGCCGGACCCCGACTGGGCACCGGTAAAGCGGACTGCTCTTTCACGGGAGTGGAGTAGGCGACTGGACACGGATTATTCCACTCCGACATTTCCTCTTCAACCTCCTCTGCTATCTCCCACATTTCCTCCAGAACTTCTCCAAAATGTTTCTCCAAATATTCCTCCTTTTCCCTCATCTCCTCTAATATGCCTCCATAATATGCCTCTAACTCCTTCTCTTCCATCTTGCTTTGCGCCCCCCACTTGTATTTCGGCATCAGCGAATCCCAAATGGAAAGTGGTACTGGCGCGTCCTCTTCCTTGCCAGACCACCCCCATAGCCCCCCCCCGAAATTTTCCTGGGGTTGACTACGGGCTCCTTTACCTCCATTACGCCGCTGTCTTCCTTTCTCCTCCTTAGCTCCAGTTTTACGCTGCTTGGTCGGGTGGTGGTTCATTCTGTCACGTTCGGGTGTGTAGAGAGACCAAGGCGCAGCGTATCGATAGTTCGACATGTTTATTGAACTGACGAACTATACAAAATAACAAATACAATATATAATGAACGGGAACACACGTAGCACGACACGAGACAACATACGACAATGAACCACGCCAACGGAGTGGAACACAGACATATAAGTAAGATCCCTAATTAGAGGTAATGCATAGCAGCTGCCTCTAATTAGGGATCCCACACACACAACACCACACAGACGTAGAAATAATAGATCTGCCAGACTCTGACCATAGAAATATAGAGAAGCAAAGCTTCTCTATGGCCAGAGCCTGACATGTAGTTGTATACAAAGCCCTTTGAAGAAGATTTAATTGAAAATGTGAACATTCTATGTCTTTCAGAATTGAGCCAACACAGACCTTAGCCTTCAACTCCTAGATAATTAAGACCAAGTATAAATATGTAATACAAAAAATGTAATACAAAATAAGTATGAATGTAAACTCCTTCGTCCTGGGTGTTCAACTTCCTCATTCTGGGTCTGGGAACTATGCTGAAACCAGTCATTAGATAACAGAGTTGTGGACTGGAGTCACATGACTTGGACTCGAGTCACAAATTTAATGACTTGAGACTCGACTTGATAGAAAATAAAATAACTTGAGGCTTGACTTTGAATAGAAATTATCTGGCCAGGTTTTGTAATGTTTTGTCACTCATTTTGTGGCACAGAGTCTACCTGGATTACTCTACATTCAGCCAGAGACAGTAGCTGCAGCATCGCCCTTGCAAAAAAAACCTGCAACAGATTGGCTAGTCAAACGCACACTAGGCACTCTGATTGGAGCAGCAAACTGTCAAACAGCACAGGTCAGGAAAACTAGCGAACAGATTGCTGATTTTCTGTAGTGTACAGCTATATGATCAGGTGCAGCGCAAATGTCAAATTGTAGTTAGAGAGGATTGCCATAATAAATAAATATGCAGCTCCCAAAACAATTGGGTGATCAATAATATAAAAAATTACTAGCATAGGCTTACTGGTCTTTTTTTGTATGTAACAATTGCTTGCATGTGGAATTTGTTGTTAAAATGTATTATTACTGATGCGAAGATGCACTATAGGCGAGGCTCTTCACTAGCGTTCTCCAGTGGAGAGTTCACACATTTAAATACATAGGCAGTGGCAGTCGGTGCCGTTTAATACTATATATTTTTTCATGACCTTATTTCTATTACAGCATATTGGATGACTGTCATTCATATTCCATTCACCCAGTTCAATGTAACAGCGATAGGTTTAGGCTACTACATGTTTCTAAAATGTTCCCTATAACCATCATGAGGTTTCTACAACCTAGCCTATGAATGAAAGTTTACAACGTAGGTGCACACAGGTCGAGAGAAACATTTGAGGTGACAGAGGGACACATGGACCGACAGTGCTAGCCTCTCTACACTGGCTTCCTGTTAAGGCTAGGGCTGATTTCAAGGTTTTACTGCTAACCTACAAAGCATTACATGGGCTGGCTCCTACTTATCTCTCAGATTTGGTCTGCCGTACATACCTACACGTACGCGCCGGTCACAAGACGCAGGCCTCCTTATTGTCCCTAGAATTTCTAAGCAAAGAGCTGGAGGCAGGGCTTTCTCCTATAGAGCTCCATTTTTATTGAATGGTCTGCCTATCCATGTGAGAGACGCAGACTCCGTCTCAACCTTTAAGTCTTTACTGAAGACTCATCTCTTCAGTAGGTCCTATGATTGTGTGTAGTCTGGCCCAGGGGTGCAAGGCTGAACGGCAAGGCACTGGAGCGACGAACCACCCTTGCTGTCTCTGCCTGGCCGGTTTCCATCTCTCCATTGGGATCTCTGCATCTGACCCTATTACGTGGGCTGAGTCACTGGCTTACTGGTGCTTTCCATGCCATCCCTAGGAGGGGTGCGTCACTTCCTGTCCGGTTTGTCGCCCCCTCTGGCTTGTGCAGTGGAGGGGATCTTTCGTGGGCTATACGCAGCCTTGTCTCAGAGTAGTAAGTTGGTGGTTGTTGATCTCCCTCTACTGGTGTGGGGGCTGCGCTTTGGCAGAGTGGGTGGGGTTATATCCTGCCTGGTTGGCCCTGTCTGGGGGTATTGTCGGAAGGGGCCACAGTGTCTCCTGACCCCCCCTCTCAGTTTCCAGTATCTATGCTGCAATAGTCTATGTGCCGGGGGGCTAGGGTCATCTGATGTTATTATACGGTGTCTTGTGTGAATTTAAGTATGCTCCCTCTAATTCTCTCTCTCTCCCACTCTACCTCCCCTCCCGGAGGACCTGAGCCTTAGGACCATGATTCAGGACCACTTGCCCTGATGACTCCTAGCTGTCCTCAGTCCACCTGGTCGTGCTGCTGCACCGGTTTCAACTCTTCTGGGTGCTTAGTGTCTGTGCTGACCAACTGTGTGGAATACTCCAGCAACCCTTCAACCTTAGCCTGAGTCTGGAAATGGTCCCTGTGCTGTGGAAAACATCCTGCCTGGTCCCAGTGCCCGAGAAGACCTGTAGCGCTAACATCCCACATCATGAAGACCCTGGAAAGGTTAGTCCTCGCTCACCTCAGACCGCTGGTATGTACATCACTGGACCCCCTGCAGTTTGCATACTTATTTCACCCGCTGTAACTCTGAAACATGCCATCTACAGAAGTTCTCAGATGACTCCGCAATTGTAGGGTGCATCAGGGGTGGGCAGGAGGAGGTGTACAGGAGCACAATCAATTACTTTGTGGTGTGGTGTGAGCAGAACCACCTTCAGCTCAACATCAGCAAAACAAATGAGATGGTGGTGGACTTCAGGAGAACCAAGGCCCAACTGACTGCAGTCCCTATACAGGGGATAGATGTGGAAATGGTTGGGTCATACAAGTTTCTGGGAGTCCATATGGACAACAGGTTGGAATGGGCTAGTAACACCGGTGCTCTTTACAAAAAGGGCCAGAGCCGACTCTACTTTCTGAGGAGGCTCAGGTCCTTCAACGTGTGCAGTAAACTACTGCATACTTTCTACCAGTCTTTGGTGGCTAGTGCCATCTTTTTTTGCAGTGGTGTGCTGGGGCGCAAACATAAAGGCTGGTGATGCTTCTCTGGTCAATAAGCTGATCAGGAAGGCTAGCTCTGTTCTGGGGATTAGCCTTGACACTCTAGAGGAGGTGGCGGAGAGACGGATCCTGGCCAAACTGCTGGCCATCATGGACAACGTCACCCACCCTCTGCATGCCATGGTTATGATGCAGAGGAGCACCTTCAGTCACAGACTGATCCAACCACAGTGTGCCAGAGAGCGCTACAGGAGGTCCTTCCTGCCGGCGGCTATTTGACTATTTAATGTCTCATCGGGGTGCCGTGCCGTTGGCAACATAGACCTGGAACTGTTAGGGTGTTAGGACCTACAGTAGTTTAACAATTAGGCATCCATTCATGAGTAACTCTGGTCTGTAATCACTCATTCACTCAGGACTTATTTATTCATTCAGGTATGTATATACATATTCATGTACTGTTGTTATATCATATAATGTGCAATATTGTAAGTCATTCTTGGACTGAACTTATGTAGTCATTCACTCAGGAATGCATATTAGTATCCTGTCAGTTGTATCTTTTTTCATTGCTTTTAGTATATCGAATGTGCAATAGAGTATTTATCTGCAATCAAACCCTGCACTAAGGACTGTATTTTAAGGGAATTCCTATTATTACCCTAAATTATATCATACACACATTTAGCTATTTAATTATCTCTTCCTGTCATTTACCTGTACAGTTAATGTTACCATGCAAATATTCACTTACCTGTACATTTAACTGTACATTTACCTGTACAGTTAATTTAACCATGCAAAATATTAACTTACCTGTTCATTTAACCAGACTGTATATTAAGTAAACTATTATTACCCTCACTTATATCATACACACATTTGGCATATTGCACCTGCCCTGTGTTTTTTCGTAGCTGCTTGTCTTATTTTTGTATATATTTTTATATTTATATAGTTTTAAATGTTATGATTATTTATTTGTGTTGTTCCAAAAGTCTGAATAAAAATTACATGAATTACTCTATTCTCTTTAAGCATTTGGACTGTACTACAAGTTGTGCAGCTAATTGAAGGGATTTTTACAATGATGTCAGCGGCCGCGATCCCCAGAAATTGTCCAACCTCTGTCTTCATCCCTGACCTCTACAAAAAACAATGGGGTGCTGATTACATGAGCTACATACAATAGTACTGCTGATTAGGTAGATCAGATCTAATTATGCCATAGTACCTGCCTGGCTGACTGCATTCAAGCCATTATTCTCAGGTGCCTTTAAATATTATGCAGACTTACAATAATGAGCTCCAATTTCCTCTGTCATCAAATTGGGAAACTACAGACATTTCCTGAGCTGGGCTGGTAGAACAGCTTGTGGAGCTTGTGATCAAGCAGTGTGATTAAGCCCCAACTGTGAGAATTTCTCCCTCTCTCTGTTCACTCCAGTTTAGCTCTGTGCTGATTACAGTAATCAGTGTCGGTCCCATATGTTGCTGCTTCTGAGATGCATCGACTGCTATTTGATTTGAAATATACATTTGCCAAAACACTCTTATTAATGGAAGTGTATGGTGCAAGACCAGAGCTCTGAGGAAGAAATGTAAAGATAAAACAGAAGGATACTGGGCATCATTATTGTTCTGCTTCCTGCAAGCAAGTGCAGTCGGGAGCAGAAGGAAAGCATTGCTACAACCCCCATTACATGTTTTCAGTGATTTTTATTTAACTAGGCAAGAACAAATAACTGTCCAAACTCGGACGACTGTGCTCCGCCCTATAGGACTCCCAATCACGTGACAGTTTGTATTCTAACTAGTGACGTCTACTGTCTAGCCGTTTCTGAGACCGCTGCGCCACTTGGGAGACCCTGATTTATATGATCTATGTAAACTTAGATTAGTATCCATTTTCACCTGGAATGCCTTTCAGTGTTTTGAGGGACGAGTATAGATTTTAGCATACCAGTATCTGTGTCAGCTGTGCATTATCATTATTGTACACTTAGTTGAGACCACACAGCCACACACCAAATAAGCAAAGTTAAGTGTCATAACGAAACGTCACATCCGCTGAACGCTGCTATCAATCGTAGGTACTGTTATGTACTTATCTTTTGTTTATATTTGGAAAGTACAAGAGACATGAAAGAACATGCATTTTAATTTAACAGTTTGCAATAGTTTTGTCCTCCAAGCATCGTCGGATGTCATCAAAAATCAAACCTTCTTTAGCCGCCTATCATAGCCGTCAAGGCAGCTATCTAATTTAGCTAACGTTAGCCAGCTAGCTAACAGATATCACCCATTTACAAACCAATGTTATGACCATATGACTGATGTGATATTTGTACAATTCTTAATTATTACTAAGTTGTTACGTGCCGAGTTTATGTTCACTGTTTCTTTGTTTTGATTCACCAAAAATATTTATTGTGTATTTGTTATAGTCAAGAGTCTGTAGCAAGCTAGCTAGCTATCTTGAAAATGAAATGTCATATTACTGTCTTTGTCATATCACCCCTAGGTCAGACTTGCATTGGTCTGTGACTGTGGACCCATGTTGCGATTAGTCACTACGTCCCTATTCCTCCACTGTCAGCGGGTTCGACATCTCCCCCATCTCAGGGCCTTCTCAATCCCGGGAGGCACAGCAGAGAACCAGGTGACTGTGGATGCCCTCTACGACCTTTCTGTGGACATCCAGAAGATCCGCCAGCTCAAGGGCTGGGTTCTGCATCAGAGCCCTGCCTACGTGAGTGAGACGGCCAGCCTACTGCGGGACATGGGGGCAGAGGGGCCCATGATTGCCCGGGTCCTGGAGCTCTACCCCGAGGCGGTCCTCTGCAGCCCGGAGCAGCAGCAGGCCCAGAGGGAGCTATGGAGGTCCGTCTGCCCCAGAGAGAGAGACCTAGTGGGCATCATCGAGAAGTTCCCTGCCTCTTTCTTTACCTCCTCCAGTCACCGCGCCAACCAGAGGGCCAACATCGACTACTTTCAGAGTTTACACCTGAACAAGCGCATTGTCACCAAGCTGATGGCCAGCGCCCCCCAGAGTTTCAGCTGTCCCGTGGGGCAGAACGTTATGATGGTCCGCACCCTGCAGCAGGCTTATCTGGAGCTGGGGGGTGACGTGGCTAACATGAAGATCTGGCTGCAGAAGCTGCTTAGTCAGAACCCCTTTGTCCTCCTAAAGTCCCCAGAGGTGCTGAGGGATAACCTGCTGTTCCTCAGAGACCGGGGTTTCACCACCTCAGAGCTCCTCCTCCTCCTCTCCAAACTCAGGGGGTTTGTCATCGAGCTCAACCCGGACAGCATGCGCCACACCCTGGCCTACTCGCAGGAGACCCTGGGCTGCTCAGAGGCTGAGCTCCGGGACATGGTTCTAAACTGCCCAGCCTTGCTCTACTACCCTGAGGTCATCCTGGCTGAACGCTTCGAGGGCTTGCTCAGCGCTGGAGTCACTATGGCTCAGATTACACAGACTCCAACCGTTCTGGAGCTGACCACACAGATAGTAAGTTACCGGATCCAGAGACTGCGGTCATATGGCTATGATGTACGAACAGGCAGCTTACAGGCCCTCAACGGCACTAAGAAGGACTTTGAGATGAGTTCTGGTAGACTGCAGCTGCGACGGGAAAGACCACTCTTCAACCCTGTTGCCCCGTTAAAGGGTGATGATTGACCTTGATTTCATGGTCTAAAATGCAGGACATTCTTATATCACCATAGGGAGGAAACTTGAATCAGGATTTTCTTTCAACTGAATGGTATTACTGAGGTTAGGAGACAAGCTTGCCTTGAAAGTAGTCTCGCGCAGCAGACACTTCCTCCCCAAGTGCATTTAGCCTGGGGATAAGGTTACCTTGAAAGAGGCAACGTTTAATTTTATCTGTGCAATATTTAAATATTATTTGGATAATAACGTGTTAAACAGATGTTTTGTTGTGTGTTGGGAATTGCCTTTGTATTGAAACCAATATGTTTCAAAATAACCCCATCAGAACATCATAATAAAACAATTGTATTGATTATTCATGATTTTGTGTATGAAAGCTATCATTGAAGGTACACTTATATAAACAGTAATGAGCTATAAACTAGCTTGCTCTACAGCCTGTGTCATTGTGGATAACATGATCTCAGTGTCTCTATGGCAGCATTACTATTGTCCCCTTAAGCAAGTGTTTTGTACAGGGTTTTGTTTTATTGGCAGATATGATTACTCTATTAGTCTTTGAAGTGCTGAAATCAAATACCAGTTAATTTCTGCCTGACAGGGAAAGCAAAATATAATTTGGTTGGATTTGCAGGAGCTTTATTACCTGTGTGTATAGGTCTAACACACTGCCATATCTGATTTGTCAATTGGCCCAGCGTCGTCTGGGTTAGGGGAGGCTGGGGTAGGCTGTCATTGTAAATAAGAATTTGTTTCTAACTGACTTGCCTAGTTAAATAAAGGTTAAAAGGTATCCAGCTCACTGCCAACCAACAGACTTTGGCAGCATCAGAAACAGCACCCTATAGTGAACTACTTTTGACCAGGGCCCTAGTGAATAGGGTGCCATCCAGCTTAACAAGACTGCTTCCTCATTCCCCATAGCCTGTATTGTTAATAGCAAGTGCCTGTAGTCATGGCAATAGCAAAATTATATGTACATGTTAATGAATTTGGGTTCTCCAAAGGGTATTTTTATATGGTTTGGGTTTAGTCCTGAGTCATGTACAATTTCGAAACCAGACTGCTATAATGGTATGTTTGGGGACATGGATAGATAGATAGATAGATAGATAGGTACTTTATTGATCCCCGAGGGGGAAATTTCTTTGTCAAGCAGCTACAACAACAAAACACAGGGCAGGTGCAAAAGACAGATACATGATACATAGAGCGGCAGTATGAAAAAGTATAGAAATACAAGATATCTGAAGTGCAAAAAAAAAGCTATAAAAAGACATTGCATAGTATGGGTGGTTGGCTGAATATGTACACTATACATTGGTGGATGTTGGATGGTTAACTATACTATACAGGTCGATGGCAGAGAAATACTTCAGTAGCTAAAAATGCATATGATATGAGCGAGGGTAATAATAGTTTACTTAATAGACAGACTGGCTAAATGAACAGGTAAGTTAATATTTTGCATGGTTAAATTAGCTGTACAGGTAAATATACAGTTATATTTACAGATAAGTGAATACTTGCATGGTTACACAATATTGCAGTCCCCAAAGTTGTCAGTGACTTCTCCCTCATACGTTGTCACTCCGAGTTACAGTTGAAGTCGGAAGTTTACATACACTTAGGTTGAAGTCATTAAAACTAATTTTTCATGCAGCTGCTTAGGAAGGAAACGCGTTCTGTCTCCTAGAGATGAACGTAGTTTGTTGCGAAAAGTTACACCAGTTCTGTCAGGAGGAATGGGACAAAATTCACCCAATTTATTGTGGGAAGCTTGTGGAAGGCTACCCGAAACGTTTGACCCAAGTTAAACAATTTAAAGGCAATGCTACCAAATACTATTTGAGTGTATGTACACTTCTGACCCACTGGGAATGTGATGAAATAAATAAAAGCTGAAATAAATTATTCTCTACTATTATTCTGACATTTCACATTCTTAAAATAAAGTGGTGATCCTAATTGACCTAAGACAGGGATTAAATGTCAGGAATTGTGAATGAGTTTAAATGTATTTGGCTAAGGTGTATGTAAACTTCAGACTTCAACTGTATATTCAGTTGGTGCCATCATTTTAAAACAGAGTATTACCCACAGACCTATTTTGGTTCTACCTGAACTTTTTTTTTTTACCAGCTCAAATACAGTATGTTTTCTGATAAAAGGTTTGCTTCCATTTGAGTGTAATGAACAAGACCATGCAAAGTGTATAAATACAAATGAAAAGAATTCCCTCATTCCCTCTCAATGATGATCCACTGTCACCACATCCTTTCTGCTGCTCCACGGCGACTATGTCAGTTTGAATTATCTTCTAAAGCAGGAGAGGTTAATAAGAGGGAGTATAAATTGTTCTTTTCCATTTAAAATGTGACACTGAGTATTATTAGCCCGGGTTACACATTGCTTTTATGGGGCATAACTCAGGGTAAATATGAAGATAGATGTCACCTGCAATTAAAATGTATGATTTTCAGCTGCAGCGATAGCATGGCAGAGTATTAAGGTGGTAAATATTCCATGTCTGAGGTCAGTAGGGCTTGAAGAATTAATGTGTGCACAGAGACTAAGCATCTTTCTCCTCAGCTGTTATAATACCAGTTTATCCCAGACATAAGGGCGTCCCAAATTGTTTTAATTTTTTTTATTTCACCTTTATTTAACCAGGTAGGCCAGTTGACACCCTATTCCCTATGAAGTGCACTACTTTTGACCAGGGCCCATAAGGATTTAGGTGCCATTTAGGACATATCTATAATTTCCCTCAGTAAAGGTTACCCTTATGAGATACATTTCCCCATAGTAATTTCCTTTGCGTTGTGGTAGACAAAAGTTGTCTGAATGGATGTGCACAAGACGTTCTTTGACACACAATTATATAGAGGACACATAATGTGTCTGACAGTAATCATCAGTTTAAGTAAAGTTCTAAGAAACTGGTTCACACATCACATCCTATCCACATCCATGACATTGGATAAAGTTGTAGTAAGAGGGAGGGAAAGGGAAATAGTTTTCAGGTCCCGTGCCCACTTTGTTCTCTATGTCTTGTCTTATGTCTCCATCTAGAGGATACACTGTATACTGAAAGTTGGAGTTGAATTAGTTTTTACTGATGACAAGTATTCGATTAGCCATGATGACAAATACAATATAACGCCAAGTTGAAGAATTTAAAGGAACTGTATTTAAGTATCATTACAACTTTCATCATTACATTGCAGACATTCTTAGTAAACATTTGCAAAAAATCTAATAGCTCTCCTACACCTTTCAAGAAACATAATTCAGAATAAACATTCAATAATATATATTTCCTGTATAATTTAAAGCACCAGTTGACATGAAACACTCCTTTGAAATCATCATAATTACAAGTCAAAAAAAACATTCCAGCCTTTGGGTATGAAATCTTCAGACATAAATATCAGAGCATACGTCAGAGCAAGAGTGGCCTGGGATGAGTCATAGCAATGTAGGCACTGCCAGGAACAAACTCCCCATCCCTGGTGCCCATGTTGCTATGACTCACTACAGGCCACTCTTGCTCTGACGTAGGCTCTGACTCAGAGAGGGCCATTGGTTTGAACCTTGCAGAATATTACTGATGAGGGGAGAGGATAACAGGGGATTCATTATGCATTAGACAAGGAAGGACACTATATGGGACAGCAGTGGCACAATCATCTGTAGCAAACATCAAAAGCTGTCTGTATTTGACAACATATAAAATGACTAACAGTAACAAATCTGACTGGGATGGACATGTTAACTAATTTGATTCATTAGTGTTATGGAACTGTGTTGATATAGTCAAAGACACATGAGATGAGAGGCAGAGTGAGTGGGACATTTGTAATATACAAATGGATAATGATTTGTATTAGAATTGCACTGGACAACCAAACACAATGTTCAGATAGGATACCCTACTTATTGTATGTGGTGTAGTAAACATTGTTTAGTGCATTCTTCACTACATTTTATGTTAGTTTTATGTTAGTAGATCTAAATAAAATATAATCTCAACATTATAAAAATGTAACGGGATATACATGGGTAGAAACCGACATCAACATAACATCTCAATCCACAATGCCAGTTCAAAAAGGCACCAAAGGTCTGACAAAGAATAGTCAGAACGTTTGTATTTACTCAGCTCCACAGATCTCCCTCTTGTAAACTTCAAACTTAAACGTAACCCCATTCTCCTCTTGAATCTCATTTGGTACTCCAGGAAACCTAGTTTGAGGTTAAGAGAAACAAAGGGACACTTAGACAGATCGATGAAGACACAAAGAGCTTTCTAACACTTGGCCTGACGTGTGTGGGGTGTACCTGGTCAGTCAGAACAGAGAATATATCACTTATCTAAACAGTCCAAAGTGTAAGCAAACAGTACTGCACTGCTTAGAGCCAGGAGAGCAGATAATACAAATATGCTTCTTTACCTCTCTTGTTTTCTAAAAATGCTTTGGTCAAACTGCGGGAAGAAGACATCACAGTGGAAGTCAGCCATGATGTCAGTGAGGTAGACAAGGTCACACCAGGGATGCATCAGGGCCTCCTGATGACAAAGGAAAGGTAGTGAACTAATTTAGTGGATGGACTGTCCTAGTATAATGAACAACTTAATCCATTTTGATCCACTTAAAATTCCTAACCCATATATTGGATTTAAAGTCCTGGGCCCATTTTAATAAACCATCTCAAGAGTAGTGCTGATCTAAGATCAGGTCCCCCCTATCCATGTAATCTTATTCATTATGATCTAAAAGGAAAAACTGATCCTAGAACAGGATTCCTACTCTGAGAGGTTTTATGAATAAGGGCCCAGATCATACTGTACCACCAACTTCCCACCACCCACAACGAGACACAACAGATACCTGATAGACCTGTGGGCCACCAACCACCCAGATGGTCTCTACCAGGTCACAGAGGGGTTGCAGCGAGGCCAGGCTGACACCACTGTTGAAATCCTGACAGAGGAAGTGGGCATGCTCCGGGACAGTGCTGGGAGGAGTGAGTGACACCCAAAGTAACCAATAATTTCTAAATCTATACTGACTATCTTTGACTCTGTTTTCATTAAATGATTGACTGAAATGAATTACATGGCCAACTTTGAATAGCAGATTCATTTAAGTTTAAAATGTTTTTGTTAGGTTGTGGACTGTGTGTGTGATTGGTAGTAGGCCTAGTGTGTCGGATTACCTCAGGGTGGTACTCAGGACCACATGGAGGACATTGGGTAGCATAGAGAACAGACTGTCTGGGTTGGAGAACCAGCAGCCCCTGCCCCACACCATCATGTTCATCCTTCCTGTGAAAAGGAGGAACAAAATAACTAGTAACTATTTAGTTCCTAATAGTGGTTATTGCTTTCAAACTATCAATGGCTGATTAACTCAGGTTGTATGATCTACCCTTGTTACATAAAAAGTGCAAGAGTCAATTGCATTTCAACACAGTTTCATTGTCTGCATTTCCCTGTGCTCTACTATTCCCTCATACAGTTGGCACCCTGTAAACTAAAAGCCTTAGACTCGTATTGGAAATCAATCAAAATTACCTGGTTGGGAGACATTTGTGGTAGTGTCCAAAAAGAATTTGAATTCTGTCCTGTGAAAGCAATATTTCATACATTGATTACCATTGGACCAATATACTTTATCAATGCTCCTATGTATGGACTTAAAGCAGTGAAACACAAATTTGAAATGTTTTATTCATATTGAAATACATGTGGGGTGAAGACTTGGACAGCTTAATCCTGACGTGTTCATTTACTGGTCTGACAAGAGAAAATCTAAATACTTTTTTATTAAACCCTTGCAGAGAAACCACATGATCAAAATCAGATCACTTCATTGATGTGACATTATGGAGTGGGTCAGAGCAAGCTTCAAACAGGAAGCTCACCCCATAAAGCACGTCATAAAATCAGTGACATACCTTTTTTATTATGCTAAGGTTATAAAACTGTCATAAATAATGCATTGTGTCGAATTGTGATGTAAATGTGCATAGACCTACTATGTCCTGGTGCATCAAAACACATTCAAAAGTTGCCAATATTATGTTTACATTTTGTAATTCTGCCTTTTTTTTGCCCCGCTTTACCAACCATAGTAAGCTAAAGTAGGACAGCATGGAGTAGCTAAAGTGGGACAGTCTTATAGGCTTCTCCAATGAAGGAAAGAGATCCAGTTTACATTAGGGACCCACTTGTACTTAGGTTAGGCAAGGATCTGGTTATTGTAGTACTATAACCTGTAAATGTTCTTGTAGTACTGTTATTAGTACTGTTATTAGTACTGTTATTTGAGTGAATTCAGAAAAAGTGGGACACTTTTTGAATTTCAGTCGTCTGTCTGTAACCTCTTCAGACATCTATGTAACATATTAGCCAAACACATGAAACATTTCTGAAATCCTCAGCTGTTTCCTAATTACAGAACATTTTATTTAATTGTAATTGGGGTACAATTTGGACTATAATTATGGTGTCCCAGTTTATCTAATCTGCTGTCCCAGTCTACCAAATGCGACTCAGAGTACACAAATGGTTGTGTCATGTCTCCTGTGAATATGATATCAACATTTAATTTTATTAGGAAACATCTTGAGGATTTCAGAAAATATATCATGTGTTGGGCTAATATGTTGGTTACAGATGACTGAAATGCAAAAGGTGTCCCACTTATTCAGAATTTACACTAGATACATTGCTACACTGTTCTTAAATGTTATCAAGTTACTAAAGCTACCCATACTAACATACTGTATACTACATACTTAATGAGTATATACTACATACTATTAGGTCATTTTAGTATACTGTAAACTAACTGTATCCTTGGGCTCCCAAGTGGTGCAGTGGTCTAAGGCACGGCATCTCAGTGCTAGAGGTGTCACTACAGACACCCTGGTTCAAATCCAGGCTGTATCACAACTGGCTGTGATTGGGAGTCCCATAGGGTGGCGCACAATTGTCCGGGTTTGGCCGGTGTAGGCTGTCATTGTAAATAAGAATTGGTTCTTAACTGACTTGAGAATAAAGGTTAAATTTAATATTTTTTATAAATCAGTTGAGCGTACTCTGTCCACCAGAAGTAGATGTTGTTGCTATGCAACCTCTTGCTAGCTTGTTAGCATAACAAATTACTAGCTAGACTTCAGGTGTGTTCGTAAATTCAATCTGGAGTACCAGAGTGTGCTCTGGGCGTTCGTAAATTCAGAGCGTTTCTCTCTCAGAGCGCCCACTGGACGCTCTGGCTGAGGAGTAGGGTTGATCCGAGCGTTCTGAGCTTACAACGTCAGTCAAGTACCCAAGCTAACTGGCTAGCTACTTCCAGACACAAATGAGAGAACACCTCACTCTGACTATTTTACTTGCAGCACTGGTTAGGCAGTTTTCATGTTATCCAGAGCGTTGGTTACTGTGCTACTGGCAACAATTTAATTACATTTTTTTTAGCGACGTTTACTGACACCGGCCACATTCAACGGGTGTTGAGCGTTCGTAAATTCATGAGTTATTCTGCACTCTGGCACAGTCAGACGAGAGTGCTCTGAAATCGCGGTAGATAACCAGAGCGAATTTACGAACACACCCGAACCACTACACCACTTAGCTAAGCTATGAATGACGTGAATAATCAAGTCAATAAACATTGGGTCGTTAGATAGCATAAAGTAAATATACTAGCAAGTTTGATGTATTAGTAGCCAACTAATATTACAGTAGGTAGCTAACATACCCGGTACATACTGCTGTAATGATATGGAATGCGGTTCGTAAGGATAGCGTAGCTAACAAATTGTCAGACAACATAACGTGTAACTTAACTTATTTGAAAAGTCATTACTTTATTACATCGCTCTATATTTTCTTTTGCCATAATTAGTTAAAGCAACAAATTTGTATCCGCTCTCGGTCGGACTTCGACTGCATATTTTCCACAATTTTTTTCAAATCTTAAAACGTTGTGAAGCCACGCCCATTGTATAATGTGCCCTAAAAACATGGAAATAGTGTCCATTGCTTGTATACTTCGTATTTTGGTGAATGTAGTATGACATCCGGGAACTTTTGGCATACAAAAAAATATGGGCGGCCGGCCCTGTACTAACTATATCCAAGCTATGACTAATAAGAATACTACATAGTCAATTTAAGTCACAAATAGTGCAGTTAGTGCGGTTAGTATGAGCATTTGAACACAGCTTTAGTGTCCAGTATCTTAATAAGCATAATGGATTCCGACTTCAATCACATGCCACCTGTTGACAACTGGCCAACATTGAATGTGTAGGCTAATTATGCATTTAGAATACAAATGTAGAATGCGTATCAATTAATGATCCAAGTATACATGCTAATGGAGATCAAGTAGCCTAAATTCTACGAAAAATAAAAATGTATCACACTGTTATCATTGAATGATACTAACAATCACGCCATTATGTAATTTGTAATGCTGGCTTTTAAGTAGCATAAACTTGAAACCGTTACATTACATTGACATCGCCAATCCATAAGGGAAAAAGGAATACTGAGTTCTCTCACGGTAAATGCCATGGCAACCGTCCATTTTTTCCTATTCCCATGTTGTTGCATACAGCGGCGATGAGCCGCAGCGGTTTCCTCTGTACTTTGTCCGCACACATCGTTGATACAATAGAAGGCACAACATGATGAACTGTCTGGTTTACATCGAGATGCAACGTGGTCTCAGCGCATTTCGTATTATTCTGTAAGTAAATCCGAGACACTCCATATAGGATGATGTTACATTTCATATGGTATGTATTAATTTGTGGATGTCCATCAACCATTTCGTATGATATGTTCGGAATTATGTTACGAATTGCAATAAGTACAGTAGTTTAGGGTTAGGGGAAGGGTTAGGTTTAGGATTAGAGTAAGAATTAGCTAACATGCTAAGTAGTTGCAAAGTAACTAAAAAGTAGTAAGTAGTTGCAAAGTTGCTAATTAGCTAAAATGCTAAAGTTGTCCATGATGAGATTCAAACACTCAACCTTTACTTAATTGAGTTGCTAGACGTTTGCGTTATATGCCTACCATCCACACTGACCAACCACCCTCCTTTAGTTTTTGCCTTAACTAATTTGTGTTATGTAACCAAACCAAATTTAATATAGCATACTAATTTGAATGTTCCGGATTTAAATTTACTATGTAACGTCTAGTCTATGAGACCAGTCTGCGAGATTACAAGTGTTTATATAACACACTCTGATATGCAAGCAAATGTAACACATTCGATGATGATCATTTAATTGCATGATAACAATCACTGATTTATTCATCCGGGTATGACAAAGGCAACTGTGGACATCAATGGAGGCTGCTGAGGGGAGGACAGTTTATAATAATGTCTGGAATGGCGCGAATGAAATGGCATCAAACACGTATTTGATAACGTTTCACTTATTCTGCTTTCTTCACGATTGGCTGATTCCTCCTGATGACTCAGTTGGACAGGAAGTCCCACCCAGTTGACTACGTTTAAGTGGCGGAAGCCCTCAATGGTGCTGCCCATGATAGTCTTTCGGCCACATCTGGAATTTGCACACCCATCTGGAACCGCTTTCTCTGGATGCAACGTGACCAAAGGGGCTGTCCATGTTTACCACTGATTAAGACAAATACATTGCAGCAATTGGAGGCTTTTAGTTTTGATTCATTTTAGGTTGCATTATTATTGCATTTACTTTGTATAATTTTTACTTTGCATTCCTCATTGAGCTTACAACAAACAATATTTACATGCCCATGACAAACAAACTATTAGCCTACAATAAATATTACTTTGAGCATGTGTTACATTTTGCAGCTTTTATTACAGCACCATATAGAACAGTCAGTCTTTACACATAAATAACAATTGGTTTACAACTTCACCAGATTTTTTTTTTTTAAAACATGCAATATCACATTTGTACTGTATAAATTGAGTAGAATTACTCACACGCTTATATAGAAACAGTTATATCATTCCCTTAAAAGGTTTTACAGAGGTTAATAACAAGGAAAGGTTTTTACAAAATGTATGATGCACTTCATGAGAGTGGTGCTTATGCTGCCTTAAAAATGCTCCTCGGAACCTCGTATTTCTGAACTTCTGACAGCATTATACCCCATATAATAAGTGTTTCCTGACCATTACATGTTTGGTTGTCAGTCGTATTATCAGCTTGAGGCTGATGCCATTCCCCATGGCTAGGACTGCACATAACATGCCCTCAGGCTCAAAACAGTCACCACCCAGTGTTCTTTCAGCTAATATAACTTGTGCCTCCATGCTCTATACATATATGTATCCCCAAAGGGACTACATATCTTTCCATAGACATTATGGGGAAAGAGGACAATAAACGTGTGTGTGTGTCATCTTTTATTATAAATGGAACTCTGAGGCTTGTATTCCCAGCATCAGAAACAAGACAGTTTGGTGGTGTGCGTGTTAAAGAGAGTATTGGGAGTCATCTTGTGAAAGGGCTATGGTCCAGACATCATCACCTCTATCTAGTAACACTGGGAACAGTGCGACTGTGGTTTTACGATTCTCCAGAGGCTGAAGATCACAGACAGCGATGCTGCAATCGGTTCTCTGTTCATCATGTGATTTGATGTTCCCCATAGTTCAATGTGGGATGTTTGCAGACTCCTTTCCTCTCCTCTTCATCTTCTCGTACTGCTGCTCACACCACTGAGGTAGATGTGCTCCTATAGAGTTGAAGAGTCAGGGGAGGAGGATGCAGTGTACCCCCTCTCCTCAGGGACTAGTTGCTGCTCTGCCTCCGGGCCTTGTTGCTACCCCCCGGTGTGAGGTCCTCGTTGCAACGCTTCACAGCAGCATGTCCTCTGCCTGAGTAAAAAAAAAATATATATATAAAATGAAATTGGGTCTGCTGTGGCTCCTGTAACTTCCATCCATGGCCCACATATCTGAGATGGATGAAGTCACAGTTCAATCTCGATGTAAATGAGATGGGCAGATAAGATGCAGGTTAAAGGACAAGTTCACTTTGGTTAAAAAAAAGTTAATTTGTCTTTTAACCCTACTCTTTGGAAAAAGGACAGCCAAGGAACCGAGGAGAAATGGAGAGGCTCTTTACCTGCTTGAGCGGCTGCCTCATGCTGGATTTCTTCATGGGAAGTCCCCACACCGTTTCCCCCATTGTTAGGATTAGCAGGCACTGTGGCGAGCAGCCCTGTGAAGTGGGGACAAACAAGTTGTACAGTCAGTCTACCAAACCACACCCCCATATAACAATTGATAATGATAATATAAAAGATAATGAAGACACTGTATCCACAAAGAATCTCAGAAAAGGAGTGCTGATCTACGATCAGGTCTGCCTTCCCTTATTCATTGATTTAAAAAGCTAAATTGATCCTAGATCAGCACGCCTACTGTGAGATGCTTGAAATAGCTAAATAGCTTATCATTGAAATAGTTTGCTTAAGTGCCATAAAATGGCAGATTTTCAGGCTATTAGCTGTATTTTCAGCAGGTCGTGCTCTGTGCTCACCCAGGCCGCGGTAGCAGGAGAGCTGCTGGTAGATCTGCGTCATCCTCTGGATGTTGAGGCGGCTGGCCTCGGCGTGGTGCACCATGGGCTTGGGGTAATGCACGCCGATCACGCACTTGGCCGCCTTCTGCACGCTCTCAGGCGCGTTCCAGGGGTCGTAGATGTACTTGGCCGGGAACGCCTTCAGTATGGGCAGATAGCGCCTGGAAGAAAAAATAGAAAGGACCATGGTGACACACTTCTTCTGCAATGAACAATCAAGAAACAAATGGACATTTCTAGTGGGTACAGCATGGAAAGTTAACCAAGACTCTATGAAGTGTATGACGTGACATTGTGGTCTAGCAGGTCATGTACAGAATAGTTTGTCATGGTATTCTGCATGTCCTACATGTCTTGTCACAAGCATGGTGAAATAAAACACTGAGGTCTATTACTTAGAGAGTACTTCAAGAGGAAAATAACTTGAGTACCACACTGGCTAAATATAGTGGAGGGGTGGACAACTGGGTGTAGGGAGGGTCTTCTCACCGTATGTAGTCTCCGTTGGGGTCCGTCCTCCTGCCGAAGCCCACAGGACAGTAGCAGTGGAAAAACTGCTGGAAGAAGGAGCTGCAGGAGAGCCACATCCAGCTGCCTGCGTTCACACTCCAGTCTGCATCCAGGAGCAGCTCCTCAAACACCTGCCAGGTAAATAAACACACTGTCAGATATCGTAGTCATACATTCTCCCCCTCCCTCTAACATCCCCACCCCACTTTTCCCAGTATCTACCTTCATGCCCTCCTCCCAGCTGATCCACAGGTCTCCCCGGGTCAGGAAGCAGGCCACAGCGTGTCTGGCCAGGTGGTGGATCCAGCCCTCCTGCCTCAGCTGGGTCATGATTGCGTCAATCCAAGGAAAGCCAGTCCTCCCCTCTGCCCACTTAGCCAGCGCTTCAGGGTTGCGGTCCCAGGGGATCTGCACACAAACCGGGTTGCCCTCCATCTTGTCGAAGCGGGGGTTATTGGTGGCCGTGGTGTAGAAGAACTCACGCCACAGCAGCTGGCCGTAGAGCGAGAGGGGCGGCGAGCTGTTTTTCTTCACCTTCCTGTAGAGGTCAGTGAGTTTGAAGTAGAAGAGGCGACAGGAGAGGCACCCGAAGCGGAGGTAGGGGCTGAGCCCTGTGGGGCTGGCCAGCAGGGAGTTGGCGTTCATCCGGGGACGCTCAAAGTTGGCCACCCATGCCTTGGACACAGAAGGTTAGTGTTTGGGTCAAAGGGCAACACACTGACAAGGAGTTCAGAAAATAAAGCCAACAAGGTTTTTTTGAATTGACTAAATTTGATAGAAATTGACCCCAACCCTGGCACTATATGTGTCCACCACACTGGTTCAGTAGTGGTGGGATAATGTATAAAGAAGGGACTCCTCCCACCTTTCTCTCCAGGTGCCTCTCCAGGCGAGTGAGGGCCTCAGTCTCTCCCCCGGGCCATACTGCTGTAGCCAAGCCTTCGGTCTCAAAGCCAAGCTCCTCCAGGGAGGGCACGCCAAACTTGTCGTCGTGGTCATCACTGATGGGCGTGGCACACTTCCTCATGACCTCAGCAGTGATGGTCTCAGCAGGCGATTCCACAGCATCCATGTGACTGATGAGCGCCTGGAAACGCTTGTAGGTGAGAGGGGACTGGCCTCCATTTAGCTCCATGATTCTACAGACACACATGGACAGAGACAGCGGCATTTAATGGATCACGTAACACTAGCATGATATGTTGCTAATATATCATGTTTGCGTATTTGCACAACTTGATCACTTAAAATGGGTTGTATTCTCACAATATCTAATGTATGTCAGCTAGGAACTACAGTAGCTAAATATCCTTGACTGTGTATGTGTGTGAGCCACTCACTTGTCCAGGTCGTAGAGCGTGTGGGAGACTTTCACAGTAACCTCCACCCCGGCCTCGCTGGCCAGCTTCTGGATGGCTGCGTCACGTTCCTTGCCGAAGGGCTCAGAGTCGTACTCATAAGACAGCCGGCTGGTCTGCCATTCCTGGGAAGCAGATAGAGCGGAACAAGGTCAGTCATGCCACAGTCAGCCAAAATGATAAATAGGGGACCTTTACCTTTATATAGTGGATGTCACAGAAAGGTCATCATTGCCTTTAAAATGGTGTCGAAAGTGTTCCACAGGGATGCTGGCCCATGTTGACTCCAATGCTTCCCACAGTTGTGTCAAGTTGGCTGGTGGACCATTCTTGATACACAGGGGTAACTGTTGAGCATGAAAAAACCCAGCAGCGCCTGGCACCTACTACCATACCCGGTTCAAAATCTCTTAAAATCTTTTGTCTTGCCAATTCACCCTCTGAATGGCACACATACACAATCCATGTCTCAATGATTAAACAAATAATTATCCTCCCCTTCATCTATACGGATTGAAGTGGATTTAACAAGTGACATCAATAAGGGATAATAACTTTCACCTGGTCAGTCTGTCATGGAAAGAGCAGGTGTTCTTAATGTTTTGTACACTCAGTGTGTGTGTGTATATATATATATATATATATATATAAAGTCTGAAGTTTACATACACCTTAGCCAAATACATTTAAACTCAGTTTTTCACAATTCCTGACATTTAATCCTAGTAAGAATTCCCTGTTTTAGGTCAGTTAAGATCTCCACTTTATTTTAAGATTGTGAAATAGAATAATAGTAGAGAGAAGCTTTTGTTTCTTTCATCACATTTCCAGTGTGTTAGAAGTTTACATACACTCAAATCAGTATTTGGTAGCATTGCCTTTAAATTGTTTAACTTGGGTCAAACGTTTCAGGTAGCCTTCCACAAGCTTCCACAATAAATTGGGTGAATTTTGGCCCGTTCCTCCTGACAGAACTGGTGTAAGTGAGTCAGGTTTGTAGGCCTCCTTGTTCTCACACGCTTTTTCAGTTCTGCCCACACATTTTCTATAGGATTGAGGTCAGGGCTTTGTGATGGCCACTCCAATACCTTGACTTTGTTGTCCTTATGCCATTTTGCCACAACTTTGGATGTATGCTTGGGGTCATTGTCCATTTGGAAGACCGATTTGCGACCAAGCTTTAACTTCCTAACTGATGTATTGAGACGTTGCTTCAATATATCCACATAATTTTCCTTCCTCATGATGCCATCTATTTTGTGAAGTGCACCAGTCCCTCCTGCAGCAAAGCATCCCCACAACATGTTGCTGCCATCCCTGTGCTTCACAGATGGATATGGTGTTCTTTGGCGTGCAAGCCTCCCCCCTTTTTCCTCCAAACATAACAATGGTCATTATGGCAAAACAGTTCTATATTTGTTTCATCAGACCAGAGGACATTTCTCCAAAGAGTACGATCTTTGTCCCCATGTGCATTTGCAAACCGTAGTCTGGCTTTTTAATGGCGGTTTTGGAGTAGATATTTTTACTGTGGATATAGATACTTTTGTACCCGTTTCCTCCAGCATCTTCACAAGGTCCTTTGCTGTTGTTCTGGGATTGATTTGCACTTTCCTCACCAAAGTACGTTCATCTCTAGGAGACAGAGCGTGTCTCCTTCCTGAGCGGTATGACGGCTGCGTGGTCCAATGGTGTTTATACTTGCGTACTATTGTTTGTACAGATGAACGTGGTACCTTCAGGCGTTTGGAAATTGCTCCCAAGGATGAACTGAGGTCTTGACTGATTTCTTTTGCTTTTCCCATGATGTCGAGCAAAGAGGCACTTAGTTTGAAGGTAGGCCTTGAAATACATCCACAGGTACACCTCCAATTGACTCAAATGATGTCAATTAGCCTATCAGAAGCTTCTAAAGCCAATTTTCCAAGCTGTTTAAAAGTCACAGTCAACTTAGTGTATGTAAACTTCTGACCAACTGGAATTGTGATATAGTGAATTATAAGTGAAATAATCTGTCTGTAAACAATTGTTGGAAGAATTACTTGTGTCATGCACAAAGTAGATGTCCTAACCGACTTGCCAAAACTATAGTTTGTTAACATGAAATCTGTGGAGTGGTTGAAAAATTAGCTTTAATGACTTCAACCTAAGTGTATGTAAACTTCCGACTTCAACTATATAACGTGAAAACTACCTACAGTATCCGTAGCACATACCTGAATAAGGACTTTTTTTTTTTCAATTAAGATACTTGTCATATATTTGAGTGTATCTGATATAGTGGATATACGGTACAGTTACTGTGACAGGGTTTATGCGACATACTGTATTTCTATGGGGCATAGTGTTTCTATGGGGCATATTGTGTTTCTATGCAACACAGCCTACTGTATTTCTATGAGGTATAGGCTACGTGTACAGTACCATACATGTACAGTACGAGTCAAATGTTTCTTTATTTTTACTATTTTCTACATTGTAGAATAGTGAAGACATCAAAACTATGAAATAACACATATGGAATCATGTAGTAACCAAACAGTGTTAAACAAATCAAAATATATTTTATATTTGAGAATCTTCAAAGTATCCACCCTTTGCCTTGATGACAGCTTTGCACACTCTTTGCATTCTCTCAACCAGTTTGACCTGGAATGCTTTTTCAAACTTTTGACTGGTACTGTATGTACGGTACAGTAGTGTAACGGGTTTACTACGGTAAAGTAAGCGTGACTGTGTTGATGGTACCTTGAACAGCCTGGGAAAGACATCAGTAGGCTGGCCCCGGATGACAAACAGACGGGAGTTGAGCTTGCGGAGGCTGGCGTCTAGGTCCTCCAGACACTGTAGTAAGAACCTGGAATCAAACAGAGTTGATGATCAATCAAGTGATTTTATATCGGGGAGGAAATAGTATTAAGCATTGATTTAGTTAAATACAGTAAATGCATGGGTACTGCAGTGCATTGGATACGTGTCTTCAGGGAAACAAAAGGTCATGGTATTTCAGTTGAACACATTTTCTATGTTGTATCATAGGTCTTCATGGCAAAAATCTTGGCTCCTTCAACGTGATTATAGCTTGAACCGGAAAGATCAGAGGGCTAGTGGAGAGGAAGTACAAACATGCAGTTCGTCACATTATTCAGAATGACTTAGCATCTTAGCCTATTGAACAATGTCCTCCTGAACAACAAGTCAATCAGTTAGGCTAGAAGATGTTAGATGGATATTCCCTCAATCAGTTTCCCTCATACAAACAGGTGACAATATAGGCTAGGCTAAGGATGAAAGAAAAAATGTCACCACCAAAATGATTCATGCCCTCACAGTTAACCTACATGCATAGGCCTACTCTGTCTGCTGGTATAAAACTGTCCTATTTGGCCTACCATTTAAAACACCAAAGTGGAAACATCCAGTGGAAAATCTTGACTGAATGGAACTTACGTTCAATTACCTTAACAAAAATATCACTAACATCACAGCCTTCTAGTGCAATTCAGCTCACAGCAAAGTAGATCAACAAAATGACATCTGCTTAACACCCTCAACAGGCAAACCACAGCTAGTGCAACAAGGCCTCATACGAAATGGGAGTATTTTAAACTGTGAAGCCTCACATTCCTGAGTAAGCTAACACAAAGTCACAAAGTCAACATTTAAAGAACATCTCTGGCTAACAGTAGTTCTACGCCGAGGTAAACTAGCATACTTTGTGATAAGCCTGGGCCCCTGGGGCATGACTGCTGGACTGACCCTCTACAAATAGGTCTAGGCCTTGGCTCGAACTTCCCCAATCTGCTGTGATATTATCCTCAAACTACACTGGCAGTGTTGATAACAACACTGAGTGGTCCTATGTAGCTCAGTTGGTAGAGCATGGCACTTGCAATGCAAAGATAGTGGGTTCAATTCCCAGGACCACCCGTTTGTAAAATGGACACACGCATGACTGTAAGTTGCTTTGGATAAAAGAGTCTGCTAAATGGCATATATTAGTGTTGTCATGCAGCCAATAAATTAGCTTACCCTTGTGTTTGTTATGACAACAGGGATATCAACCAAGTTAAGAGAGGATGACTGTCCGAACATCCTGCTTTGTGTTAGGTGACTTAACTGTCCCCTAGGGTGGCATCCCATCACCCGGCCTATACCCTCAACTGATATCCTCCTGTTGTGTTCCTCCATTCACGCTACAGTGAATGCTGTACTCTACTTGGAACTCTTATGAAACATGTAGAGTGGTTAGCAGCAGCACTGCAGGTATATATTTTATTTATTTAACCTAGTTAATCTAAGTTGGGCCAATTGTGCACCACCCTATGGGGCTCCCAATCACAGCCGGATGTAATACAGCCTGGAATTCAAAGAAATTAATGTAACCAAATGACCGGGATTAACGGTACATTTACTAGGCCTAATGGAATTTATAAAAATAATCAAAGGGCAAACAATTCACAAAATGAAACAATGAATGTGCAAGAAGTGATGCGAGAGAGCGGGGCACATTATGGAGAGCTGAGAGCATGCATTCTGGAGAGACGCCCATATCTTTGCCACATACTCCTCCCCTTCTTCTTGTCTCAACATTTTAAAATGATACCTTCATACACTTTAGATGTTTTTCACTGACAGCCACAACTGAATAATCAGCTATGCCTATTGCCATGCGTGCTGCCCAAATTGCTGGCTATGCACTTGTGATTTGAAACAATCCACAGCAATGTTTTAAAAAAGAAGCTAATGATCCTCTGTGGATCATTAGTCAAGCTCTCTGGTAAAGTATTTTATTATACTTGAATAATTATTTTATTTAGACAGGAGTAATTATAGAATATGGGCAAGCCAACTTAAGGGGAAGCCAGTATCCGAACAGTGCACCTTTCCTTTCTAATTCGCAAGTGGCTGAAACCAGAGATCTGTATATAATGACGAGATGCTCATGTCTCTGCTTAACAATGCGAGTCATTGTCCCAAAGGTGGGAATACAGGTGACAAGCTTAGGTCTGCATATTAGGACCTAGAAACGCATTGGGCTTATTCAGGATATATTTTTGGGGGGAGTGAGCCCTCTCGCTTCGCCTCTTCCTCTCTGCTGAAACTATGGCGTCGTTCTGTCTTACTAAAACATTTCGCTACACCCGCAATATCATCCGCTAAATATGTGTATGTGACCAATAAAATGTGATTTTACTATATGTATCTGATGCTGTCTGGACAGAAAAAGTATGACATGCCATATTCCTTTTGTCTAGGCAGACAGCATCAGACACATGGTCTACACATACGGAGACAGAGAGGCACTGATTTATCAGAGATTGATGGGTCTCATTCTGTTGGGGCACGTCTAGGTCAAATAAATTATCAATATTTAAATATTTTATTTGGAGGGGCGATGTGGTATAGTAGAGTGGGCCAGGCCCTCTAGGGTCCGCCCATAATGCTGGCCCTGTTTATTTGACCGAAAAGTGCACCAAGAGAAAGACACGTCGATCTCAGATAAAGCATTCGAGCAAGCGAAACAGCGCCCCTCTGTTTCAGTGTGTGTTGCCCATGTATCTGATGCTGTTTGGACAAAAAGAATATGGCATGTCATACTCTTTTTGTCAAGACATGATCAGATACATGGGCTACACAGTAAGACGCTCAAATGCTTTCTCCACTGAGTAGTTACTTATCCTGAGAGTAGAGCCTGCTCTGCTCCTTCTCTCGATAGTTGAAGGTGCCATGCCCAGTTGATAATCAACCTGATAATTGCCTCGAAACTGAACCTAAACTAATTTCACAGACATAACATTAAATAAATGTAATAAAAAGTATGTTGGGGGAGAAAGGTGGAAAATGGGAGAGTTGATGAGCGAGGGGAAGCGAACAAAGCCTTATTATTATGTAATCACCAATAGTGAATGAAGACCATTAACGTTTAGTGGCGACCCTACTTTGCGAACTGCTAGTGGCATTTTGAATTGGTTAGCCTAGGCTATTACCCCCCTAAAAGACAGGTTCCACGCTGAAAATATGCAAAAACATTAGCTTGATAAGACAAAGAGCATATTTTTCATCAGAATCATTAAGCCTAGGCCTACTGACCAAACTGATGTCCTGGCCAATGTTCCCTCTAAGTTCCCTGGGACTGCCACACAGAAGAAATATCAGCCCGCGTAGAGAAGCACGAGATTGAACTTCACTCAACGTTCTAGAGTTTTCCCCCTTTAGCTAACACTGTAAACGGTTCCCTTTACTGTGAGAAATGTCAAAGAATTAACGCATTAGCTACGTTCAATGCAACGTACCGAAACAAAACAAACTATGCAAGAGATTTGGTTGTAGGCAGAAGTAGGAGTAGGATTCTATTTTATTGTGACACACACACACACACACACACACACACACACACACACCTCAGCCTGTACTATACACAGACTTGTGCAGCATAAGCAATCAGAATTGCAGTAGGCCTATATGCAAATAGACCATGTTTATGTGATGCCGTTGTTTATGTGACATGAACATGCTCCAGCTGATGCCGTTGTGTGAAGACACCACGTAAGCACGAACTGACAGTAATTGCTTAAAACACATTTATTTCAATGCAATTATTGCTTTTGTGCAGATTTTCACTATTTATCAAGCAGTCTTGGCACTTCTAATTATGTTTGGTCTACTAATTTTTTCATAATTTGACCACACATCTTGCTGACCGCACGGTGGTCTTGGTGGTATTTATTTTGTAATTATAAAAAAGAAGCTCTTACTGTTCCATCACATATGCTTTCTGTTTCATAGTTGTAACAAAGGCACTCCACACCTTTTTTTATTGAACACTTGAATGTGTTTTTACATACATATTACAGTAAGAGAAACTAATGAAAATGCTTTTGTATTATTTAAAGGTTAAAAAAAGTAACGTTCTAATATTAGTCCTTCATAAAAACACAACCAAATCATTATTTTTGCGATACCATATATGAAAATGCATTAATTACATTGTTAGAATAACTGCTCATTAACTCAAGGTCCAGCGGTTCTAGTTTTAAAATGTTTTATTGTGCAGCGCATGCACACATACGAGGTACTGTGAAGAAAAAAAACGTACCCGTCCCCTATGGAAATAAAAGGCGGTCCTGATGGGGCTACACCTAAATTATCAGATGAAGCAAACCATTCAGAAAAAATAAGAGTAACAGAAATAATGTCTATGGCTAAAACGTGCATACATTTGTATGACTATTTCTGGCG
The DNA here is from genome assembly GCA_023634145.1 of Thymallus thymallus. Classification (NCBI taxonomy): domain Eukaryota; kingdom Metazoa; phylum Chordata; class Actinopteri; order Salmoniformes; family Salmonidae; genus Thymallus; species Thymallus thymallus. The sequence continues at coordinate 36,112,061 of CM042413.1, read as the reverse complement.
TTGTTACAATTAGTCCAGTAGTAACAGTTTATCTCCTCTGGACAGTGCACTCTGACACCAAGTCAAACAGACACCCAGATGAAGCCTCTAAAGGGCTGGTTAGGCTAAATCCTGTCTAAGCTTCAGTTGTGCCATTGACCCGGAGCAGATTACACACACTGGGAACTTTATATTGGCGGCTAGGCCTATTTATAAACTGGGTGGTTCGAGCTCTGAATGTTGATTGGCTCACAGATGTGGTATATCAGACCGTATACCACGGGTATGACAAAACATGTATTTTTACTGCTCTAATTAAGTTGGTAAACAGTTTATATATGGCCAATATACCACGGCTATGGGGTGTGTCCAGGAACTCTGCGTTGCGTTGTGCATAAGAACAGCCCTAAGCTGTGGTATATTGGCCATATACAACACCCCCTCGGGCCTTATTGCTTAAATATATACTATGTATACAAAAGTGTGTGCACACCCCTTCGAATTACTGAATTTGGCTATTTCAGCAAAACCCGTTGCTGAGAGGTGTATAAAATCAAGCACAAAGTCATGCAATCTCCATACACAAACATTTGCAGTAGAATGAGTGATAAAAAAAAAGAAGAAAAAAAAAGAAATTATTTTACTAGGCAAGTCAGTTAAGAACAAATTCTTATTTACAATGACGGCCTACTTTTTATTTTATTTGCATTTCACCTTTATTTGCTCCAGGGGCGCCATTCTACACCCCTGGAGCAAATAAAGGTGAAATAAAAATAAAATAAAAAGTAGGCCGTCATTGTAAATAAGAATTTGCTCCCCTGGAGCAAATTAGGGTTAAGTTGGCTCGGGGATTTGATTCAGCAACCTTTCGGTTATTGGCCCAACGCTCTGACCACTAGGCTACCTGCCACCCCTAACCTGCCCCAACGCATAGTGCCAACTATAAAGTTAGGTGGAGGAGGAATAATGGTTTGGGGCTGTTATTCATGGTTCTGGCTAGGCCCTTTAGTTCCAGTGAAGGGAAATGTTAACGCTACAGCATTCAATGATATTCTAGACGATTCTGTGCTTCCAACTTTGTGGTAACAGTTTGGGGAAGGCCCTTTCTTGTTTCAGCATGACAATGCCCCTGTGTACAAAGAGAAGTCCATATGGAAATGGTTTGCCGAGAGGGATTTGTGTAGAAGAACTTGACTGGCCAGCACAGAGCCCTGACCTCAATCCCATCGAAACCTTTGGGATGAATTGGAACGTCGGCTACGAGCCAGGCCTAATCGCCCAACATCAGTGCACGACCTCACTAATGCTCGTGGCTGAAAGAAAGCAAGTCCCTGCAGCAATGTTCCAACATCTAGTGGAAAGCCTTCGCTGAAGGGTGGAGGCTGTTATGTGGGGGGGGGGGACCAACTCTCTATTATTGCCCATGATTTTGGAATGAGACGTTCGACGAGCAGGTGTCCACATACTTTCTGTTCTGGCTGCTACAGCTCTGTGAATGTAGGTCAGAGCTGCGAGGAAAGCAGAGTGCCATAACCACCCTAATGACACAGTGCCCCGTTTCCCCTGCTAAGCCCTGCCTGCCTGCACTCAGCCAGGATGGGGAGGGTAACTTACATCATCGCTACTGCTACGCATGTTCTCAAACCTGCAGAAAATCTACTCTCCTGAACACACGTTTCAATGAAGAACACATCACAACACTCATCATCATTGTTATGTTAATAGGAACAACAGAATGTCCCACACACAGGGAATGTCATTTTCCCTTTCACTTCTCTAAACTGAGTATGATCTTGAGTGGCGCAGTGGTCTAAGGTGTCACTACAGACCCAGGTTCGATCCCTGGCTGTATTACAACCGGCCGTGATCGGGAGTCCCATAGGGCGGCACACAATTGGCCCAGCGTCATCCAGGGTAGGGTTTGGCCGGGGGGCTTTACAAGCAGGTAAATAAGAATTTGTTCTTAACTGACTTGCCTAGTTAAATAAAAGTATCTGGGCTAAATGAAAGGGAATTCAAGGTCAAGCAGTCATTGGTCCCCTGGAATGCCCTAGCTTCCAGTTTTGCACACAGTTGTTTAACTCAAATTACTGTAGGCTAATAATTTGCTTTGTATTTTTTTGTAATAACTTAGTCATTTGCAGTCATAGTACTATAACGGTGTACATAAGTGTGGTGCTTCTAGGGATGCCCTTCTTTCTTGCCTAGGGAGACACACACTAATGTCATTCACAACCACTAGGCCCTACTGTTACAATTTACTATAACTGTGTGCATTCACTGCATAACAGTAGCCTATTGCGTGTGGTGCTTCTAGGAATGATCTACTTTCCTGCCTGGGTAACACACCAAACACACATGTCATTCGTAACTAAATATTTCTGCAGTATGTGTGACCTAAATCTGCGCTACACACACATCTGTGTTTGGTGAGTGCAACACAATGTGTGAGTGCAAAACAAAAAATGGCCTTGCCTCCACCTGCTGATGCCCACGTTGGAGGACCCTGCAAACCAGGGGTCTAGGATGTAAACACAGCGAAGGGTGTCAGCTCCCCGGATAGACTCCTTCAGCGAGGGGTTGTCGTGGAGCCGCAGGCCCTTCCTGAACCAGTGGATCGTGTTGCCGACCATTTCACTTGCTGTCCCTTCTTGTTATGTACACGAGTCTTCCGTGATACCACAGCGTTGACCACAAAACGCTCAAGACTTAAAGCAATATCCCTTCGCCTTCCCAAAATGTATTTCGGTTCTGTCGCCTTGCTGGTTTTATAATGTATAGATAATCAAGTTCTAACCTTGTTCCATTAATTTGTCCAATGCATTGTGTTGAGTTCTCTGTGGCCGCATTGATTTGGTGACCGCTGATAAATACAGTGTAGCGACAGGTCTCGCTCTCATCAACTTTGTATCAAGCGCATGAAATGTAAGACATTGTTTTATCTTTCATGATTATTTTCAACACGAACGTATAAAGACAAAAATAATGTTCGACCTGCTGTCTTGCTTTTTTGCCTATAGCAGCTCAAAAAAATTAATCCTTGCGTTGAGTCGTAGCGACTGAACTAAAATAGGCCAATAGCTAGCTAGAAAGTTTTGATCATTAATGAGTGTTCCAATATCATTCGAATATATTCCGATAAGCAATTATAATTTTCATCGTTTTCAGACGGCATTGTTGACCATACGAAATAAACGTTATTTGCCAACATCTCCACCCACAAATGTACGCGGATAGAAATGGACGAATCTGATTGGTCAATGACACCAGTTATGTAAGATTCGCTCGCTCACGTTTCTGTAGTGTGCTTGCATTGGTTTACTGCTTGCTATTTTGTGTTTTATCCACAAATATATCATTTATAGTTACTTTCCAAGCAACACAATGTTTTATGTTTAATCAGTTATTTACAGCCTACTTTAAACACAGGCTGAATATTCAGCTTATGTTGTAGGTTGTTGGCAAAAGTGTTTGCTGCCTGCCTGCCCGCGTCATGATTAGTTGCGCAGGACCCGGATGAGCACGTGTACTAAGGCAAGTGCATAGGTAGGCGTAGTGGGCAGAATATCACCGTCACAAGCCTACACATGTGATGAATCTCAAATAGTCTACTCTTTGTTATATGTTGCCGTGAGACTATGTATGTACCTATATGTATATACGTTAAAATGCTATCATTTCCAAATGGATATCAACCAAATAACGCCTATTCTAGTCTATATATTAGCTCTACCAATGCAGAATTTCAGATGTGATCAGATTTCAATCAAAAACCTCTGCAAGGATCATAAAGTAAAACACCTAAAATAAGAAACCAATTTTCTCTGAGATTTATCTAATAATCAAACTGCATTAGGGCCTACAATTTCATGGGGAACATCATCATTTGGGTGATGGTGACCGTGATACTGTAGTTAGTAGTTTGTATTCATGAGACAATTGATGGGTGGGTAGTTGGGTGAGGAAACATGCAGTTTGAATATCTTGACACTAGATGGCAACATGCAATCACTATATAGGTATAATAGTGAATGATAAAGGCTACTTTTATCAAGGAAAGGTTCAGAGACATGACTGTGTGACCTTTGCATATGTAAATGTATATAGTAGCCTTCCTTATCTGGAAATGTATGGTGGGGATAGATTTGACATGATGATTGAAGTTTGTAAACTGAGCACCAGGGTTCAGTGTTGCTTCAGTGATAAGCAGTTTACAACTACAGTCAAATTTACCAACAATACTCTCCCTCAATCCTAGAGATATCAACAGTGCTCCATATCAGGATGATTTACAGTTAAATTAGAAATATTATATGCCCCAATTATCTCTGCTTCCTCCCAAAGTGTGTGATAGTTTACTTATTTTTGCTTACTAGGGTGTCAGATAGCCTAGTGGTCAGAGTGTTGGGCCAGTAACTGAAAGGTTGTTGGATTGAATCCCCGAGCCACGATGTGTCCCTTGTCAAGGCAGTTAACCCTAATTTGCTTCAGGGGCACTGTACTACTATGGCAGTCCTTGTAGGTAGGCTGTCATTGTAAGTAAGAATTTGTTCTTAACTGACTTGACTAGTTAAATGAAGGTTACGCCCAAGCGTCCACCAATCCAATGCTTTTAAATTTGTGTGAAGTAGCTTAGTGAACGAGTGTACACTTTAGACGAAAGGCGATATAATTGGGATGCATCAGTCAGCTTAGGGACATTTTCTGTTTTTGCACATTCATGTTGACATAGTATGGTATGTACATGTCTGTCTCTCTCTCTCTTTCTCTATCCCTCTCTCTCTATCTATATATCTCCCTCTCTCTCAAACATGCAGTTTGTATCATTTTCAGTCTGTCGAAGGCTCAACCCACACACACACACACACACACACACACACACACACACACTCATCTCTCTCTCTGTCTCTCTCTCTGATTGTGATCAAGCCTCGGTCAATCAAATTATGTATCTTTAATAGTCAATGATGCAGTATAACGTATGACCTTAGCAAGGAATTCAGATGTCTACTTTACAATAAGCTCTAGCTATCTCCCTGTAAGGGACCAAAGAGAGAGATACATTATGCATGTCAGCCATTATTAATGGAATTGAGTCATGTTACCATCATTGCTGTCAGAACAAATGGCTAAGGGACTTTGCTATCCATAGCATGACATATTATGTGGATAACCACATTATCCAGTTTATCCAATCCATTACAGTCAGACCATTAGCCTTGATCTTTGACCTCATGTTCAAGTTACAGCATGTGAAAGGACTGCTTACTAGTTTGAAATAGTAAGCACATTTTTTTATTAAAGAAAACTGAAAACTAGATGGATTTGAAGAGAAAATAGTGATATAGATATTTCATATCCCCTCCTCATATTGGCTATACGTTGAACTGAAGAGCCTAATGTAAATAAAATTGTATGATGAGGCGGTCCTAATTCAAAATCTCTCTAACTGCTCGAGTTATCCCGAGAGTGTATTGGCCGTTTGAAGCACATAGCCCCGCCTCCATCTACCAGGATCTTACTGCGTAAAACACAGACCACTGTAGCTGTTCTATGTGCTATGATGCAAACACTTCGAAGTTTTAGTTTGGATTGAGACATATCAACTTGATTCGTTTTCACTGAAGGCAACAGGATACAATATTTACTCAAAATACATCGCAGTCGGGCTTTAATTGCGTTAATTTAATTGCATTGGGCGACGCTGTGGGAAATTTTGTGCCTAAGTCCTCTTTACAGTATGAGGTGCAGTTATGGCAAGCAGTAGTACGAAGTCAGTGGCGAGGACCCTGGAGGATCTGACGCTTGATTCGGGTTATGGTGGAGCAGCAGACTCCTTTAGGTCTTCCAGTGCTTCACTGTGCTGTTCTGAGGCACATATACCTTATGCGCATGGGGGGAATTTTTGGTATTTAACCGACTCCATGCACAGTCGCCACAACAGCTTGGACACTGTCAACACCGTCTTGGTCGAAGACGCCGAGATCCTGGATTGCTCCGGCCAGTGCGCTAAACTACCCGAGCTAGAGGACGTGCCATGGAGTCTCGGGGAAGTAGAGAACGCACTGAACAAGGACGAAGAGTTGAGGCTAGGGGTCGTGTCACAGGAGATCCTGGCTAGGCTCTCGGTCCTCATTAGCCGCGCACTCGTGAGGGTCGCCAAGGAAGCGCAGCGCCTGAGTTTGCGCTATGCCAAATGCACCAAATATGAGATTCAAAGTGCCGTAAAGGTTGTCATGTCTTGGACAGTCTCGGTGAACTGCATCACCGCAGCACTCAGTGCCTTGTCTATGTACAACATGAGCACTGAGGACAAGTTCAGCCGTGGAAAGTCACTCAGATGCGGACTCATTTTCAACGTGGGGAAGTTCTTCAGGTGGATGGTGGACAGCCGGGTTGCGGTAAGGATCCACGAGCACGCTGCCATCTACCTGACAGCATGCATGGAGAGTCTTTTCCGAGAGGTGTACGCACGTGCACTGCGCAGCGCGCTCGTGGAGAGAGATAATGGGATCCCGAAGTTCACAGTTGAGTCCCTCGAACAGGCCATCAACAACGACTCGGAGTTATGGGGGTTCCTGCAGCAGTATCAATACCTAATTTGTGGGAAGAATGCAAGTGGTAAGTTGTGTGTACATGACTAGTTCTGTGACGCACCTATCCAGTGCGTAATTCTAACGAATTCTACATAATTGTGCCCAAAGATGGTGAAGTGATTTCTTATCACCATCTCTAATACCAAATATAGACATTATCAAGTTAGGAGTTCAATTTATCATACTACAACATTTCAGATGGACAGGAGCGGAGAAATAATATTTTTTTCCTGTGTCTGACATGGCAGGATCATCCTGGGTCCTGGGTAACCTCTTCGTTGAGTTACTGTATTCAGTATGCTGATGTATGAGTACAGTGTTGTGGTACTGTGAATGGATGAATGATACATTGAAGCAGGCTATAATTCACCCTGGGAATATCTTTGGGATTTTCTATCATGTTTTTAACTTCTCATGCATATAAGGGAAATCATCTCATTGCTGTGCATTACAGGTTTCTGAATGGCTGTTTCTCAAACCTAAAAAATTGCACTTTAAACGTAAGCTCTTACCTTCAGACGTCTTCATTGCTCATCCATACATCAATACATTTAATCAGTTATAACCTAATACCCTAATGTAATAATACAGTAATGTAATAACAGACTGTATTACATCTGAGATAGATGCATTCAAAGTGCTGCTGTGGCTCCATACTCCAACAGGTTTATGTAATACAGAACCCCAGGGCACATAAGTGTTATCATGCGTTATTTTGAGTGATGGAATGGGACTGAGTTGAAAACACAGAGGAGAGGTCCCTACTGATGCTGTTTTAAAGAGAGCTAAGGGGCAGGAGAAAGAGGTCATGTCAAATGGCTCATACAATGGTCAAAAGGTGGTAGCTGCTTAAGCCTAGTAATCTCTCCATAGCACATTGTCACACCTATTGCAATTATGACAAGAGAAGGCCTTAACTATGACCTAACTGTAGAAGGTTATGACTTTCAAAGTATTCTCAATTCCAATCTGTAACGATTTATCAAAAATCTCAGAGCTGGTTGGCCTTTTCACCGCATCCCAACCTCAACCCCTTATATTGTTCCAGTCATTCTTTCTCTGCCAAGTATGAGTAGACTAATTGAGGTGATTTTTCAGTATTATGGTCATGTCGCCCCCTCTCTCAGACTCAAGCGATGCATATCTTTATATCATCTCTGCTCCAACCAGAGCATTTTCTTTTGCTGGTGCTTTTCAGAAATAGAACTCAAAATATATTGAGGTGATTAAATCTTCCTGTTAAATCTCCCTGTTAAATCTCCCTGTATAACTCCCCCCGACGCCCTAGAGTAGCCCCCTGTGCTGGCAGAGTGGGCTCCTTGGTCAGAGAGAGTGAATTTGTCCTGCAAGTTAAGAGTGTCATTTTTATAGGGAAAAGTCTGGGCCTTATAGGCTAAGGTCCCAGAGGTCGTTGTCAGGTCATGTGGTCAGTAAATACTACAGGGAACTAGTTTTAGTTAACGCCTTACTTTTCAAATGTCCAAGACCAAGAAAGCAGCATTTTATATCTAAAGAAAACAAACGATCATCATTCTTTGGAAAGAGCTATTATAAAGAGCTATTGTAAAGATCTATTATAAAGAGCTATTATTATACAATCCTCTACATTTCTCACTTTCCAGTGTGAAGTAAAGGTGTATTAATGTACTGTATGTGGTGAGCATTTCAAGTCATGGGAACCATTGGAACACAACAGGGTCCATTACCCCGACCACACACTACGTACACAACACTCTTCCTCCTATTCTTCCCACCTGTTCTCAATTATACTGTAGCTACTAGCTGTTCTTCGTTGGCACATCAGGAATATGGTAACCCTGGCCCACCCCTCCCTCACACCCCCGGGGGTTCATTTCAGCAGCTACTGCCTCAGTATACTGCTCAGGTGTTGGGTTCCCCTCTCTGCCTGTGGTATCCTGTCAAGACAGAAAGTTTGTTCAGTGGCGGATTCGCAGTGGCAGCACCCGCAAGCCCAAGGCAGGGATTGCTTGTAATTTCCCTTTGTATATGTCACAAAAAATGTATAGAGAGACAGCACAGTGATGCCCAGGGGCTTCTACCCTCTGAGAACCACTCTAATCACACCTTGGCTGTGAGATGTCCTGACTTTAGTGATGCACCTTTTCAAGTCTGGGCAGATGTTATGGAGATAGATGGCAGCTGAGAGGAGGGTGGTAGAACCCTCTCCCATGGCATCTGACCCTTCACACAGCTCCCACTCCATCAAACGGTGACATCCAAGTACATGAGGCTTATTTAATTTAGGCTTACGTTAATAAGATGTTTTATGTCAGTATGGTATGCTGTGTCTGGGTGTGTGTCTCTAGAGTCTATGAAGACTGCAGCTGTGAGAGAATTTGTAGGTTGAAGTTCCATTCAGGCCAGGGCTCCTTTGTGCCTTATCCAGTGTTTCCCTGTGAGGTCAGTGCTTGGCGCCTGGCGCCCACAGTATAACATGTGCTGTGGTAATCATTGTGGTCCACCAGGAATGACGGCGGTGTGTTGTGGTACCAGCCTGTACCAGACCCTGTAATGTCTGGGGCTGGGATATCTGTGGCAGATAGAAACACACACATACACAAATTCATACACACACACACACACACACGCATAATGTGTACACGCACGCACGCACACACACACACACACACACACACTATGTTCCTCTATCCTCATGGGATAACCCTAACCTTAAACCTAACCTTAACCCTTAACCCTAACCCTAAACTTAACTCTAAACCTAACCACTGACCCCTTACCCTAACCCTAATTGTAACCCTAACCCTAAGACAACCCCAAAACCTAAACCTAACCCCTAAACTTAAAATAGCCTATGTCCTCATGCTTTACTATCCTTGTGGGGACTTTTGGGGATTTTAGGTCCCCACAAGGATAGAAGAACGAACAAACACACACACACACACACACACACACACACACACACACACACTCGCAGATGGTGTGTGGTAGTGATTTCACAGACATTTGAGGCGAGGAGGGATTCTTGCCAACTTTACTTCATATGATCAAGCACTAAGACGTGAACAAAACCAGCCAACTCCTCACCCAGGACCCAAGGTGGAGATGGATTGTGTGTCTAAAGTTTATCTTCAACATTAGGCCATGGAGGATTTTTGAAAAGCATCTTACTTTCTCATCCACTACTGTGCGTGATGACACATGTAGCTGGCAGAATGGACTAAGTACTGTCACTTTGCACCAGAAAGACAGAAACTGAGCATCAGCAACATTGTATCCAAGAAGAATATAATCCTATGAAAAACCTGCAGTCTGCAGTGCTATACTAGCAAGCAAGTACATGCAATAGGGAGACCACAATAGTTATCCTAACTTCCAAATGTATGTAGTCTTCCATTGATATCATTGCATGACGAAGTTGAAATTAAGTGGGATTCAAACCATAGTTCATGGCTCATGGTGTGTGAAAAATCTGGAATTTTTGTAGAGAGGCTTTGGCATGAGGAAGTGAACAACTGATCAGTACTTCTGAATTTAGCTGGAAGAAGACAGTCTACAAGTGTCAACATGTGGATTAGTCAGACAAAACTGGTGTCACAATCATTCTCTATAGCCTTGCTACTGGTGATTACTTCTCTTCCTGTAGCTTGGAGGCACAATCTAGTTCAGCATGCAGACAAGTATTTCGGTTTAACATTTGTTCTGGATAAAAAATGTATCAAATCAACTAGCATTATTTTATACATTATTTTGTCTTTCATTTTATGTATTTGCGTATTTCAAAATGAATATAGCAAACAATAGAATTGTATTTGTAATTCATTGTCATTTACTACAATGCCAGTGACAATGTGTATTTCACCTGGCTGCTGCAAATGGGAAAGAGAATAGCTTAAATTGACTCAGACAGTGTGGCATGTCGGTGCAAGACATGATAAGGGAACTATGAACAATGGTCTCTCTCTACCTCTCTCTACCTCTCTCTACCTCTCTCTACCTCTCACTACCTCTCACTACCTCTCACTACCTCTCACTACCTCTCTCTCTCTCTCTCTCTCCAATTTAAGGGCTTTATTGGCATTGGAAACATATGTTAACTTTGCCAAAGCAAGTGAAGTAGATAGTAAACAATAAAAATGAACAGTAAACATTACACTCAGAAGTTCCAAAAGGATAAAGACATTTCAAATGTCATATTATGTGTATATAGTGTTGTAACAATGTGCAAATAGTTAAAACAAATAGTTAAAACAAATGGGAAAATAAATAAACATAAAATGGGTTGTATTTACAATGGTGTTTGTTCTTCACTGGTTGCAACAGGTCACACATCTTGCAGCTGTGATGCACACTGTGATATTTCATTCTCCTCATTGTCTTTCCTCTGCTATGTTTATGTTTCCCTCAGCAGACACCAGATTTAGTCAGAAAAAGCCTCTAATCTGGTCAAAGATCAACATCATGGTCTTTAGTCAACTTCTCCATTAGGAAGGATTAGGAAGGTAGGGCAATAAATAGGCCATAGTGGTGAAATAATTACAAATTAGCATTAACACTGGACTGATAGAGATACTGGAGTGCAAATGAGCTAAAATAATTGGGTATATGGGGATGAGGTAGTATGGTGGGCTATTTACAGAAGGGCTGTATACAGGTGCAGTGATCGGTAAGCTGCTCTGACAGCTGATGCTTAAAGTTATTGAGGGAGATGGTAGTCTCCAGCTTCAATGATTTTTGCAATTCGTTCCAGTCATTGGCAGCAGAGAACTGGAAGGAATGGTGGCCAAAGGAGGTGTTGGCTTTGGGGGTGACCAGTGAAATATACCTGTTGGAGTGCATGTTACGGGTGGGTGTTGCTATGGTGACCAGCGAGCTGAGATAAGGTGTGGATTTACTTAGCAAAGACTTATAGATGACCTGGAGCCAAAGGGTTTGGCGAGGAATATGTAGTGAGGGCCAGCCAACGAGAGCGTACAGGTTGCAGTGGTGGGTAGTATATGGGGCTTTGGTAACAAAACGGATGGCACTGTGATAGACTACATCCAATTTGCTGAGTAGAGTGTTGGAGGCTATTTTGTAAATTACATCGCCGAAGTCAAGGATCGGTAGGATAGTCAGTTTTATGAGGGCAAGTTTGGCAGCATGAGTGAAGGAGGCTTTGTTGCTAAATAGGAGGTTGATTCTAGATTTAATTTTGGATTGGAGATGCTTAATGTGAGTCTGGAAGGAGAGTTTACGGTCTAACCAGATGCCTAGGTATTTGTAGGTGTCCACGTATTCTAAGTCAGACACGTCGAGAGTAGTGATGATAGTCCGGTGGGCAGGTGCGGGCAGCGTTAGATTGAAAAGCATGCATTTAGTTTTACTAGTGTGTGTGTGTGTGTGTGTGTGTGTGTGTGTGTGTGTGTGTGTGTGTGTGTGTGTGTGAACTAGACATCACATTCTTGCTTCCTATGTCCTTGTTTTCTCCACTCCTTGCCTCTCCTTGAAAGTGCATTGGAGCCTGAGGGGGGGAACCTTCCCTCCTCTCCCCCAATGTTCTTTGAGAGGGAGGTGATGAATGGAGGAACCTTCCCTCCTCTCTCCCAATGTGCTTTGAGAGGGAGGTGATGAATGAAGGATCCTTCCGTCCTCTCTCCCAATGTGCTTTGAGAAGGAGGTGATGAATCTCAATTGCATTTCCTTCATTCCTCACGTCCTGTCTCATCGCCTCTTTCTCAAAACCCATTGGATAAGAAGGTGAGAGGAGAGGGACCTCTGACCTTCTCATCCAATGGGTTTTGAGAATGAGACGAGGAGAGAAAATGTAACAAATCAAGGAAATGCAATTGAGGACAGAGGAAGCAAGTATTTGACAGCTATTAACATTTTTTGACAGTGCCAGACTGACTGACAGATTGAGCTACCATAATAACCATGGCCTGTCCAGAAACATCCCCTAGCTCCTACTGCCTAGAGTCTAGATACTTGTGGAGATCTGAGCAGGATTGATGGGTAGTGACATGGTGAGAGCGCCACCTTACCCTCTGAAAGGCTTACACCTGTCCAGTTTTCTCAGATCTCCACAGTCTCTAGGGGTAGGGGCTAGCGGTTGTTTCTGGACAGGACTCCACAACCATTCGGGTGTGTGGTGGACCTACAGCACGACACTTGAGGTGTTGGTTGGATGTATAATTTCATTGCTATACACACACAGATTTGCACAGGTGTAAGCAGGACACACCCACGGCACCCTATCAGGCTGATCAGACAGGTCTGGGTAGCTGGAGACCTGCTGCAAACAGTGAAAGGATATATTTGCATGTCTAACTAAAGTTAAGGCATATTTCTAGTTTAGCAATAGATGCTGTATAGCATAATTTAATAAGATGACCAATGGTTTGCTAGGTAGCTAGGACATATCAGTCAGCTAATAATTTATAGTAGCAGCAGTTTAATTAATAAGTCAATACAAAGTAAATATTATGCAGAGATTTTGAAATCTTACCTTATCTTGGAACTGTGGCACTGTATGGGCAGCAATTAATTAATTAATTAATAGATAATAGGTGTATAGAATTATACAATGAAGTTAGAAGGGTGACCTCCTACTTTGAAAGGACAGGAAGTGTTGGCTGTGCACTTGACCAGGCATTACACATTTAACCCCACCCACATTTGAACATCGAAATATCAATTAGATTTTTGGTTTTATATGCAAAAACAAAAAAACAAGCAATAATTTTCTTTGGGTGGGGATTTTTATAAAAATATGTTCCTGAATCAGCTGATGTTCCGTGATAATGTCCCCATGTAGCTAAACAGGTAGTCATCAAATGTACAACAAACAACTATTATGCGTAATTATTGAAGAACACCGTTAATGACAGTATAGATAGATAGATAGGTACTTTATTTATCCCCCGGGGGGGAAATTTCATTGTCAAGCAGCTACAACAAAACACAGGGCAGGTGCAAAATGCCACAACGAAAAGTACACAAAAGACAGATACACGGTACATGATACATAGAGCGGCAGTATGAAAAAGTATAGAAATACAAGATATCTGGAGTGCAAAAAAATAAAAGCTATAAAAGAGACATTGCATAGTATTGCATAGTATAGGTGGTTGGCTGAAAATGTACACTATACATTGGTGGATGTTGGATGGTTAACTATACTATACAGGTTGATGGCAGAGAAATACTTCAGTAGCTAAAAATGCGTATGATATGAGCGAGGGTAATAATAGTTTACTTAATAGACAGACTGGGTAAATTAACAGGTAAGTGAACATTTTGCATGGTTAAATTAGCTGTACAGTTAGGTATACAGTTATATTTACAGATAAGTGAATACTTGCGTGGTTACACAAACTGTACAGGTAAATGACAGGAAGAGATACTTTAATAGCTAAATGTGTGTATGATATCATTTGGGGTAATAATAGTAATTCCCTTAAAATACAGTCCATAGTGCGCAGGGTTTAATTACAGACAACTGCACGTATTGCACATTCAATATACTAAAAGCAATGAGAAAAGGTGCAACTGGCAGGATACTAATATGCATTCCTGAGTGAATGCCTACGTAAGTTAAGTCCAATAATTACTTACAATATTGCATGTGATATGATATAACAACTGTACATGAGTATGTATATACAGACCTGTATGAATAAATAGGTCCTGAGTGGATGAGTGCTGACGGACCAGAGTTACTCACGGATGGATGCATAATTGTTAAACTAGGTCCTAGCACCCCAACAGTTCCAGATCTATGTTGCCGACGGCACGGCACCCCGGTGAGGCATTATATAGTCTAATAGCCGCCGGCAGGAAGGGCCTCCTGTAGCGCTCTCTGGCACACCGTGGTGGGATCAGTCTGTGACTGAAAGTGCTCCTCTGCGTCATAACCATAGCGTGCAGAGGGTGGGTGACGTTGTCCATGATGGCCAGCAGTTTGGCCAGGATCCGTCTCTCCACCACCTCCTCTAGAGTGTCAAGGCTCATCCCCAGGACAGAGCTAGCCTTCCTGATCAGCTTATTTACCCGAGAAGCATCACCGGCTGTGATGTTTGCTGCCCAGCACACCACTGCAAAAAAGATGGCACTGGCCACCACAGACTGGTAGAAGGAATGCAGTAGTTTACCGCACACGTTGAAGGACCTGCGCCTCCTCAGAAAGTAGAGTCGAATCTGGCCCTTTTTGTACAGGGCCCCGGTGTTACCGGCCCATTCCAGCCTGTTGTCCATATGGACTCCCAGGAACTTGTATGACCCAACCATTTCCACATCCATCCCCTGTATGGGACTGCAGTCAGTTGTGCCTTGGTTCTCCTGAAGTCCACCACCATCTCCTTTGTTTTGTTGATGTTGAGCTGAAGGTGGTTCTGCTCACACCACAACACAAAGTCACTGATTGTGCTCCTGTACTCCTCCTCCTGCCCACCCCTGATGCACCCTAAAATAGCAGAGTCATCCGAGAACTTCTGTAGGTGGCATGTTTCAGAGTTATATCTGAAGTCTGAGGTGTAGAGGGTGAACAGGAAGGGGGACAGGACCGTTCCCTGGTGGGCCCCTGTGTTGCTAACTGCCCGTTCTGACACACAGCTCTGTAGTCGCACAAATTGTGGCCTACCGGTCAGGTAGTCCGTGACCCAGGAGATTAAGGGTGCTTCCACATAACCCTCCCAGTGCAACCTGCGTTGTCCAGG
This sequence comes from Thymallus thymallus, assembly GCA_023634145.1. Lineage (NCBI taxonomy): Eukaryota > Metazoa > Chordata > Actinopteri > Salmoniformes > Salmonidae > Thymallus > Thymallus thymallus. The sequence goes on along the minus strand of CM042413.1, from coordinate 36,096,811 downwards.
TGAGAGTAGGCCCTCTGCAGAAGGTAGATGATTGCATCATCCACCCCGATGTTGCGCTGGTATGCAAACTGCAGGGGGTCCATTGATGAACACACCAGGGGTCTAAGGTGGGCGAGGACTAACCTTTCCAGGGTCTTCATGATGTGGGATGTTAGCGCTACAGGTCTGAAGTCATTCAGGACAGTGGGGTGTGCCTTCTTGGGCACTGGGACGAGGCAGGATGTTTTCCACAGCACAGGGACCCTTTCTAGGCTCAGGCTAAGGTTGAAAAGACGCTGGAGTATTCCACACAGTTGGTCAGCACAGACCCTCAGCACCCTTGGGCTGATGCCATGAGGGCCCGCCGCTTTCCACTGGTGTAGTCTCTCCCGCTCTCTCTTCACTTGGTTGGTGGTGAAAGCCAGCCCAGGTGGGGAGGTGGGGGGAAGGGGGGTGTTGAGGATCAGTCCAGGGGGAGCAGGGGCGGAGGTGGGGTCACTGATTGTCTCAGCAGAGGTGCTGTGAGCAAAGTGGGAGTGGGACAGCCGTGAGGGTGTGTGGTCTGGGGAGCTGGAGGGGAGGTGGACAGGGCCAGTATCAAACCTGTTAAAAAATTGGTTCAGCTCATTGGCTCTGTCCTAGGTCCCCTCCGTCTGCCCACTGTTTGACTTTTTGAAGCCAGCGATATTTCTCATACCCTTCCACACCTCTCTCACCTCTCTTTCCGTTCTAAGCATTGTAGGCCCTATTTTGCAATCACATACATTTTTTGGATATGTGTGCCCATGAAAACTACTTTCACACCATAACAAGGTTCCAGTACACCTAAATCGCCATATATACAGTATATGATATAAGAAGAAAGAAATGTAGCATAAATGTAAGGAAAGAAAAGTGGTGTTTTATGTCACACAATTTTTGCCAAATCCGTGAAGCATGAGAAAGGGTTTAAAAATAGATGTTGATTCAACTCATTCATTATATTGAATGTATCTATGTTCCCCCTTTATATCTTAATGTATTCACATGAAAAAAGTATTATTCATGATTTTTTGACAGCTCCAAAACAGTTGTCCACTACAAGAAATGCTCACTGGTACCCTAGTTTATAGAAAGACCCATCAACAGAAAGATCTTGATTACAACAAATTCACCACCCTATTTCTCACCATTGAAATAAACGTATGAGGACCTGCACTGCCAATACCCCATTACTATGTAATACCTCTTAGGTTCAGTTTCATACAATCAGGCCCTATTCACTATCTTCTTAGTGTCAATAGACTAGTGGAGGAGATGATAATCAGAGATCTATCAAACCCATCAACAGTGGTGGTTGGTGTTTGAGTGGGGAGACGAGCATGTTAATGTGTACACTCTTCTGAGCGTGTGCTTATCCTAAAGCAAAGTACGCTGGCGTAGCAGACCCCATTTAACCCGGACCAGCACTGCACCAGCCGAGGTCCATCAGTCAGTTTGTTAGTGTATGTGTTTATCTCTACAGAACACCCTTCATATGTGTTGTTTGAGGATAATGGGGTGATTTTAGTCGCGGATTTTTGCATCGCTTGCTATGTTCCATTATCTAGTCACTTCTAAAAAGATGCAGCGGGCATACTTCATGAATATGGGAGCTCAAGACTGGTTGAGAGAGTCATAAACAGACCTACAGTAGTGCGTGTATAAATGTTCCTACTTTTTTGTACTGGTCCCCGTAACCCCGTAACCTTTAACAGGTGTTTGCTGGTATGAAATGCCGATGGGAGCACTATAATATACTATGGGGCTCTGTCTTGTGGCTTTGTGAGATAAAGGTATAGGTACATTATTATTCTACCACTTTGTATGCTTCCCCTACAGAGGGGAAATACAGCTGTTCAAACACAGGGCCTGATGTAGTTCTCAGAGAAATAAACATGTACCTATTTGCATGTGATTTCTCATTTGCAGTGTTATTTATTTATTTTTTCACCTTTATTTAACCAGGTAGGCCAGTTGAGAACAAGTTCTCATTTACAACTGCAACCTGGCCAAGATAAAGCAAAGCAGTGCGACAAAAACAACAACACAGAGTTACACATGGGATAAACAAACATACAGTCAATAACACAATAGAAAATATATGTACAGTGTGTGCAAATGTATTAAGATTAGGAAGGTAGGGCAATAAATAGGCCATAGGGGTGAAATAATTACAAATTAGCATTAACACTGGACTGATAGAGTGCAAATGAGCTAACATAATTGGGTATATGGGGATGAGGTAGTATGGTAGGCTATTTACAGATGGGCTGTGTACAGGTGCAGTGATCAGTAAGCTGCTCTGACAGCTGATACAGTTGGAGGCCATGGAAGGAGTGTTGTATGGGCAAGTTGCTGCGGGGGGTACAGAGCTGTTGGCCGGTGTAGGGGTAGCCAGGTGGAAAGCATGGCCAGCTGTAGGAAAATGCTTATTGAAATGTTCAATTATCGTACATTTATCGGTGGTGGCCTCCCAGTGTTTCCTAACTGGGAGGAGGTGCTCTTATTCTTTACAGTGACCCAGAAATTTTTGGAATTAGTACTACAGGATGCAAATTTCAGTTTGAAAAAGCTATCCTTTGCTTTTCTAACTGACTTTGTATATTGGTTCCTGACTTCCCTTAAAAGTTGCATATCGCGGGGGCTATTCGATGCTAATGCAGTGCGCCACAGGATGTTTTTGTGTTGGTCAAGGGCAGTCAAGTCTGGGGTGAACCAAGGGCTATATCTGTTCTTACGTTTTTTGAATGTGGCATGCTTATTTAAGATGGTGAGGAAAGTACTTTTAAAGAACAACCTCTACTGATGGGATGAGGTCAATATCCTTCCAGGATACCCGGGCCAGATCGATTAGAAAGTCCTGCTCACTGAAGTGTTTTAGGGAGCGTTTGACAGTGATAAGGGGTGGTCGTTTGACCGCGGACCCATTACGGACGCAGGCAATGAGGCAGTGATCGCTGAGATCCTGGTTGAAAACAGAGGAGGTATATTTGGAGGGCAAGTTAGTCAGGATGATATCTATGATGTGTTTATGGATTTAGGGTTGTACCTAGTAGGTTCGTTGATCATTTGTGTGAGATTGAGGGCATCTAGCTTAGACGGTCGGGGTGTTAAGCATTTCCCAGTTTATGTCATCTAACAGTACAAACTCTAAAGATAGATGGGGGGCAATCAATTCACATATGGTTTCCAGGGCACAGCTAGGGGCTGAGGGGGGTCTGTAACAAACGGCAACAGTGAGAGACTTATTTCTGGAAAGGTGGATTTTTAAAAGTAGAAGCTCAAACTGTTTGGGCACAGACCTGGATAGTATGACAGAACTCTGCAGGTTATCTCTGCAGTAGATTGCAACTCCGCCTCCTTTGGCAGTTCTATCTTGACGGGAAATATTGTAGTTGGGGATGGAAATTTGGTGGCCTTCCTAAGCCAGGATTCAGACACAGCTAGGACATCAGGGTTGGCGGAGCAGTGTTAAAGCAGTGAATAAATCAAACTTAGGGAGAAGGCTTCTTATGTTAACATGCATGAACTCAAGTTACAGATGGGGGCTACAGGACCTGGGTTTACCTCAACATCACCAGAGGAACAGAGGAGGAGTAGGATAAGGGTACGGCTAAAGGCTTTAAGAACTGGTCGTCTAATGCGTTGGGTACAGAGAATAAAAGGAGCAGATTTCTGGGCGCGATAGAATAGATTGATGGCATAATGTACAGACGGATATGGTAGAATAAGAATTCAGTGGGGGTAAACCTAGGCGTTGGGTAATGATGAGACAGGTTGCATCTCTGGAGACACCAGGTAAGCCAGGTGAGGTTTCCGCGTGTGTGGGAGGTGGGACAAAGGAGCTATCTGAGGCATGTTGATCGGAACTGGGGGCGCTACAGTGAAATAGAATGATAAGGAATAACCTAAACAGCAACAGACAAGGCATTTTGAAATAAGGGAGAGGCATAAAACAAACACAGTTTATCAAGAGAGCTAAGACAACAACGGGTAAATGGCGATGAATAGACTGAGAACATTTTGAGAAAAAGTTGTGCCAACACACAGGACCTGAGATTCGAATCTGAGGCTTAACAGATAAACAGAATGAGGTACCGTGTTAGGGAACAGTCCAGCAGGCAACAGCTATGTAGCCGAGTGATCATAAGGTCCGATGAGCAGCAAAGAGGTGAGCCAGGGAGCAGTTCAGTGGACGCTGCACTAGGCGAGCGGGAGGCACGGCGTTCAGAATGCTGGCGGGCCGGGGCTAGCAGATGGATCTTCGATCTATCATAGGTAGATATGGTTCAGGGCAGGGGGAACAACATTAAGACAATTTATTCTACATACTAACTATGTCACCGCTGACGTGTGTGTATATGTATGTTTGAGAAAGAGAACAGCAATCACATAATTATATTTTTTTGCTGGGTCACTTCCTAGAGCCCAGTGGAACTGCTGATGGAATACTGATTCTGCTCTGAAGGACCGCTATCCCATTACCTCCCATGTGAGATCAGAACGGTGACCTCAGGAGTGTGTGTGTCTGCACTTCCTCCCTCTACCCCTAACAGCTCTCACAGCCTTGGCCCTTGCTTCAGTCAGAAAACCCTCTAACCTCCCTTCACCCTAGTTGGATGGATTCTATAAGATTACTCCTGATAAGAGAGGACATCTCTATTCTCTGAGTCTCTTTGTCTCCTTTCTCCGTGCATTCATAATGAGGCACTTTTCTGTCATGGCTTTGATTCAGAGTAAGAGATGGGTCGTATTCACTACAGATCTATTTAATTGAATTGAATTATGCACCAAATGGAAGAAAATGGACTGAAACAAGGAGAAACTACCTGAACTTGTCCAATAAGAAACACTAATTTTTGTTTTCTGTAGAACATTTTTTGCTACAGTGTTCAGAACCATGAGTTTGGGTGACCTTGTCCTTTCCTGGCTGTCTGGCGGTGGTCTAATAGTGCTGTCAGTCCAGACATGGAAGGCCCCGCTGGGAACCCATTCTTCCTTTCAACCCTGCAGTCTGCAGACTGAGAGACAGACACATGTGCCTGCGCCTTGACAGATATCCCCCTATCCAGCTTTATTCTCTAGTTTCAGTATGTGTGTGTCTGTGATGGGTGGAGGTGGGTAGATGGGTATGTGTGTGTATGTGTGGGTGCATGTGTGTGGGCTTGTGGAAGTGTGTGTGAGTCTGTGTGTATGTGGGTCTGCATGTGACTGCCTTTGACAGGCTGAGAAAAATATTTTTCACACAAACAAAATAAGTAAAGTGAAAGCCTGTCAGAAACCATATTCACACAGGCAGCCCTCTCTCTTCCTTCCCTAACTCTTAGACATTGACTGAGTAGCTTACCTCAGCCTTGTCTAGTACCCACAGCATATGGTATGCATTGCTCTTAAAAATGTATTACTCCTCGAAATGCATTACCTCAAAAGGTATATGTATTTTTGTTTCATGACCTTTTTTATTGCAAACAGATGCTAATTTCTTTGTGACTCTTATTTCATCCTCAGTGAGGATCAGTGACAGACAGAATAACAGGCTCATTGTGAGAAAACAGATGGAGTGTAGAGCATGGCGCTTCATTTTGTCTCCCTATTCCCTACATAGTACGTCCATGTGTTGGGGGGGAGGGAAGGACACTTAAGATTAGATGTATATTTGTCTTAAATAACCAAGATAAAGAAGCTCAGATGGTTTCTCTATTGAGGGAGCATTTTGTAGTTTTATTAAAGCTTACTGTTTGTTCTGCCATATATATTTGCTTTATGGCTTAGTCAGTAACACGGACTAATGAAGAGCAATTAAAAATCTCAGTGCTGTACAGGGAAGTGTTCAGTAAGGTAGGTAATTATAGTGCAGTTGTATCTGGTAACTTGATCTATTCAACGGAGTCCAGAAATTACAATAATTGGACTCAAGAGAGACTGTAAAGAGGTACAGATACAAAGCCAGTCAAAACGGAGTACTGTTTTTTTAGAGAGAGAGAGAGAGAGAGAGAGAGAGAGAGAGAGAGAGAGAGAGAGAGAGAGAGAGAGAGAGAGAGAGAGAGAGAGAGAGAGAGAGAGAGAGAGAGAGAGAGAGAGAGAGAGAGAGAGAGAGAGAGAGAGAGAGAGAGAGAGAGAGAGAGAGAGAGAGAGAGAGAGAGAGAGAGAGAGAGAGAGAGAGAGAGAGAGAGAATATATAGCACTTGCAACCGATTGAGATTTAATCAGCTCTAACTCCAGAATGCTACCATTGTTTCAGTGTTGTATGTTGTTCTGTACTTCAAAGTTAGTTCACCCTAGCGATTTCTGATTAATGGCCAGTCACCACTGGGCGGTAGATAAGTAGATGACGTGGTCGATTTCTGTATTTACTAAGTATCAGTCGTCAGACAGACACTGAAACTAAATGTACAGTGATTCACAGGGACTGGCAGAGCAGGTGACAGGTTAGGTTGTGACAGGTGTGTCAGGCGTTGTCTCAGCATGTTGCCCTTTGTGAGCCAGACAGGTGTGTGTGAGAAATTCTGGCACACTTCCTGCACTGTGGAAGTCTCCTGTTCAAGGGAGCCACAAATCAAGTAAGGAAGTTCACTAAGAACAAGTTACCAACAGGATCTCATTGCTAGAGACCAGGCTGGAGTTAGAGTGGTGACATGATATATAAGTATTCTTGAGAGGCAAAAATCTAATTAGGAAACCAGTGAAATAAGTGCAGTCAGTGACTTTGTGTTTGTTAGCGTGGAGTTATCAGCCTTAACAATCCTAGGCAGTGCAGTTGTTTATATTATCAAATGAATAATTAGACACACAAACTCCTGTATTAAAGCCTTTCTAACTCACTTCCCTCAAATGAATGAACACCTTCATCAAATGTCCTGTCCATGTGTCTGTCTGTGGCCTTGTGCAAGTAAAGCTCAGTCACAGAGAAGAAAGCTCTCATGTCACATGATTCAACTAATGAACTTCTCTCTCATGAAATCCCTGACTGAGGGCTGTGGAGCTGAGTGCTGTGTCTGGCTGGCTCATCTGTGATCACAGAGACAAAATACAGTGTGTTTGATGAAGACGAACAGCGGCAAGCTAATTACGGTGATGAATGCTAACAAATGTGTCTCTTCCTATCTGGGGTTGTAAGGAAGGAGGTTAGCTAGTCCAGTAGAACTCCTGTGGTTCTGGAACGTTCCTCCTAATGTTTTATGGTAATATTATTCCTCTCAGGGCGGCAGGGGGCCCAGGGATAAGGGACAAGGGACTGTGTTGAAATGGCAAAACCGCCATATTTCTCTCCCATAGCTTTTTAGTAAATGTCACATTCAGATCTGAAGGCGCCGGTTCAATACTCATCTATCTATATATATATATATATATATATTATATAAGTTATTCTATTCCATTCCGTTCTACTTTATTGCTCCCCAGAAGAATATGTTAAAACAGTATTCTCTGCCCCTATAACCTTCTGCAGACCTTATCACCTTCTAGTTGGTAATCTCATACACAGCAGCTGCAGTCAGTGAGAGACAGACTTTGACTGGTTGGTGCACGTATCGTATTGCTACCAGATCCAGATCTGAGAGATAAATAAAGAGAGAAACAGAGACAGAGAGAGGGGGAAGTGAAGGAGAGAAAGAGTGACAGAGACTGAGAGAGAAAAAAAGAGCTCTAAGCTCTGCACCCTGCAGTGAACTCCTGGGGTTGTCTGCAGCTTGCTGGCAGGGGGAATCTGAATCCATCCAATTTGGTCTATTTTCTCTGCTAACGGTGGCTTAAAGTAGGCCAGCCTAAAAGCAGAGCTGCCAAAATGACTGCACGAGCATAGGCCTGCACTTGACAAGGAGGATGACAAGAGGTCTGGCAGGAAGGGCAGGACACAGGGCTGCGATTGAGAAGAGGAAGTCCTTAAATATAAGTCAAAAAGAGACAGGGACAGCCGTACTATTTTTACTACAGCCAAACAGCCCACATTGTTAAACAAAGCCAAGCTGTGTGGTATGGTGCTTTATGCTTGTGGTAGCTAGTAAACTGGTTGTGTTCTACTACGGTACACTGTCCTTCTCTCAGCACATATCCAAGCTGCAGGCTAAGGTTAAATCTAGACTTGGTTTCCTCTATCGTAAATGCTCTTTCACCCCAGCTGACAAACTAACCCTGATTCAGATGACCATCCTACCCATGCTAGATTACTGAGACGTAATTTATAGATCGGCAGGTAAGGGTGCTATCGAGCGGCTAGATGTTCTTTACCATTCAACCATCAGATTTGCCACCATGCTCCTTATAGGATACATCACCTCACTCTACTCCTCTGTAAACCCTCTTAGGCCTCACCCCCACCCCCCTATCTGAGATACCTACTGCAACCCGCATCCTCCACATACAACACTTGTTCTGCAAGTCACTTTTTGTTAAAGGTCCCCAAAGCACACACATCCCTGGGTCACTCCTTTTTTCAGTTCGCTGCAGCTAGCGACTGGAACAAGCAGCAACAAACACTCAAACGGGACAGTTTTATCTCAATCTCTACATTCAAAGACTCAATCATGGACACTTACTGACACTTGTGGCTGCTTTGTGTGATGTATTGTTGTCTCTACCTTTTTGCCCTTCGTGTCGTTGTCTGTGTCTAACCATATTTGTACCATGTTTGTGCTGCTACAATGTTGTGCTGCTGCCATGTTGTGTTGCTACCATGCTGTGTTGTCATGTGTTGCTGCCATGCTATGTGGTTGTCTTAGGTCTCTCTTTATGTAGTGTTGTGGTGTCTCTTGTCATGATGTGTGTTTTGTCCTACATTTTTATTTTCAATCCCAGCCCTCGCTGCCGCAGGAGGCATTTTGTCTCTTGGTCGGCCGTCATTGTAAATACGAATTTGTTATTAATTGGCTTGCCTAGTTTAATTAAAATAAAAGACTAAGGCTTGAGAACAGAGCAAAAAAGACCAACGGAAATGTATGGCTATATGCTAATACTAGCACCATTTGGTCTTATGCTTATTTTGTTATGTAATATTTTAATCACATTGTGCTATAGGCTACATATGGATGGTGATGCATTGTGACACCCTGTATAGGGATGTACACATTCATAGCCATAGCCACAGGCCAGTGTCCTGTGTTAATGGAGTGTAAGGGTATTCTGATAGACCCTTGGCCCCCTCTGCCCTCTCTATCTCTCAACACCTCCAGCTGTGTTATAACCAAAACAGAGGCAGAGGGTCGTCAGGGCGGATGATTGATGCTGACCCCTGTGCTCTCTCTCCGCTCTCCCCGGGGGTCCCGAGTTGTAACGTGGGCCTCACCGTGTCCCTTACACCCGCGGAGGCTACCACAGGCTATAGTGGGGTGTTAAGTTACCAACCGTGTGCCCACAGGAAGTGAATAGATCCATACTCGATTAAATGATTTAACATTCCACAGCATCAGATTCAGAGAACTCTCTGTAACCCCCTCCCACACCTCAGAATAGAACAGTCCAGTGCAAAGCATCGATTTCCAGACCAGTTTCTGCTCTAATGGAAAGAACAATGGGCTTCATTTTGCTGAGATGGAAGCCCGTCAAGCCCTCTGGCCATAGTTGATAGTGATGGGCCAACAATCAGCAGCAAAGCTAGAGACTAGAGAAAACTAGAGAAAGACAAACAACTAAAGAGAGACGACTGTTATTGCCCAGAGGGATAGGCTAAGGTGGCTGTGAAGCCAATGTTCCAACTGCCCCCGCCTCACCCAGCCACAGGGGAGGAAAAATCTGTCATGTTGTTTATATCAAGATGTTCTTTGCTTCTCATCCTATAAGTTATAGGATTTTCATTGTGAGAGCGCCAGATAGCGTTTTCATGAGAAATAAGGGAAGGGAAAGGGGAATACCTAGTCAGTTGCACAACTGAATGCCTTCAACCAAAATGTCTTCTGCATTTTGGTTGAGGGTGTGGGGGGGGCCTGCCTTAATCGACCTCCACGTCATCGCCACCCGGGTAGCAGTAGTTGTTGGGGGTTAACTGCCTTGCCGCTAGGGCTGGGCGGTATACCGTTTTTTGCGAAATACCGGTATTGATGCACGGACGGTTTGGGTTTTTATTTTACCTTCTATAACGGTATTTGAATGTTTGGTTTGTTAAATATGATACGCAGTGTGTAACGTACATTTTTATAGTTTACTTCGCTACTTGAGTCATCTCTCTCCACTCTCTCTCCATGCCGCTTTCCACACAGACCTAGCCCCGCCCCCCTGTCACTCAAGGAGCGCATTTGTTGTGTTCAGTCTGCATGGTCAATGCAGCACATGCAACAATGTTGATGGCGATTCAGTTTTCACTTTGCTTCTTAATATACATCTACTATCGTTCTATAATTACACTATTAGTTTGTGTTTCTTACATCTGCAAACAGCTAGTTTGTATTTTCTTAGTAAGTTGTTCCTAAATCTTGTTAGCCGCTAATTGTTAGCCGTTAATGCTACTCGCTACCTAGCTAAGAAATGTAGAGTAAGAGCAAGCGTAATTAGCTATACAGCCTGATAATACCTGTGATGGTGTAGACCTAAATCAGCATGTTGTTTGTGCAACAGTATCTTCTAAATTAAAGAGGAATACGCAAAGCAAGAACATGTTAGCTACATGAAGTAGCTAAGAGAAAACATTCAATGTAGCCAAAGATTATATGGTCCCCTAGGAAACACTTAACACTTTAGTTCCTACCCTGTCACAATAACTCCTCCCTGGCATTATCATTCGTTGTCATGTCAAACAACGCTGTATTCAAAGTGCCCGCTATTATATTCTAACTATAGAATTAGAATAGTCATTCTATTTCCATGATTCCAACAGTTCACCCGAGTGTTTTGCTCTAAATCGCAAATCAAATCACAATTGCAAAATTTGGTTAATGCCCATATCGTGCAGCCCTACGTGGCAGTGTGGACATTATCTCAATTGACTGCAAGAAATGCAGAAAATGATAAAAGTGCAGACTTTTTTTGGGGTTGAATTGAACAGTATAAAACAATCAGAATGGAGAAAGACCCATTGAAATCACTTAGAGTGTATGTGTTGCCACCCTAGGGTCACGCACTACTCATAAAGCAAATATTGAACTTATTATTCAAAAACATAAAATACCCGCATACCGATAAAAAAAAAGAAAAAAGTACTGTGATATAATATTTTGGCCATATCGCCCAGCCCTACTTGCCACGTACATTGTAATGTACATTGTAATGATCAGTAGCATGCTTCCTATACCCAGGAGGTATGAAATAGATTTATCTGATGTTGCCGTAACATGTTTTTTTTAAAGGACCAGGGGTTAGTGGTTGCAATTCAACACATTATAAAAATGCCATTCATTTTCTAATAAAAGCTGAGTACTGGGGTATTGTCCAGACAAAGATTTTTAGTGTAGCAATATTAAGTTGTATGAAATTAAATCAGATGTGAAAAATAGGCTATGCAAAAATTTGGGCACCCTTGTCATTCTGTTGATTTGAATACCTGTAACTACTTAGCACTGATTAATTGGAACACACAATTGGTTTGGTGAGCTCATTAAGCCTTGAACTTCATAGACAAGTGCATCCAATCATGAGAAAAGGTATTTAAGGTGGCCAATTGCAAGTTGTTGTTCTCTTTGACTCTCCTCTGAAGAGTGGCAACATGGGGGCCTCAAAACAACTCTCAAATGACCTGAAAACAAAGATTTTTCAACATTATGGTTTAGGGGAAGGCTACAAAAAGCTATCACAGACATGTAAGCTGTCAGTGTCCACTATGAGGAACATAGTGAGGAAATTTTGGAATAAGGTGCTGTGGACTGATGAAACAATAATTTAGTTATTTGGTCATAACAAGGGCCGTTATGCATGGAGGCAAAAGAACACAGCGTTCCAAGAAAAACACTTGCTACCCACAGTAAAATTTGGTGGGAGTTCCATCATGCTGTGGGGCTGTGTGATCAGTGCCGGTACTGGGAATCTTGTTAAAGTTGAGGGTCGCATGGATTCCACTCAATATCAGCAGATTCTTGGGAATAATGTTGAAGAATCAGTCACAAAGTTGAAGTTACGCCGGGGCTGGATATTTCAACAAGACAATGACCCAAAACACTGCTCAAAATCTACCCGGGCATTTATGCAGAGGAACAAGTACTATGTTCTGGAATGGCCATCCCAGTCCCCAGACCTGAATATCATTGAGAATCTGTGGGATGATTTGAAGCGGGCTGTCCATGCTCGGCAACCATCAAACCTAACTGAACTGGAGATGTTTTGTAAGGAGGAATGGTCCAAAATACCTTCATCCAGAATCCAGACACTCATTAGAGGCTATAGGAAGCGTCTAGAGGCTGTTATTTTAGCAAAAGGAGGCTCTACTAAATATTGATGTGATTTTTCTGTTGGGGTGCCCACATTTCTGCACCTGTCTAATTTCGTTTTGATGCGTATTGCACATTTTCTGTTAATCCAATAAACATAATTTCACTACTGAAATATTACTGTCCATCGGTTATTTGATAGATCAAAATGAAATTGCTGATCCAAACAGCCAATTATTTATAAATGGAAATCATGGAAATTGTCAGGGGTGCCCAAACTTTTGCATACGACTGTATACTGGATTCTTGATCTGAGGGATAACTGAATTGCCTGTGCTCCAGACATTGTTTAGGGCAGCCATGAAGGTTAAGAATATGATTGTGTAAGGAGATTTATATTCCCCCAGAGAAGCTTATTGTGTATATAATCTAACTGCGCAGACCATGAGCTGTGCAAATTGTGTTTGGATTTGAATCATCTCCTCGGATTCGGTTTCAGAAATAAATCACTTCTTATCACAGGAGCTTTGCCTCTCAAGGCCTGATTGTCAGTGGAGAAAAATTAGAAAGTAGCGGAGGATGATTTTGATCTGATCAGGGACCTCATACAAATAAATCACTCTACATCAGTCACACCAGCTAGCAAAGTCACATTCACCATCCATTCTCATCAAAAATAGTGACGGTTGAAAAGCAACTCAGACAGGAACTACAAAAACTTGAAGTCAAACTCTTAAATAAGGGGTAACACTTGTAGCTCTGCTTATGTATGCATTCATAAAGCCTTCATAACAACTACATAAGACATAACATCCATCTTAGGCAGGCATAAACATTATGAACAATGTCATAAGATAGCAGTCAGGCTTTCTAAGTAATTATTTTTCTTCTGTGTGTGATAGTGAGATATTGTCAACTAATGTGGTAGTTATTAGACATTTCTTATGGCACCTCAGAATCCCAGGAGTACATTTGATGGTTGGAGGCCTACAAAAAACCCTCCCCAGTCTAGCAATCCAGTTCTAGATGATAGGGTTTGATGAAGTGAAAGTTAGTCAGAGTGACAGGGGCCGTGTCCTGGGATGCTCGGACAAGCTCAGTTCACTTCTGGTGCACTCACGCATCACTATAGTCAGAGAAAAACCTCACAAGCTAAAAGTTTATTCAGAGGTACATAGGTATATACAAACTCTGGACCACAGATCTCTACCTGTGATAGAGTAACTCTGGGAGTTGTGCTTTATTGAAAATGCAGTACATGTTTTTTGTTTTGCCTTTGGAGTATGTAACTATCAGTGTGTGTTCAGCTGTAACTATCCAGTTTGTTGGTGTTGTTGAGATGCAGTAGAACAGAAATAAAAGAGACTGCTACAGTATACAGTAAATGAACTGAATCAATACAGTCTTGTCAAATACCTCTGGAATCTGGTAGATATACAGTATGTGTTTTTTCATGGCTGCTGCTCAATGTTTTACAGTTAGACCTGTCTTGGTTCTGAACATGGAATAATCTCTTTCTTGGAAACATTGTAGAAAACATGAGAAATATGAGACTACAGTCATTTTTTATTGCCATCCATTACGCTGTGCCTCCTGTGCATTACATTGATCTTTATTTCCCGGCCCGGTCCTGGCTTTCCCCATCCAAGAATAAACCACTCAAAAGCCTTTATTGCATTGAGAGGCAGGGGGTTTACCTACATTACATTTTGAATGACGATGAATGCATACGGGCATTGACTGTATAGAATATCTCTCTGAAATCATGTCTCATATAGGCTGCTCTCTTTGATCACAAATTGTATCTCCCCAGTCAAGTGGAAGGCATCATAAGGCATCATGGGAAAATGACTGAAGATACTGGATACTCAGTAGAACCATTAAGCTCTTTACTTTCCACTGAATTCCCTCTGTGCCACTGGCAGAGCCTAAATGGCGTTCAAGCGCAATTCGGGAGCCATTAAGATATGCTTTATTTGAAAATTAAATCCACTTAATTTAACTTTGGTTGGAAAATATGTGCTTTGCCTTATTTTCGATACTGTGGCGGTTACCATCCAAGCTAATGACAATAATATTATATGAAGCTAGCTCTGAGTATGCTATGCTAGTTCCATCCAAGCTAATGACAATAATATTATATGAAGCTAGCTCTGAGTATGCTATGCTAGTTCCATCCAAGCTAATGACAATAATATTATATGAAGCTAGCTCTGAGTATGCTATGCTAGTTCCATCCAAGCTAATGACAATAATATTATATGACGCTAGCTCTGAGTATGCTATTCTAGTTCCTTGAAAGAATTGTGTTTGGTGACAGTCTCAGAAGGCATAAGTATTTCAACAAGGTTATATTGCCATATGGATTATGCCCCAGTCAGTCACCTTCTAGGCTGTAAACACTGGTAATGCCCAACCCATGCTTTAATACAGCACAGTCACTGGAAACTACCTCAGGAATCCCCCTCAAACACCCAACAAAATGACATCATTACCCCTCGCCACATTCAAAACAAACACACTTGGGCAGTCCACTCCAAACCTTCCCACTGTGTTTTGCGTGCCTCAGGGTTTTGACTATTTTACAATCCCCACAGATTTATAGCATCATTAAATAGACTTTTGATTCTGAAGTGGGTGGCTCCATTGCTCATAATGATGGGCTTTAAAAGAGTATTATAGCCCATCTCTGGGATTGGGAAGACTGGGAAGACCCAAAACCACAGTGATGTCATAATGAATGCCGTCTAAGAAGGAGGGATATCTGACAATCCCAGGAATGGTTGTTCCTTTACAATTATGTTAGTGATGTCAAATACTTAGATTTCTCTATTACTTAACTGTTCCCCACACCTTTATTGCTCTGAAAAAATAACAGCATTCCAAAGTGTTAGTTTATTTTATGTGTTCAGTGCTGCTAATGATTACATTGCTCTTAGGGTATGACTTAGTTGATGACTTGATGTAATTGACAAGATGGATAGCTTCCAGATGAATATACAGTGCTATTGATAAGATAGCCAGTCTCTGATGCACAATGGCTTCTGGACCTATTGGGATCGGGGATGGGGCGACATAGGTGACACATGCTTGGTGGCTTGGTTTGTGGGTTTGTTGGCATTGGGGGTTTTCAGGCCCTTGGTATAATGAGGGAAAGATGGCGTTGAGCCACATAAAGAAAAGGGCCATTATGAGAACAACAAGCACAAGCACATGCTCTGTGTGTGATGACAGCAGTCAATTTGCTGATGCCAGGCTTATGTGCTGTAGATCGATGTGAAACAACAGAGGTGTGTATTTATTGAGTTTGACTGGATTTGTTGTGCTCTCTTAAATTGTTCAAACACGTGCTAATATTGGGATTTTATGTTATTTATAGGTTCCGAATAATGAAATGACTTGGGTTTCATGGCTGGTTTTCAGACAGTCAAAAAATAAACGCAAACGTTTTGGAATAAGACAGGATCACATTTTTTTTACTGTTTGTGAATGATTATGTGTTCGTTCAGGAAGTGCGAATAATATAGATTTAGGCTATACAGACAGAAACATATTTCATAATAATCCTTTTATCACAGGTTCGATTTTATTCTGATGTAGACGTAAAAGTTTGCAGAGATGGAAAGAGAAAGAGAGAGAAAGGGAGAAAAAGTGATGAATATACTGTATGTATATATACAGTCATGTGAAAAAGTAAGTACACAGATGGATATGTAATCTTCACTTCAACACTATTGACAGATAAAGGTTACCCAATTTAACAAATCACACACACACACACAAAAAATAAGCCTCTGCTCTCAAAAAATAATCAAGACACAACTGACTTTACCCAGGTGTTGTCTGGCAAAAGTCAGTTGTGTCTTGATATTATTTTTTGAGAGCAGAGGCTTCTTCCTTCCTGACCTCCCATGTAAGCCAAGTTTGTGCAGTCTCTTTCTGACAGTGTACCCATGCACTTCGACATTGATTGTGTCAAGAGAGGCCTGTAGATCCCTTGATGTTACCCTGGGGTTCTTAGAGACTTCTATGAGCATCTTTCGGTCAGCTCTCGGTCTGACATTGGTGGGACAACCTGTCCTAGGTAGTTTGCCAGTAGTCTGCAATTTTCGTCGGACAGTGGAATGATGTACTTCGAATTGCTTGGAAATTGAATGATGTACTTCGAATTGCTCGGAAATGGGTTTGTAACCCCTCCCAGACTCATGGGCATCAATAATCTTTCTTCTGAGGGCCTCGGGTAGGTCTTTTGATCTTTGAATGATGTGTTACCACACACCCATATGGTTAAGACCAAACCAGACCAATTTTCTTATCTTTATGGAAGGCTGGACTCTCCTAAGTTTCTCTCTAATGTTTTCTAATCATTTGCACTTATTTTGGTACACCTAATTCTAATTTTAGCCATTTTATGTGAGTGTAAAGATAGGGGTGTACTAACTTCTTCCCCATAAGAAAAAGGCATTTTTGTTTATTTTAATTGCATAACATTTTCAAAAAAATTGTTTGTGTGTGATTTGTTGAATTGGGTAACCTTTAACTGTCAATAGTGTTGAAGTGAAGATTACATATCCACCTGTCCAAATATGTAAAAAAATATTTATATGTATGTAGAAAGCGGGCTAGATAGAGAGTGTAAAGGAGAGAGAAAGAAAGAGAGAGTATAGATGTTATCAAAGAGTTTCTACACTCATAGAAAAGAAGGTGCTATCTAGAACCAAAAAAGGTTCTTCAGCTGTCCCCATAGTATAGGAGAACCCTTTGAAGAACCCATTTTGTTTCCAGGTAGAACCCCTTTTGGTTCCAGGAACGACCTTTTTGGGTTCCATGTAGAACCCTTCCCACAGAGGGTTCGGCAAGAAACCCAAAAGAGTTGTACCTGGAACCAAAAAGGGTTCTCCATGGGGACAGCCACAGAACTTTTGGAAACCTTTTTTTTCTAAGAGTGTATCAGTCCCTGTGAAGAAGAGAGTCATATCCTCTCTCACCTGTTGCTTAGTGTTCCCTGTGGAGTATGACATCAAGGCGAGACTCTGCATCTGATCCTTAACACTGTGCTCACTCTGAAATAGTGGTAACCTTCTGGATTTGGAGCTGATGAAATCTCAATCTGTTGCAAGTGCTATCACCTCTCTCTCTCTGGGGGACTAATTTGACTGTGGCAGCTGGGATGAGTTTTAGTATAAATGTAGAATCAATAAAAAACATATTTTGGGCTGTAAGTTCGTGCCGGAGAGACGCTCTCCTTTGTGCAGTGGATTCAATCAGGTCAGAGCCATGAGTTCTATTGCTGGCTGCACACCACACCTGCCAGCTGGGTTAATAGCGTTATATTGCTGGCTGCACACCACACCTGCCAATGCCTTTCTTAATCTAAACATGTTTCCCTTTATACTTTCACACAGACGCAGCCAGGCCAACTACACATGGCCAAAAGTATGTGGACGCTGCTCGTCGAACATTCCAAAATCATTCCACCTTTGCTGCTATAACAGCCTCCACTCTTCTGGGAAGTCTTTCCACTAGATGTTGGAACATTGCTGCGGAGACGTGCTTCCATTCAGCCACAAGAGCATTAGTTAGGTCGGACAGTCGACGTTCCAATTCTCCTGTTATCCGCCAAACCCAGATTAATCCGTCGGACTAAAAGATGGTGAAGCTTGATTCATCTGTCCAGAGAATGCCACTGCTCCAGAGTCCAATAGTGGCAAGCTTTACACCCTCCAGCCGACGCTTGGCATTGCGCATGTTGATCTTAGGCTTGTGTGCAGCTGTTCAACCATGGAAACCCATTTCATGAAGCTCCCGACTAACAGTTCTTGTGCAGAAGTGGCTTCCAGAGGCAGTTTGGAACTCGGTAGTGAGTGCTGCAACCGAGAACAGACGATTTGTGCGCGCTACGCACTTCAGCACTCTGAGGTCCTGTTCTATGAGCTTGTGTGGCCTACCACTTTGCGGCTGAGCAATAACATCACTTACAGTTGACTGGGGCAGCTCTAGCAGGGCAGAAATTGAACTGACTTGTTGGAAAGGTGGCATCCTATGATGGTGCCACTTTGAAGGACACTGAGCTCTTCAGTAAGGCTATTCTACTGCCAATGTTTGTCTATGGAGATTGCATGGCTGTGCGCTCGATTTTATACACCTGTCAGCAACGGGTCTGGCTGAAATAGCCAAATCCACTAATTTGAAGGGGTGTCCACATACTTTTTTATATATAGTGTACATACCTCAACAAACAAATAGAAAAGATTGATCCACCGTCAACAATTTACATTTTATTTGGAGGCTTTTATGTCCAGAGGGCAGTCCATGTGTATTGCAGTTGGGCTGATCAATCAAAGGTCACATGTGGGGACATGAGTGGTACAGGCAGTACACTAACTAACTCTATCCTAGGGCAGTATGGGCACATCCTAATATGGCATTGGTAGACAGTGCCCATTCAGCACTCTCTGTTCAGTACAATGGGACAGAGTGAGGTACAGAACAACAACAATAACAGAATCATGGAGACTACAATAGAGGATCCCAGCCCTTCCACAACTTCTACTGATGCAGAGGGTGAGCTACAATTACTAATTTCAATAAGAGGAACAAGCTTCATTGTTTATGGTCCGCTCACACTGCCTGTAAAGCCAGAAGAAGAAGCTATTTCATTGGTTCTAGCCAGCAGAATATGGGGTGTGTCAAGGTTGCGATTCATTGGTTTACTTTTTTCCGCAAGTAGTGTGAAGGGACCCTAATAAAAAAAAGGCATATTCATGCATTTGAATGGAGTACTTTCTGGCAGTGAATGGAGTACTTTCTGGCAGTGAATGGAGTACTTTCTGGCATTGAATGGAGTACTTTCTGTACCTTTGTACTTGGAAAATGTTTTTAATTTGTCAAGATAAAAGTACTGACACTAATACTACTATAGAGCTGCCAACTCTCACACATTGGCCGTGACACCCACTCTTCTCACGCTCTCACAGCACACCTCTTGTATCTCACTCAATGAAAATTACTGTTTTTTTTCTTCTAATTTGTCCATTAGCGCGTTAACTTTTCAACTGGGCTCCAAGTCGTTTTGAAATCAGAGCATCTGCGCCTGCAATTTAACATCACGAGCGGAACCTCTATTATTGTCCTGTCTTGCCACAGCACCATGAACCAGCACATCGAAGCATATGATTGGTCTAGTTATGTGAGGGATCAAGGGGATTGGATGCATGTTTTAAAGAAACGTGGAGCTGAATGGAGAGACAGAACGTTCTCTGCTGATTTTATAAAACTAAACTGCTGTTTTGTGTAAAATGTGACCAACCGGCTCGATTCAGTCTTATGTAGCAACATTTTAAATGGTATTTTTTACATTGGATAAGTGGTATATCATACACTACAATGGAAAAGTACTTCTGCTTTGAAAGTTGATAAACTTCTAACCCAACTTTTGAGAAAATGGCCCTTGAATGTTTTGGTACACCTACTGGATAGATCTTCTCTGTCTAGACCCATTCAGCATCATTCACACCCTCTTAAGCCCCACCCATCTTCACATGTGAGGCCATGTGCTAAACGGAGTGAGTACTGTAGTATACTAAACAATCAAAGGTTTCAAAACTAAAGGCTGGTTTATAACATCATTGCCTGGTACGGCAACTGCACGGCCTCCGACCGCAAGGCACTACAGATGGTAGTGCGTACGGCCCAATACATCACTGGGGCAAAGCTTCCTGCCATCCAGGACCTCTATACCAGGCGGTGTCAGAGGAAGGCCCTAAACATTTTCAAAGACTCCAGCCACCCCAGTCATAGACTGTTCTCTCTGCTACCGCATGGCAAGCTGTACCGGAGCGCCAAGTCTAGGTCCAAAAGGCTTCTCAACAGCTTTTACCCCCAAGCCATAAGACTCCTGAACAGGTAATCGAATGGCTACCCGGACTATTTGCATTGTAAGGGTGTATTTTAACACCAATAAACCTAAACGTTTAAAAATAAATGTTATATATGTCAATCTAGCAAACCAGGCAACTAAAAGCAACTTTATAAACAATGTTTTGGTTAGTTTCTAGCTTGTTAGCTAGCTACCTAACGTAAGTTACCTGGCTAGCCAGTTGAAAGAATTACCATATCATGTAGTTGACAACGTCTTAACTTTAGCTCATTTGTATTCATTATTACAGGAAAATAAACTCACAACAAGTTCATTATTTACAAGTTAATGGTGAGCTAATTACAGAAAATAGCTTACGTTTGTAAATGTGAAGAAATAAAAGCAGGGCATTCTCCCAGAGAATTTTAGAATTTGGACACTGTCTTCGTTGGCCTAACGTTACTGTTATATCCTAATTTGACGTTGGTTCAGGTCATGTTGTTCTTCACATTACCGTCTCTGGTAAACACACACTATATCAAATGAAAAAAACAAAAGTTTATTTGTCATATGCACAAGATACAGTAGGTGTAAACAGTACAGTAAAATGGTTACTTGCGTAGTGGAGTCTTTTGTTTAGACATGTAGCTAGCTACTGTAGCTACCTAGCTAGCTAAACAATTAACCATAATCCCAACTCATAACTACTACCCTGCATGAATCTACAGGTAGCTAAAGCTAACCATCCAGGTCCAATGCTAGCTAGCTAACATTAGTCTATAACTAGCAATGCAAATGGCTCTGAGATACAAATAATATTACTACACAGATCATAAATGTAACGTTAGCTAGCTAACGGGAGCTAGCTAGCTAACAGTTCGTTTTAACTTGCAATGAAAATGACTTTCTGACAATATCTGAAACGTATAATATCTAAAAATGTAGCTAGCTAGACTCTCTTACCACTATACATGGATGAATGCTTCTCCCTCTCTGTCAGGGATGCCATGGTTGCCCTTAGTTTGAAGATGTAGTCCAGAATCTTCTTAGCCATCGTACTCTGCTACCACCGGGCATTCCTCTCATTTCAAAACTCAGTCTTCCATAAAGTGGAGAGCCTTAGAAACTATTTTGCAGTTCTTCATGACATCTTTCAAAAAATCTGTGTTAGAAAGGATTACCTACACATACTGAGCAGCTCATGTTATAGACAGAAGCGTGCTACATGACAGACCAATCCAAACTCATCTCTCGAGATGTCCAGCCCATCCATTATCTCAGCCAATCATGGCTAACGGAAAGGTTTCTGTCTTTTTCTGTGGCTAAACCAACTCGTAATTTAAGTTTTATTCGTATTTACAGATGGCATACAAGTTTGTTATGATGGCACATGAACCAGAAGGCATTTCTGCACAAAACATTTTTTTGATAAAAAAAACAACATTTTTTACGTTCAAATGCCTCTCCTGTGAAGTAGTGACACGACATACACTTAGTTTCCTGAAACAAGTCACAAATGTTGTCATCAAAATTAGGTTGCTGTTACTCCCTATTGCAGAATGCAGCTTTTTGACTGGATGAACCACACTTGCATTAGTCCCCTCGTTTGGTGATTTGACATTTAGGCTGTGACAACAAAAGGCAGCAGACAGACCTACAGTATGTTTTAGTAAGGACGTTTGATAGGGTGACCTGATTTGTAACTATGAAAATAATTTTGTCAAACAGATTGTGAACCCAAAAGTGTTCGTTTGATTATAGAGTGGAATAAAATAGAAGAAGAATTTGGTTAGGATTTAGGGGCAGATTTACAGTATGTCATCTTGTCTTCAGGATATTTTATTAGCTTTTTACTTTATTAAGTCTGATCATTGGAATAACTATAATTCTTAACAATATAGGGTTATTACTGTGCTTGTCAGCAAGAACACTACTGTTATTCCCCACACTTAATTTATTATTCAACTTCTTCCCAATTTTGCCTACTTGTGTCTTTGAAAATGAATGATATGAGGCTATAGAATTTGGTAGCCATTCATGGACAGTTTTGAATAAGTCATACAAATAAGCATTGGATATTAAATGCTACATGAATCAAATATAATTTTTGACATTATAGTATTATGCACATGCTTGGCAGAGATGGAAGGGGGACTCACAACTCATAAAGGCATCATATTTGTATATGTAGAGTAAGATGATGGCAAAGATCTTCAACAAATCTTCAACTAGATTTTTCTTGAATGTTGGATGATTTTGAGAAAATGTATTGTTATAAGAAGCACTTGGTAAACATAGATCATAGATTTTTCCTGAGAACAGGGATCAATCCATGCTTCCAACCTTCCCACTGTGTCTAGCATTTGCCTGTCTCCCTATTTCATTATTGCCTAAATGAAGTGTCAAAACATCTACAAAAAAAGAAATGTAGAAAAAATATCATATTTTACATTTCAATTTTGAGTGTTCATTTAATGTTCAAAGCATCCTGAATACACCAGACCTGTGTTTATTTTAGATATTTTTTTTTTCACTTAAGCCATGTCAAAATACGTAGAATTGCAAGAATTTAGCTTTAAAACAGTAAAATGTTCCCAGTCTCCTTCTAAGGATTGTGCCAAGGGGCAATGAAATTCATATAGCAAATCTCACTCCAAGCTTTCTTCAAAAGTTGGCAGCCCTGCTACTACCTCCCACCTGTGTTAACGACCTGCAGCAACCTCCCTCATGCCAGTCTTTTATCAGACAGCCCTCCCCTCTCTCCCTCCTTCCCTTTTATGTGATTTATGTACCAAGTTGTGTTTTATGGCCTTAGATACCTGTAGGTCAGAAATCGTACACTTATACTAAGTGGACTGAAAAGTCGGTGTGTAGTAACCCTTTGAACTGCCATATTTTCCCTGGTCGTTTTTTTTGTGAGAACATCCTGGTCTTTCAGCTGGCTCAGTGTGAATGCTGTTATTACCCTAGACAGGTAGCTATAATGACCAGTCTCAGATATCATGTTCCTTCCCTGGGACATTTGTCTCAGTACTCAGTTTCACAGTTGAGAATTTGTCCAAAAGGTCACCCATGAGCTACTCAGAACTATTTTCTCTGCATTTGCATGAATTTCTTTCATTTATTCTAAGCTGAGAACCCAAAACCAAATTACACACTAGCTAGCTAGATTGAATTGAGCTTTCTAGATAAAAGTGAGTCACTACTCAGGGATTACATTTATTCCAAAATATTCTCAAATAGATAGGCCTACAACTGAAACTCATCTGCTTTTCAAAAGTGATGGAAAGACTGTCTGCAGTGTAAGCGCAGGCCGCAAAGATTCTTGTACTATACAGAGCCTGAGTTTCCCATGAACTGATCAGAGAGCCTCCTACACCCCACAGTGCAAACCATGTGCTGGTGATGTTTCTGGCCAACACTCTGGTGTCAGTCCAACATGTAGTTCTCAGACTGCTCTCTGCTCTGTCAGTTCCACGCCTTGTTGTTATGTCTACGACTGGACAAACAGTACCCTGGTCCCAGATCGGTAGGTGCTTTAGCCAGCTATTCTGACAGAGGAGTTGGCTAAACCACATACATAGCTGAGACAAGGCTAGTTGGTGTGGTAGTGGCCAGTCAGCTTTGTGTTGAGGTTATCCCTTCAGTTTATCAAGGCGATGGTTGGAGTGGTGGGGAGTGATGGCTAGCTCCAAATGGACAGCTGTGGGCCAGCCCTTGGGAAGGCCTCCAACCAGTGAAGTCATAGTGGCTTTAGTGGTGTCAACACCCTCAAGACATGTGCTCATCCATGTTAAGCCAGGCAGTTTCGAGGTCCACCCTTTTAGCATTTTGGTCGTCCATGCTTATTTTACTTTGTACACAGACACACTTCATCAAACAGAAAAGATGGGAGTTGAGGGACTCCAAAAAATAGGGAGAAATCTGTCACAGGGATAGCTTGTTTCACACTAACCAAAACAAATGACCACTAACTCTGTGTTTGGCTAGCCCCAAAGAGTTGATGTTAACTTTGCTACAGAGCAGGGTCAGTTAGCTATGCTCTAGGCTGTTTGGTGCTATCCTTTCAATTTTGTGTGAAACATTGCTAAGCCCTGAGCTTTAGAGCTCTCTTAGCTCTGGGCTGAGCAACAATTGTGTAAAAAGCCTTTTCCCCAAATTATCCCGCTGCATCATTTACTTCAATAAACAACGTTTATAGAGTTCAATAACTGGGCCTATTTTAGAGTTGTTTGGCTGTAATCACATTTTCCACCAAAGGGCATTAGGCATAACTTGTGTTTCTAAGCTGCTTGCTGCAGATCGTATCGGTTTGTCTTTTCTTCAGTTGCCAGTTTCTTGCCAAGGTCATTAGAGGAGACACTGTGGAGGGAGGGAGACATCGACTGAGACCTGGGACTGATTAACAATTATGTTGCTGTCATTTTAGATCTCCATAAATGACAGTATAATGTCAGGGAAAGTGACTGTCAAATCTATGCCAGCATTGGCTTTTTGGCTCAGTCTGCTGTAAATGCCTGATAACTGTGGTTAGGTTAGATGGTTGTCTCACCTAGCTATTTTAGAATAAATACACTAACTGTAAGTCGCGCTGGATAAGAGCGTCTGCTAAATGTAACTGGCCATCACTCTTTACCTCACCTCATTGATTTCCCTTTTTGCTCTAATCTTTCCTTCGTTGGCATTCATCACTCCTCCAATTCATCTTTTCTCTCTTTCTTTGTCTCTCCCTCTCTTTCTCTCTCTCATTCTTTCTTTCCTCTCCCCCCACTCTCTCTCTCTCCTTCTGTATCTCTCCTTCTCTCTCTTTCTGTGAAGGTAGATTATTGCATGACTCAGTCTAGAGGGAGTAGGGAGGGCGGCTGCATTCATTTCAAACACCTTTTTGCTACAGCCAAATACTGTTCTGTTATCCAGAGACCAGATACATTTGAAACACTCAAGGGATGCAAATATACCACTGGGAACTTGAGAAACATATATATTTCATACTGCTCATACACCTGGGAAATATATATATATTTCATACTACTCATACACCTGGGAAATATATATATTTCATACTACTCATACACCTGGGAAATATATATATTTCATACTGCTCATACACCTGGGAAATATATATATTTCATACTACTCATACACCTGGGAAATATATATATATCATACTGCTCATACACCTGGGAAATATATATATTTCATACTGCTCATACACCTGGGAAAGGTGATTAAATGTATGTAAGTGCAGATATGTGAATATATGTATGCTATATACACAAATTAGTATGTGGATGTAGAAAACTGCTGAATATGATATTTGCTTGAAAAGAAGAGAGACGTTTCAGAGAGAGGTAGAGAGACTAGTTTCAACCCAAAGTGAATAATTCAGAGCTTTGGGAGGGCCTTCTATCAGAAGAGAGGAACAGGAGTAGAAACATGCCCAGACATCACAAACACACACCACACCACACACACACACACACACACACACACACACACACACACACACACACACACACACACACACACACACACACACACACACACACACACACACACACACACACACACACACACACACACACACACACACACACACACACACCTGCCCCGAGTGATGTGGTTGCCATCTGGTGGAGAGTTGTTTTCCTCTAAGGTGTCGACTTACCTGTCATTCATGAGACAGCAGTCTCTGATGACACAAGTGGAGAGCAAGAATCCTGCTCCAGTTGTGCCCCAATCCAAATGAAGTCTGTCCGTTCGTTTTATCCTTTGAGGGATGTTCTACTTTTGTTGCTACTCATGCCATGAAAATACAAGTGGATTACTGTATATAAATAGACCATAAATATTATAGACGGATCATAAAGTTGTCCTGTTTTATTTGGCTTTATATACAGTGGTCAGGAACAACACAGAATCCCAAACAGGATCTCTTGTAGAACCTCAGGTCTTATGGGTTGCACGCAACGCATCGAATGTGGATCTGCCTTTCGTCTACCGTTTGTTCAGTGTGCTGTTGACGTCTGACTGTCCACCTTTTTTGCGTGATTCTACATGTAAAATCGGTTTGCACTCTCGACAGGCAAAACTATTAGTCAGTTCGAGCCCTTAGGTCTATAAGATCTGCTAAGGCTCTATTTGTTCCTTGCCTTTACTTACGTATGTTATGAACAGAGCCCTTTTAATAAGTCAGTTGAGTCTTCTTCTCTCGTAATGGCCTTGGTATGACTCACTGGGACAATTGGTACAGAGATTAGTGGGACTCCATCTCCCACACTGCTTCAGGATATGGATGAATAGGGAGGTAGAGACTCAGTGTCTCTAAATGAGCTTTATTGATTACTAGAGAAAGGACCAGGGAATGAAGTTGGGCATCATTTAAAGCACCTATCTGTACTCCCCATAACTGCTCGCATTATCCTCCTCAGTAAGAGCAGTGCATTGCTGTGTGTAGTCTTCATTCTGGAGGGCAGATTTAATCATAATCTAAACATAATTAAGAGTAAAGTGTCTCGGAGGGCCTAGTAGCACCCCTTCTGTTGTTGTTTTCTTCACTAGTCAAATGAAAAGCCATTAAAACAGTGTTCTGGCTGCACACAACACACACACACACACACACACACACTTTATACAATTTCTACACAGATAGCAGGGCAGGCAGAATTTATGTTTCTCTCCCTGGGGTGCTTTTAATCAACCTGTGCCTCATGGGTTTTCATTCATTGTCTCTGTGGGAAAGTGGGCTGTCTTCTGTCTCTGGCTGTCCGGCAGGGTAATCTGGTGTTTTATTAGGAGTGGGTGGAGAGGACTGCGATCCATAAGGAAGGTGATCAATACATGTATCTTCATTGTCTCAGACTGATCTCTTCATCTCTTTATCTCAAAGTTCCTATCTGCCCATCTGAGTGTCAGGAGAGTAAGGAAACTGAGAATTTGGCGAATTGTAATATAATACAACTACTGCACATTGCTGCCATCTCAATAATTGATGACAGTAAGTTTATCTGGGACTGGGAAGAAGGGACAGCATGTTAGCCTACAGCTCATCATCATGACGTCAATGACTCCACACAACCACAAACACCTCAAAAAGGCAGATTTTAGGTTGGGCCAGATGCAATCTGTAGTCCTTGCTTAATGGCATCATGTTTTGTACAGGAATGAGAGATGAGCTCTACGTAAAAGACTAAAGGAGATCCTCTGGTAGCCCTAACTGGTTACCACCTGGTCCTCTGTAAAACATGGCCCCCTGAAATAGGAAACTTCAGCAGGTTCCATGAGCCCTTGGAAGAGTAGTGTAGAAAGAGAATGGATGTTTCTAAACTGCATTTAGCCATGATTAATGATGCCTTGTACTGGTATATGGTGTTGTTTATAGCGAAAGGTAAAGGGGAATACCTAGTCAGTTATACAACTGAAGACATTCAACTGAAATGTGTCTTCTGCATTTAACCCAAGCCCTGCTTTATTACTTAGTCAAAGTAGTTGATACAACAGAATAAGGATGTTTGGAGTTTTTGAATATAGGCCTGCCTGCATTCTTTTCAGGAACACCATTCTTAAGAATATTATATTTTGCTAGTAAGATAATATGAATTTGGATCAAATTACATGTGCAAACAATATGTGAAATTGATTAATTATCTTCTGTTGTAAAGGCAGCTTCCTGCTGAGTTTCAATCTTCATGGCCTCACAGAAGACTGAAATAAACAGTCACGGGAGGAGAGACATTCCAAAGTCACTAGGTAATAATCTGACTTTCAAATTGAGAACACTGACAATCTGTTCCCTCCTGCATGAGTGGGTTGAATTGACTGAAATGGTCATCATGTGTAGGATCTTTAAGACATAGATTGTATCAGATGCTTTTTAATATATGTGGGCAGAATAAGAACATATGTGTCCTCAAGCAAGACAGTCAAACCTGTGGCACAGAGTAAGTCAGAGAAATTAATTGAATACTTTGTCCCTTTAGGGGAAATTTGTCTGGCAAAATACAGCAGCTCCTGGCATGCATACACAAAACACAGGACAAACAACATTTCACTTGTAGACAACACATACAGTATCACAAGACATACTTTGAACATATAGATAAACGCTGTAAGTGTGGGGTTATGGTTTATAGTCCGCCTGTGTTTAGCAATGCTTGTTGGAATGAATGACTTGCATGCCCGGTTTGTTCTGTAGAGTGGGATTTTGAGTATTTGGTCGGACTGTAATGTTTGGTACTGGTCATTCAGCGGGTGTGTGATGTCTTTATTGATGTGTTTGGCTTTGTGGATGGTTCTGGTTTTATAGAGTGATGAGATGCTTTGGTACTTGACACTGCATACTTGAAATGTTGACTGTTTTGTGAATTGTATTGGTGTTTGTTATTGACAGTGAACCATACCAGCCAAAGAAACAGAAGGTGAGAATGCTTTGGAAGAATTTCTTATAGAAGAGGTGCAGTATTGTGTTGTCCACATTGGATGAGGTGCAGTATTGTGTTGTCCACATTGGAGGAGGTGCAGAATTGTGTTGTCCACATTGGAGGAGGTGCAGTATTGTGTTGTCCTTTTTAAAATATTGCTGTGTTAGAATTCCAGGTTAGTTGAAAGTAATTCATGTACAATGTGAAGAGGACAATGTGAAGAGGACAATGTGAAGAGGACTGACGAGATGACCCTTCCTTGGGTTACACCTGTGTTGTTGGGTATCAATGAAAAAAGGGCAGAGTTCACCCCCACTGTTTGAGTGCGGTTGTTGAGGAAGCTGTCAACTTATCTGATGATGTAGCTGTTGACTTCCATGTTCATGAAATGCTATTTGAAATGCCAAGTACTTTTGTATGTTTGAGCCTATTTGAAACGTTTCTTCTGAGCTCCTGTGGGAATGGTTGCTCCACCTTGAGGACTGAGTGCAGCAGAGCAGAGCTTTTATTTGTAGTTAGGCGCTAGCTTCATCCCACAAGAGTCTGTGTTACTCGGTACCTCTACGCTCTTAGAACAAACAGTGCTATCTAGAACCTAAAAGGGTTATTTGACTGTCCCCATAGGAGAACCCTCAGGTAGAACCCTTTTTGGTTCCAAGTAGAACCATTGTGGGTTCCATGTAGAACCATTTCCACAGAGGGTTCTCCTATGGGGACAGCCGAAGAACCCTTTTTTTCTAAGAGTGTATCTCCACTGTGCCCTTCAGATCACATTGTCTGCTTGTATGAAGTGGGTTTTCTCTCTGTCTGTAGCCTTGCAGGGTAGCTCCGAAATGGGACAGTGTATTAGACAAAGCACCAGAGACTTTTTCTGCTTCAAATAGTGGAGTTCAATAGCCCTGTCTGTCTGTCTGTCTGTCTGTCTGTCTGTCTGTCTGTCTGTCTGTCTGTCTGTCTGTCTGTCTGTCTGTCTGTCTGTCTGTCTGTCTGTCTGTCTGTCTGTCTGTGTGGATTGATTTGATGACCCTTGGAAGTTTTACATCAGCTGTTATAAACTGGATGGTTCAAGCCCTGAATGCTAATTGGCTGACAGCTGTGATTTATCAGAACATATAGCACGGTTATGACAAAACATAGATTTTACTACTCTAATTACGTTGGTAACCAGTTTATAATAGCAATAGGGCACCTCAGGGGTTTGTGATTTGTGGAATAAATAAGAATTTGTTCTTAACTGACTTGCCTAGTTAAATAAAGGTTAACACATTTATTTTTTAAATGACCAATATACCACAGCTAAGGGATATATCCAGGCATTGCGTCGTGCAAAAGAACAGCCCTTAGCCATGGTATATTGGCCATATACCACACCCACTCGGGCACGTCAGTGAGAACTGAAATCACTGCAGTATGTGTGAACAAGTTCAGAAAAGTAGTTAATGAGACGTAACAAATGGTGCATATACTGTAGTGCAGTGAGTATCAATCTACATGAGAAGAGTGAAGGACATTTAGCAACCTTGAACATGGACACATGCCCATCTGTAAATTGGAAAGTTGGAATAGAAACACACTTATTATTATGTAGACTACATATACTGCATGCTCAAAGGCAATTTGACTCTTGACTCTTATGCACGCTCTTTTACACACACACACACACACACACACACACACACACACACACACACACACACACACACACACACACACACTTAACCTAGCTTCGAGACACCAGAGAGGGAGTATTGTGATTATTAAAATAAAATAAATTAAGTCTAATAGTCAAGTCAAAGTTTAACTTTGATCCACCCTCTGATTGGATTGGGCAGCTAAGTGTTTTGGAAAACCCTTCTAGAAGGTTTTGCTGCCTTTGGCTTTGAGGCGGAGCCCCTCTATTCATAAACATAGCCTCCGTCAAGAGCTTGGCTGTAATTTCTCTGGCAGCCGACTCTGTGTGTCTATTGTGAAAAAGGCAAGAGACGGCTTTAACCCTTTACACTCGTGGGATTTGGCCTATATGGATAGGGCTAAATTGAAATGTTTCTTACAGAAGAAAAATGTAATGCAAAAGTATGGTAGCAATTGAAAGGGAGCAGTTTGGAGATTATGGGAAAAATTATTAGACCAAAGAGGACACAACAGTTCACCTGACACAAGACAATACAAACAATACAAATATTCTGCCCTACCAAGCAAAAAGGCAGTAACTGCACATTTGGTCGAAAATGAATGAATGTAATTTCTGCTACATTAAATACATTCTTAATCATGTGAACAAGTATCCTGCCTCTATTGTATTGTGTTTTGGAGAAAGTGGGGGTCATGTTAGCAGTAACTGCATAAAGTTACTGTGAAACCAAGGTAAATAAAAACAATTCTTCTCAGTTCCACGCTATGAGCAGTTACTGCCTTTTTGCTTGGTAGGGCAGAATTACCCTGTTGATTTGATGTGCATTTTACATTTACTGTACTTTATGCCGCATTTGTTGATAATGGAATCTCAATATACTCTGAATACATTCAGTAACATGATAAGAATATTCCTGGGAAATGTGGGGTAGGTGCAACATAAAACAAAAAAATGGGTTTGAGTGAGAGGACTAACTGGTGTCTCCAAGTGGCCACAAACCTCTCCAAAGTGTGCTCAGTTCCTAAGTCATTTCAATTCACTTTTGTGACTCAAAAGAAGAGTCTTCAACTATAAGCTGCTTTCTTGAGCTCTCCTAGCTGTGCCGTTGAGGAACTACAGCAAGAACACTTGTGGTTGTTTGGTTTGGAACACAGCCCTGCATCCCCGCCATCACACA
This sequence comes from Thymallus thymallus, assembly GCA_023634145.1. Taxonomy (NCBI): domain Eukaryota; kingdom Metazoa; phylum Chordata; class Actinopteri; order Salmoniformes; family Salmonidae; genus Thymallus; species Thymallus thymallus. The sequence goes on along the minus strand of CM042413.1, from coordinate 36,065,436 downwards.
ATTACTATTGTTGTTTACGCAATCCAAAAACGGCCCATTATAAATCGTAATCTGGGTCAGGTGGGCATCATTTGAATGCTTGACCAACATGACTAGCTAAGTTATCAAATATGATCTTACAGTGTTAGGCTTTCACAAGGCTATTCAAAGACACAGATTGTAATTTTGGTGCAGATAGAAAGGAGTATGAGCGCATTCATGTTTGTGTTCAGCTGGAATTTTCTTCACAATAAACAAACATAGGCCCATTCTGTTCTTAACAACACAGGGTATGACGTACAGGAGGTTGGTGGCACTTTAATTGGGGAGGACAGGCTTGTGGTAATGACTGGAGCGGAATTGGTGGAATGGGATCAAATACATCAAACACATGGCTTCTTTGTGTTTGATGCCATTCCTTTCGCGCCATTCCAAGCATTATTATGAGCCGTCCTCCCCTCAGCAGCCTCCTGTGGTATAACGCCATGTCATCTTGTAACTGTACATCAATCATAGTGATCATAAACGTTGACACTGTAAAAGACATGAGTTATATAATATGGAAATGTGAAGTGCACATTTGGACTCATTGGTGTTTGGCTTGCTTGTATGACGTCAAAGCGGTATTTATTATAATCCTCAACGTCTCATCTTTCAAAATACATAGTCCTCTTAATTTACAGCATTTCCCTCACTCAGACAACAAAACATATGCAACGTCTGTCAGTCAAACTGTGAAGTGCAGAGCCTGAGCTCTGACGTAATTTATAGCATGTTACCTGTACAGCACCTGCGTTCCAATATAGGTGTTTATACGGGTACGAGTGTTAAGGGTTAATGGCTTAGGGGTAATGAATAACACATACAGAGAAAATATATTACAGAAATCATTATGACCAAGCAGAACAGCAAGCCCCCTGGATTCGAACCAGGGTGTCTTTAGTGACGCCTCTAGCACTGAGATGGAGTGTCTTAGACCACTGAGATGCAGTGCCTTAGACCACTGAGATGCAGTGCCTTAGACCACTGAAATGCAGTGCCTTAGACCACTGAGATGGAGTGCCTTAGACCACTGAGATGGAGTGCCTTAGACCACTGAGATGGAGTGTCTTAGACCACTGAGATGCAGTGCCTTAGACCACTAAGATGGAGTGTCTTAGACCACTGGGATGGAGTGTCTTAGACCACTGAGATGCAGTGCCTTAGACCACTGAGATGGAGTGCCTTAGGGCCTTTCTACTACATGGAGCTGTGGTAAAGCACAACTATGACTCTCCGGACCCTGGAGAGGATACTATTGCTTTACAGGCCCTGCAAACACATTGAATATGATGTCAACTTTAATTTTATGCTAGGACTTTTGTATAGAGTAACAATGGTAGTATTGTAAAAAAAAATGTGACTGTACTAAACATTTTATCTTTCAAAAGGGCTTCAGCATCATAGCCTACATTCCGTAGTATTGATATTTTGGAAAATAAAAATGACCTTGCCAAATACCCAATAGGCAATCTCAAGACTGTTCCCAACTTCTCAAACCCACAGAACAACTCTTTAGCTGTAGCAACATGCATTTGAATGGCTCTGCCTCATTTAGAAAGGTCAGATTTTAAGTCTGAACTCTGTGGAGCTGGCAGATCCTAGTTTGGTCATGCAGGGCCATTAAGCCACAATGGACCAGAAATGCCTGGAGCAGCCTGGGGAATGGACCACTGTTAATTAGGTATAAGGACTTGACCCTTATCCTGATGATGATAATGATGGACTATACATGTACATCCATGATGATGATGAAGAATATGAGGATGAGCATGATGGTGATAGCCGGAAGTACACTGTAGAATCATTTTAAAGTGAGTTACCCCAGTCACTGGGCTATAGAGAGCAAAGTCTCAGAGTCCACTGCTGTTTAAAAAGGTGCACTATGCATAATGAACTAGTCCAACACTGGGCCAATGTAACCAGTTCAACAATGATTCACTTTTGACATTCATATTGCGTATGTGTATTCTGGTCAAAGTTGGACTGGGCACTGTGTAAAGTGAAGCAATAACAAGGTTCTTGTGCAGAGTATGTGTGTACTATGTGTGTGCGTGTGTGTCTGCTTGCTTGCATGCATGTTTTCATGCACATGCATTTGTGTGTGTACAGTATGTATATACTGTACGTGTGCGCGTGTCCATGCATGTGTGACTGGGTTTGCTTGGGCCCTTCCCAGACAGTTTTCTCCAATGTGCCTGGTTCCCATGCCTCGGGGGAGAGGCTGGGAAAACATGGGGGAACCTACCTACCTGCCGGCACACAGCTGACTGTAGTCAAGGCAGGGCAGGCTCCCAGAATGTGATAATTCAATATTTGACTTGGCAATATCGGGGAGATTTGTTTAAGATATGCGTTACAGTTGGGGAGGACAGTTTTAACCTGTGATAACAATCCTAGTTTGGTTGCATTAGGTTATGTAGTCCTCTGTAGAAAAACAAACTCATCTGGATCGTTGTTTGACGCTTAAAGTTGTGCTCTTGGTGCTTTCTATCCCCCACCCTCTTTGCGTTGCATGTGTACGGTACAGTTGAATGTGTCGTGTGTACGGTACAGTTGAATGTGTCGTGTGTACGGTACAGTTGAATGTGTCGTGTGTACAGTACAGTTGAATGTGTCATGTGTACAGTACAGTTGAATGTGTCATGTGAACAGTACAGCTGAATGTGTCATGTGTACAGTACAGTTGAATGTGTCGTGTGTACAGTACAGTTGAATGTGTCGTGTGAACAGTACAGCTGAATGTGTCATGTGAACAGTACAGCTGAATGTGTCATGTGTACAGTACAGTTGAATGTGTCGTGTGTACAGTACAGTTGAATGTGTCATGTGAACAGTACAGTTGAATGTGTCATGTGTACAGTACAGTTGAATGTGTCATGTGTACGGTACAGTTGAATGTGTCATGTGTACGGTACAGTTGAATGTGTCATGTGTACAGTACAGTTGAATGTGTCATGTGAAAGACTTGTTGGAAGGACAGTGAGGTCAACACTGTAACCAGCTCCCATTCGTTGTGTGACTGATTGAACCCAACATGAAAAGCATACTTCAAACTGCACTAATAAAACTTTGAGCTGATGTTTATCATCATCTTCAGGTCCGTTATTATCGTTCAAAGTCAACCGGAAAACAACAGGGACATTGTTTCTCTATGAGGCAACATTTTCCAAATTTCTCTCTCAAAAGAGCGAAGTTAACCTGGGCTCTTCCTCTGAAATTACTCTTAAATTCCCTGCCGTTTAGACGTGTTTTATGTAGATTACCCTTTCACCTTTTGCATGGTGTTCTCACATTTGAAAGTGACAGAGAATTGGGCTACAGTGGCCTGTAACAGTCAGGTGGTTCCCTTGAGAAGTCAACCACGGTGCAGCATGGCAACACAAGGCCCCAGTCTCATCACTCTCTGCCAATGTGGCCCCACTTCTAGCGTCCACTATATTACACCCAGCTACTTTGCACAGTCAAAATGATAGATTACGCTAGGTGTGTTTACCCAGCCATTTTGACCTCGCTCGCTCACAAATTACCACTCGGTTCACTAAACAAAACTAATGATTCCACACTCTTAAGAGGGAAAGAAAAACCTTTAAAGATAACAATGCTTTCAGGAAAGACCCTCTCTCTTCCAGATGTATTGACTGTCAGTCAGTTGAGCGCTGTGTCATTTCCTTGGTTGATGATGGATGGAATGTCTCTTTTAAAACCTCACACACGACTTTGAATGACCTTTTCTCCTTCCATAAAGATCAGGAGGAGAGGAAGAGACTCTCAGCATTGTGTTTGGCTGTTTCTAGCAGATGACTAGTAGTACAGCTCCTCTGCCCATTATCTGGTACAGTATGCCAGGAATCGGGGTTATTCGTGAATGAGAGCAGGTTCAAAGGAAGTGTGTTTGTGTGTGTGTGTGCGTTTGTGTGTGAGCATAGAGGGAATGTGTCTGGCGTGTTTCTTTCAGTCATGATGCAGGAGACAGTGGGGAACTGACTGCTCTCTGTTGGGATGGCTGGAACCAGTCATTTTTTCTGGTCATTTACGGAATCTTCCCAGAGGGATTATGCAGATATGTTGCTCGATATCGCTTGCACAGTGAGGTGTTATGTTATGAATATGGAGCATGGTGTGTGTGTGTGTGTGAATAAGAAAGGGAAAGCGTCAGGATGTGCGTGTGTGAGAGAGAATACAGAATAAGAGGAGGATAGGGGTTTATTGATGTAGATGTATGTAGATTGCATTCTGTGTGAATAGGGTCTGTGTTCTCTTACCATATCCATGAGAGGTAGAGGAATAGGCCTGGAGGAAAAATAAACTGTGTTGTGGAATGGCTTTTTATTGTGCCTCTATCCATTTCTCATTTTCACCTCCATTAAACTTTGATGTCTGTGTATGAGAGGGGGAGAAGAGAGAGAGAAGAGAGATGCAGTTGAAGTCGAAAGTTTACATACACTTAGGTTGAAGTCATTCACAGATTTCATGTTAACAAACTATAGTTTTGGCAAGTCGGTTAGGACATCTACTTTGTGCATGACACGAGTCATTCTTCCAACAATTATTCACAGACAGATTATTTCACTTCACTATATCACAATTAGTGTATACATACACTAAGTTGACTGTGCCTTTAAACAGCTTGGAAAATTACAGAAAATGATGTAATGGCTTTAGAAGCATCTGATAGGCTAATTGACATAATTTGAGTCAATTGGAGGTGTACCTGTGGATGTATTTCAAGGCCTACCTTCAAACTCAGTGCCTCTTTGCTCGACATTATGGGAAAATAAAAAGAAATCAGCCAAGACCTTAGTAAAAAATGTGTAGACCTCCACAAGTCTGGTTCATCCTTGGTAGCAATTTCTAAATGCCTGAAGGTAGCACGTTCATCTGTACAAACAATAGTATGCAAGTGTAAACACCATGGGATCACGCAAACGTCATATCGCTCAGGAAGGAGACGCGTTCTGTCTCCTAGAGATGAACGTACTTTGGTGCGAAAACTGAAAATCAATCCCAGAACAACAGCAAAGGACCTTGTGAAGATGCTGGAGGAAACAGGTACAAAACTATCTATATCCACAGTAAAAAAAACAAGTCCTATATCGACATAACCTGAAAGGCCTCTCAGCAAGGAAGAAGCCAGACTACGGTTTGCAACTGCACATGAGGACAAAAATCGTACTTTTTGGAGAAATGAAGGAGAGAGAGAGAGAGAGATGGAGAGGGGAAGGAGAGATAGCGAGAGAGAGAGATGGAGAGAGAGTGAGAGCAAGAGATAACCCCATATGGTCCATTATCTGACTGTCACTGTCACAGAGAAGCATCTGTCACCAAACAAATGGCTGAAATACAGTTGATAAATCTCTTCCTGCCTTGTTCATCCCACTCTCACATTCCTAGTGGTCTTTCTAGTGAGCTCTGACTCATCGGACTCTGCCCCTCTGATAGCTCAGGATCCATCAGATGGAGACAGCAATCTGACATTTAGTCATAGAAGAGGAATAATCACAATGGTTGTTGGTGCAGAGGTTGGAGACCTATCATGATAAGTGGAAGGGATACTTCATTGTTCCTTTAGGAGAACATCCTTCAGGTCCTAGGAGAAAATTCACCATTATCATTCACATTCCTATTTTAGTATAGTGCTGTAGTTACTGCCCAGGTTTATTTTTATGTAGGGTTGGATGAGTAGACCTACTGACTGTCAGTTTAGACTTTAGTACTTTAGCTTCATCCGACTAATTCGACCAACCCAGAATCACAGATTATTGTAAAATGGATGCAAATTGCATATTGGAAATTTGTGACAGGCACACAACATTTTAGTTTTTTTTTTCTTCTGTGCAGTACAGGATTTTGTATACAGTGAATTTCAATCACAGATAAAGACTAATCTCATCACTGACAACTTTAGCATTTTAGGATTTCTGTCACGAATAAGTAATTTCTGTCTATTTCACAATAAGCTGTGGTAATGTGTTGACCTCGACTGTTCACAAACTACACTGCCATGAGGAATGTATTTCCATTATTTTACATATTTGATATTCATATACAGTATCCCGTGGCTTCAAGTGGGAAGGTTGTAAACATTGCAAAAACATTGACTTGAAAGGTTCCAATGTTAACAAGTGGCAGGATATGATATCATCTGTGTACAATGACTCAGAGGAAAATATCCCCCTACAGCAAATGTCATTGTATGATATTAGTCATATTATAATTTGCACCAGAGCCTCTGAAGCAAAATTAGTAATTACTATAGCACAGTGTTGTTTGCAAAGTATGTTTGTCAACAGTTAATTTGTTCTCTCAAAGACATACGTTTTAGTCATCGGGACTGCAATTTTATATAACAATGCCCTCACCACACACACAGATGACACTGTTATGTACTCTATTGCACCTATGGCTGACCTGGCTATGTTGGAGCTGTAATCTGATTTTGTTGCCTTGCACAAAGTCCTTGTTGATTTAAAATTGGTACTTATTTCTACGAGAATTAGAAAACAGCATACATTTAGTTTTTCATGCATTATTTCCGATGTCTTACACATTTATGCATTGGATGTTTCTTTCATCAAGCTGGTTCCCGGCTATAAATATCTGGGCTTTTGGATTTATAATTATTTGGCCATTGAAAAACATACGGATGAGCTAGATAAGAAGCTGAGATTTAAAGTAGGCTCCTTATATACAAATAGATAATGCCTCTCCCTGAATAGCAGGAGGCAGATTGTACAGTTAACTTTTCTGCCAGTTCTTGACTACGATGACACCATTTACCAGAATGCAGCAGCCACTACTCTTAAACCTTTGGATGCCGTGTACCATAGCACCCTTCGCTTTATCACAGGTGATAGTTTTAATACACCTCACTGCATCCTGTATCAAAAGGTTGGCTGGCCCTCATTCAAGTCCCGGAGATCACGTCACTATTACCTTTTTGTTTACAAAGCTTTACTACACAAGCTTCCAACTTTGTTGTTTAAGGATAAAAACACGAGTTACCAAACCCGTTCACAACTCTTGAGATTCCTCGGGTCTCCACCGAACTAGGTAAATCCAGTTTTGGTTTTAATGCTCCACAATTTCTGGAATCACTTACAAAAATAATTCCATTTGTATTCCCTGGTTCCACTAGGGCAGTTTAAAACCCTGATGATGAGTTCACTGAGGTGTACAATTGTTTTGATTGATTGGCTTTAATCGTTTGTTTATGATGCCTGTGATGTTTGGGATGTTCTAATGTAATGTACTTGTTATTGTATCTTGTTATTATATCTAGTTTTATATATATAGAGTTTTTATATTTAATTTTATGTTCTCAGGGCACCATTGAAAATGAGACCCTGGTCTTAATTGGGCTCCTCTGATTAAATAAAAGTGAATAATAATAATAAGATATACACACACACACACACACACACACACACACACACACACACACACACACACACACACACTCCCCATCCCCTGGCCTCGGTCCACCCATTGTCCACTCAGATAAAACAGATGTGGGTGATGTCAAGAGAAAGAATAGCCAGGACAGGACTAGCTGTATCTGCGTGCTTTGGGGTAGATACAGTCACAGAGGAGTGATCAGAGCACAGTGACTTCTCTCTCTGCTACCTCTGATTGCTAGCATTGTCTGGAAAGCATCCTGCAGGGAGCATGCGACTCATGGATATTATACACAGTGTTATTAACCTTGACAGAAGAAATGAGATGAAAAGAGGGGAATAACAGTGAGTGAGTTAGCTATTACCTTAGGATAAAATAACAGGGCTTATAGAAAATTGTTTTTCCTCAGATTGGAGGGAATTGTGTAATGCTGGTTGGGGTTGTGTCCCTGTGGTGTGTCAGTCAGACCTTGTCCTCATTTCTTCCTATGTTTGTGTGTGTGTGTGTGTGTGTGTGTGTGTGTGTGTGTGTGTGTGTGTGTGTGTGTGTGTGTGTGTGTGTGTGTGATTGTGTGTATGTCTCCGTATGTGGCAGTATATGTATGTGTGTTAGTGTTCATGCCTGTGTGTGCACATACACATCTATCCATGTGTGTATGACAGCAGAGCCGGCACTAGCCTTTTGGGGACCCTAATTGAGATTTGGTCAGGCGTCCCCCAACTCACAGCAAAAACAATTTAGTGGCCCTCCTCTTGGCGGTGGAGAGAAAAATGTCAGTACATTTCCTGCAATTTTACAAATTTTGCCATTGGGCGTAGATTTTTTTTTTCAGTTTTGAAGCAAGTTTTCAGGAATTTTACCCATTTTTCCATGGGGTGGAGAGACATTTTTGCAGTTTTAAAGTACATTTCCTGCAATTCTACACATTCTTTTAGCGGTTAGAGAGGAGAGCCAGCAGCCGGAGTGTTGCCTGTTCAAATCCCCGGTCCGACAGGAAACATCTTGCGGGAAGTAAGCTGGCAACCAGAGGGTGGCTGGTATCAAATCCTATAGGCCATTGCCTGCCGTTGTGCCCTTGAGCAAGGGACTTAACCCCCAGGCTCCCAGTGAGGCAGACCCCGCACCTCTCCAAAAACCTGTATATGTACAGTATGTACAGTGCCTTCAGAAAGTATTCACACCCCTTGACTTTTTCCACATTTAATTTGAGATTGTTTTGTCTTTTGTCACTGTCCTACACATAATACTCCATAATTAATTACACTTTGGATGGTGTATCAATACACCAACCCAGTCACTACAAAGATACAGGCGTCCTTCCTCAGTTGCTGGAGAGGAAGGAAACCGCTCAAGGATTTCACCATGAAGCCAATGGTGACTTTAAAACAGTTGAAGAGTTTAATGGCTCTGATAGGAGAAAACAGGATGGATCGACAACATTGTAGTTAGTCCACAATACTCGCCTAACTGACAGAGTGAAAAGAAGGAAGCCTGTACAGAATAAAAATATTCCAAAACATGCATCCTGTTCGCAACAAGGCACTAAAGTAATACTGCAAAAAATGTGGCAAAGCAATTAGCTTTTTGTTATATTTATATTATATTTGGGGCAAATCCAATCCAATACATTACTGAGTACCACACTCCATATTTTCAAGCATAGTAGTGGCTGCATCATGTTATGGGTATGCTTGTAATCATTACAATTGAAGAGCTTGAAGAATTTAGAAAATGTGTTTTTCAGGATAAAAAATTAACGGAATGGAGTTAAGCATAGGCAAAATCCTAGAGAAAAACCTGATTCAGTCTACTTTTCACCAGACACTGGGAGATTACAACACAAGGCCAAATCTACACTGAAGTTGCTTACTAAGAAGACAGTGAATGTTCCGAGTGGCCGAGTTACAGTTTTGACTTAAATCTGCTTGAAAATCTATGGCAAGACTTGAAAATGGTTTTCTAGCAATGACCAGCAACCAATATGACAGAGCTTGAAGAATTTTTAAAATAATAATTGGAAAATCTTGCACAATCCAGGTGGGGATAGCTCTTAGAGACTTACCCAGAAAGACTCTGTAATCGCTGCCAAAGGTGATTCTAACTTGTATTGATTGTGAATACGTTTGTAAATTAGATTATTCAGTATTACATTTTCAATACATTTGCTAACATTTCAACAACAAACAAAATCACTGTCATTACAGGGTATTGTGTGTGGATGTGTGAGAAAAAACATATATGTAATCCATTTTGAATTCAGGCTGTAACACAATTTTTTTTTAAATAAGTCCAGGAAGGTACTGTATGTGTATGTGTTTCTTTCGGAGATCTTGGGTTAAAAGCTTAAGTAGAATTTCGGTTGGACCTTGTGTGCAATTGACCAATAAAGTGATCTTGTATTGACTTATCCCATGTTAATATGATATCTGAGTGAGAATGACTAACTAAATCAATGTGGGCCCCCTGAACGTGCCCTGCAAGCCCTGGTCGGTATTCAGATAGCTGGCTAAACTAATTACTAATACATAAATTGTTGACTGTCTTGGGTCCCCTAGCGCCGTAGGCCCTAAGCGACCGCTTATGTCACTTATGCCTGGATCCGGCCCTGTATGACAGTATGTGTGGCTCTGTAATACGCTCATGGTTTATCTCAGGCTGTCAGCTGTCAGTCCCTTGTGATGCCATCCACCCTGGGCTGTTGCCAAGCTGCTGTGGGACCAGGGATTTCTCTGTTCTTGCTGATGCATCTGCCTTCATTCTATCTGTCAGCCTCTCTATCTCTCTACCTGTCGGTAATCCTTCAGTCAGGCCCAGTCATTTAATACACACACACGCACACATGCACGGACACACACACACACACAATCCAAGCTCATCTCTCGGCCTTTCCAGCCCATCCATTATCTCAGCCAATCATGGCTAGCAGGAAGGTTCCTGTATTTTTCTGTGGCTAACCAACTAGGCTCTTAATTTAACAATTGTATTCATTTTTACACATGGCATTCAAATTTGTTATTAAGTTACATGAAAATTCACATTCCAGAAGGCATTTCTGCCCCAAAATGTATTTTGATAAAAAAAAGCCTGTCCTGTGAAGTAGTGATGTCCGACATATGCCTAGCTTCTTGAAACGGGTCGCAAATGCTTTACTATCTAAATGTTGATAGTGCGTGGGGGACGGAGAGAAACAAAATGGTGCAGTTTGTGGCCATGTGGTGGAGAGTGATGCGGGGGCTGGAGATGGGGGTGTGAGCAGGTGGGTTTGGGCAGGGGTGATGCTGTGGATGTTTGTAAGCATCTTTATGTTGTTGTTTGTATGTGTATGTTTTGTATTGTTAAAAAATATTTTTTATAGAGAAATTGTACCTGCTTGCAAACGTGTTCAAAGGACCTACATGGTTCTCTCCAAGAGGCAACCCACACCTCCACCGCAACAAGGTTGAAAGTGGCAGAAAGCATTGAATGCTTGACAGATGGAATTCAATAGGTTTTGTTCTTGTGTGTTTGTGCATGTGTAGATAGTAGCCTTTGCGTGTGTCTGTGTGAGATCTAAATGGAAGTTTAGATCTGATTTATGTCTTACTGTAAGAAAAAACTACAAAATATTCTCCTTGTACTGGAATTTATAGACTACAGCTATGCCTAATTTGATGCATAATTATGTCTGTCATATTGTATGATTCTTTGTGTGTTGTGCACATGCATTTGTGTGTGCATACATGTGTGTGTTCTTGCATTTAAATGTGTGTGCTTGTGTGTACATGTGTATGTACTGTATGTGTGTGTTTACAATATGTGTGTGTCTGATAGCGTGCTCTCTCCCCAGACCATGTTCTATAACTAATTATAAACTGGGTGGTTCGAGCCCTGAATGCTGATTGGCTGACAGCCATGGTATATCAGACCGTGTACCACGGGTATGGCAAAACATTTATTTTTACTGCTCTAATTCCGTTGGTAACCACTTTATAATAGCAATAAGGCACCTCAGGGGTTTGTGGTGTATGGCCAATATACCACGGCTAAGGGATGTGTCCAGGCACTCTGCAATGTTTCGTGCCTAAGAACAGCCCTTAACCGTGGTATATTGGCCATATACCACACCCCCTCGTGCCTTATTGCTTAATCGAAGCATATATGTGCATGTGTAGATCTTTTCTCCCGGGGCCTATGTGATCTCACTCTGTCAGAGTGGTTGTAACCTCCAACTTCCAACACGTCCCTGTGGCTGCTACACAGTACTAACCCATTAAAGACTCTGTGGTTGGTGGCCGTCTTAGACCGTACTGTGGTTGCTGGGTATCCCAGACCAAGACCATACTCAAGCACTTGTACGTTCATCCCAGGCATGTGTACTCCACCTCTCATTTAACTCGCATCCAACTCTAGACATTTTACTCACGGTTGTATTTGTATCACTGAAAATTGGCCTACAAATGTTAATGCATAAGAGGGAATAAAGGTGTTATACAATGTACTATGTTATATTCTCTCTTCTCTCTCTTACCTTCTGCATCACTGTTTCCCAGGCTAGTTCTATCATGTCTGATCCCTCTCTCTGTATACATATGGCCACCATATGGTCTGGCAGGGGGATGTCAGAGCCCAGAGTGGGCCAGCTCCAGTTCCCTCAAAAGACTATGTGCAGCATCAGGGTTAACCCCTTATAGGCACACCTGGTGCTGTACATGGTGCAGTACATGGTGCAGAACATGGTGCAGAACATGGTGCAGTAAACTCTGAAAATAAATAAAGACTCTCTCTTTTTCCTTCTCTCCCTTATTCTTGTTTTTAAATACAGACATCTATACTATATCACTCTCTCTAGCACTCTCTCTCTATCACTCTCTATCTATCTCTCTCTCTCTCTCTCTCTCTCTCTCTCTCTCTCTCTCTCTCTCTCTCTCTCTCTCTCTCTCTCTCTCTCTCTCTCTCACTCTCTTTCTCTCACTCTCTATCACTCTCTTTCTCTCACTCTATCTATCTCTCTCTTTTTCTCACTCTATCTATCTCTCTCACTCTATCACTCGCTTTCTCTCACTCTATCTCTCACTTTCTCTATCACTCTCTCTCTATCACTCTCTCTCTATCACTTTCCCTCTATCAATCTCTCTCTATCACTCTCTATCACACTCTCTCGCTATCACACTCTCTCTCTATCACTCTCTCTGTATCACTTTCCCTCTATCACTCTCTCTCTATCACTTTCCCTCTATCACTCTCTCTATCACTCTCTATCACACTCTCTCGCTATCACTCTCTCTCACTCTCTCCATCACTGTCTCACTCTCTATCACTCTCTCCCTCTCTATCACTCTCTCTCTCTCTCACTATCACTCTCTCTCTATCACTCTCTCTTACTTTCTCTCTATCACTCTCTCTATCTCTCAATCTCTCTATTACACTCTCTCTCTCTCTCTCTCTCTCTCACTATCTATCACTCTCTCTCTCTCTCTCTCTCTCTCTCTCTCTCTCTCTCTATCACCCTCTATCTATCTCTCTCTATCTATCACTCTCTATCTCTCTATCACTCTCTTTCTCTCACTCTCTATCACTCTCTTTCTCTCACTATCTATCTCTCTCTTTTTCTCACTCTATCTATCTCTCTCACTCTATCACTCTCTTTTTCTCACTCTATCTATCTCTCTCTTTCTCTCACTCTATCTATCTCTCTCACTCGCTTTCTCTCACTCTATCTCTCACTTTCTCCATCACTCTCTCTCTATCACTCTCTCTCTATCACTTTCCCTCTATCACTCTCTCTCTATCACTCTCTATCACACTCTCTCGCTATCACACTCTCTCTCTATCACTCTCTCTGTATCACTTTCCCTCTATCACTCTCTCTCTATCACTTTCCCTCTATCACTCTCTCTCTATCACTCTCTATCACACTCTCTCGCTATCACTCTCTCTCACTCTCTCTATCACTGTCTCGCTCTCTATCACTCTCTCCCTCTCTATCACTCTCTCTCTCTCACTATCACTCTCTCTCTATCACTCTCTCTTACTTTCTATCACTCTCTCTATCTCTCAATCTCTCTATTACACTCTCTCTCTCTCTCTCTCACTATCTATCACTCTCTCTCTCTCTCTCTCTTTCTCTCTCTATCACCCTCTATCTATCTCTATCACTCTATCGCTCTCTCTATCACTCACTCTCGTTTATCGCTCTCTCTCTATCACTCTCTCTTTCACTCTCTATCACTCTCTCTCTATCACTCACTCACTCTCTCTCACTCTCTCTCTCTCTCTCTCTCTCTCTATCACTCTCTCTCTATCACTCTCTTTTCTTATTTTATAAGTTGTATTATTAATCTTCTAAAATCCCCTACACAGAGGACAAAGTACATTTCAGTGTCGTCCCTGCTCTGTGAGAAACCTAGTTCAACTAGTCCCATGAAGCTGCAGAGTTTTCTGGGGAAGAACCAAGCTCTGTTTGTCCTTCTAAAATAGATTTAAGTGCAGGGTAAAGCCACATCGAGGTCACAACTCCTACAGTCAAGCCTGGGAAAGTCAGAGAGGCAGGGCCTGCCTCTCCAAGCAAGGCCGGTCCTGCATGCTAGGCATTCAGCCCTACAGACAGGGGGCGGCAGAGATAGACAGCCTGTAATAACCCTGCTTTGTTCCTTCCTTTCTCCCTACATAGCTCTTTGGTTGTTGTTGTTTTTCCTCTAATAGGCCTATATAGTATTTCAGATGGATTTGTGTGCTTATATGTCAACATTTATAAGTTGAGCAGTTATTTGATAATCAATGTTTCAGCGACAACAGCAAAGTAAACTTTAATCTTTTTTTTTTTACATTTGAAAGTAACTAACTACTATGTTCTCCCTGAGCCATTGCTTTTAATATCCCAATATTTGTGATATATATATAATATAATATTTTCTATGAGTCTGTATGAGACTGTAGAACGGCCCTATTTTTGAGTACTAAGCATTCTTCATAGAGAGTGATCTGAATAGGAGTCTCCTCCTGTATACAACCAATTATTCATCATTCAGTGAAGAGTGGCTTGCCTGGATGATCTCTCTTAGTATTTGGTAGCATTGCCTTTAAATTGTTTAACTTGGGTCAAACGTTTCGTGTAGCCTTCCACAAGCTTCCCACAATAAGTTGGGTGAGTTTTGGCCCATTCCTCCCGACAGAACTGGTGTAACTGAGTCAGGTTTGTAGGCCTGCTTGCTCGCACACGCTTTTTCAGTTCTTCACACACATTTTCTATAGGATTGAGGTCAGGGCTTTGTGATGGCCACTCCAATATCTTGACTTTGTAAGCCATTTTGCCACAACTTTGGAAGTATGCTTGGGGTCATTGTCCATTTGGAAGACCCATTTGCGACCAAGCCTTAAGTTCTTGACTGATGTCTTGAGATGTTGCTTCAATATATCCACATAATTTTCCTTCCTCATGATGCCATCTATTTTGTGAAGTGCACCAGTCCCTCCTGCAGCAAAGCACCCCCACAACATGATGCTGCCTCCCCTGTGCTTCACGGTTGGGATGGTGTTCTTCGGCTTGCAATTTTCACACCAAAGTACATTCATCTCTAGGAGACAGAACGCGTCGGCTGTGTGGTCCCATGGTGTTTATACTTGCGTACTATTGTTTGTACAGATGAACGTGGTACCTTCAGGCGTTTGGAAATTGCTCCCAAGGATGAACCAGACTTGTGGAGGTCTACTTTTTTTTCTGAGGTCTTGGCTGATTTCTTTAGATTTTCCCATGATGTCGAGCATAGAGGCACTGAGTTTGAAGGTAGGCCTTGAAATACATAGACAGGTACACCTCCAATTGACTAAAATTATGTCAATTAGCCTATCAGAAGCTTCTAAAGCCATGACATAATTTTCTGGAATTTTCCAAGCTGTTTAAAAGCACAGTCAACTTAGTGTATGTAAACTTCTGACCCACTGGAATTGTGATATAGGGAATTATAAGTGAAATAATCTGTCTGTAAACAATTGTTGGAAGAATTACTTGTGTCATGCACAAAGTAGATGTCCTAACTGACTTGCCAAAACTATAGTTTGTTAACATGAAATCTGTGGAGTGGTTTTTGTTTTAATGTCTTCCACCTAAGAGTATGTAAACTTCCGACTTCAACTGTACATATTTGGCTGCAAGAGGAGCCATTTCTCTTTCACCCATGGGTTTTAGTTAAAATTTGGAATAAATGTAGTAATTTCTGTGGATAATGAATATCTTAGTGAGGAATATTTATCACAGTAAAGGCGAAAGTGCATCTCTGTTTCGACCTCCACTGTTGTGCAGTGACCACATACACACTCCTCTTTGGGTAGCCACGTCTGTTTTGTTTTTCCAGTGTTTTAAATATGAGTCCTTTGATTGGTTCATGATTTTGTTTATTTGAAGAATTTTTTTTGAAGCAGTGCTGGTGTCAGCTTGGTTAGTTAGGTTCAACACCAGCTGACTGAGAGGGCTCGTCTAGTATACTGTAAACAAACGGTATCCTTTCAGTTGAGCGTACTAGAGATTCTCCTGTCTACCGGAAGTTGATGCTGTTTCTATGCAACCTCTAGCTAGCTTGTTAGCATAACAAAATACTAGCTGGACAGTTTACGACTTTGGGTGTGTTCTTCTCTCGCGCTCTCTCTCTCTCTTTCTATCTCTCTTTCTCTCTCTCCCTCGTGCATTTACACCTCATGACTCAGGTGGTGGATAATTTGAATAGCTCTAGCTGCCACTTGGCACAGGTAGTTAAAGGCGAATGTATTTTTCAAATGACTGGTTTCTCAAACCAATAAGACACAATGGCTACTGGATCCCACCACTGCCTCCAAATGTCAGAGGGACCTCTGTCATTGCAAAAACATGTATTCTGTCACATGCATTTTTGATAACAACAATTTCAAAAAATTATAAATTTATAATCTAATCTCCGGTGGCTGAATATTGCCAGGTTGGAACCACAGCACAGGGACATCATCAGGAGAGGAGTGCTGGCTTGGCTTTTTGTCACGCACAGAGAGAGTGGTTACTGTACTTTTGTTGTGGCTGGTGTGTGTGTAAGAACTCAAGCAGTTCTTCCCTGAGGGCAGTGGCTTCACTGGCTTGCATTAGAACGCAGTGAGTCACCTTGCCCCAGCCAAGCCTGTGAGCAGCCTGCACTTCACTGTCAGCTGGTCTTGCACCATCACTGCATGATTCTGCACCCTGCGTCACAGTAAGGTCAAGGACAGGGAAAGTTAAAGCCAAAAGCTAAAGTGCAAATTTCCTAAGTGTTTTTCAAGCATATACTCTACTTTGACCAAGTTTCATAGTAAACAACTCTCTGGCACCCCTTGGTAATCCTGACTTTTCAGTGATCTTCTGAGTAAAGCCTGTCCAGCTCCAGCCGAACTGTGTTGGTCTGACTGAAGGATGGCCAAGGGATGGAGAGATGACCAGGGGAGACGAGAGAGAACAGGAAGGAGTCTTGCCTGGCTCATTAGTATGTCTGGCCCTCTCCTCTCCTTCCTCCGTCTCTTCTTCCCTCCAGTCTCAGGTCACACACAGGCCTGGTACACATGGACTAAGTGGATGTTCAGGTCATGGTCTGTATATTGAGGGCCTAGGGCGGCAGGTAGCCTAGCGGTTAGAGCGTTGGGCCAGTAACCGAAAGGTCGCTGGTTCAAATACCTGATCCGACAAGATGAAAAACCTGTCAATGTGTCCTTGAGCCAGGCACTTAACCCTAATTTGCTCCAGGGGCTGACCCTGTAGGTAGGCTGTCATTGTAAATAAGAATGTGTTCTTAACTGACTTGCCTAGTTAAATAAATAAATAAAATGTGGCAACTGGCAAGACAGTGCCTCTTATGGGAAGTCAAGGTGATGCTTCACTGTTTTTGTAACTCATAGCATCCTCCTGAAGTTGCCTTTTCTAGGTTTTAGTATGGCACGATGCTACAGAAACTACAGAAAAATGCAGCTGTTATAACATTCCCCACACAAATGATGGGTGTTTTGCTAAATCACTGCACATCAAAGGTTGAGAAACACATTTAGCCAGGTATCTAATGGTGTGAAAGTGGTGGCAGGGGAGGGCGCAGGCTCGGGGAGAGATGCCAGGACAGCCCCTGCTGTTTTAAGTGCTTAAAGCTGGATTTCCTGAAGCGTTGCTCTGTGAACTGGGAAGATAATAAAGAAGGTGTTTCAGGGAAACCCGGAATGTTCCCTGATGCTTGCTGAAAGAAAATCAGTTGTTTCTTTGGTCTAAATAGGTGTATGTGACCTATAAAATGTTGAAGTAGCCTGGTCCTTGGTCCCGGATCTGTTTGTGCTGTCTTGCCAACACCTACAGTCATTCTCATGCATTGCACAAACAGATCTGGGACTAGGCTACCTACTTGTAAAAGTCTTCCACCAAGGCATTGGTTGATACTGTTAGGTTTGGCTGGTTTCTGTATCAGACATCTGACCCTATCCTACTGTAGCAGATGGTTGGGTCTCATGTCCTTTGTTAGAGTGACATGTGTTTGTACATGTTCCCCCGTAGTGTACCTAACTGAGGTGTACAATGGGGTTACGGACACTGAGCAGTGTGCTGTCGCTCTGCACCACACAACACCTGTTCTCCCTGCGTCACGGCAACCAGTCACCCCCCACTGGCCCTCTGTCTCCATGGTGACTGAGTTTCATTACAGTCAATATTCTGACCATCGTCACTCTGGAGGAGAATAGAGACCTCTGTGAATTTCTATGCGTAACAAATGAGTCTAGTCATGTCTAATGGGTCAGAGGAGGATTACAAAATTCCCTTAAAGCCAGTTTATTCCTTAGAGACTGATGAATAGTGTATACTGCAGGGCCAGGCAGCAAGTCTAAATTAGCTGCATATTGAGGAGGAAGTGTTTGAACCAAAGCTACTTTCCCTTCTCCCTAGGGAGTAAACGGCCATTGGTTACAGCCATTTCTTGACACACAGCCGGCGTGAGTCGTGGGAAGCAGTAGCAGCACTGCGCTGCTGTGGAAGAATAGGAAAGAGGAAGGAAAGCAATTTGCCTCGTCATCCCCTGAACAGGAGAGAATGACTAATGTACTTTGTGGCTGCAGCTATGATGAAACTGCCTCCATGATATTAGTTTAGGTAGGACACTCCATCTGAGCGTAAATGAAGAGGGATAGTTAAGCATACAAATATGAGCACATACCCTAATTTCTGCAGTGCTAAATAGCCATGTTTGATATGAGGAACTATAATTTAAAATGGCCACCTGATGGTTTAAATCTTAGTAAAATAACACAATAAGTAGGTGTGGAATCATGTGATAAAGTAAGGTGTCTCACAGCCAAGGGAAATGGCAGTTGACTTGAATATACAGAATGGATCCACAAAAACAAGAAAGGCTAGATTATTAAACTGTTTTTTTATTTATTAATTTTTTATTTCAGCTTTATTTAACCAGGTAGGCCAGTTGAGAACAAGTTCTCATTTACAACTGCGACCTGGCCAAGACAAAGCAAAGCAGTGCGACAAAAACAACAACACAGAGTTACACAGTAAACAAACGTACAGTCAATAACACAATAGAAAATCTATATACAGAGTGTGCAAATGTAGTGCAAAATGCAGCAATGTTGGGAAGGTAGGACAATAAATAGGCCATAGTGGCGAAATAAGTTACAAATTAGCATTAACACTGGAGTGATAGATGTGCAGATGATGTGCAAATAGAGATACTGGAGTGCAAATGAGCTAAAATAATAAATATGGGGATGAGGTAGTAGGGTGGGCTATTTACAGAAGGGCTTTTTACAGGTGCAGTGATCGATAAGCAGCTCTGACAGCTGATGCTTAAAGTTAGTGAGGGAGATAGGAACCTCTAGCTTCAAGGATTTTTGCAATTCGTTCCAGTCATTGGCAGCAGAGAACTGGAAGGAATGGCGGCCAAAGGAGGTGTTGGCTTTGGGGGTGACCAGTGAAATATACCTGCTGGAGTGCATGCTACGAGTGGGTGTTGCTATGGTGACCAGCGAGCTGAGATAAGGCAGGGATTTACCTAGTAAAGACTTATAGATGACCTGGAGCCAGTGGGGTATGTAGTGAGGGCCAGCCAACGAGAGCGTACAGGTCGCAGTGGTGGGTAGTATATGAGGCTTTGGTAACAAAATGGATGGCACTGTGATAGACTACATCCAATTTGCTGAGTAGAGTGGACTACAGCTATTTACCACTGCGTTGCACTTAAGAATGCCTCACAACAAGCATCTCGTATTGAAAAGTGCGGACAGAGACAGGCAAGTAACTATCAGCAGCAGTTTACCCCTTCCTAAAACAGACTGGCATAAATACCAGTTGGTAACACTTCTACCTGGATTGGGCCATACCAACTCACTTAACCAGAGAGGTGACGCTTTATCTCTAAAGTACATCACAGTAGCCTATTTATACTCATAATAAATGAAATGGCATTCATGAATTCATCAGCATATAACCAACTGCCATACAATTCATCAACTCAAAATAATACAGCACTCTTACATGTATATAATAGCAAATGTTTGGGCATACTTTCGGCAAACAGGTAGAGTTTACCTGGTAGACAGTCAAATCAATGTCATGAGAACACTACAAAGGCGGCACTAAGCCACATCGCCACATATCATATATATATATATATATATATATATATATATATATATATATATATATATATATATATATATATATATATATATATATATATATATATATATATTTTTTTTTTTTTTTTTATATCTGAGCAATAATACTCAATGAAACACAGGCAGTCAAATGGGACATTTCTGAAATTGAGGGGATGAAGTATCCTCTCCCTGTTCCAATGTCTCAACTTGTAAACAACAAACGATTACACCCTAGCTCAGCGACCGAGATGGCCAGGCGTTGTTCCTCACACTCAGTGATTGCTTGTGTAGACAGAAACACAATACAGTATACGACTTGCAGTCCTCAATGTCGCTTTAGGGCCAAACCGTTCACCTGTTGCAATGCAATACAAACCAACATATCTAATGAACATAAAGCTTTCCTGCAATGGAAAAGTCACTTCTCAGTAAAAAATAAACTACTCATGCGGTATTATGATTATTGTAACTTATTTTGTTATCCAGTAAGTCTAGGTCCATCGTGTGTCTGTCTACTGTGTTTACACATTGGTCTGTTCTTAACCACCTGTCTCTTTTCTCATCCTGTATCTCCCCCCTCTGCCTCTCTACCTCCTGCAGGTGTGCTCAGCCTACCAGAGAGCCTGACTCTGCATCGGGACCAGCAGCGGTCAGGGAAGAGTGGGGAGGTTCACTCCTACAGTCAGTCGGAGATGCGCTCCATCGAGCAGTGCCTGCTAGCCACACGGGTGGGCAGCATCTCGGAACTCAGTGAGTATACATAGACAGACATACAGTATATATTGTACACTGACACACAGATTGGGTTTTTACACTGCCTTTGTACATTGTGTGTGTGTGTGTGTGTGTGTGTGTGTGTTAGCGTAAGCCCACTCAGGACTCTTTTCACTTGAAGCATCCATATGATTTGCCTTCCAAGATTCACATGTACTCCAGAAGTCCTGATAACGAGGTCAATGGCAGAGAATTCCAAATCGTTCCATTATTCAAACAATTTAAGGAGGCATTTGAATGGTGAATACATTCCTATGAATAGATGTACATATGCTTTAAGGATCAGGACGGCAGCGAGGTATTCTGCTTCACCTGCAGCCTTTCAGGGAGTTCCAGGATTACTATGAAACATCTGTCTTCTTTCCCCATGTTGACATCTGTTGTAAGTGGACTGATGTACTGTATATATTCTGTACTGTATGTGGAAAAACTACTGCAACTGTTCCCCAGGTCCTTGCAACAAACCTGGTAAATGAATATACATGTACTGTATGTTTTTGTGAATACCTCTTCCACTTGAGAATATATTGGATTCTTGTATAATGCTCTTAGTTCCATACACAGTACTGCATCTCTTCCTATGGCATTTCGATATACTGTAGTACATTGGGGCCATTTTTGGCAGAGTGAGTTCATTTGAAGAGACACACAGTTCAGTCTGGGAGTGTGGTTTCGTTTTTGTCCTCAGCTCATTTCAGCTGACTAACCGAGAAACGACCTGTGATGTCCAGAAGTGCTGAAGTCTCTAGTCTAGTCAGTGTAGACACACAGAGCGACGTCATTCTAAGAACACATGCAGCAACACATATTAATAAAAAGGCTCTAATGCTGTCTCTTTCAGACGTTAGGTCTCTAATGCTGTCTCTTTCAGACGTTAGGTCTCTAATGCTGTCTCTTTCAGACGTTAGGTCTCTAATGCTGTCTCTTTCAGACGTTAGGTCTCTAATGCTGTCTCTTTCAGACGTTAGGTCTCTAATGCTGTCTCTTTCAGACGTTAGGTCTCTAATGCTGTCTCTTTCAGACGTTAGGTCTCTAATGCTGTCTCTTTCAGATGTGAGGTCTCTAATGCTGTCTCTTTCAGATGTGAGGTCTCTAATGCTGTCTCTTTCAGACGTTAGGTCTCTAATGCTGTCTCTTTCAGATGTTAGGTCTCTAATGCTGTCTCTTTCAGACGTTAGGTCTCTAATGCTGTCTCTTTCAGACGTTTGGCCAATGTTATTGCATCTGACACGATGAGCAACCAAAAGCACCCTGTGTTTCCAGCGTCAACACTTATCATCAGAATAAACACTGATCCAATTCTCATCTGGATCAAAATGGAGTCCCTGTCCCAGGCGTACAGAGTGCTCAGTTACATAATCACTGCTCTCTCTGTACATGGAATATTGATGGGGTCACTCTGGGACTCATTCAACTGTGTTGACACTGCAAATACAGTGACACAGCTGTAGCGGCCAAGGATGCGTCTCGATGTCTCTCAAGCTTATTTCCAAAGGTAATATCAACGCAGGAAGTTTATCTTGTAAATAGGCCAGATGACGTGAAAGCATGTGTGCAAAGTTCAAACTGCAGTATGAATTATGGAGAAAAGCAGAAACGTCACCAACGGACTAGCTATCAGACTGTCAGAGAGAGAGAGATGGAGAGAGGGAGAGGATTAAGACAGATGATAACATTTTTTATTTTAAATGTAGCTAAACTGCAACACATAGCATTTGCATATCCCAGGTATAGTGTTTTTCCAATGGCATTAAGAGTTATCGATTTTTCTGCTTTGTTAGTAGTCATTTATTTTGTTATAATGCCAGATTATTTGAAACAGCAGTCTGTCAAAGTGCCCACAAAACGGGCTTTCATCTCTGACATGATTCAACAATACCTCAGAGAATCATCATCACTCTATCAGAGATTAAATGAGGTAAAATCTTCCTCTGAAGTAGAGAGAAATGTGTCATGTAATTATGTACATTTAACAGCAATGGCCTCATCCTATTCTTGGAAAGTCAATAGCGGACAGCTGAGGATATCCTATACACAGGCTATTTTCATATGGAAATCTATAGAAGCAACCACTGGGTGAAAAGTACCTCAGGAAATAAAGTCAAAATTATGACTTTAAAATGTTATGTTCATATAATGTGGGGTCCTTATTGGAGCACATTGATGTTTAGGTACAAATTAGATGGTTAGTTGATTTTGAACCAGAATCAATTTGGATCAGGACTCAAATCTGAACACAGATCTTTTTATCTCCACAGATCTCCCTGTATCATAAAACAAACACACACACACACACACACACACACACACACACACACACACACACACACACACACACACACACACACACATACATGCTCACATTTTAAAACGTATTTATTGATAATAAAATAGGCAATTCATTTTTTACTTATGTCCAACCTACCCTTATCAAACTTACCATAATGACCATCCCCATTTTATTATATCTTATCTTACTACTACTTCTGCAAAGTAAGTCTTTTGAATTATGGGCACAGTCCATTTACAGAGGGATGTTAAGTTGTCAATCTGAGAGAGACAGGAAGCCAAAGGCCACAGCCAACTCTGACACCATCTGGTCCTCAGAGCTTACATGCTGCCTGCCCTGTGGAGGCTCTACCTCTCTTCCTCCTCATTCTCCTCTTCATCATCAGTGTCCTCAATCTCAGCCCAAGCCTCTCTGTCTCTTGTAGAACTTAGCGATGCGCCTCGTCGCCTTGAGGTAGCAGACCAGAAGCCATTTCTTCTGATTAGACAGGAGTTGTTTGTAATAGTACTGGATCCCAGCTATCTGTCTGCACTGGTCCTCCCAGTGATTCTCACAACTGGAGAACTCAAGAGAGGGACTGGGCGGCCACCTGCACTGAGGCATCACACAGGTAGAGGCAGCAGGCTGGAAAACATGATGTCATGAAAAGATTGGAGATTTTTTTTTTCAGACAATGATAGTTTTTACAGTGTAGATAGTAAGGTTGGCAGAAAGGGACTCTTACTGTGTGAGTTGTGAACTCAGGCTGAGGTGAACACACCCTATATTTACGGACACACCCATACATATTGCTCTGGCTAGAACATTCTACCCATAATGTTGTGTATATATATATATATATATATATATATATATGTGCGTTCATAAATTTACTATGGCTGTCTACTCCAATTTCAGAGCTCTCTCGTCTGAGTGTGCCAGAGCGCAGAATAACTGATGAATTTACGAACGCTCAACACCTGTTGAATATGGCCGGGGTCAGTAAACGTTGGCAAATAAACATTATTCAATTGTTGCCAGTAGCACAGTTAGTCACCAACACTCTAGATAACATGAAAAGGGCAAAATTAAGGTGTTCCCTGATTTGTTTCCGGAAGTAGCTAGCAAGCTAGCCAACTTTAGCCAATTAGCTTGGGTGCTTCACTGCCATTCAACCCTATTCCTCAGCCCAAGAGTCCAGTGCAGCTCTGAACGCTCCGAGAACAAAACGCTCTGAATTTACGAACTGACAATCTGACAACGTTCTGAGTTTACCAACACCCAGAGCGCACTCTGAATGCACTTTGGAACTCCAGAGTGAATTTCCAAACACACGCATAGATGGGCCAGGTTTTACAAGGGCTACCTTGTTAGTGCCTTTATTCTCCAAACGTAACAATATGAGAGCGCTTCCGACAATTCCCTGTGAAATGACCCACTGTAAACAAGCAAAACGGCAGTGAATCTAAAATATATTTGTATTGATTAGCATTTGGGATAATGTGTATCCAAGTCTGTACTTTAAAATCAGTGTGTTGGGAGGGAGAGGGAAAGAGAAATGGAGAAGGGTATGCTGCTGAATGTAAAGCCAAGACGTCAGCAGTGGACTCACTACTACATATACTGTAGGTCCCTGAAGGAAATAGTTTTGGCAGCAGAGCGTCATTGTACTGAAGGATCTTTCAATTGTGCATTTAAGCACTGAAGGTTGCTCTGACCTGAGAATGTTCTGGCATTCTTCCTTTACTTTAAATACAGACAGAGAAAACCACTGAATTTTCATCTTGATTACATCAGTATGTTTATCAGCTGTACTGTCAAGATATCAATCACCCCTCTCTATTCTTTTAACATTATTTTGATCTGCAATAGGCAGAACCATCTGTTGGTTAAGATAAACACATGTAGGAATGTATGTCCCAGATCCCTCTCTGCTTGCACTCAATACAGTGTGTGTGCTTCTATCCACTCTCCTGCAACAGGATTGTGGTGTGTGTGTCTGCATTAAGCTGCATGCACTACTCTCTAGCACTGTGGAACAGTGGTTTAGGTCTCTGAGGGATTCACAGACAGGGCCAGTGCTAGGTCATCCACCATTAACGGTACATCCCTCTCCAAGCCTGCAGTATGACTCCTCAGTCCAAGGACATTAAGGAAGAATTATAGTTTGTGATGTACCGTTAATGGTGGTGCATGATGACTTGGATAATCTATGATGATTATATCTGATTTGCTGTACTGAATTTGTTTCTTGATTCTGGCTAATCAAACCCACAGTTTAACCTGCTATGTTCCTCTGCTTCTGTCAGAGCCTTGCAGAGAAACGTCCACTCACAATTAAACATGATCATGGCTGATTGGCAGAAAATCAAAGTCCAAATAGCTGCGACTTCACCTGCGCAATTCTGTGCACCACACTACACATTCTCCAACTGCAAAGACCAGATATGATAAGTTGTATACAAAACATTTCTAATACCTCTTCTACTTTCTATCTACAGGTAAATGTTTGGTCATGGCTCCAGTGAGACGTTCTCCGCCTCAACCCCATTAAACAGTCATTACACATCACGCTCTAATGAACGCTTGGCTGTTATGTGGGTAATGAATAGCTGGTAACTCACCCCTAAGGTACCAACACTCCTAAATCCCTCTTGTAAATATAAGCGGTGTGATTGTACTCCTGAGAAACCGAACTAGACGAGAACCCAGCTCCTTGCAACAGTGAATAGGTCTTAGGAGATTTGATAACCATGTAGAGCCTGTAGACAAAGCGGATGGTGCCCTGTTGAACACTTTTAAAAAAGCATTATTCATACCCAAAGACTAGAGCTATCCTGCCTGTCTGTCTCCTACTTCTGTGCTCACTGTTGCTGGAAAAAATGAGATATTGGTGGGATGAGATATTGATTAGCAGTAGCTTGATTCCCATGAATAGACAAATGGCATTGTAGACTAGCTCTTAAACGGCTCACCTTCCTCCTTGCCACCATTATGAGCTATATGGCTAACACAAAGTACTGTCCAGTCCAGTATCCATGGTGATATGAGAGCTTTTATTAGAAAGCTAGCAGTTTCTCCTATTACCATTATTTTCATCTGTAACGGATCAGTGGTTGTTTTCTGTATTTCAGAAGTACTCACTGTCTTTGTGTAGAAAAAGGCTAAGGCACAGTTCTGTGGCCGAGAGTGTTGTTGTTGGCTTGTTGTGTTTGGTAATTTCACTCCTCAGCCCGACGCCCCACTACAGGAAATGTCACAGGCCAACATCAATAAGAGATGAGAATGGTTGTTAGACCATCACCCTGAGCTGCCTGCCTCAGTCCCTGAGCTGCCTGCCCCCTCCACCCTCATTCCACTGCTTAATTAGGGCACTATTACACTGTCATCACACTCTATTGTACTCATTTTGGTACATTAGTGTAGGGGTGTAGTGTGTGTGTGTGTGTGTGTGTGTGTGTGTGTGTGTGTGTGTGTGTGTGTGTGCGTGTGCGTGTGTGTGTGTGCGTGTGCGGGAGAGTGTGTCCTTTCATGCATGAATGTGCAGCATGTGTGCGGTAGTGCCGCTAGCATGTCAAGGCTATAAGGTCTCAATTATAAATCTGAATTGCCAGTGTGTGGTGGTTGTTGTTTGTTTTCATCAGATCTGCTAGCCCACTCTGTTCTTTGCATTACATTATACTGTTACATACAATACTGCACTGTTTCTGTTATCAGTCGAGCACTGACATCTCCCAGGTCTGCTGTCTGAAAGATAGGCTGTTGATTCCAAGCATCCAATTCCCCCCTTTTAGTCATGCCTTCACATGTGCTCTTCTCTCATTGTCAAGGCAAAATGGAATCTTGGCAGCAGGCAAGCCACACAATTATGATTCTAAACAAACCATTTGTCTCTTTGAATGACTGTCCCCATAGACTCATCCCTTTATTGGAATGACGGCTTGCGGTTGTGTTTCCACTGAATGAGTTTGGTGAGAAATAGATCCCTCTGAAAGACCACTGTTTAGTCTTTAATTGAATGCAATGTGTTGTGATTGTGAAACAGAGCCCTGTGTGTGAATGTGAAACCAATGGAACGTACCATTACACTATAACTCTATTACTTGACTGACAGACTAGCACAATGTAATTCTATATCAGGACGATATACGTGTGTTTATTTGGATCCCCAATAGTTTGTGCAGAAGCAGCAGCTACTCTTCCTGGGCGCCACCAAAAACACACAACATGACAAGTAACAACACAGTGATACACTGATAAAGGACAATCACACAACTTTAAAATACAACGATATACAAACAATACAACAACAAAAAATAATGTGTGTTAGATGCATTATAATGTTATATAGACAATAAGTGTTTTTCTGTTATATGCACATTAACCAAAGTGTAAGGACTGATAGGACCCAGGACTTTCAGAATGTCATGCTATGATAAAGACGCACAACAATCTACATTATGTTTCTACTGCATAGTAATGGTGTCATATAGACAACATGTGCTTTTCTGCTCTATACAGTAGAAATAGGGTCAGGACTGATACTCGTTGTGTCTATGAGATAGCATAAATACTGCAGCCTTTTGAAAAATCCTCATGTACAGTTTTACTGTGTCTCAGTGGGATTCTAGTTGGGCCCAGCTGTCTCGTTGTCTGGCTTCCAGGACTGCGAGGCATTCGAAGGCAGTATGTCCTGTCCCTTTCAGCTCAGTAAAAAGTTTGTGGAAAACAGTTTTTGCCAAAGAGTGTTTGCATGCCATTTGAAGCATCTGGAGAATATTCAAATTTTATGAGGAAATCATTTTAAGCAGAGAGTTTGAGTGCAACTGCATGACCTAAAAATACTGGAGAATTGTGCTGAGCATGAGGAAATAGCAAGGAGAATATTATGTTAATAAATATTCATATTTGCTTTTACTCTACAGAAGCTCTACAGAAGGATGGTGATGAACTCTGTCTGTCTGTCTGTCTGTCTGTCTGTCTGTCTGTCTGTCTGTCTGTCTGTCTGTCTGTCTGTCTGTCTGTCTGTCTGTCTGTCTGTCTGTCTGTCTGTCTGTCTGTCTGTCTGTCTGTCTGTGTTTCTGTCTCCCTCCCTCTATACATTCTCTATAGTATCTACCTGTCTGTCTGTTTATGTCTCCACCATGGGGTCTATACATTCTCTATAGTATCTACCTGTCTGTCTGTTTATGTCTCCACCATGGGGTCTATACATTCTCTATAGTATCTACCTGTCTGTCTGTTTATGTCTCCACCATGGGGTCTATACATTCTCTGTAGTATCTACCTGTCTGTCTGTGTATGTCTCCACCATGGGGTCTATACATTCTCTATAGTATCTACCTGTCTGTCTGTTTATGTCTCCACCATGGGGTCTATACATTCTCTATAGTATCTACCTGTCTGTCTGTTTATGTCTCCACCATGGGGTCTATACATTCTCTGTAGTATCTACCTGTCTGTCTGTTTATGTCTCCACCATGGGGTCTATACATTCTCTGTAGTATCTACCTGTCTGTCTGTTTATGTCTCCACCATGGGGTCTATACATTCTCTATAGTATCTACCTGTCTGTCTGTTTATGTCTCCACCATGGGGTCTATACATTCGCTATAGTATCTACCTGTCTGTCTGTTTATGTCTCCACCATGGGGTCTATACATTCTCTATAGTATCTACCTGTCTGTCTGTTTATGTCTCCACCATGGGGTCTATACATTCTCTATAGTATCTACCTGTCTGTCTGTTTATGTCTCCTCCATGGGGTCTATACATTCTCTATAGTATCTACCTGTCTGTCTGACAGTGTGCGTGTGCGCGTGACACCAAGCGGACATTCCTCCATTTCTCTATGAGCTTCTTTTTGTCCAGCTCCTGATATTATTTTGGATGTGCGTAAACCCCACCCCTCTTTTCATTGTGTCCGGCAGGTGACCTGGTTTCCCGGGCCATGCACCACCTCCAGCCGCTGCATGTAAAGAACCACAGCAATGGGACGCCCATCAACCAGAAGAGCAGCCCAGTACACTGGGAGCCTGAGGCGCTCTATACCCTCTGCTACTTCATGCACTGTCCCCAGATGGAATGGGAGAACCCAAACGTAGAACCCTCTAAGGTTACCCTGCAGACAGAGAGGTAACACACACGCAAGTATTGACACAAATATAATGGTAGTGCTTTAATTCTATATAATAAAAATTGTTTAACCTTTATTTAACTAGGCAAGTCAGTTAAGAACAAATTCTTTACAATGACGGCCTACCCGGCCAAACCCTAACCGGACGACGCTGGGTCAATTGTTTGCCGCCCTATGGGTTAGGGTTAGGGTCCCAACCCCTGCCTGTTGTGATACAGCTACTGTTCGTCTGTCGTTCATCCGGCGCAGTGTGTTTTAGAGACTCATTACCAATATTTTTGTGCGTTTCTACATGTAAAATTGGTTTGCGCTACATGTACACTCTACCAGTGTGTCCGCGCCTTTAGAATTTGATCAAACTCTTACCCTGCGGGAAAACTGGGAAACTGAATTTGATATACCCTCTGGGTATATCAAATTCGAGAACATAATGTTTTTCTTCTTACAGTTCTACGCAATATATTTTTCAGTAATTCTGTGTTTGATGACTTTATGGCAAATAGTTATCTATCTACATAGCTAGGTCACATGGTGATGAAAAACTCCTGTACATTATCTCTATACATTATATAACCTTAACAGCCCAGTATGTCCACAGGCTATGTGGAAACCCCTGTCAGGGGAGGGGAAGTGGGTGGTAAAGCTGACAGTTGATTATGAGCAGGCCTCCTCCAATGGTCCAGACTTTACTGCCCTGTAATGGACAACTAACGACTAATGTGTCCCCCAGGTCTCTTTTCCCCAGTCTGCTTTAGCTCTGCGGCCCGCGAAGAAAGGTTCCTAACGAGGAGATTTGTAGAGCAGAATTTGGAAAGCTGTGTGATTCCAATCACATTTTAAAACCTTGGCTAGGTCTACGCTTAATCGCAAGTCTTCAAAGATAATGTCATCTTTTGAAAACACGCGTAAAAAATTATGTCATAATGCCTCAAGGTCACGTTTCCCATGTCTTTGAAGAGAGTAATTTGCATTTGTGCAGTGATGAAACCTTGAATCACTAAAGCGCAGGATTCTCAGTCAGGCTAGAATAGCATTGATGAATGACAGATTGATGATGAGTGACATATAGCTATTACAGATAAAAGCGTGAAGCTGGGGTCAAGGACATTCAAGACATTGGACCATCCTGTATGAGATATCAAGCAGTGACCTAGAGAGTAGTCACACCAATATTAACATTACAAGTATATTCATAATAATAATAATAATATGTCTATGACAGACAGGTGCAGATACATATTAATATTTGTTTCCATCCTCTAAGGAACACATACAATTGTCAGTGAAATGGGAACCAGCTGTTAGGGTCTCTGAATAAAGGAGTAGGAGGAATTGCATAACTTTGCTCCAAGACACAGATCTCAAGTCAGTTTTGCGTCCCCCCACCCCCTATCCTCTGAATGGTAATGGTTAGAATTTCTGTAAGCTAAGCTTATCCAAGATATGTACTGAAACCAGACAATGTCTACCTGTACCATTCAGCCCATAGCTGATATTGATGACTCCTGTGTATGTGTCTCCCCCTGCAGGCCGTTCCTGGTTCTGCCTCCTCTGATGGAGTGGCTCAGGGTGTCGGTGGCCCACGCAGAGCACCGCCGCAGCTTCTCAGTGGACAGTGACGACGTCCGGCAGGCCGCCAGGCTGCTGCTGCCAGGGGTGGACTGTGAACCACGCCAGCTCAAGTACGGCATGGAAACACACACACACACACACACACACACACATGGCACACAGGCACGCGTGCAGGCTCGAAACACACACACTCAGTATGAACTCAAACAGAGACACACGCATGCACATACGCAGGGATGGACGCATGAGTGCATTCACACACACACACACACACACACACACACACACACACACACACACACACAAAGGATACCCTCATACAGTAAGCATTTGTTCTCACATTGCCACTAATCAGTTAACACGCAAATCATTTCCATCCAGAATTAATGACAGAGTATTGATAGGAATCTGACTAACTCTAAATTCAGCTAATTGATTTCCTTTCTTGTGATTTCCCTAACAGGACAGATAACTTCTGTGCATCTCGAAAGTTGGATTCAGCATCCACAGAGGCTAAGTTCCTCCAGGACCTGGGCTTCCGTATGCTCAACTGTGGCCGGACCGACCTGGTCAAACAGGCTGTCAGTTTGCTGGGGCCTGACGGCATCAACAGCATGAGTGAACAGGTTAGTTAGACATACGCATACACACACACACACACACACACACACACACACACACACACACACACACACACACACACACACACAAATCCACGCACGCACATACACACCCCCACACTCACATTCTCTCTCTCTCTCTCTTTCTCTCTCTCTCTCACACTCACACAAACACACACACACACTGCCTGGGGAATCTGTGTATCACACATGATGTGAGGATTTTACTTACGTTACTTACAGCAGACAGCACCAGTCCACAGGGACACCTTGCAGGCAGGCAAGCACTGGCAAAGATGGTCACACAAATGCACCCCTTCAGCATCATGTACACATGGATGGATACACACACACACACACGCCCACACCCCCAACCACCCAACCACATTCTCTACTTTTTTTTCATTTTAGGGGGTGAATCAGCTTTAATATTGCAGATACGTTGTAGCTTCTATCAGTGTAATTGTCTGCATCATTTCCAATCCCACATATCTATTTTTTGTAAATATATATATACAGTACTGTGCAAAAGTTTTAGGCAGGTCTGAAAAAATGTGGTAAAGAAAGAATGCTTTCAAAAATAGACATGTTAAAAGTTTATATTTATCAATTAACAAAATGCAAAGTGGGTGAACAGAAGCAAAATCTATATCAAATCAATATTTGGTGTGACCACCCTTTACCTTCAAAACAGCATAAATTCTTCTAGGTACACTTGCACACAGTTTTTGAAGGAACTCGGCAGGTAGGTTGGCCCTAACATCTTGGAGAACTAACCACAGTTCTTCTGTGGATTTAGGCATCCTCAGTTGCTTCTCTCTTCATGTAATCCCAGACAGATGATGTTGAGATCAGGACTCTGTGGGGGCCATACCATCCCTTCCAGGACTCCTTGTTCTTCTTTACACTGAAGATAGTTCTTAATGACTTTCGCTGTATGTTTGGGGTCGTTGTCATGCTGCAGAATACATTTTGGCCTGTACTTCTCAGCGTTGAGGAGACCATTAATTCTGACCAAATTCCCAACTCCATTTGCAAACTTTCAAGGAACCTCCACCATGCTTCACTTTTGCCTGTAGACACTCATTCGTGTACCGCTCTCCAGCCCTTCGCGAACAAACTGCCTTCTGCTACAGCCAAATATTTCAGACCACCTGCTGCCATTTTTCTACACCCCAGATCCTGTGTTTTCGTGCATAGTTTAGTCGCTTGGCCTTGTTTCCACGTCGGAGGTATGGCTTTTTGGCCGCAAGTCTTCCATGAAAGCCACTTCTGACCAGAGTTCTCCAGACAGTAGATGGGTAGACCAGGGTCCCACTGTTTTCTGCCAATTCTGAGCTGATGGCAGTGCTGGACATCTTCCGATTTCGAAGGGAAGTAAGCATGATGTGTCTTTCATCTGCTGCAGTAAGTTTCCTTTTCCGACCACTGCGTCTACGGTCCTCAACGTTGGCATTTTCTTTGTGCTTCTTCAAAAGAGCTTGGACAGCACATCTGGAAACCCCTATCTGTCTTGAAATTTCTGCCTGGGAAAGACCTTGCTGATGCAGTGTAACTACCTTGTGTCTTGTTGCTGTGCTCAGTCTTGCCATGGTGTATGACCTTTGACAGTAAACTATCTTCAGCAACCTCACCTTGTTAGCAGTTTATTCCTACTACACAGCTGTTACTGTTTCAGTTAATGATTGTGTTTCAACCTACAATTGATGATCATTAGCACCTGTTTGGTATAATTGTTTAATCGTACACTATATGCCTACAAAATCCCTAACTTTGTGCAAGTGTACCTGTCACGGTTTGTAGTAATGGGACGTAAACGGAGCGTTGGTGAAGTGTCATCCTTGTTTATTAAATGAGGTGTAATCACAAGGCATAAAATAAACAGGAGAGGATAAACAAACAAAGTGACTTACTTGACTGTGACGTAGTCTAGACAGGCACAAACAATGATCCACACACAGGTGGATGTGTGGGGAGCCTAAATACAATCCCCAATCAGAGACAACCCTGTACAGCTGTCTCTGATTGAGGATCATTACTCCCCTAGTTAGGGTGTGAGGGCTTGATTGTGGTCCTTCCACTCTCCTTGGTGGGAGTCAGAGGCCTAACCACAATCAGTACCTAGAAGAATTGATGCTGTTTTGAAGGCAAAGGGTGGTCACACCAAATATGGATTTGATTTAGATTTTCTGGGATTGATTTGCGAAAAGTGCAAATCAATCCCAGAACAACAGCAAAGGACCTTGTAAATATGGTACAGGTACAAAAATATATCCACAGTAAAATGAGTCCTATATCGACATAGCCTGAAAGGCCGCTCAGCAAGGAAGAAGCCACTGCTTCTTCTTCCTAGTCTGTCATAAAAAAGGAAGACTACGGTTTGCAACTGCACATGGGGACAACGATCATACCTTTTTTACTTGGACTAAATGTCAGGAATTGTGAAAAACTGAGTTGAAATGTATTTGGCTAAGGTGTATGTAAACTTCCGACTTCAACTGTAAGTATAACTTTTGTATGACTGAAGCCTTTAGTGAGAGGTATAATGCTTTAATGTTTAATCATTCAAATTCATTATATAAATAGGCCCATTTAATTTTGTCTGTCTTGCCATTCCAAATGAAATGTAATATTATTTGCTCATATAATTTCAAAATACAAGTCGCTAGGTGTAGGCAAGGCCATAAGCAAATAGGTAAACTCAGATATGACTAAACAGTTAATCAAGGTATTTTCCTTTCCATGGTAGCAAGATCCATGGTAGCTAATTTTCTATTAAAATGTATTTAATGAAATAATTTCTTTCTTTTGGGATACGAATACCGAGTATGTCCACTTCCCTGTCAGACCATTTTATTGGTAAACTACACGGTAATGCAAAAGTTGTATTTTTTTGTGATCCAATACGTAATATAATACACTTAATCATAAATTGGTTGTAATCCAGAGAGGTTAGAACAATTATCTAGATCCTCTATGAGGCTGTGCAGGGATCCAAATTGTGGATCTATAAGAACATGAATCATCATCATACAATGACACCTTTGTTTTTAAGCTCTGGATTTCTAGCCCCTTGATATTATTGTTGGATCTGATTTTAATAGCTAACATTTTGATGGCCTTAATAAATAGTTATGCCGATAGTGGACATCCTTGTTTTACTCCTCTTGACAGTTTAATCATTTCTGAGATGTAGCCATTATTTACTATTTTACACCTAGGGTTACTATACATAACTTTAACCCATTTTATAAGAGATTCTCCAAAATTGAAATATTACAGGCATTTATATATACATTCCAGTCGTTCTTCATCAAAAGCCTTTTGTGGGGAAAAACTAATTCTGATTGGCTGAGCCTGGCTCCCCAGTGGGTGGGCCTGGCTCCCAAGTGGGTGGGCCTATGCCCTCCCAGGCCCCTCCATAGATTAGGGCCTAATGAATTTATTTCCATTGACTGATTTCCTTATATGAACTGTAAATCAGTAAAATCGTTGAAATTGTTGCATGTTGCAATTATATTTTTGTTCGGTATATGTTGAAGATAAAAAAAATATTTGGTGCATTTTTCCCATATTCCATCACTTTATTTGTATAATATATTACTCTTGATCTTTCTTGAATAAGTTCCTGCATTTCTTTTGGTTTTTCCTCTAACTTTATGTGCCTCTGTTGTACAGTTTTAATTGCTATCTTTATGTACTGTTAGTCCCTCTATTTACTTTGTTAATATGAACTCTTTTGACATAAATTGCTTTTGTTTTAAAGATGATTATTGAATTGCATGGCCTCTAAAGGCACATTTAAAAGAGTCCCATACAATAAGGGGATCTGCTGTACCTATGTTATGTCAGAAAAAGTAAGTTATACATTCTTCTGTCCTGGTTAAAAACAAGTTGTCATCCAATAGGCTTTGATTACATTTCCAATATCCTCGCCTACGTTGAAATTCTGTTAGAGTAATGCATATGCCAATTATTTGATGGTCCGACTGCATTCTGTCCCCTATTTTGGTGCCAGAGAGAATGACATAAGAAAGTAATCAAGACGACTAGCTTGATTGATCCTCTGCCATGTATATCTCACTAGGTCAGGATATTTAAGCCTCCATATAGTCACTAGTTCAATATATCCATGACATTCGTGATGAGGGTGATAGTTTGTAGTGTGATTTCCTTTACGGTCCATTGATGTACCCGCAACTTTTTTTTTCCTATTTTGTGCTAAACATGTGAAACTCAATATTGCCACCACTCTCTCCTCCAACACATCGGCCCACTGGGACAACACCCCCCCCACCCCACCCCCCCACACACACATCTAATGTACCAGCCACATTCATTTTTCATGGAAACCCAATTTTTTGTTCTAGGCTGTTCTGAGCTGAGGAACCCAACTCATTCCCTCCAGACTGTGTGTCTTTGATGTTTAGACTGATTGAGTAGCCTAGTGGAAACGCTGGCTGTTCCCAGTAACTTAGCACTACGGAACACTACTCCTCTGAGTTTTCCATGACCCACTCCACATGCTAGTTAATCAAAGTGGCTGGAGGGGAACTTTCAAACATAGAGTCCAAGTGAGACTCTGTCAAACAAAACACTAGTCCACCCTAACTGTAAGGTGACCAATGAATCATCTGACCCGTGACTCCCTGTGTGATTCATCTACCAGGGAATGACCCCTCTGATGTACTCCTGTGTGAGAGGGGATGAAGCCATGGTGCAGATGCTGCTGGATGCTGGAGCTGACATCAACAGTGAGGTCAGGGATGATGACAACACCATGTTGTGTAGAATGATTTGTGTGTAGCCTGATCCCAAATCTGTTTGTGCTGTCTTGCCAACTCATATGGTAATTTTCATGTTGTGACAAGACAGCACCAACAGATCTGGGATCAGGCTAATTTATGTGGTGTGAGACCGGAGAAAACCCAGATTGTGTTGTCCCTCATCTCTCCCCACTCCCCGTCTTCTGTTGCCATGCTGTCTGTATAGTGTGTAGAAGGTCATTATTATGAGGCACGGGCCACCATACTGTTTACTGTACAAAATATAATTGAACAATGTTTAAAATTTAATTACACAGACACAACTGTAAGCTCACCTTTTAGCTGTGCCTTTGATACGAAGAATGATAAGAGAACGTTAAATACTGTACTAATATGTTTGAGTCATTTTTCAAGGAGCCCCTGGTAAGCTTAGGGGGTTCTTTGGTTGTAACCTACTTACATGTAATGGTGGCCTATGTCTGTTGGTCCTAGCCTCGGCTAATCACCTCATGCATGTGTAACCCACCAGCCATCACGCCAGAGTTCATGTCGGCCATAACAGTGATAAACCCCAGAACAAAGCACTCAACACAACATCCCATGAGACTGAAAACGGGTTATTTTGACTGCTCATTATCATCGCCCTGAGGTCATGACTTGTCGTTAATGCAGCAATAAAGTTAAATGGAGCATGTGTCTGTTTGATTGATTAGGAAGTTTGTTGCTTCCAGTATTTCTGAAGCACCGCACACACACACACACACCAGTCAAATAGATTAAACATTAATTAAAAATGTTTCTTCTGCCTCTGTGTATCCTCAGAGTAATTAAGGAAAAGTATATTAAAGTAAAGCAAATTAGAGAAAGTTTGAAACGAGTCTCTTTGCTTCAGAGGCTCTGAGAGATGCTCGAGGGAATATGAGTTTGTGTGCTTCGTTCACGGGTCTCTGCTCACAGCCTCACATTCATGTGCTCCCAGTTGGTGTCTCAGCCCCTAGCAGACAGCCTGAGAGGACATGTGGTCTAGTTACTGAGGTCACCTTAGGTCAGCCTTGGAATCAGAGTGGATTCAGAGTCACATCTATCCCTGCCAGACAGACCAGAGCTGGAACAGAGTGGAATGTTTAAAGTATCAAAGAGGACTACAGGACTAAGCGGGACAAGACAGAACTAGACAGAACTAGACAGAACTAGAGGAACTAGACGGAACTAGACGGAACTAGACGGAACTAGACGGAACTAGAAGGAACTAGACAGAACAAGATGGAACAAGATGGAACTAGACGGAACTAGACAGAAATAGATGGAATCTATCGAGTTGGTTAGAAACAAATCAGTCTATTGTGCGCAGGATGTCAGTTTTTGCTAGTTACCTCAGGGTCGTATTCATTAGGGCAAGCAACGGAAAACTTTTGTGAAAGGTTTCGCAATGGAAAACAGAAATCAAAGTTTCTTATTGGACAATTCCAAGTAAGCCTTCCCTGTTTCAGTATGTTTTATTCAGTTTGGTGCCTAATGAATACGACCCAGCTCTCCTTTACATTCTCCCCTTTAGCTGCTTGTCTTTGTTGCATAGACTAGCATTTTAATGGCTTTATATCTCTCTCCCCTGAACCTCCCCAATGACATCCCAGGTGCCAAACACAGTGCACAAGCACCCCTCAGTCAACCCCGAAACGCGCCTGGGGACACCACTCACTTTCGCCGTGTTACACGGACATGTCCCTGTCGTGCAGGTAGTGACGTCATCCTTTTTCACCTCACTGTGTTTTCTGTCTGTTCACCTCTCATTGTGTATAGTGTCAGGCAGGGTGGGGGTCAATTCAGAAAATTAAAGAAGTTAACTGAAATTCTTTCATTGAGAAAAATAGGAATTTGAAGTTTGGTTTACTTCCTGAATTGACTGAATTGAAATGGAATTGACCCCAATCCTGGTGTCATGGTTATTATTGTCATGACTTATAAATGGTAATAATAACGGCTAAAATGTGTTTTCTCCTTAATCCTATGTGTGTTGTGTCTATTGATTGTCATTGAATGCTGAGTGAACTGAGCTTGACAACTAAATGGAAACTGGTTAAAATGGAAACACTCAATACATTTAGGAGTGTTTGTCCCATTTTATTGTCAGAAAAGTACAAGCTGATTCTCTACTTCCTG
The DNA here is from genome assembly GCA_023634145.1 of Thymallus thymallus. Taxonomy (NCBI): domain Eukaryota; kingdom Metazoa; phylum Chordata; class Actinopteri; order Salmoniformes; family Salmonidae; genus Thymallus; species Thymallus thymallus. The sequence continues at coordinate 36,027,108 of CM042413.1, read as the reverse complement.
CTTTCAGTGTGCACGTGGCACACACTGCATTAACTTAGTGGAAACAGGACAATCTGTTTGTCCCCGTTGCTAATGGTTATCAAGCACAATGGACCAACATTGCAATGATTTTTCCACTGAACTGCTAGAACTAATTAGTTCAACATCTCTAATGAAAAGGTGTAGCAGCACTTTTTCCACAGCCTCATGGAAGGGTTTTGGAAGGACATGGAAATCACATGGGCTGAAAGCAGAAAAACAGCATTTGTGGTTGAATAAATGCAGATTTAGTGTCCAGGCTTTTTGGGGTAGAATCGTCCCTAAGCTGCCTCACCCCCTGCCCTCCATAGCTGCTCCTGGATGCCCGGGCCAACGTAGAGGGCTCGCTACAGGACGGCATGGAGAACTACACAGAGACCCCACTACAGCTGGCCTCCGCTGCAGGTACACTACTGGAACAGCTAGTTACACACACACAGACACCTTGCAGTTATAGGCACACTAGTGGAAATGTTCACACATAAACGCACACCACCAGCCTCATGCACACATTCATGGATGGGCGCACACGTGCACACAACATCAGCAATAAACCCCCTTTATACAAACATTCTCAGCTTAACTTGACCCTCAACTAATGTCTTAACCTCTTCCCCAGGTAACTTTGAGCTGGTCAGTTTGCTGTTGGAAAGAGGAGCAGACCCCATGGTGGGAACCATGTATCGTAACGGTATCTCTACTGCCCCTCAGGGAGACATGAACTCCTACAGTCTAGCAGCAGCACACGGACACAGGTAACAGTCACTACACTCACAACACACGATATTAACAAGAAACTATAGGTAGAGAGAAAACATCTCTCTCTCTCTCACATGAGTGTGTGCGAACACACACACACACACACACATGTCACCATATATTTAACATCATAGCTTTTCTGCATTATCATTACATTATCACCACTATAACCACTATCACATATCTCTGTCTGCCATCCTCCCCGTAAAGGAACGTGTTCCGTAAGCTGCTGTCTCAGACGGAGAAGGGGAAAGGGGACGTGCTGTCCCTGGAGGAGATCCTTGCCGAGGGGACAGAGGAGGAGAGGGGCCTGGAGGAGAGGAACCCCTCCCAGCTGGACCTGGTCCGGACAGGCAAGGCCAAGCTCAAGGCCCTGAGAGAGGCCATGTACCACAGCTCTGAACACGGACACGTGGATATCACCATCGACATACGCAGCCTGGGTTAGTACATACTTGAGTTACACTTTATTGGGATAGCCCTTCACCAGTATATAGTATAGATCAGTGGTGGATGGTGGTACTTTAAATCAGAGGACAGGTTAATGTCTGGAACGGACTAAATGTAATGGTATCAAAGATATCAAACACTTGGTTTTCATGGTATCCATGTGTTTGATACCATTCCATTCCAGACATTATTATGAGCCGTCCTCCCATCACCAGCTTCTTCAGGTATAGAGGTTCAATAAACTAGACCAGATCAGTAACATGTCGAGTTGCCAACTGCATATCTGTGGACTTTGCAACAGGGAACGATATATAGACGTTCACCTCATCAACCATGGACTTAGTTTCAAGTCAACTGCATATTTGTAAACAACATGTACATTGTTTAGGTCTTTACAATGCAGTAATTACAGTATAGATATGCACAGCCTTTTGTCAGTATAATATATATACATTCAGGTCTCACCCTATACATATAGCCTGGGTCATTCGTTTGCATTTCAGTCACATGAAGCTAACTGTAGATGTTCTGCCTGTGTTGTTGTTTTTCCATGAAGGCTAGCTGTTTGTGTAACAACCTTGTGTTTTTTTCCTTTTGTCTCCTCATTGCACTGAGCTCTGTTAGTGTGTTCCCACTTTAATCACCCACACATATTCCTATAACGTATTATAGTTAACATCGTTTTGTTGACAAGATATATTACTGGCAATATTAACAATGGGAATCAGTGTAGGCAGGCAGGAGGAGTAGGAATCAGGCAGGAACATTCTAGATAATGAGATGGCAGATTTACATGTGAACAACAGGCACAACTCACATATAAAGTGTCTCAAATGTGTGTGTGTAGATGTAAACATCTGTGTGTGTGTGTGTGTGTGTGTGTGTGTGTGTATGTATCTCAGGAGTCCCCTGGACGCTGCACACCTGGCTGGAATCTCTGCGGACGTGTTTCCTGCAGCTCCGGAGACCACTGATCCAGGGGCTGCTCAAGGAGTTCAGCTGTATCGAGGAGGAGGAGTACACACAGGAGCTCATCACCCACGGCCTGCCACTCTTGTTTCAGATCTTACGAGCCAGCAAGGTGACTGGATATCATGGCCTGTATTCAAAAAGTGTCTCAGACGATTGCTGATCTAGGATCAGGTCCCCCCTCTTATTCATTATAATCTTAAAGGCTAAATGTATTCCAGATCTGAGTCGGGTTCATATCTAACTTTCTACATTCTGCTTTTTTTCCATATCCACATGCCACTTTTTTCAACTTTCAACTGTATTGGTTGCATTGGGAAATTGGTCACACAAAAATAAATGTAGATGTAAGGGGAATACACAATGTGAAGCATGTTGTCAGATCCCATCACGCCATCGCTCTCCATCCCTTCTTCTTTACCTCCATATCTGTCTCTTCTTTACCTCCATATCTGCCTCTTCTTGACCTCCATATCTGTCTCTTCTTTACCTCCATATCTGTCTCTTCTTTACCTCCATATCTGTCTCTTCTTTACCTCCATATCTGTCTATTCTTTACCTCCATACCCTGTTCTTCTTTACCTCCATATCTGTGTCTTCTTGACCTCCATATCTGTCTCTTCTTTACCTCCATATCTGTCTCTTCTTTACCTCCATATCTGTCTATTCTTTACCTCCATCCCCTGTTCTTCTTGACCTCCATATATGTCTCTTCTTTGCCTCCATATCTGTCTCTTCTTTACCTCCATATCTGTCTATTCTTTACCTCCATACCCTGTTCTTCTTTACCTCCATATCTGTCTCTTCTTGACCTCCATATCTGTCTCTTCTTTACCTCCATATATGTCTCTTCTTTACCTCCATATCTGTCTATTCTTTACCTCCATCCCCTGTTCTTCTTTACCTCCATATCTGTGTCTTCTTTACCTCCATATCTGTCTCTTCTTTACCTCCATATCTGTCTCTTCTTTACCTCCATATCTGTCTCTTCTTTACCTCCATATCTGTCTCCTTTTCTCTGCTGAGAGTGAAGATAATCATGTCCTCTTTCTGCTTCACAACCACACCCTTAAGTAGGAACCTAATGGACTTATTTCCTTTTATATAAACATGGCCTACCCGCTTGGCTCAGTCTCATCTGCGTTCCTATGAGCCCTGGCCAAAAGTAATACACTAAATAGGGAATAGGGTTCCATTTGGAACACAACCCATTTGTCTTATTGTGATTATATAATGACTGGCGGAACCCCCCTTGGCCAAATCCATTTAAATTAGTGCATTGATTTATGATTTATGCCCTCCGCTTCTAAATTGTACCCATTCTTCAAACCCCACCCTTCTCTCTTTATCCCCTCAAGATTCACTGCAGCATTAGATCCAACAGAATATCTCAATAATATATTACAACAGTAGAATGCCTTGTCTTCTATATCAACTAACTTTTGGCCTGTCGTGTAGTTGGAGCAGATGAACACACATGTGCATGGGGCATTCACACACACCCATGCACGCACACACATACACACACACTTATGTGGACTCTCGTGGACACACATGGACACAAACACTGACGAACGTACAAACGCACACACACACAGAGCCCCCGCCACACACCGCCCTCTCCTGTCCCATTCCAGTGGCTGCCCTTGTCCCTGTCAGGGTTGATCTATGGTGGAAGCGGTGATGTCATCTCTCTGAGACGCCCGTCACTGTTTGTCCTGTCATATCCCCGCTAATGATGTGTGACTTCAAGGTAGAGAACATTCATCTTCCTCTAGCCAGACTGTGTGTGTGTGTGTGTGTGTGTGTACCAGTCTATTCACACCTCTGTCACGCCTGCTCCCACTCTCCCTCCCTGGCGCTCGAGGGCGCCAGGCTGCCCTGCACTACGCATTCCTGCCACCATCATTACACACACCTGTTCCCCTCGTCACGCGCATCAGCGATTCATTGGACTCACCTGTTTTATTACCTCCCCTATATCTGTCTGTTTCTCAGTTCTGTTCCCCGCTTCAGCATTAATTGTCGTATGTCGTTTGTTTACCTTGCTCTGACGATGTTCCTGTCCTGTTCCATGTCCATTCCTGATTAAATGTCCACTCCCTGTACCTGCTTCTCATCTCCAGTGTCGGTTCTTACAACCTCCTTGTTTAACACACACACACAGAGAGAGTAACACAGAGAAGATGTGTATGTTTTCCTGTTCAGGATGTGATATGAGAAATGGGTTCTTGTTCTATACAGCGCACCTCCCTTACATTATAGCAGCATCATAGTTACTGCAAAATGAGTGCTTTATTCACTCCATCAACAAGTGTGGGTCTGTTACCCTGGGTTCTCTGTTGTCTGCAGATGTTATTTTTCATCCTTCTGAAAGCATCACTAGATAATCTACTCACTGATTGACTGTGAACACAGGTGCTTGTTTAGTCAGCAGCCTTTGTGACTTGACCTAATTGGAAAATGTGGAAGTGGATGTGGTAGTAGATATCTGTGTCTGTTTTTATCTATATTGTGTGTATGGAGTGTATAAATCCTGTCTGAAAGCTAACTCCCTTGTATTCCTGTTCCCTATCTGTGATGTTCCAGAATGAGGTGATCAGCCAGCAGCTGTCACTGATCTTCACCCAGTGCTACGGGCCGTACCCCATCCCCAAACTCGCCGAGATCAAGAGGAAACAGACCTCACGCCTGGGTGAGCAGGAGAAGAAGGATTACATCTTATTACTTATTAGTAAAAGTTAGATTTCTGCTATGGAGCACGCCATATGTAACACTGAGCTGATTGACATCAGCATAGACAAATGTGCCATTTAGTGGCCAAAGATTGTAATAAACTAGACATTCAGAAGTGAGTTGGAATAAAATAGATGAGAAATCTCTCTGCCTTCCAGACCCTCACTTCCTAAACAACAAGGAGATGTCAGATGTGACCTTCCTGGTGGAGGGGAAGCCGTTCTACGCCCACAAAGTCCTTCTCTTCACCGCCTCCGACAGGTCAGAACACTGCTCTCTCTCTCACACACACATACACACACACACTGGGCCAGTTTCCTTGGACACAGATTAAGCTTAGTCCTGGAGAGAGATAGGAGAATTAGAGGGCGCATACTTAAGTTCACACGGGACACCAGATAGGACAGACTGGCCCTAGCCCCCCCCGCCACATAGACTATTGCAGCATAGATACTGGAGGCTGAGACGGGGGGTCGGGGGACACTGTGGCCGATGGACAGGGCGCAAAACCGGCCAGGAAGATCACGTCAGTGACTCAACCCACTCAAGTTGAGCATAGCAAAAAAAGCCTGGCACGACGTGACGCACTGTTCCTTGGGACGGCATTGAAAAGCACAGGTAAGCCAGTGGCAAAGAGTCCCAGTGGAGATTGGGGAGCCGGCCAGACAGCAAGGGCGGTTCGTCACTCCAGTGCCTTGCCATTCACCTTCGCACCCCTAGGTCCACTTAAAAGTCGAGAACAAGTCTGCGTCTCTCACATGGATAGGCAGACCATTCCATAAAAATTTAGCTCTGTAGGAGAAAGCATGGATTAGCTTTTCTACCACATTTTTGGACAAAAGATTTCTGATTTTTGCAACGGAAAAAAGCTTGATATGTTCGTCAAAAGAGAGATTAGGGTCTAGAGTAACGCCGAGGCCCTTCAGTTTTATTTGAGACGACTGCACAGTCATCAAGATTAATTGTCAGATCAAACAACAGATCTCTTTTTTTCTTGGGACCTAGAACTAGCATCTCTGTTTTGTCCGAGTTTTAAAGTAATACATTTGACGCCATCCACTTCCTTATGTCTGAAACACAGGCTTCCAGGGTAGGCAATTGTGGCGCTTCACCACGTGTCATCAGAATGTACAGCTGTGTGTCAACCAAATAGCAGTGAAAGTTTAAAATTTGTTTCCAAATTACATCACCAAGAGGTAGAATATATAGTGAAAACAGTATTAGTCCTAAAACGGAACCTTGAGTAACACCGAAATGTACCATTGATTTGTCAGAGGACAAAACTCCAACTACCCTTACATAACTCCTGTCTCCTGTCTCCAATTACCCATATATAACTTCTGTCTCCAACTACCCATATACAGTCATGTGAAAAAGTAAGTAAATCCCCCTTTTTTTTTTTTTTTACATATTTGGACAGATATGTAATCTTCACTTCAACACTATTGTCAGATAAAGGTTACCCAATTTAACAAATCACACACAAAAAAAAAAACGTAGAAAATGTTATGCAATTAAAATATGGGGAAAAAGTTAGTGCACCCCTACCTTTACCATCACATAAAATGGCAAAATGTTGAATTAGGTGTACCAAAACAAGTGCAAATTATTAGAAAACATTAGAGAGGAACTTAGGTGGGTCCAGCCTTCCATAAACATAAGAAAATTGTTCTGGTTTGGTCTTAACCATATGGGTGTGTGTCAAAGATCAGAAGACCTACCCGAGGCCCTCAGAAGAAAGATTATTGATGCCCATGAGTCTGGGAGGGGTTAAAAATCAATTTCCAAGCAATTCAAAGTACATAATTCAATTTCCAAGCAATTCAAAGTACATCATTCAATTTCCAAGCAATTCGAAGTACATTATTCCACTGTCCGCTGAAAATTCCAGACCACTGGCAATTTGGTGGTCCCACCAAAGTCAGCCCAAGATCTGACCGAAAGATGCTCATAGAAGTCTCTAAGAACCCCAGGGTAACATCAAGGGATCCTCAGGTCTCTCTTGCCACAATCAATGTCGAATCGCATGGGTACAGTCAGAAAGAGACTGCACAAACTTGGCCTACATGGGAGCTCAGGAAGGAAGAAGCCTCTGCTCTCAAAAAATAATATCAAGACACAATTGACTTTTGCCAGACAACACCTGGGTAAAGTCAGTTGTGTCTTAATATTCTTTTTTGATATATTATTTTCACATGAGTGATTTTCACTCACTGGAACGTTTATTAGGTACACCCTTCTAGTACTGGGTCGGACTCCCATTTGCCTCCAAAACAGCCTAAATTATTTGGGGAATTCTACAAGGTACATAACTCAAAATCAATAATGCTGAGGTTATTTGATCTAAATATTTCAATCGTTTTTTGTGTATCACCCTATAGATCTGGAAACTGGGCCATTTGTGCTGTGCTTAAACCATTGACACACTCACTCACGCACGCACGCACACACACACAGCTAACTTGTCACGTTGGTATAGAGGATCGGGAGACAGGCGCAGGAATGCATTTTAGTATTTTTTATTTCTATCCAAATTACCACATATACAAAACAAACAAAAGAGCGAGGACTACCTCAAATAAATACACGGGACGAGACCCGAAAACACAAGTGCACAATGATACAACACGTGACGAGACCCGTAATAAATACACGGGACGAGACCCGAAAACACAAGTGCACAATGTTACAACACGTGACAAGACCCGTAATCATACACGCGGCACAAAAGCCAAAACAACAAAGCACAGGTACTCACCCGACCAACGGACATGGGAACAATAATCGACAACCCAATGGTGAAACAAAGGGCACACTTATAACAATCTAATCAGGGGGAATGGGAACCAGGTTTGCGTGATGAGACAGTTCAATGACACATAGACAACTGGTGACGTAGACCTCCGGAGCTGGTGCACGGATGGAGCAGCAGTACCGGGGGGATCCGTGACCTAACTGCACATCGGCTACACAATGTTGAAACATATGACTGACTGCAGAAATTTGTGGAGACTGTGTCCATATTTTCTGTGCATTGATCCATAATGCCAATTTCTCTGGCCCTTGGTACCCTAAGAATACTCTCACTACAGAGCATGTCACATGGCATTGAGGATGACTGATCTGATAGGCCGTACAATGAGTGAGTGCTTGTCACAAGACGGTGAATGTCCTTAACAAGTCTCTGTTGATGTGTTCTGGAGAGAGGTGGTGTGTGTCAAGGACCTTGTAAAAACCCATTTAAATGGATATGAACCATTACCTTCTCTGCACCGTAAAATATATGTATGTCAGTGATTACAGTGTTCATTGGTAGAGTGTAAATTAAAAGAATAAGGTTAAACCAAGGTTTATTACAGTGATTTTATCAGTGGACAATTGTCTAATTCCTCATGTTCTCTACCTCTTTTCTGTTCTCTCTCCATCTGCTGAAGGTTTAAGTCTCTACTGGCGAACAGACCAGCTGCTGAAAACACATGTATTGAAATCAGCCACGTCAAATACAACATATTTCTGGTACGTTCATAGAGAAAACAACTTTTCTGTTTACTTAGACATATGTTTTTTCCTTGAAATCTAATCAAATATATACATGGATCAGACAACGGTGTGATACATTCTCAAAAGGGAATGTTCATACAAAGAAATGCCCAGATTCTTTCCCATTGGTAGGTTTGTTGGTTTGTGTGAACGTTGTGTATATGTCAGTTCATCCGTACTGTTACAGCTGGTGATGCAATACCTGTACTGTGGTGGGACGGAGCATCTGCACATCAGGAACACAGAGGTTATGGAGGTAAGACTGTTAGTCCATTTGCACATCAGGAACACAGAGGTTATGGAGGTAAGACTGTTAGTCCATTTGCACATCAGGAACACAGAGGTTATGGAGGTAAGACTGTTAGTACATTTGCCACATTGTCAGTTGAGCCATGTTTTCTAAGATGCATTAAGACCAATATAGATGCATCAGTGTACATACCAATACAATTTAGATACTTCCAGATACAAGGTGTTAGTGAGGAGCAGTATTACAGTCCAACAACATTTAATATTTAACCATAATAGGATAATTTTGCTACCCTGGTGACTGGTCCGAGATCTGTGTCATTGTGACCATACAGTCGTGGCCAAAAGTTTTTAGAATGACACAAGCATTGGTCTCCACACACTTTGCTGCTTCAGTGTTCTTAGATCTTTATGTCAGTAGTTACTATGGTACACTGAAGTATAATTACAAGTATTCCATAAGTGTCAAAGGCTTTCATTGACAATGACATTCAGTTTATGCAAAGAGTCAATATTTGCAGTGTTGACCCTTCTTTTTCAAGACCTCTGCAATCCGCCCTGGCATGCTGTCAATTAACTTCTGGGCCACATCCTGACTGATGGCAGGCCATTCTTGCATAATCAATGCTTGGAGTTTGTCAGAAGTTGTGGGTTTTTGTTTGTCCACCCGCCTCTTGAGGATCGACCACAAGTTCTCAATGGGATTAAGGTCTGGGGAGTTTCCTGGCCATGGACCCAAAATGTCGATGTTTTGTTCCCCGAGCCACTTAGTTATCACTTTTGCCTTATGGCAAGGTGCTCCATCATGCTGGAAAAGGCATTGGTCGTCATCAAACTGTTCTTGGATGGTTGGGAGAAGTTGCTCTCGGAGGATGTGTTGGTACCATTCTTTATTCATGGCTGTGTTCTTAGGCAAAATTGTGAGTGAGCCCACTCCCTTGGCTGAGAAGCAACCCCACACATGAATGGTCTGAGGATGCTTTACTGTTGGCATGACACAGGACTGATGGTAGCGCTCACCTTGTCTTCTCCGGACAAGGTGTTTTCCGGATGGCCCAAACAATCGGAAAGGGGATTCATCAGAGAAAATGACTCTAACCCAGTCCTCAGCAGTCCAATCCCTGTACCCTTTGCAGAATATCAGTCTGTCCCTGATGTTTTTCCTGGAGAGAAGTGACTTCTTTGCTGCCCTTCTTGACACCAGGTCATCCTGCAAAAGTCTTCGCCTCATGTACGAATTGGATATGACGAAATTGGGGAGAAAATGGGATAAAAAAATAAAAAAAAGTATTCGCCTCACTGTGCGTGCAGATGCACTCACACCTGCCTGCTGCCATTCCTGAGCAAGCTCTGCACTGGTGGTGCCCCGATCCCGCAGCTGAATCAACTTTAGGAGACGGTCCTGGCGCTTGCTGAACTTTCTTCGGCACATCGAACCTCTCTCCTTGAAGTTCTTGATGATCCGATAAATGGTTGATTTAGGTGCAATCTTACTAGCAGCAATATCCTTGCCTGTGAAGCCCTTTTTGTGCAAAGCAATGATGACGGCACGTTTCCTTGCAGGTAACCATGGTTGACAGAGGAAGAACAATGATTTCAAACACCACCCTCCTTTTAAAGCTTCCAGTCTGTTATTCTGACTCAATCAGCATGACAGAGTGATCTCCAGCCTTGTCTTCGTCTACACTCTCACCTGTGTTAATGAGACAATCACTGACATGATGGCAGCTGGTCCTTTTGTGGCAGGGCTGAAATGCAGTAGAAATGTTTTTGGGGGATTAAGTTCATTTTCATGGCAAAGAGGGACTTTGCAATTAATTGCAATTCATCTGATCACTCTTCATGACATTCTGGAGTATATGCAAATTGCCATCATCAACACTGAGGCAGCAAACTTTGTGGAGACCAAGACTTAGGATAAGGCACCCTAAACAGATCTGGTACTAGGCTATAATTGTCCTATTTTCTGGTGTGTGCAGCTGCTGTCAGCAGCCAAGTTCTTCCAGCTAGAGGCGCTGCAGAGGCATTGTGAGATCATCTGCTCTAAGAACATCAACACAGAAACCTGTGTTGAGATCTATAGCCACACCAAGGTGAGGGGGTCAAGTTGAGAATGTGTGTATATGTGCATTGGTGGGTGTGGTGGTCGGCTTGTGTATGTCTACTGTCTATTCATGAACATGTGTATGAGGCCGTAGGTGTGCAATTGTGTGATCATGAGTAAACATATTTGCCTGTGCTTGCCTTCCCGCTAGGTGTCTGTGCCGTTTGCAGAATGCACTGTAGACATGCATGCAAATAAAATAATATACGTTTGATACACAGATTCTTAAGTAGGCGTCTCCTTAATGAGTTTTAACAGCACTGATGAGGACACAGAAGCCCAAACCTATGCTCCTTTTTTGGTTTTTATAGCACCTTGCACTTTAACCTTTTGTACTCTTTCGAGCATGGATGAAATTAAGGATATTATTTTGGGGTTATTGCTTTGTCATGGTTTGAGTGTGAGTACCTTTTCAACTCTACTGATACATAGATTCCCCACGCTGTGTGTGTGTGTGTGTGTGTGTGCGTGCGTGCGTGCGTGCGTGCGTGCGTGCGTGCGTGCATGAACAACAATGTATAGGTTTGACATCCATCTCAAGCTAGACAACACTCATCTGTTCTCCAACCTTCTGCTCTATCAGTTCCTGGATGTCCCAGATTTGGCTGTCTACATCGAGGGATACTTCCTGAAAAACATGGTGGTGCTGATCGAGCTGGAGCCCTTCAAAACATTGCTGTACGACACGCCCCCAGACAGTCCTGCCACCGACGTACTCCTGGACCTGGAGAAGACCCTGGGCATCCGCATCCAGTCCATCCACCTGTCCTCTTCCAAGGGCTCCATCGTCTGATTGGTTGATTGATTGAGCTGCTACTGGGACTGGAACTGTCTGTCTCTCACCATTGACCCCAGTTCAAAACATAGATGTACTGAACCACACTCGACAGTGACACTGTTAAATCGCTTGCTGTGCTGACACACCATTACCATTATCCTGCAGCCTACTGAGCTTCGGTCCGAGCACTTAGGCAAAGTGGACAACGCTGGAACCCCAGAAATTGTGAAAAGGAGATTTTTCGTAGCACTGTAGTAAAGCTGACTGATCACAGCAATAGTGTGACTATCTCGCTGAGATGCAGTGAGGAGAGTGTGTGTGTGTGTGTCTGGGTTCATTCGTAAAGCCCCAGTCAACATTGCTTCGCTCCTTGACATTAGTCTTCAGACTGCAGTCAAACCTGCCATTGTCCACTTGTCTACTGGACAGAATCATTGTTGGTCATTTTCTCAGCATGGTTCTGCAATCCTACATAACTTTATACTCTATTTATAATTGGGCTTAGCCAAACTTAACATAAGAGCAGACCTGAGTTCAGTATTATTTGAAATAAAATACTTTTTGCGTTTGCTCTAGTCTGCTTGGGGTTTCAGATTGGTGCAGTTTGCACTTTTGCGACTATTCTATTAGTTCCATTGAGCCAGGCAAGCTCAATCACGCCAAGATAAAGTATTTACAATTATTTCAAATATTATTTGAACCCTGGTCTGCTACATGTAGGAGTGATATGTGGATATACTGTAAGTCATGCGGTAGTGTGTTTTAATGGAGTCATGAAAAGCAGAGAGGTATTGTCTTCAAGCTACGTTTGGGAGATCTGGAAAACACAAAAACCCATTCCTTTCCTTCATCCACTGTAAGAACTGTGTAAATATTGTGAATAAAACACAGAGCTATGGCTCCTCTTGTAAGTTAATGAATAAAACACAGAGCTATGGCTCCTCTTGTAAGTGAATGTATATAATCCTACAGATGTTTCTTCTTCTCATGCGTCTCCCCATTGAATATTGCTTTATTAAATGCTGTTCTTTTCAATGTGTTAGTGTTCTGTATGTTTCAAGTTGCATGTCACGAGAATGACTTTGGCTTGTGTTCAGTTTGGTTTAAGAGTGGCATGAGATTTTAAGAGAGGGTGTGGAAGGGGTAGAGCAGCAATATTGTCAGCATGTGTCTCTAAATGTGTAGAAGTGTACTGGTGTCTTCATTTCAGGAGAGAACGGCTATGAGCCTGGGCCTGTATTCAAAAAGTGTCTCTGAGTGGGAGTGCTGATCTAGAATCAGGTCCCCCTGTCTGTATAATCATATTCATTATGATCTAAAAGGAAAAAACTGATCCAGCACGCCTACTCTGAGACACTTTATAGGATAGAGGCCTGGTTCAAAAGATGATCAGTGTCTATCCTAAACTGGAGAAGCGCCATCTGTGGTGTTTTCCAGACATTCTGAAACTACATGTAAATGTGTGACTTAATATCCGTTTCCTCTATAAAGATTAATATAAAGAATTATATGAATCGACTCGTACAATTCTTATCTCAATTTTTTATTTAACCAGGCAAGTCAGTTAAGAACAAATTTTTATTTACAATGACGGCCTATACCGGCCAAACTCGGACAACGCTGGGCCAATGGTGTGCCACCCTATGGGACTCCCAATCACGGCCGGTTGTGATACAGTCTGGATTCAAACCAGACTGTATCCTCTGGATAGCTCATGGCGGAAGGTTTGGGAGTGGTCATGTGATATCATCACACAACCACACACTGCACAAGCTGTACTACAGAGAATGAATGAACTTTAGGCTGCACCCCAGTCATGGATTTCACAGTGGTGGAAACTCCCTCCAGCCAATACTTACACCAATCCAATTGTTTTAAATCCATGACAGGGAGTGTGCAAGTGCAGTTGGAAAATCAGGGAGAAGGTTGGAAAATCAGGATGCAGCCTTAGACTGCAATCCTGACAACTTTGTCTTTCTACTACATCTGAAATGTGTCTTCTGCGTTTAACCCAACCCCTCTGAAACAGAGAGGTGCAGGGGGCTGCCTTAATCAACGTTATCGACACCCGGTGAGCATGTGTTATTGGAGGTTAACTGCCTTGCACAATGGCAGAATAGCAATGTTTTTTCAATAGATATGAATGTCTGTAGCCGTGTATCTCTCAGTACCTAGAGGGAGTGAGAGCAAGAGAAGACAAGTAGACAGAGAGAGTTAGTCAGCATTAGAGAAGGAGAGAAATAGAGAGAGTGACAGGCAGCTAGTCAGAGAGAGAGAGAGTGAGTGACAGGCAGCAAGTCAGAGAGAGAGAGAGAGAGAGAGAGAGAGAGAGTGACAGGCAGCTAGTCAGAGAGAAGAGAGAGAGTGAGAGAGAGAGTGAGTGACAGGCAGCTAGTCAGAGAGAAGAGAGAGAGTGAATTGGCCAATATTCTAGAAAAGTCCTCAGCCCCTGGTGTTAGTCTCCACAATTCGGAAGTTAGATGCCTGCTCTTTGCAGATGACCTGTGCCTACTTTCACCCACAGCACATGGCCTACAGCAGAGCTTGGACCTGCTAGAGCATTAATGTCAGACCTGGGCCCTGACAGTAAACCCCAAAAAGACCAAAATAATGACTTTCCAGACAAATTCCAGATCCCAGGGAATAAAATCAAAGTTCTCAATTGGTGCAAAACATATAGAGTATTGCACACAATACAACTATATAAGTTAGACTGGACACCTAAATAATGCAGTGAATGAACTGAGAGACAAAGCACGCAGGGCATTCTACGCCATTAAAAAACAAATCCAAATTCAAATACCTATTACAATTTGGCAAAAACGAATTAAATGCGTGATTGAACCAATCGCACTCTATTGCAGCGAGGTGTGGGGTCCACTTACAAAACAAGATTTTACCCACTGGGACAAACATCCCATTGAGACCTTGCACGCGGAACTTTGTAAGATTCTCCTACATGTCCAGAGGAAAACTACAAACAATGCATGCAGGGCAGAATTAGGCCTTTTCCACTAATATTAAAAACTCAAAAAAGAGCAATTAAGTTTTGGAAACACCTAAAACACAGTGACCCCCTCTCATATCTTTACCAAGCCCTGCAATACCAAAAGTTGAGCAAAGATAAGAGTCCCTTCATCCAACTGGTCCGTGGGCTGAGTTCACAAACTTGTTCCACTAACACACTGAAGCCTCAGGACCAGAACATCCAATCAATCAGAATTAACCAAATTACAAAACATCTAAAACAAAACTACATGACCTATTAGAAAACACAAACACAAGCACAAAGTAAAATGCAGTGCTATTTGGCTCTAAATCGACAGTACACCATGGCAAACTATCTGACCATGGTGACTGATCAAAACCTCAAAACCTTGACAAAGTACAGGCTCAGCGAGCACAGCCTTGCTATTGAGAAGGGTAGACACAGGAAAACCTGGCTCCCTGTAGAGGAAAGGCTGTGCAACCACTGCACCACAGCAGAACCAGAGACAGAGCTGCATTTCCTGACAAAATGTAAAAAATATAAAACTATCAGAGAGAGTCACTTCCCCATATTCGAACAAGTAGTCCGGGGCTTTGAGGACCTCTCTGAAATAGAAAGGCTGCCAATCCTTTTGGGGGAAGACATGGACAGCTGTGCACTGGCAGCATGCTATGTTGCTGCCTGTCACAAGTTGAGGGACAGTGCCTGACGTATTAAATGCCTTTTTTTCCTATGTTGTTATTTTGTTCTCTGATGTAACTATAAAAGAAAAAATGTATGATACTTTGGCAATATGTACATTGATGCGTCATGCCAATAAAGTGAATTGAGTGACAGGCAGCTAGTCAGAGAGATAGAGTTTGACGCCTCAAACAAAAAAGCAGAGATCATGGCCATCTGGATCATCTTCATGCCGAGCACATATCGGTAAAAGGTGGCCATTTTGCTTCGGTCACCCACTTTGAAAACAAACTGCAAGGCTCGCCTCAAAGCCATGATAACCCAAGTGAGTTTGCGATCTACTAATTGATTGCCATATAGAAAAGAGAAAGGAAAAACAGAAGAAACCACAGAGAACCCAGACAAAGAGAGAAGAACATCCTGTGAGGCATGATCATCATCGTTTTAATTTTATCTTAACCTTACCACGTTTCCCACTACCTTTTGTTGCCGTGACAGCAGTAACATATTTCCTCAAGTGGAAACGCTTCTTCACATTCAACTGATCTAACCCACCACAGCTGACCTCACAAAATAATCTACCAATTTGACAGACCCCAACAGTGCTCACTGGTACATTCAGAATCTTAGAAATGCGCCTATAACCAATGCCATCATTATGTTTTGCAACAATTAAGTTGCGAATGTCTTGAGACAGCTCTTTGCTTTTACCCATCATGAGATGTGTCTTGTGTGACACCTTGGCAATGAGACCTTTTTGTAGGCCATCAGTTGGGACTGAACCAGCTGATATTAATTTGCACTGACAGGGGGCTGGATTGCTTTTTAATTACTGATAGTTTTCAGCTGTTGTCTTAGCTTTTCATGCCTTTTTGAACCTCCCTTTCTTCATGTGTTCAATACATTTTCCCTGTGTCATTTCACATTATTACACATAACTTAATTTCTGAACTTATTTGTTTTGGTTTCTTTGTATGTATGGATTACTTGGGTTGTTACCATGTCAATAGCACCTTTCATGTCAATAGCACCTTTGGAAATATATTTACTGAGAAAAATGGTGATGTGTTCAATAGTTATTTCACCCGCTGTACATATGAGATGGGTAATGCAATATGTACACACAGTTAGAGTGACTAAGATAAGAGTGCAGTTTATACATAGAGATGAGTGATGCAGATACAGATACATTATTAAAGTGGCATTGTCTTCTATTCCTTAAAGTGGCCTGTGATTCCTAATCAGTGTCTATAGGCAGCCACCTCTGGTGTGTTAGTGTTGGCTGTTTAACAGTCTGATGGCCTTGAGATACAAGCTGTTTTTCAGTCTCTGTCCCAGCTTTGATGCACCTGTACTGACCTCGCCTTCTGGATGATAGAGGGGTGAACATGCAACTTTTTGGCCTTCCTGTGGCAACGGGTGCTGTAGGTGTCCAGGAGGGTGGGTAGTTTGCCCCCAGTAATGTGTTGGGCAGACCGCACCACCCTCTGGAGAGCTTTGCGGTTATGGGCGGTGCAGTTGCCGTACCAGGCGGTGATATAGCCTGACAGGATGCTCTCAATTGTGCTGTTGCGCCATCTTTAATACACTGTCTGTGTGGGTGGACCATTTCAGTTTGTCAGTGATGTATACGCCGAGGAACTTGAAGCTTTCCACCATCTCCACTGCGGTTCCATCAATGTGGATCGGGGGGATGCTCCCTCTGTTGTTTCCTTCAGTCCACGATCATCTCCTTAGTTTTGCTGACATAAAGTGAGAGGTTATTTTCCTGGCACCACACTCCCAGAGCCCTCACCTCCTCCCTGTAGGCTGTCTCATCGTTGTTGGTAATCAAGCCTATTACTGTTGTGTCGTCTGCAAACTTGATTATTGAGTTGGAGGCGTGCGTGGCCACGCAGTCATGGGTGAACAGGGAGTACAGGAGGGGGCTGAGAACACACCCTTGTGGGGCCACAGTGTTGAGGATCAGTGAGGAGGAGGTGTTGTTACATACCTTCACCACCTGGGGGCGACCCGTCAGGAAGTCCAGGATCCAGTTGCACAGGGCGGGGTTCAGACACAGGATCTCGAGCTTGATGATGAGCTTGGAGGGAACTATGGTGTTGAATGCTGAGATATAGTCAATGAACAGCATTCTTACATAGGTATGCCTTTTATCCAGATGGGATAGGGCAGTGTGTAATGTGGTGGCGATTGCATCATCTGTGGATCTATTGAGGAACAATAGACGAGCAATAGACTTGTGCTATGTCATGACATACCTGGACCACCTATTGAGACCCTTTGTTAAGTAAATCAGGTGTTAAGTGAGGTGAAAAAACAGACTGGAGTGCCACTTTAATGAATGACTCTGTGGTTACAACTCAGATGGCATACCAATGCAATATGTATGTGTGTGTCCGTAGCAATCGTATGACATCCTGCTGCTGATTCTGATGGGGTTGCTGCTGGTGCAGGCAGTTCTGACTCTGGCCACCGTGGCACACTGTGCCTCCTACAAGAGCCAGCTCCGCATGAGGGCTCCAGAGTGGGATGACAGCCTGCAGCTCAAACACATTCAGTACCTACTGTTTACACAGTCATGCAGATTCACATAAACATGAACTAGGACATACACTCTCCTATTGTGATGCACACACTGCATACACCTGACTCTTTCTCTCCTCTCTCTCTCTCTTTCTCTCGCTCTCTTTCTCTTGCTCTCTCTCTCACTTTCTCTCCCTTTCTCAAACTCATACACATGCACGTACAGTACACACACACACACACACTTTGAGATTTGGCAGATGAGATGTTGTGCTCTATGACTGACTGATGAAGAATGACTGATTCTTAGATAGACTGAGATGAGAGATGTGCCAGCTCTCTGGAAATGTCACTGACGTGTGAGGAGGACTGATGCTTAAGTAGCACATGAAGATGTGGGAAACTTACTCCTCAGCCTTAAGCGTCCACGTTTACGTCGATCAAGAGCTAGCTTTTGAGTGGCAAGACCAGTATAGACTATTATGGGAGGATGGTCACGTGTGTTTGTGAAGCAGAGATGCCGGGTTTGAGCCATGTATGTGCTCGATTAGCAAGCAGCGTGACGTCCTTTACACCTATGCCTAAGCTGGTCATTCAGGGACTATGTTACATATAGGACTTTAACCCATAACGACAAAGCCTCAAGTCTTTTTGGGAATGATGCTACAAGCTTGGCACACCTGTATTTGGGGAGTTTCACGCATTCTTCTCCACATATCTTCTTAATCTCTGTCATGTTGGATGGGGAGCGTCGCTGCACAGCTATTTTCAGGTCTCTCCAGAGATGTTCAAAGTCCTGGCTATGGTTGGGCCACTCAAGGACATTCAGAGACTTGTTCTGAAGCCAGTCCTGCATTGTCTTGACTGTGTGTTTAGGGTCGTTGTACTCTTCGAAGGTGATATAGGATCAGAGCATGACAATGTTCTATTTCACACCGAGGCTTGGTGGTTATCCCCTCGATAACCACCAAGCCTCGGTGTGAAATAGAACATGTGTTGGAGTGTTGGAACGATTTTTTCGAATTGAGAGAGGAAGTATTGTCATTCACAATGGATGTAAAAAACTGACTTTGTTGACTTTCTGTGTAATGAAAAGAACATGTCTCCTTCCCTATGTAACAGACATATTTGGGAAACTGAACGAATTGAATGCAATCATGCAAGGGAAATACAAAACAATTCTACAGATGTGTGACCGGATCATAACATATCATACGTTTTGCAAATTCGGAACATATTGTACATTTGCAAATTCGCAACATATTGTATGTATCGCAATTCATAGCATACTGTACGAATTGCAATTAGTAACATATCATACGAATTGTAATTCATAACTTATCATCCGAAATGCATGATGGACATCCAGAAATTAATACATACCATACAAAACGTAACATAGCATACGAAATGGAGTGTCTCCGATTTACTTACAGAATAATAATAATTGCTCTGAGACAAGGTTGCTGCCACAACACATTCAATTGCTTTCTTGATCACCATTGCGATGCAGCAGTGGCGGAGAGGAAGTCCTATATTTGGAAGCAGTTATGTGGAGCGGCACCTAACCGGTGAAAACCGGCTAGGGGAACCTGACCTGAGTCTGG
This sequence comes from Thymallus thymallus, assembly GCA_023634145.1. NCBI lineage: Eukaryota > Metazoa > Chordata > Actinopteri > Salmoniformes > Salmonidae > Thymallus > Thymallus thymallus. The sequence goes on along the minus strand of CM042413.1, from coordinate 36,007,702 downwards.
AGCGCGCGCGCCTTGGCTTGCTTGCTCGTTTACTATCGAACTGACCTGTACGCGAGTCTTGCCAGAAACAACCAACCTAAACAGCCTAGTTATAGCCAATCGTGAATAACCAGAGGCACCACATCTATTAGCAAAAACACAACTGCTGCGGGTGGCATGATTGGGGGTGAGCGAGTTATGACAGTGTCCCCTGTTCAGCTAGCTGCTAGGCTGTTCTCCCACTAGGACTTAATGTGTGTGTGTGTGTGTGTGTGTGATGGGGGGGGGGGGGGGTGTTACAATGCCTACATCACAAGGAAAGATGAATTGACTCATTGCTCCTCTCCTCCTGAAACGCAAGATAGCGACAGCTTCGTAGGCTAGCCTATATGAGAAAATCCTCAGAAGCTTGCATCAGTGTGCCCAATTTTCTTATAATGATAATGTGAGACTTTTTATAAACTACATCCATGGTGTCGAGTTTGTTCCTCCTATTTAAAGATCACAACCCATTGTCTGGGTTTTCAAAACTGGGAAAGGAGGGTGAGGACTGAGGAGGGGTAAAGGCGGAACAAACCGGTGTGCCCGGATACACGCTGTAGCGGCTCGCCCGCACTGCAGTAACTCTTAGCACGCCGAGGATGCACAAGACTGGTGAGTACAGTATATTCCCTCCTTGTGTTAAACGGGTGAATTTGAACCCACAGTGGATTCTCGGGCTTGATCTATTTTCCTTATGGATGGACCGTGAATTATTTGTGCCTGTCACTGATATGGGCAGGTGGACTGCAGCTAATTAATGTAGCCTATTGAATCTCACAGAGCTGAAAGTCTAATAAGAGTCCTTACTAAACCCATCTTAGACACACACTCAGATCTTCAGCGCCCCATCTACATTTCGGGAGCTGTCCACCGCACCAAGTGCTGAATTGGCGTGGCGTGCACATTAGTTGACTTGCAGCGGAGTGTTTTGTTTTGTGTACCGCTTCTTTGCTTGTGGATGACTAGACAAACCAACAGTGCGGAATGTTTGAGAATTACTCTTGGACAATTTCACGAGATTAGTAGAGGAAACCCTATCATATCATATGATAGCCTGTATATAGAATAACCACAATAGCTTAATTGCTCTGTTATTGTATCATTTTGTTTAGCAATGGACTTGCATTTGGTGTAAGAGTAGCCTAACGGTATTGTTTAAGTTTTCACAACCTGTCATTTGTGCACTTGAAAAAGGCAGATTGAATTAGCGTTATACCGTGGACTGTGCATTGTTGATGTGAAATTCCAATATGTGCCATGCTCATATTGGAGGACAGGAGTAGCTAATACGGAAGTTTTGGGACGGAGTTCAGTCTATTAACTGATGATCACACTCGGAATGGACGCTCATTAATGGTCAAAATGAAGAGGACCGGTGAGAGTTTCCACTCACTTTCCTTTACACATGTAGCCTGCAGTGAATTGTGTTCACCTCTTCAGCAAAAGTGAGTGTGATTACACCAAGAGTGTCTGTAATAGTGACAGCCTTAACCAAACGTGGCACACTGTAGGACCGGTAACTGAATGTGGGCATCCCCTTTAAACACGTGTAGCAGGTCCAACTGTGAGGCATAATTTGTTTCTGGACGGGTGCCAAGGGCTCACCACTGCCAGAAGCTGAGTTTCTGAAATGAGACATTGTCTCCTACAAGACAAAATCGATTTAAAATTGGCAACTGTTGGTTGTAAACCAGATTTTTGGAACTGTTGGACAGACAATTACAAGAATCATCAGGTCATGAATGTAGCCTACACCAGTAGCCTAAAGAATATTAGGATATTGTTTTATGTTAATTTTCGTGCCCAAGTAAAGCATGTTCAATAATGAAGGAACGCAAATAATACATGTGCTACACAGAAGGGCCTTTCCCAGAATCAAGTAGCCTGAAATGTAAATGAATTGAACAGGCCCTTTCACCTACAGTATGTCTCAGGGCTTTCTCATTGTCTGATCCAAGGATCCCTCAAAGATCTTCAGAGTAGGAGAGGGTGTTATCGATTGCTCCAGGGGTGGTCGACGATGTTTCCCCTAGGTACAGATCTGGGACCAGCTTCCCATCCTCCAATCCTATCCTTAACCATTAGTGGGAAAAATGCAAAACTGACCCAAGAACAGCATCTAGGGAACATCACCCTACACCGTTATCTATTCACACATGGTCAGTAGTCACTACCTATGACTACTGTTTTATGACTAGTGGCTTGACAAGTTTATATTTTATCTCACGATGATTTATTTATTCAAGATAATTTTACAGCAGATGAACTTCAGTCTATTCTACGTATCGCATCACGTTATGCTCAGATACACTCCATTTGTCATCATAATTTGTATCATGCATACACTGCTTGAGTGTATTCAATAACAAAAATATGAATGATTGATCTTAGCTAGGGGCATTTTATTGAGTAGGTCATGATGCTAACAATCCAGTTAGTAGGCAGGTTTCTCGTCCCTCTATCACTGCACCATGTAATCACTACAGTCTCCCTTCCACTCTGTCTGCAGGCCTGGTTCTGTGTGGCTCAAGGAATATGGATATTTATGCCAGATGGAGAGAGAATGAGAAGAAGCGAGAAAGAGATGGAGAGAAAAAGAGATGGAAAGAGAGGGAGAGAGAGTAAGATCAAGAGAAAGAAAGAGATGGTAGGGGTGTGTGTGATGGGGTGAGCGGGGACAATGTGATCACACTCCTCTCAAAGGACATTCACATAACCTTTCTGTAGTGTGCATGCAGCAGCAGCAACCCCCTCCTCACTTGCAGCAGTGGCAATGAGACACACGCATACTGTTCAAACACACACAGGCATGCATGCACATCTGCACAAACACACATCTGCACACACACACACACACACACACACACACACACACACACACACACACACACACACACCATAAAGCAGCATCCCCCTGACAGGTGTCCTGGATTCTGACATTTAAAATCCCCAGGTTTGACAACGTGTTCATTAAAGATAATGATGTCTCACAGCTCCATGGGAAATGGTTTCACTGTAACACTGAATGACCAGAACATGAGCATAATGTTATATGACTAACGATTACATCACTGATATGAATCGTAATCTAATAATATCGATTGACTCAGTCAGGAACCAAATCCTTTTTTGGTACCATGTTTGGGAAAAAAGGCATGTCCTTGTACTCATTGGTGCAGAAAAGTTTTTTAAGGGTTTTCAAGGTCCTCTTTCTCATCAGAGCGGGTGACTTCGCCCTTCAGAGTCCTTTTCTAATCAAATGCAAATATCCCCCACAGATGTGACCACACTGACACACATCACTGGCAACTGATGCCCCACTGTTACTACAAAAGTACGCTGAAAATACATATTTTTTTCAGACGTTGAAATCAAGTGCATTTTAGGTGCTGAATGAAAGGTGAAAATATGTATTTACCGAATGTCAAAAATAAGTATTTATAGACATTGAAAATCCGTCTTTTTCAGTCATTGATTCTATGGCCAAATGTCTGCACATACATTCTTTCAAGCCTCTTAATATAGGAGAGAGGAGCCAGCTGAAGATTGTGTCAGAATATTTTTTATTGCTCCCATCTGTCACATGCACTTATGCTTTTCAAAGCATTCCAACCTACAGAATAAACCAACAGACCACTTCAACTACAATAGCATTCTCAGTAGCAATAAAACATTTAAACCTTGCTATGACTTGTTGTTTATCTACCTTAGTTAGCTCTGGATAAGAGTGACCAAAATGTAAATGTAAAAACAAACACTTGCAAAGCATGCTGGGTATTGTTCTAATGAGCTATGCCCCCAAACAAGTACACATTTGCACCAATTATAGACGTCTATTTTGGTCCAGAGAGTACTAAGAAAAAAAGACATTGCTGTCAGTAAATGCTTAGTGGGGAGTGGGTACAACAGGAATTTAGCTGCATACGGTGACGCAGAATAAAGTAAAGTACCTTTGAGATGATGTACCTGAGGCGTGTACCTGAGTTTGGTGTTGATTATAGCAATAGTCTCAACCAGATGATTTACTGGAACTAAACTGTAGGATTTATTTTCAGGGTTTACTGAGCTATAGTGTTTTGTTATCGTTGTCTCTTTCAGCAGAAAAGCCCAGTATAGTGAGTTTAATGCCGATATACTATAGTGAGTTTAATGAAGATATAGTATAGTGAGTTTAATGCAGATATAGTATAGTGCGTTTAATGCAGATATAGTATAGTGCGTTTAATGCAGATATAGTATAGTGCGTTTAATGCAGATATAGTATAGTGCGTTTAATGCAGATATAGTATAGTGAGTTTAATGCAGATATAGTATATTTTTTTACTAATTGTCAATCCAACCTGGTCTCAGAGCATTTCATATTATTCTGTATGTAAAGCTGAGACACTCCATTTAGTATGATATGTTACGTTTGGTATTGTTACATAAAACAGATGGTTAGTTAAGGCAAAAACCAAAGTAGGGTGGTTGGTTGGGGTGGATGGAAGGGTGTATAACACAAACATCTTGCAACCCAAATCTCATCACTGACAACTTCAGAATTTTTGCTAATTATCAACTTTTCAACTACTTTTTAGCTACTTTGCAACTACTTAGCATGTTAGCTAACCCTTCCCCTAACGCTAACCTTAACACGTTTAGACAACACTTCATCTAGCCCTAACCTTAACCCTTTTAGCTAACCCTTCCCCTAACCCTAACCCTAACATTAACCCTCTAACCTAACTCCTAACTCCTAAGCTTAACCTTAACCCTAACCCCTAGACTAGCAGACGTTAGCATGCTAGCAAATGTTAGCCAGTTAGCCACCTAGATAGAATTTGTAACATATCATACGTTTTGTAAATTTGTAACATATAATATGAATTGTAATTCGTAATATATATCATACGAAATGGATAATGGACATCCACAAATGAATACATACCATACGAAATGTAATATATCATACTAAATGGAGTGTCTCGGATTTACATACAGAATAATACGAAATGCTCTGAGACCAGGTTGGTCAATCTGTCTTTTGCAGGAAGATGGAATCGGTGTAGGTATCCCTATTGATCTGGGTATAATATAAATTCATACAAACTCATCCACCGGAGACCACACTCTTTGAGAACCCAGAGAAAGATCATCTATCCTTCCTTTTACCTGACACACTGTGTGTGGACCAAGGCCAGGTAAAGGTGAGAGAGGCCAAAAGCACAGAATGTACACAGCACAGCTGGAACCCACTGCAAACCACTGACTGAACACAATGTTCTTCCTCAGTGAGGGAAGAGACAGTCAGAGAGCATCAATCTGTCTCACTCACCGTCAGTGAACCTACCCAATACTGTCCATCAAAACCCAGTCGTTCCTGATGCCGCCACATGACCAGCTCTGGCCTTGAGACCGCCAGTCCTGTGTGAGTTATTGTGTAACAGTGTGAGTGGACGTAGCTAGGAGGAGGGGGCAGGAGGCGGGAGGTCCCACTTACAGTCAGTGAAGATCCCAAGACACCCAAGAGACTGTCCCTCACATCAAGACCCAGCCATTACTGACTTTACATAACCACATAACCAGGTCTGGCCGGGAGACAGCCAGTCCTGTGTTTGTGTGTGGAAGTAGCCCAGTGTGTGTGAGTGGGTGGAGGTATCTAGGAGGAGGAGGGGGTGGCCGTTGTCTTCTCAGGCCGGATGCAGAACATCCTTGAGCAGAACTTAGACATGGCTACGGCTCTGCTGGCGGGGGAGAAGCTGAAGGAGCTGATCCTGCCTGGCTCTTCCCAGGATGAGAAGGGAGGCATGCTGGCCGGCCTTATGGTCCAGCTAAAACTGGAGCTACCATTTGACCGCGTCGTCACCATCGGCACCGTCATCATACCCATCCTGCTCGTCACTCTCGTCTTCACAAGGAACTTTGCAGGTCAGTGGGTCGGCCAGACAGCAGACCTGAGTTCAACTATTATTTGAAATAATTTGAAATACTTTAGCCGTGCTTGTCTGGGGCAATTGAACCAGTAGAATAGTAGAAAAGTGCAAACCACACCCCCTTTGGCACTCCAGGCAGACTACAGCAAAAACTCTAAATATTTAAAATATTTTGAATAGTATTTGAACCCAGGTCTGGTAGACGACCACTAGTGGGGGCTGTGACAGTGCTATGCTGCTGCTGTAAACACCAAACACACACAGCAGGCTGGGAAGGGAACTGTATGTCCTAACGTGTTGTTGTTGACTCACATCGCATCAGCCTCTTACTTTACACTGAACCAGAACACAGATACTAGGAGTCAGCTGTAAAAACAACAAAGGTTTCTCTCACAGACAAAGCCTCAACAACATTGACATTCAGAATGTCTAACATTATCCTGAAGAGTTTTGTGGTGCTCTATTGGTGCTTTTCCACTGAGACTTACCCCACACCAGGTTGTTACCAGTGTTTTATGTTAGCTCTAGTGTTATTGTGTTTCCATCAGGAGTGTGACTCTAAAGACTTGTGGTGAGCAGAATCAACAACCTCTGCACCATTCATGACTGTTGGTTTGTGAGAAGGTGTTATGGGTAAAACACTGAGGTAAATCCTCAGACGAAATGCACCATATGTTATTTTTTTATCAAAATTATAGAACTTCATAGAGAGATCTGGGAAATGTAGGCTTAAGTATGCGGTAGTTTTGGTGTTTGGTGTGAGAGAGATCAGTGCAGAGATTAGACTGGGCTACAGAGAGAAGAGAGAGAAGAGAGGAGAGAAAGGAAAGCTCAATGCTGAGTCAGGCTGTCTGCATAGCAGCACCAACACTAACCAGCTGAATGAACATTTCACTTAGCACCGGGTGGGAGGGAATGGTCCAGGAGAGGATGGGATTGGGTGGGAGACCATCTCTGCATTCTCTGCACTGCTCTTCCTCAAAACTCCAAAACATGGGTTTCCCACAGGACCCATTTGATAGGTCCCACAAACCTCTGAAGTGCCATGGCAGCAACCGATGACAGCAGTGCACTATATTACATTTACGTATGTACAATACAATACTTATTGTATTGATGTCATTAGTTGTTACCCTTAAATTGAACATATGCTGATGGAAGTCTCAGGCAAAGTCCAATACCAAATGAAGGAGCCTACAGGCCAAATATGAACGTGTGCAAATTTGAAGAACAATAACATAAACTTTCTCAAGTTTGAAAAACAGCCTGGGTCAGCGCTCTGCAGTCAGTGGGTAATGTTCTCATGCTCAGTTCAACACTCATAAAATGAAAGTCACAAGTGCACCTCAGGGCCAGATGCGCCCCTGAACAACCCAGACCTCGGCAGTGGCCGTCGAATGGCCTTGCTGCTACCATGCTCAAGCATAACAGGGAAAGAATGGATGGAGTACAAGTGTGGCTTGAAGTGCTTCCTCCTCAGTCTCCTCTGCAGACGGTTTTATACCATGAATCGGCACTTTCAGTATCAGAGGGACGAGGCATTCCTTTGTCTTCCAGAGAATAATGAAATCTGAGAAGTCTTCTGACACAAATGGATGAAATGGATCAATGGTATTTCCCCCACATAGGAAAAATCTATAAAATCAACATTATATCAAGGACTGACTGTTAGAGGAAAGTTTGACTATTCAATTGAACTTATTTTTTATTCATTTGATTCACTTAATGTAAATAGATTACAAACGTCCATTACCCTCAGTCATGTTGTAATGTTGTCTGATTATGAGGACTAACTCTCTTTATCTTTTCCCCTATCAGAGGAGTCAATCTACTGCTACACACCGCACAACTTCACCCGTGACCAGGCCCTGTACGCACGAGGCTACTGCTGGACAGAGCTGCGTGACGCCGTGCCCGGGGTGGAGCCTGACCTTCGACCTTCGCTGTTTGAGCACAAGTTCCTACCCTACGCCCTGCTGGCCTTCGCCGGCATCATGTACATCCCTGCGTTGGGCTGGGAGTTCATGGCCTCCACAAGACTTACCTCAGAGCTCAACTTTCTGCTTCACGAGATCGACAACTGCTACCACCGGGCTGCCGAGGGTCGGGCCCCTAAGATCGAGAAGCAGATCCAGTCCAAAGGACCAGGCATCACAGAGAAAGAGAGACGAGAGATCATCGAGAACGCAGAGAAGGAGAAGAGCCCCGAGCAGAACCTGTTTGAGAAATACCTGGAGAGGCGAGGCCAGAGCAACTTCCTGGCCAAGCTGTACCTGGCGCGCCACCTGGCCATCATGTGCCTCAGCTCCATCCCCATCTCCTACCTGAGCGCCTACTGGCACCGCCAGCGCCAGAACGAGTTCAGCTGTGCCCTGGGGGAGCCTCCAGACTCCAGCAGCATCCCAGAGCTGAGGCTCAGCGTCAACTGCAAACTGCCAGCCGTACAGCTGCAGCGCATCATGGCCGCCGTGGACATCGCCCTGCTGAGCACCATGAACCTCGTCATCCTGGTCAACCTGCTGCACCTGTTCGTGGTGCGGAAGTCAAATTTTGTGTTCGACAAACTGCACAAGGTGGGCATAAAGACGCGGCGGCGCTGGCAGAAGTCCCAGTTCTGCGACATCAACATCTTAGCCATGTTCTGTAACGAGAACCGCGACCACATCAAGTCACTCAACCGCCTGGACTTTATCACCAACGAGAGCGACCTCATGTATGACAATGTGGTGAGGCAGCTGCTGGCCGCCTTGGCCCAGTCTAACCATGATGCTACGCCCTCTGTGAGGGACTCGGGCATCCAGACCCTAGACCCCAACATGGACCCCTCTCTCTTGGGGGTGGGGGAGCTGGGAGGGGAGCCACTGGTCATCAAACGACCACGCAAGAAGATGAAGTGGATACCCAGCTCCAATCCCCTCCCTCAGCCCTTTAAGGTAGGTCCCCATACATAGGCGTTTAAACGTAATTTACTGGTTGTCCGTGCCGTTGGTCCTTTTGACCACCAAATGAAAAAGGATAGTCCTGATTTCCAACCCAAATTAACTGATATTGATTAATCTTCTCACACAAAGAAACCAACCTGTGGATTTTCTTCCGGCTAATACCTTAGGATATTAATCTAAATTAATATGCAATAAAATAGTCCTCACCCACTGAGCTGAAAAACCAAAGTACGACTTACTGAAGAGTGGGTGTGCTCAGTGGACTAGAACAATTTCTGCGATATTTGTGTCAGCATTTATTGAGAAGACTGGACGTGATGTTTCCGATTGAAAAGGCCCTTAGAGAACTGAGGCCCTCAGCAAGAGAGTTTTTTCAATTAGAACTCGCTAAAGGTAGAGAACCCAGTCGGTTTCAATCATAACTAACAATGTTATATTACCATTTAAGGAATCGTTTACTTTTTAAGTTTGAGCTTTTTTGCAAATTATCTAGGGTGTTTTCGTTTCATCCCAACCATTTTAAAGTTTGTTAAAATCAGAGGTAACCCTTAGTAAGTCGGAAAAAACCCTTGGTAAAATAAGTTAAACCTTCACAACGTGAACTATCCCTTTAATGGTCTATTTCTATTTGGGATAATTGTACTAACTGTCCATGTCTGTCCATTGTGAAGGAACCTCTGACAATGACGCGTTTGGAGAACAGCACTAAGACTGAGAAGCCCAAACCGGTGAGGAGGAAACCAGTGGCAGAAAACTATGTTGCTCCATTAAGCAAGAGCACACAGTACCCGCCCTCTGCCAAAGGTACTGTACTGAGAGCAGTGACATTACTGTAGAAAATAATGGTAATAGAAAGTAGAGCAACCTAACATACATTTTGGGTATTTTGCTATATTACTCTATTTTAGATATTTAACTAAAACTACTTTTGCATAGAATAGTGCTTCAGGAATGTAAATAAAGTTGTGCAACTTATGCAGCATTTGGTCCTGCTATTGTGTATCTGTTGATTGCCGACTGCAGATATGAGTGCAATGGAGAAAAAGCACAGTCGCAACTTTACTCTGGATGTCCACCCGTACATGCTGACCATCCGTAAACCCACCAAGGTAGAGACTGTCAGCACAGAGCCTCTGCCCCTTGACCACACCCTGGACTCAGTGTTCATCGAGGGCACACACACCATTGTCCATGTCTCTGCTTCTATCACAGGTAAGATTGCCATGCCTCATCTCAGGAGGATCTGTCACCAAAGCAACCAAACCTTATCTATATATTCCCATGCCTCATCTCAGGAGGATCTGTCACCAAAGCAACCAAACCTTAAGAAAGGAGAGAACAGAGAAAAAGCTAACATAATGCTTAACGTAATGCAATGGTGGGGTTTATTTTTCATGACCACTTCATCCTTATAGGCTACAAGTAGGCTATAACTAGGGTCTAAAGTTTTTCCTGGATAGGTCATGTGGTCAGGAAAAAACTCTGGGCCTGTGTAAAGTACCATTTTGCTCTCTCTCTCTCTCTCTCTCTCTCTCGTTAGAAAAGAAAGATCATACCCCAGAGTCCACCAACACGGTCTTCTCTACAATGACCGTCCCCACCAGCATCTATCTAAACGGTGCCACTCCCAGCCCCAACCCACCCTCCATCGCTGACTGCCACCCTACAGATTCCCTGATCGAACAAGAGGAGCCCGAAGCCCAGCCTGCAGTCTTCACTCGGATCCCTTCCCACCAGCTTCTAAGTATGCACCAGATACTCAGTATGGAGGAAGAGGGGGCTGGAGGCCAAGGGGCCAGACTGGCTGAGCGACCTGGAGGGGAATTAATCGCTGCTGGGGAGTGCTGAGGAGGACACACACACGTCCCGTCTCAAAATCTGTCCTCAGACCCAACAACATGTACTCACCACTACCATGCCAATCACTGTCTGCCGAGAGAAAAAACACCTTGTCCCTCTGACCACACAATTGTGCTGTGCTCACAACACACTACTTCTCTTGTGAAGGGACTGAGTGAGAGTGCCGATGGTGCTGAACCATAAGGTTTAGCTGGAGTGAAGAAGATTTAACACGATGCAGCAAAAGAGAGGATACTGGTTCAATGTGTGCTGACAAACCCAGTCATCTGCTATAACTCTCTCCACACTTGATTTGTCCAGAATGGCGAGCAAGGATAAAATGGAGACTGCATTTGTTGCTCATATCCTTGACGGAGAGGAAGCAGCTCATATTACAAAAGCTAAGAAAGAGAAAAGGGAAGTTGGAAAGCAAAGACATACCATTTGGTTTGAAGCTTAGTAAATGTAAAAGACTGCTTCACCAACAGCTACATCATGAAAACATGTTTCTAAGAACATTGCTATTATTGCTTAATGTCCCTTTATCAAAGTATACTGAAAGCCCATGCCATACATCAAAATCTGCACTGCAATATATGCAAAAGAATATGCAATAATGTATACACTTCTAACTTACAAGACATTTTACATACTGTAAATAATCTATAGACTGTAGCCCTATATTGGTTGTTGTTGTGCACTTCACACATAAATGTTAAATTAGTTAATCAATGTAATTTGACCACACAGAAGACAGAGGAGGTGAAGTGAGAATGCACCTACCTTACTGAAGATTGGGCTCAGAAGTTGCAATCTGTAACTTTAATTTTCTCAGTGCACACACCTATCCAAGAAGTGAAACAAAAACAATGGTTACATTCGTTTTAGTTCCCCTTTAGTTTACAAACAAGTGCAGGGGCAGTACTTTTGAGTGGGAATGAAGTTACAGTTGGCAACTTTAATGGGTACCTCTCACACCACTAGTGCACTTATTATGTGAAGTTGGCTGATCCATCCACTAGGGAAGTCAATCCACTTATTATGTGAGGTTGGCTGATCCATCCACTAGGGAAGTCAATCCACTTATTATGTGAGGTTGGCTGATCCATCCACTAGGGAAGTCAATCCACTTATTATGTGAGGTTGTCTGATCCATCCACTAGGGAAGTCAATCCACTTATTATGTGAGATTGTCTGATCCATCCACTAGGGAAGTCAATCCACTTATTATGTGAGATTGGCTGATCCATCCACTAGGGAAGTGAATCCATTTATTATGTTAGATTGGCTGATCCATCCACTAGGGAAGTCAATCCACTTATTATGTGAGATTGTCTGATCCATCCACTTTTCTTGAGTAAAATAAATGTCAGATTCAGAAACATTTTCACTTTAATTATTATAGGCAAGAATATGCATAATAATTTTTTGCCAACATTTTGCATTCAAGTTACAATCTTCTTGCTATGGATCTACAAATGTGTACCAACCTTTCCACCTCTCAATGTCAATGTGTGTCCTTCTATGTGCCCTAGTCACTGTGATAGTTACTCTGAACTGATGAGCTGTCAAAGTACAGTGGTCTTTACACCAGCACTGCATTTCAACTGAAACCTGGACTCATTTGGGGACATTGCAGTCACCCCAAGCTGGACAATGCAGTCACTCCCAGCTGGACATTACAGTCACCCCCAGCTGGACAATGCAGTCACCCCCAGCTAGACATTGCAGTCCCCCCCAGCTGGACATTGCAGTCCCCCCCAGCTGGACATTGCAGTCACCCCCAGCTAGACATTGCAGTCCCCCCCAGCTGGACATTGCAGTCCCCCCCAGCTGGACATTGCAGTCCCCCCCAGCTGGACATTGCAGTCCCCCCCAGCTGGACATTGCAGTCCCCCCCAGCTGGACATTGCAGTCCCCCCCAGCTGGACAATGCAGTCACTCCCAGCTGGACATTGCAGTCACCCCCAGCTGGACATTGCAGTCCCCCCCAGCTGGACATTGCAGTCCCCCCCAGCTGGACATTGCAGTCACTCCCAGCTAGATATTGCAGTCACTCCCAGCTGGACATTGCAGTCCCCCCCAGCTGGACATTGCAGTCCCCCCCAGCTGGACATTGCAGTCACTCCCAGCTGGACATTGCAGTCACCCCCAGCTCTTGTGAAAGTTATGAAGAATAAGTGAAGTGATACGAAGAAAAAGAAAACATTGTACACAATGAAATGTACAGCATCTGAATGCTTTGCTTTTGACTGTCCTACCTTTTCACCATAGCCATAGGCCTGCCTTGCCACGTGCCACCACATTGAGAGCAACAATACCATCCCATCTCAAGTGCCGCGTCAGTAACACTTTCTCATCGTGCTGTCTCATTACTCACCAAAGACAATGAAATTAAAGAATGAAAAGTAGAGTACTGTAGTTAGTAAAATTGTTATTAGGATATAATAGCACCTTTCACCAGGTATGATGCAGTAAACAAGGGGATATGTGTAGCAAATAACCACCATGAACCGTATGTCTGAGAAATTGGTAGCCTAAACTGAACAGTGATGGCAGACCGATTTACAACAAGCAGGTATTTTTCATGAACACACTATGAGGATTCCTCTATGCTGTGAATCTGTCATCTTGGGCAATAAAACATGTATAAAAGGGCATGTAAAAAGGATTAGAAACCCTATAATATTACTTACCTTATATCTCACTGGTAGGTTATTTGGCAATGTAAAGTTGACTTTCCAATTAGACTGATGGTTGTGATGTTCACAGTCTAAAATCCACTAAATGCATGGGTTTGGAAACTACCTGCCTGGATAGGCTACCTTACACGTATTATTCAGCAGATACAATCTGAAGGGTGCTTGTCTAGCAATTTTTTTAGATGACAAACAATACATTCATTTCCTGATCTGTGGTTGGCACACTATCCTCTTGATGTACTCAGCACACTAATGCATCCAAAGGCACTTTAAATATGACATGTAGCACAAGTTTATGAGTGTGAGCATTTTGATAGAGCAGCACTCCTACTCACGCTTTCTTCTGTGTTAGGGACCTCAGATTGGGGAAAGAAACGGTTTTGTTCCTGAAGGCTCTGTCTAGGTAGATTACCTACATTCCTGCCCGAGTACAGATCTAGGAACAGTTTATCCACACCAAATCCTAGTCCCAGTAAAACATAGGAAAGACAATTTGATCCTGCTCCTTCTTGAGGTGGGTAGTGTTTCTCTGGTGAAAAAAGAGTTGTGTGTGGTTGAAAGTTATGAGTAATACACTTCGCATAGAATTATAAATTACACAAGTCTCTATTACCACCACAAACTACAAGTACCAGAAAACAACGACAACAGACGAGTCGCAGTCTGACTGAGTGCAGGTGAGAGCACACAGGTTGGCTGGCATGTACAGTGGGGAGAACAAGTATTTGATACACTGCTGATTTTGCAGGTTTTCCAACTTACAAAGCATGTAGAAGTCTGTAGTTTTTATCATATGTAGTCTTCAACTGTGAGTGACGGAATCTAAAACAAAAATCCAGAAAATCACATTGTATGATTTTTAAGTAATTAATTTGCATTTTATTGCATGACATAAGTATTTGATACATCAGAAAAGCAGAACTTAATATTTGGTACAGAAATCTATGTTTGCAATTACAGAGATCATACATTTCCTGTAGTTCTTGACCAGGTTTGCACACACTGCAGCAGGGATTTTGGCCCACTCCTCCATACAGACCTTCTCCAGATCCTTCAGGTTTCGGGGCTGTCGCTGGGCAATACGGACTTTCAGCTCCCTCCAAAGATTTTCTATTGGGTTCAGGTCTGGAGACTGGCTAGGCCACTCCAGGACCTTGAGATGCTTCTTACGGAGCCACTCCTTAGTTGCCCTGGCTGTGTGTTTCGGGTCGTTGTCATGCTGGAAGACCCAGCCACGACCCATCTTCAATGCTCTTACTGAGGGAAGGAGGTTGTTGGCCAAGATCTCGCGATACATGGCCCCATCCATCCTCCCCTCAATGCGGTGCAGTCGTCCTGTCCCCTTTGCAGAAAAGCATCCCCAAAGAATGATGTTTCCACCTCCATGCTTCACGGTTGGGATGGTGTTCTTGGGGTTGTACTCATCCTTCTTCTTCCTCCAAACACGGCGAGTGGAGTTTAGACCAAAAAGCTCTATTTTTGTCTCATCAGACCACATGACCTTCTCCCATTCCTCCTCTGGATCATCCAGATGGTCATTGGCAAACTTCAGACGGGCCTGGACATACGCTGGCTTGAGCAGGGGGACCTTGCGTGCGCTGCAGATTTTAATCCATGATGGTGTAGTGTGTTACTAATGGTTTTCTTTGAGACTGTGGTCCCAGCTCTCTTCAGGTCAATGAGTTCTGCTTTTCTGATGTATCAAATACTTATGTCATGCAATAAAATGCAAATTAATTACTTAAAAATCATACAATGTGATTTTCTGGATTTTCACAGTTGAAGAGTACCTATGATAAAAATTACAGACTTCTACATGCTTTGTAAGTGGGAAAACCTGCAAAATCGTCAGTGTATCAAATACTTGTTCTCCCCACTGTATCTAGTTAGCAAGTGTCAAATAAAATAAAATGTTATTGGTCACATGCAGATGTTATTGCAGGTGTAGCGAAATGCTTGTGCTTCTAGCTCCGACAGTGCAGTAATATCTAACAGTTTCACAACATTTTTTTTTTACTACTTTTGACAGTTTAATTTTCCAACTTCCAACTATGTGGCCATACATGGTTGATGGTTGCCTAATAAATCAGACTGTGATACAAAATACTTACTCTACCGGTTGTCTGTGCGGTTGGTCCTTCAGTAGGATGACATTTGAGAAATATACACAGGAAAGTATTATTTACCTAACTTTTTAGAGCACCGGTACTGCTGTTGAAATTTCTATCACCTGGCACATGCGCAAAACCATGTAAACACCTGCAAGACTGGTTAGTGGGTGATTCCATTACAGCGTAAGCCGAACATATTTTTGGTATCAGATTCTTCTGGTAAAACTCACATAGCTATTAACTTCATTGGGATGTAGGATGTTTTACCTACTTTTTTACATTTTTACATAAATATGCTAAATATGCTAATGAGAGCCAACGTATGCGATTTAGCAGATTAAAGTAAATTAAGAACAAAAATAAAGTAATTGCAATCCAGCTCATAAAGTTATACATATACAGGTAGGAGCTACCGAATGTCATTTTTGGTGAGTTTGGACATTTACAAGTGAATGAGGGACATTGCTTGTCTGAAGGAAGAACAGTACTGGCTCTGGAGCAGGATACATGCTGTGTGGAGTTTGGAGTTGCTAGGGCAACGGGCCTGCCTGCTCTGCTTGGAGGGGAGAGGAGAAGAGGGGAGATGAGAACGGAGAGGAGAAAAAACGCAAGGAAATCAAGATAGCGACAGCTGTACAAATAACTAAATCAAAGGACTTTGACCTCTCAAACATGGCAGAAAGATGACACAAAGCTAACACAATATGTATTATAAATAAAAAACGGAAATATCACATTTACACAAGTATTCAGACCCTTTACTCAGTACTTGGGCGGCAGGTAGCCTAGTGGTTGGGGTGTTGGACCAGTAAGCGAAAGGTTGCTGGATTGAATCCCTGAGCTGACAAGGTAAAAAAAAAAATCTGTCCTTCTGCCCCTGAACAAGGCAGTTCTTAACTGACTTGCCTAGTTAAATAAAGGTTTTAAAAAACATTGTTGAGGCAGCTTTTACAGCCTTGAGTCTTCTTGGGTATGATGATACAAGCTTGGCACACCTGTATTTGGGCAGTTTCTCTAATTCTTCTCTGCAGATCCTCTCAAGCTCTGTCAGGTTGGAAGGGGAGTGTCGCTGCACAGAGATGTTCGATCGGGTTCTGGCTGGGTGTGTTTGAATGCTCTATGGCTCTCTGAGAGACATATGGAGGGAAGGAGAGAGAGAGGCTCTGTCCTTCTTCTCAGATTCGGCTCCGTGCCTTGGGAGCTTCGTTCCCCTCCGTAAGCTCACTTCTTGCCTCTCTCTCGGTCTTCATCACAGTGTGCCACGGAGCTACCTTTATGTGGCCTCCACAGCTGGTTAGCACTCTTCTTCTTCTTCTTCTTCTTCTTCTTCTTCTTCTTCTTCTTCTTTGGATTACTGGCGGATCGCAACCAACTGAAAGGTGCATACACCGCCACCTACTGTATCGGAGTGTGAGGCCGGTGGTTAGCACTCTCCCCTGATTACCTCTACTTAGGGCCATCAGCATAGGGGTGCCCAGCCCGTGTACTACCAGCAGAGGGAACCAACGTCACGGCATGTACCTCACACTGATTTTGGGCGATTAGGCCTGGCTGGCAGTCTGCATTCCAATTCATCCCAAATGTGTTTGATGGGGTTGAGGTCAAGACTGTGCAGGCCAGTCAAGTTAGGCCTTGAAATGCATCCACAGGTACACCTCCAATACTCAAATGATGTCAATTAGCCTATCAGAAGCTTCTAAAGCCATGACATCATTTTCTGGAATTTTCCAAGCTGTTTAAAGGCACAGTCAACTTAGTGTATGTAAACTTCTGACCAACTGGAATTGTGATATGGTGAATTATAAGTTGAATAATCTGTCTAAACAACTGTTGGAAGAATTACTTGTGTCATGCACAAAGTAGATGTCCTAACTGACTTGCCAAAACTATAGTTTGTTAACATGAAATCTGTGGAGTGGTTGAAAAAGACTTCAACCTAAGTGTATGTAAACTTCCGACTTCAATGAACCTAATTTAAAAGGGCTAATGCGTGATATGTTTTTACAATGGAGATGCCGAAGCAAGCATTGCATTTTAAATGGGAACATTTGTATATTTGACTACTTGCGATGAGGCACCTTCAACATGTATGCTGTTAAACATAACTGGAGCTTCTGGAGTGACGGTTCATACTGGACACGATGCGAAAATATGCAATTTGTACGACAAGCCATCAATGAACTCTCTGTACAGGAACATCTGACATCCAGATGAAATGATTCTAGTCTAAAACGTGCATGATTTTATAACCCTAATCCCTAGGAGTAATGGGTTAATCTTGGCGATTCTGTTGGATGGGACTGGGAGCTGTGGCTTGTTCACCTCTCTCTGTCCTCCATTGTTCTGTGTCTCCGTCTCTGTCTGAATGTCTCTGTTCGTACATACTGTATGTCTGGGTCTGCTGTATACAGGTTGGGTAAGACCCTCAGACAAAGGGTTGTGGATTCTGTTTGCCCCAAACTGAAATGGTAATACAGGAATCTGATAGATGTACTTTAGGGAGATAATGACATGTTGAATTTACATATCTCAACCATTACCACTTACAATTAATTTTTCATTTTGACTGTGTATCCAAATATATTGGGAACTTTGCCTACCGCTGTGGCTCAATTGACTATCTCAGAGGGTGTATTCAGAGTTTACTCTGAACCAATAAGAAAACCACTGTCAGAATATTGTAGGGTAATTTACCACAATAACTTGACCTCTTGTGAGTCCAACCTACTGTAGTTTCTGATGTATATGGTGGAATAGGGGCATGCAGAGATCCTTTATCACCCTCCCACATCAGTATTTTTAGAGAAAACGGTGTGTGTGTATAAGATTTTGTCTCAGATGGTCTGCATACCCACCCTCACTGTAGTACCATCACAGTAAACAAGCCAAATATTGAAGCCTGAATTATGTATTGAACTATACAACTTTTAAAGTAAAATACATTATTTAAAAAAGCTTTTTACATAATATTTGTACTTATGCTGTATTTTTTTTATCTAACATCTCTCATTAATTTAGACATGAAAATATTCCTTGGCTGCCATGGCCAATGCACAAGTTTAAGTTCCGTCTCGTATCGTTTCCGGTAGGACCAATAATAGAGTAGCAAAACATTTCTGACAAACATCCGTACTGCAGACCTGCGATAGCGTCGTATCTTGGAGTTATAAAAGAGTGAATGAGGTCTCTGCTGAGTTTAAACAGATCTACCAGCTTTAGTTTGATGACTTCTTTAAAACTTCGTCTGGCACGGTCAAATTGTCCTTGCTCTGGTATTGTCGCCGTGGTTAGATACTTCTCCGCTGTTGTTATGGACGGCATTGGTCTGGCGGTGAGTCGTTCACCGCTCGAGCGCCTCGAATTTGACAATGTCGCACTCAAGAAACTTCCACTGGATACATCAGAAGAGCCTGGCCCGCGAAGGGTGACAGGAGCCTGTTTCTCTCGAGTAAAACCACAGCCAGTGGTCAAGCCCAGATTTGTGGCCGTCTCGAATGATGCTTTGGCTTTGCTTGGGCTGAACGGCATGGAGGTTCTGAACGACCCACTAGGTCCAGAGTATCTGAGCGGCTCCAAAGTAATGCCAGGGTCCGAGCCTGCAGCGCACTGCTACTGCGGTCACCAGTTCGGGTCATTCGCCGGACAGCTGGGGGACGGGGCGGCCTGCTATCTGGGTGAACTAAAAGTTCCAGCAGACCAGTGTCCCGAGCTGCTGCGAGAGAACCCCAGTGGCCGGTGGGAGATTCAGGTCAAAGGAGCCGGACTGACGCCCTACTCCAGGTGGGACAGTATTACATAAGCATGACTAGACAGTTTTTAAAATTGTTTCCTCAGTCTAATTCATCGTTTTAATACAGTTGACTATCATTGTAACAGCCTATGAAAATGTGCTAATGTTGTTTAATACATTTATATCATGCTTTCTCTTCCATTCCCAGACAAGCGGATGGACGTAAGGTGCTGCGCTCCAGCATCAGGGAGTTTCTGTGCAGCGAAGCGGTGTTCGCTCTGGGCTTGCCCACCACGAGGGCGGGGTCACTGGTGACCTCCGACAGCACGGTGGTACGGGATGTGTATTACAGCGGGAACCCTCGCAAAGAGAGGTGCTCTGTGGTCCTCCGCATCGCACCCACCTTCATCAGGTGCATAGCCTATAACATGTTCTCAGCCTCACAGTTAAGAGAAATTACTTTTAAGAACCAATACTAAAAGGTATCACTCTGATCATTGTGTTTGCATGCATGCAGGTTTGGGTCCTTTGAGATCTTCAAAGTGGCTGATGAGAGCACAGGCCGCCAGGGCCCCAGCTACGGCCATGATGAGATCAGAGGTCAGATGATGGATTATGTCATAGAGACCTTCTACCCAGAGATCCAGCAGAACCACACAGACAGAGTGGAGAGGAATGTGGCATTTTTCAGAGAGGTAAACTATAAACACCACTAGATTCAGTGAAACATCTATGATTCATTATGTTAAAGTGTATAGTAGCCTTTTATGAATTTGAAGGATATCCTTTCGTATCCTCCATGAAAGTAAAAGTAATTTGACTCAAAGCAGTCTGTAGGCCTACAATTGAGCGCCCTCTAACTTTGACCTTTTTGTCATGGAGCCAAGAACAGTGCTATCCTCTTATCCTGGTTATCTGCTGTTGATAGGATGTCAAAATACAGGGAGAGTGACACTGCCTTAGCACACACTGCTATTAATGATTTACTGACTCTATTTCTAATTGGTATCGACAATGTAGTACATTTAAGATGTTATTGTTTTGCGATTAGCTAGATTCATTGCTAAACATATTCGCATTTCTCATGAAAAATATAATTTGACCAGCACAGTATATCATCCCTAAATATGTATTGCCTAACCTAGCACCTAAGCAAGAGATGGAAGTTCAAACCACTAGACCCAAGTAATCTCCTGTTCTCTTCCTTCTGTTCCGACACTGGTGTGTGTTTGTGTGTACGTGTTTGTCCCTGACTGTGGTAGGTGATGCTGCGTACAGCTCGGCTGGTGGCCCAGTGGCAGTGTGTGGGTTTCTGCCATGGAGTCCTCAACACAGACAACATGAGCATTTTGGGACTCACAATAGACTATGGCCCCTATGGCTTCATGGACAGGTACATCGTACAGTACTCAGACGCAGTCCATCTCTTCCCCAGCAGTAGCCTTGACTAGCACGGATGGCTGAACTGCTTTATTTTATTTTTATTATGGACATCTTAAAACTTAAAATTCACTTTTAATGTATTTGTTGTTACTGAATCTAAACATAATTTCAAACAAGGGTCTGGCTTAACACTGCCTATTTCCTCCTCTCTCTTGTCTGCAGGTTTGATCCTGACTTCATCTGCAATGCCTCTGACAACTCAGGCCGCTACTCCTATCAGGCCCAACCGGCTATCTGCCGCTGGAACCTGGCTCGCCTGGCCGAAGCCCTGGACCCAGAGCTGCCCCCAGGCCGGGCAGAGGCTGTCCTGGACGAGTACCTGCCCCTTTACAACACCTTCTACCTGGGCAACATGAGGAGGAAGCTGGGCCTGCTAAGGAAGGAAGAACCGGAGGACGAGATGCTCATCACTGAGCTGCTGCAGACCATGCATAACACAGGTAGAGGGACGGAGAGAGAGAGAGAGAGAGTTAAGCACAAATTCGTATTTACCATGACGGCCTACCTACAGGGTAGTACGGTGCCCATAGTAGTACGGTGCCCCTGGAGCAAATGAGGGTTAAGTGCCTTGCTCAAGGACACATCGACAGGCCTTTCGGTTACTGGCCCAACGCTCTAACCACTAGGCTACCTGTCGACCATATATAACAAGCCATGGCCACATGACTCACTGTTTGTAGGAGCGATCCATTTTCGAGAACGGGTTGGTGTACTTAATGAATTGTACATAACAAAGCTATGGGGAATGAGGAGGGACAAACAACTGAGGGATGTGCCGCAGAACACTCAGCACTGATGCATAGAAAGATTATTCAGGGTCACATCATTCACCTAAAACACATGTTGCCAATAGAAGACAGCTATGACACTATGACTAAACATTACTGATTTAATCTCTGAGTCTTCTCTTCCTGGACACTAGGAGCAGACTTCACAAACACATTCCGCTGCCTGAGCCAGATCCCCTGCCCCACTGAGGGAGACGGGGAGACAGAGGAAGGAGTCATCAAAATGGCCACAGACCTCCTCCTGGAGCAGTGTGCTTCTCTGGAGGAGCTCAAGGCTGCCAACAAGCCCAGCATGGATCCACGGTGAGAGAATAGATTGACATGAGCGGTGAGAACACAGGTAATGGTTTGTTGAAGCTGCTTGGTCTTTGGTCATTGGAGCTGTAGGAGAGCTTTGGAATTTGGTCAATGATAGAGTAGTGGGCATAGTCCATTGGATGGACATGATTCTTCATCTCTTTCTCCTTCCTCTCTGCCTCTCCCTTCTATTTGTTTTTTTTTGGGGTGATCACATTTTTATTGACATTTTGCGTTAAGACACACCACTCTCCCTTCACCCTTCAGTGAGTTGGCCATGCTGCTGCAGTTGGCCCAGAGCAACCCGTCCCTGTTCCAAATGATATCAGACCGGAGGACGGTGGCCATGCAGCTGGAGAAGCTGGGCAGGCTTAAGGAGCTTCTGGAGGCTGACGAGGTGGAGGTCAAGGCCAAGCAGAGGGAGGACTGGGCCACCTGGATCACCTCATACAGGTCAGTGCATGTATTTTTAAAGCATCTCAGAGTAGGAGTGCTGATCCACAAAGCGTCTCAGAAAAGGTCCTAGGAATCCTGTTGAAACAAAAACTCCCAGCTCAGGGTAGTTTTTGGGATCTTGTTAAGACACTGCTCAGACAAACTGAGCCAGAAGTAAAAATCAACTCATAAAAGTTTATCTCAGCTAGTAATCACACCAGTTTGATGTACCGCAAAGTAAAGATGGTGATGACGCTCATTAACATTGTTACAAATTGTTAATTTATTTTGGGTAACAGACATATAAATTACAACAAAATGTGCATTGTGGACCCAGATGATATCACTTGAAGGTATTAATTAAAACGCTTGTTTCCACAGTGGTCCTCGATGGTAAAAACACATATAATGATTAAAAGGCAAGACAAAATCAACCATATTAATTTCACATTGAAATAATCTATTCATTGCACATCATACCTATCATTCAAATAGATACACCTGACCAGCAGTAGGGGGAACAGGGGGCCGTGGAGTGGTTTCTCTTACACAGCCTTGTCCAAATGAAAACCTTTGCCTGCTTTTTCTACTTTTTCTTTGCTTGATCCTGTGGTGGAAAAAACTCTTCCCTCATACTAAAAAATGAAAGCACTTCTGGAGTTTGTAGAATCAAGATAGACTTTTATTACAGAAGCAACAAAAGCCGAGTAGACCTGCAGATCGACTGACTTACATCTCTGTTCTTGGCTTTTATACAGTTCTTAAATGTTTATTCATAAGACACATTTAATCCCTCCTGTTTGGTTACACCCATTCTATTTTCCTCCAACCTGGTCTCAAAACCCCTGATGCTCTCTTGTTTTTTCCTTATTTGGAGACACTAGTGACACAACCAAACTCTCTTCTTAAAATAAAATAGAGCCACTTGCTGGCTCTGCATCATTCCTAAAATAAAATAGAGCCACCTGCTGGCTCTACATCACTTCCCAACAGGACTTACATGCTTAAACAGTTAACCCAACTATTCCTGTAAGTAGGTTTGTATCTGAAGATGAAGTTACCCCTCCTGAGTTTTTATACTACTGCTTAACTAAAAAGAGCTATTTCTACTTTTTCTTTGCTTGATCTCCAAGGGGAGGCTGTTCCATAGACAAATGCCAGTATAGACCCATGCATTTCAGTTTCATCAGGAGAATAAAATGGTCCACAGTGTCAAAAGCTTTCTGCAGTCTAACATGACCATACCTGTATAGTTCCCCTTCTCACTTTCCTGCTTGATGTGGTCAAAAAGGTGGATAAGGCAAGAATCAGTGGAATTAGCTGTTCTAAAGCCAGATTGGAGTTCATAAAGAAGTTTGTGCTCGAGAAGGTATCCCTCAAGTTGATAAACTTATCTCTCAACAATGTGCCTCTACTAATAGAAAGGTTTACAATATGCGTGATCATTTTAGCATTGACACCAGCACTATCCTTTATGAATCTTGCAGGAAGGTTATCCAGCCCAGTTGCATTGTTTGTGCTCATTAAGCATAGTAGATTGGAAACATTGTCCTCTTACCATGCACAGCTCAAACAAATAATTTGTGATACCTTTGCTATGGTAAAAGTTCTTAATGAAAGACTAGCCATCGTGTCCAGAGCAGGTTGGTAACTTCTTAACCAGAGATGAGGCTATACATTTGTTTCATCAGAGCCAGGGAGTTGAGTACAGACAGAAACAGATCTTTAAAAAGATACCAAGCTTGATCAACATCATCACAGTTTAGTACATGAGACCAATCCAAAATTCCAAGTACTTCTACAAAACGTTCCTTTGAGTATTGTTTCATAGACCGTACCTTCATGTAGTTATTACCTGGTTCAAGTGGTATTTTGGATTTCATACGGGTACAGTAGGTTATCATATGATCACTAAAACCAATATTTAAGACTCCTGACTGGCGTTCTCTTGGTCTGATACAATAATCAAATCCAAAGTTGATGTACTGTCAATACACACCAGGGTTGGCTCAACAATAAGTTGTTTTAGTCCAAATAACTGATTAAAGTTATACAGGGCATTTACTACTTTTCTTGGGAGATAACTTTTATTTTTTTACATTTGTATTAAAATCGCCAAGCAGAAAACATTCCCTATCAGCAAATACATTTGTTATCACAGCAATTCGATTCAAGTAAATCATAAAAATTATTCTGCTTAGGAGGCCGAAAGCACACTCCAACAAGTATAGGATGACATTTAGGAAGAAGCATATCTACCAATGCAACCTCAAGACCATCCATTTTCAGATCAGAACGAGGGTTAAAATGCACCACATTCCTAGTAAAAACACACGCCGCCACAGTTTTGGTTTCGGTCAATTCTATTAACATATAAACCGGTAGCTTAACCTCGTTGTCCTCAATTGACCCATCGAGCCATGTCTCAGTCACAGCAACTACTGCAGCCCGTGTGTTAGAAGCGAGGAGTTTTAATTCCTCTAATTTCGGCAGCAGGCTCCGTGCGTTCACATGGATAAAGTGAAGTCCTCTCCGATTGAAACAGTGAAACGTCATTTTCTGTGTTTTTTGTTTGCTTTGTGGTGTTTGGGCCAGGACAGGGGTGTACATCGCCACAGAGTAGCAGACTGAAAGTAACAATAAGCTTGTTGGTGTTGACACCAATCGTGATGAGGCATGCCAGCTGTGAACCACTATAGCACGCTCCAGACAACCACGGTGAATGTGACTGTACATCAAATGTTGCAATGGTAAAGCATTTATAATTTTTACCTGACACCATCATTTTGCCTACTCTTAATTGTTGCTAAATAATTTTTTAACCAATATTGATATTTTTTATGTGATTTGCACTGAATCATCATACAGTATGATGATTGTTAAAAGCGGAATTTCGATAATATTGCTATATCAACACACTCATCACTCCCGTTCAATAACTTTAAAATGCTTTGGCACAGTAGGCATCGAGTCACTTGCCAATAATGTTGCAGAAAATGTTTGAAAGGTCTATCATTTTCACCGAGCACAATCAAAGTTAACATAGGCCCTAGATGCTTTCAATTGCCCAAGTTATAGGCATTAAGGAATATTTTTTAACAATGTGATATTACGCTCCAAAGGGATAACTTTAAATAACACATGTAGGTTAATTTAAATAATTAGTCTAGTGGTTATAAGTATTTAGGCATATCATGTGAATTAGGCCTGTCAAAAGCGCAATAGATTGTTTATTGGTTGATCATATAGAAATATCAAAACATTCTTTCAACAACACCAAAGCAATTGATTGTCTATGGTGCAGGAACTACTGACTCGCTGCCTTTATCTATTATCAAGACACTTGCTGGTAACTCTCAACAGGTTAGGACACCTCATGAGGTCTCCTTAATATCTGTCGACTAGGTGGGACTCTTAAGACTAAGTGTTTTGACTGGTGCAGGAAACGTCTGGCTGGGGAGGTCGATGTCCAGAGTGATATCCAGGCACTGCAGGAGGAGAGGGTGAAGGTGATGGATGGCACCAACCCACGATACGTCCTCAGGAACTACATTGCCCAGAATGCAATAGAGGCAGCAGAAAACGGAGACTTCACTGAGGTCAGGCTCTGATCCTTTCCATGTTATGTCTTTGTTATTCTGTAATAACGACATAACGTTCAATTCTGCTTCCCCCTGAACTTTCGTTTGCATTGTTGTTCGATGTCATTGTTCGATGAATTGTTCGATGTCACCAGAACAGTAGGATTCTCAAAAGGAAGGAAAAAAACATGCTGTCTCTGCCTTTACTTGGATTTCCCTTTCATGGTTTGATCTTTCTTCCATCTCTCTCTGTGCCATAGGTCCAGCGAGTGTTGAAAGTTCTGGAAAAGCCTTTCTCTTCCCAGCCGCATCTGGAGCAGCCGAGCTGGCTGGGCCGAGAGGGGGCGGAGGGGCAGGAGGAGAGAGATGAGAGTGGAGAGGAGGAGCAGCAGGGGGCAGAAGCAGCATCATCCCGAATGCGTGTTCCCTTTGACAGCAAGCCCCCAGTTTGGGCCAATGAAATCTGTGTCACCTGATCTTCGTAGTCCCTTCCCTGACAGTCAACCCACCTGAAGTTACAAGAGAGTGTCACTCAGTCTTCTCTTCACCTCTGTTTACCGTCACCTCTCCCCTCTCTCGCTTTACTTGGGTGGGTAATGTCAAGGAAGGCACATTTATATGAGTTAAGATGCTACTATGTCAATCAGTCAGTCTATAGAGGAGAGGATGTGTTAAGAGTTATGGCAAATTTCACAGAGTACAAACCTGGAATCACACCTTTGATCCAAGTGATAATAACTTTTATGGGAATATCACTTCTTCAGTAGATCTATACTCTTAATACAGATCATGCTCTGTAGATCTGTTTAGCCTATTGGCTGTCTGGTTATGAATGATGGCCCAGACGTCTAGTCCTACAGTGACCCGTCTGAGTCTGAGAGACTAGGAGCATCGCCTCAATAGACCAAATATCGTGTGTGTGTGTGTAATGTCTGTATGTGTGTAGAGGGAATGATTGTATATGAAGATTTACATATCATCTGAATCGTACAGAATGATTCTCATATGTGTATGTGACTGACTGAGCCGCAAATGACTTAGCGCACAGTTATAACTTAAATGTCAACATTTATATATGTCATAGCAACCGTAACACTAACCACTTAGTGCTTCATTGAACAAATAGAATACCACAAGGTTGTTGTAGGTCATGATAACATTCTATGTATTGCCTACATTTTCCAGGAAGCTTCAAAACTGCTATTGTCAATCAAGAAGACCATGGGAAGTATACATATTTTTAATGATTTGATATGCAGATTAGATGCCATTATGACTCTAGGGAATTTTATTTTATGGCTTTTTCCTTGGTCACTTTTGATATGTTATGGCCCAAAGTTTAGCTGTTCATAATATTGAAAAAGCCATTCATTAAAATTATATTTTTGAAAGTTGGAAGGTTTTACTCAGACACTTTATGGTAAAAAGAAAAACTGTGTGCACTACTCAAACAGCTTGTCTTCTCTTGGGCTCAAGTCTGTTCAAATTGATCAGTTGGAGCATTTCTCTCTCAATAGAAAGGCAAAAACACTTCTTTATAATAGAACAAACTATCCTAAAGTTATAATCCCTCCCTCACAAATGAGATTCTTACATGGTAGTTTTTTATTTCTTTGTTATTAAAGTGTATATGATATTCAATGTATTATCTTCTGAGAGCTTCCTCTATATGTGAATTATAGTTAGTAAACTTCAATAAAAATCTATATTGGCTGTTATTCTGTCTCTTTATGCACACCCATGTATAGGCCTACATTGATATTTATATTCAAGCTTGTCTCTTCATGTCTGGATTCCAAAACATTGCATGTGAAGTATTGATGTTGCTCATGTTAAACAGTAAATACTAGAGCCTGCCACCTACCATAAAACAGATTTTCTTTGTTTCTTTGCAGAAATGTTCAGAAAACAATTTGATTGAGCTGTTTCAAGAAATGCTGTTTCACTTTCTCCCCGATACATGTTTGATGTGTTTGTGCAGTGCATCCTGGTATTGTGTATTCCTCAGGCACTAACTGGCCTACACACAACTTTGCGATTCTCTCCAACCAACCTTGGCCAGTGGGAGGAATGTCTGTATCCTTGGTGACTACTCAATGCACATGTCCCAGCAAGCCCTGAATACAGTCCACAGATTTCATGTTAACAAACTATAGTTTTGGCAAGTCTGTTAGGATATCTACTTTGTGCAAGACACAAGTAATTCTTCCAACAATTGTTTGCAGACTGATTATTTCCCTTATAATTCACTATATCACAATTCCAGTGGGTCAGAAGTTTACATACACTAAGATGACTGTGCCTTTAAACAGCTTGGAAAATTACAGAAAATTATGTCATGGCTTTAGAAGCTTCTGATAGGCTAATTGACATAATTTTAGTCAATTGGAGGTGTACCTGTGGATTTATTTCAAGGCCTACCTTCAAACTCAGTGCCTCTTTGCTCGACATCATGGGAAAATAAAATAAAATCAGTCAAGACCTCAGAAAAACAATTGTAGACCTGCACAAGTCTGGTTCATCCTTGGGAGCAATTTCCAAATGCCTGAAGGTACCACGTTCATCTGTACAATCAATAGTACGCAAGTATAAACACCATGGGACCACTTAGCCGTCATACCGCTCAGGAAGGAGATGCGTTCTGTCTCCTAGAGATGAACGTACTTTGGTGCGAAAAGTGCAAATCAATCCCAGAACAACATCAAAGGACCTTGTGAAGATGCTGGAGGAAACGGGTAAAAAAGTATATATCCACAGTAAAACGAGTCCTATATCGACATAACCTGAAAGGCCGCTCAGCCAGGAAGAAGCCACTGCTCCAAAACCGCCATAAAAAAGCCAGACTACGGTTTGCAACTGCACATGGGGACAAGATCGTACTTTTTGGAGAAATGTCCTCTGGTCTGATGAAACAGAAATAGAACTGTTTGGGACGCTTGCAAGCCGAAGAACACCATCCCAACTGTGAAGCACAGGGGTAGCAGCATTATGTTGTGAGGGTGCTTTGCTGCAGGAGTGACTGGTGCACTTCACAAAATAGATGGCATCATGAGGAAGGAAAATTATGTGGATATATTGAAGCAACATCTCAAGACATCAGTCAGGAAGTTAAAGCTTGGTCGCAAATGGGTCTTCCAAATGGACAATGACCCCAAGCATACTTTCAAAGATGTGGCAAAATGACTTAAGAACAACAAAGTCAAGGTATTGGAGTGGCCATCACAAAGCCATGACCTCAATCCTATAGAAAAATGTGTGTGCAGAACTGGAAAAAGCGTGTGCGGGCAAGGAGGCCTTTAAACCTGACTCAATTACACCAGTTCTGTCAGGAGGAATGGGCCAAAATTCACCCAATTTATTGTGGAAAGCTTGTGGAAGGCTACTCAAAACGTCTGACCCAAGTTAAACAATTTAAAGGCAATGCTACCAAATACTAATTGAGTGTATGTAAACTTCTGACCCATTGGGAATGTGATGAAAGAAATAAAAGCTGAAATAAATCCATCTCCTCACTATTATTCTGACATTTCACATTCTTAAAATAAAGTGCTGATCCTAACTGACCTAAGACAGCGAATGTTTACTAGTATTAAATGTCAAGAATTGTGAAAAACTGAGTTTAAATGTATTTGGCTAAGGTGTATGTAAACTTCCGACTTCAACTATATGTGAAAGTAACTAACTTGTCACAGTTTATTCGTCCAAACAGACTAACTTGTCACAGTTTATTCGTCCAAACAGAACTCATACAACTCTAATCAGCGTTTATATTGTGAACACAGCACATGCGTATATGTACGTCCCTCTTCAGGTAGTAGCTGTACTTTCACACCACTTCATAAGACTCGGGAGTGGCTGTGCTGTGGTTGGTCCTGCAGGCGGCGCTAGCTGCGCGGTAGACGCGCTGCGTATACGATGCAAGTACGCATAGGTAGGACAATGAGTGTGTGAACGAAACTGGGAAATCAACTCTTGGGATACGTACTGAATTAGTTAAATTTGGTAAAATAAGATGTCGAGCTGGACCAGACTTGGCTACTATAGCCAGGACGTAAACAAAACCACCTGGGAGGTACCGGAGCAGTACCGGGAGCTGAAACAGGTGGGGACGGGGGCTTATGGTACAGTCTGGTAAGTGTCGTGACAACTGGGGTCGAAAGAGCTGTAACAACTATGTGTTGGTTGACTTTGACATAGCTTAGGCTATTAAATAACTACAGTTGTGTGGTTAAACTACGCATTTGACTAGGTTTTTCTCAGTACACGAGAAAATAGCTCCTCTTGACTTTCACACCAAAGCAAGGGGCACTTCCTTATTTGAGGGCTTATTTCTCTGTATCACCACAACCCATTTTTAAATTTCACATCCTTTTGTGTTCTAATCTCACTGGTCTTTGGAAGGGCCCATCTTAAATAGGGTACTCATTCCAATAATGTAGGCTAAACTATAGCCTACAATAAAATGACAATCTGTATGAAACTTTTCAATTAAATGAAGTGTGTATTATTCTCACAAAGTTAGAAACGCTCAGAAACAGGTCTTTAAATAATTTGTGCATTACCCTTGCACTCTAGGGGCATTACCTTTGTGTGACTAACAGTAAAAGTCCTTACGTTGAGTACAACGGTATCAGTCATAATACATATAAAACCTAGCGGTCAAACAGGGAAATGGTTCCGATCGTTTTTGCACCATTCATTTTTCCCATAGGGGATTTTAGAAACACTTAAAATAAGGCCTGTGTTTGTAACACAAGTTCAACTTAGTATTCCAAGGTGATTCATTTGTGTTTGTTGCGAGTTTTACTACAAATAAGCATTTGTTTTATTTAACCTTTATTTAACTAGGCAAGTCAGTTAAGAACAAATTCTTATTTACAATGACAGCCTCCCCTAGCCTGGACGACGCTGGGCCAATTGTGCGCCGCCCTATGGGACTCCCGATCACGTCCGGTTGTGATAGAGCCCGGGATCAAACCAGGATCTGTAGTTACGCCTCTAGCACTGAGATACACTGCCTTAGACCGCTGTGTCACTCTGGAGCCCATCACTTTCTATGTTTGGGTGGGAAATGGTGTACAGGCGGAGGGAAGGGATGTTAAAAACGGAATTAACCTGATTCTGCAATTGTATATTACTCAAACTTAAATTAATGTTTTAAATACATTTTTGAGGACCTTGTAACTATTTCCTCTCTCCCTCTAACACATCACCCTCATCTCCATGACTGTCTACAGCTCTGCGGTGGACGTCAGAACAGGGACCAAGGTGGCCATTAAGAAGCTCCACAGGCCCTTCCAGTCTGAGCTCTTTGCTAAGAGGGCCTATCGGGAGCTGAGACTGCTCAAACACATGAAACATGAAAATGTAAGCCCTGCCAGCCTAGAGTCCAAAATCAAAGGTTTTCCCACCCTGGCTGACACTAAGTAATTGCGATCAAGTTGGGTGGTAGGTAGGCTAGTGGTAAAGAGTGTTGGGCCAGTAACCGAAAGGTTGCTGGTTGGAATCCCAGAGCAGGCTAGGTCAAGGCAATTAACCCTAATTGCACCTGTAAGTCGCTCTGGATAACAATTTCTGCTAAGTGACTTAAATGTAGCCTTAGTGAAGCAGATGTAGTCTTATCAGATGTAGTCTTATCAGATGTAGTCTTATCTCCACTCTAATACTATAATATTTTTAAAATATGATAATATGAGTTGTTTCTATTCTCTCCCTGGGACCAGGTTATTGGCCTTGTCAATGTATTCACTGCAGACCTCTCCTTGGACAGATTCCATGACTTGTGAGTACACATAGCTCGTGAACCTCAAGTAAACATAAACATGAGACACAATATCCACATTCCTTTGTTCCATCTTTCCTCATCATGTTGGTTGGTTATTGCGAAGATATGTAAACATTTATTCTCTCCATCTTGCAATCTCTCCCTCGCTCTCTTTCAGCTATCTGGTGATGCCCTTCATGGGAACAGATTTGGGGAAGTTGATGAAGTTACAGAATCTCTCAGAGGACAAAGTGCAGTTCCTGGTCTATCAGATGCTGAAGGGACTCAAGGTGTGTCTCACATAGTCGCAAACAATCTCATAGATAAATACTTCTATACATACATTAAATCAATACGTATACACCCTGTTACTGTATGATATTGATGGAAATGGTTGTCTTCTTTTGTTACAGTATATCCATTCTGCTGGCATCATTCATAGGGTGAGTAAATCTCCTTTTTCTTGTGTATGTGTGTATGTGTGTGTGTGTGTGTGTGTGTGTGTGTGTGTGTGTGTGTGTGTGTGTGTGTGTGTGTGTGTGTGTGTGTGTGTGTGTGTGTGTGTGTGTGTGTGTGTGTGTGTGTGTG
Organism: Thymallus thymallus; assembly: GCA_023634145.1. Classification (NCBI taxonomy): domain Eukaryota; kingdom Metazoa; phylum Chordata; class Actinopteri; order Salmoniformes; family Salmonidae; genus Thymallus; species Thymallus thymallus. The sequence continues at coordinate 35,975,549 of CM042413.1, read as the reverse complement.
TGTGTGTGTGTGTGTGTGTGTGTGTGCGCGCAAGCCTGTGTCAGGCAAGTGTGCGTGCATGCGTGAGGCCCCTCAAAATTACCCACTTAATGTTTGTGTCAGCAGGACCTCAAACCAGGGAATCTGGCTGTTAACCAGGAATGTGAGCTCAAGGTACACAGTCACACACCCAGTGCTCTAATAACCTAAATAAACTGTCCACCATTGTGTCCAGCTCCACTGTCAATAACTGTCTGTGGCTTAATGGCTTCTGCACAGTTTTGCAGCAATAATAACTTCTAAAATAATAACTTCCATAGTATTTCATAGTCATGAACTGTCCCACTTGATGTGCAATTGATTATTAGTAGGACAGAGTTTTCAGATAGCATATGATTTATAATGATTGTGATACAGTATGTGGTTATTTTACACACCTTAATTTAATGAAGCGAGCGTCTGCTGAATGACTCAAATATAAATATGTCCAGTAATAATAAAAGCTTGTTGTCTGTTGTCTGTTTCAGATACTGGACTTTGGCCTTGCGCGGCAGGCAGACAGTGAGATGACAGGCTACGTAGTGACCCGCTGGTACAGAGCCCCAGAGGTCATCCTCAGCTGGATGCACTACACTCAGACTGGTCAGTACACTGCGCAACACTCATCTTAATTGATCCAGGATTAAATGTGTTGGTAAGCCACTGATGGTTAAGGCTAATACTGGGATACAGACAACTGATCCTAGATTGGATATTTTACAAGGATGGAAAGTAATCTGAGTGGTCTACATAGATGACAGTGTCAACTGAATGCATTGCATACTGTATGTACAGTAGTGTACATTGAAGCCTATGGAGAATGGTAGAATGTCCATTAGGTGGTGCTCTCGTCTGTATTTTTGCCTAGTGATGAATGCACTCAAACATGGTTATATCAGCTCTAAACACCAGTCATGTTAATGGAGGTCCTTTCTATCAAAAAACTTTTATTCATCGCAGCCTTGTCAGGAAACCTAAGGAGAGAGATGCTGCTTATAAACACGGCAATGTGACTGGGGACAATTGTATGGTTAAGCAGTACAGAAACAACCTACGGATGACGCCATCAACATTGCACTGCACACTGCCCACTGCCCTCACCCACCTGGACAAAAGGAATGCATATTTGAGGATGCTGTTCATTGTCTACAGCTCTGCCTTCAATAACATAGTGCCCTCCAAGCTCACCACAAAGCTCACGGCACTGGTACTGAACTCCTGCCTATGCAACTGGGTCCTGGACTTCCTGACGGGCCGTCCCCAGGTGGTGAAGGTAGGCAACATTACCTCCTGCACTCTACTCCTCAACACGGATGCGTCCTTAGTCCCCTCCTGTACTCCCTGTATACCCACGACTGCATTGCCTCACACAGTTCCAACGCCATCATCAAGTTTGGTGATGACACGACAGTGGTAGGCCTGGTTACCAACAACAACGTGACGTCCTACAGAGAGGAGGTGGGCACTCTGACGGTGTGGTGCCAGGTAAACAACCTCTCCATCAACGTCAGCAAAGCAAAGGAGCTGATTGTGGACTTCAGGAGGAACCAAGCTTGGCATTTTTGTATTGTTTTATTCACTTCTCTTTTTGACCTGCACTGTTGGAGCTCTGAGTTAAGAATTTCACGTTACCCTGCAATTAAATCTGTGACTCTGTGTATGTGACTAATAAACTCCTCTAATGTAATCAGTTAACAGTATTTTCCCCTTGTATTCTCTTCTTAGTGGACATCTGGTCAGTGGGATGCATCATGGCAGAGATGCTGTCGGGGAAACCACTGTTCAAAGGCAATGACCGTATCCTGATGTGATGTGATCTGACCCGCCCCTGAGCCCTGCCATCCACTGTTTCACAATACACTTATAAAACTCTATTACAGTGGTTAATACTGTTTATTTTGGAATCATGCTTGTTTCCATTTTTACTTTTCGGGTTTACCTGTCTAGAACTAGATTATACCCTTACATGGCCAGGTGGTTTTGTTTCTCCTTTACTTTAGATGCAATGTGTTTTTCGAAGAGAATGTGTTCAGTATATCATTTTTATGCAGTTTGACCTTTGAACCTTGACCTGTGGAGCACAGACCTGGATCAGCTGACTGAGATCATGAAAATCACAGGGACACCCACTCAGGACTTCATCACCAAACTGCAGTCTCAGGATGTGAGTCATACTGTACTTACATGCCAAACACATACGGTATGCCTACATGTACATAGGCCTTGATTAAATATGTTGACATTCTATTTCTCAGGCTAAAAACTATGTAAGAAACCTTCCCAAAGTGCAAAAGAAAGACCTTCAGGAACTTTTTTCCAAAGTCAACCCACAGGGTAAGACAATCACCATCGTACAGTATATTATGTATAGTGAATCTGCAGTATCCCATCGTCATGACAATGTCTACTGTTCCTATGTGTGCTGTCTTTACCTCTATTTAGATGTATGTATTCCCTCTGTTAAGTGTATTGAGACTGTGATGATGGACTTTTTAAAATTAATTTTGACTTCATTTTATTCAACATCTCCCTTCCCCTCGATCTCCAGCGGTGACAGTTATAGAGTGCATGCTGCTGTTGGACCCAGAGAGTAGGTTGACGGCGGCAGAGGCCCTCGCCCTTCCATACTTCTCAGAGTTCAGAGAGCCAGAGGAGGAGACTGATGCCCAGCCGTACGACCACTCAGTAGACAACTCTGACTTGCCCCTGGAACAGTGGAAACGTAAGGAGGAGGGCTGGGCTGGGACAAAACCAGGACTGTATTCATTAGGGACCAAACCGAAGAAAACAGACTGAAAAATGGAGGGATTACCTATACTTGTCCAATAGCGACGATTGTTTTTGTTTTTCATTTGCTAAACATTTTGATACTGTGTTCCGTAATGAATACGAGCCACAAGGGAATACGTGTCAATAGGAGCTGTTTGTTTTCATTGGTTAACATTAAACCATTATTGAAGCCATTTTAAAGGATATCCAGAGGTCTTGTTTGGTATGACAGTCATCAGGCTGTGCAGGCCTCCCTGGAATAGGGACTTATTTTTAGAATGTTTGTGTTGCTGATGGATTTTACAGTGAGCTACTGTAATATGCATATTTGCAGGATTTCATTCTCTACCATGAATTTCAATGAATGTAAACACTGATGTTATTTATGTCTTCTCTTTCTCTCTTACTCCTTTTGTTGGGTCACAGGTCACACGTTCTCAGAGATCTTGTCTTTCCAGCCCAATGTGGTTGAGTCCAGGGAAACTGCACTGTAAAGTGAAGCATCGCAAATTGAAACCAACCCCAACCCACCATCTTTTACAAGTGTTATCCTCTGTTCATTCAATTTTTGTATGTGTTTACTCCTCGTGTGTACATTTTCAGCCATTTTCACACCACTGTCTTGTTGCCTCCTGGATTAAGCCCTTGTCAAGACGTTTCTTTCTGTCTGTCTGTCTGTCTGTCTGTCTGTCTGTCTGTCTGTCTGTCTGTCTGTCTGTCTGTCTGTCTGTCTGTCTGTCTGTCTGTCTGTCTGTGTGTGTGTTCTATAAACATGTCTGTGACCCCTACTGATGTTTCCTTAACCTTATCATTTATTTTTATAGCCTTAATGAAAGAACAACTGTACAGAGCCAAACAACATCTGAAATCCATTTACTAAAGTGTAAACACAAACACAATTATTTTCATGACAAAGAATGCAGACACATAAAAAAACATTGGTTCTCTGTAAAACCTTGCACAAAAATTACATTGGATATGTATTTTTTTATTAAAACACCATTGTTTAAATAAGTGTCTGTTTTTCATGCATACCTCTTTGTAGATATTTCGACGCCTGATTATAAGTCAACTATTTAGTGAGAAATGCTATGGAGTTTTGTGTTCCCTTTCCCATCTCTTGTTGGATACAAACCTGTATCGCTGCTTTCAAGATTGGTACAATAAGGAAGCTGAGTGGTTAGAGCGTTGGGCCTGTAACCGAAAGGTTGCTGGATCGAATCCCCGAGCTGACGAGGTAAAAAAAAAAATGTTCTGCCCCTGAACAAGGCAGTTAACCCACTGTTCCTAAGCAGTCATTGTAAATAAGTATTTTTTCTTAACTCACTTGCCTAGTTAAATAAAAATAAATAAACCCCCACCCCCAATTATGGTAATTTCCTATCAGATAACAGCAGAGGGCAGCACCTTCACAAAAATAGATTTTTTCCAGGACAGACGGCTCCCAGTATTGTACTCCCCAAGTACAATCTCAACAGGGACATCTCTAAAAGGCCCCTGTTGTTACTCTGATGCCTGCATGCCATTACACAATGCACTGCAGGAGGAGAGCTGGCTCCATTCTACAACACCACTTCTCAGCTCTTAATCCGGTAGATTGATTAAATAGGACCCCAAGTAATCAAAAATGCCATCAGTGCTTTTAAAGTTGATGACACTGCTCTCAAAATAACATGGCGTGTTGTCTCATCGCTTTCAAATAAATGTCCAGAGCTGATTAGTGTTATTAGTGGTACACAGTTTGGATGGATGCTCGTACATTGAGCATGTCTGACTCTCTGTCTGTATATTTGTGTCTACAGTATGTAACTCTATACTGTATATCTATATGTCTCGCAGAAGCAACAAACAGCCTGTTATTTGTGTACTTGATGTGCACCATGTGACTATGTACTTGGTTCCAGATGTTTGAGCCCATCTGGAATCCAGATCTAGACGTCAGTTCAACGTCTACATTTGGTTGACTTATCAACTAATGTGAATTCAACATGAAATCAACAAAACAAGTCACCATGACATTGGATTAGGTTAAAAGTTGGTTGAATAAAGACTAAATTCACTTATGTTAATTACTTTATGCAAATCCAATCAGTTTTCCACATTGATTCAATGTCATCACATTGCATTTACTTGTTGAAATGACATGGAAACAATGTTGATTTTTTGCCCAGTGGGTATTTTACAGCAGCCTGTGTTTCTGTATAAATGACTGTGTAATGTACAGTATATAAAGGGAGAGAGATTGATGTTCTGTAAGTGAAAATAAATGTGTACAAGCTAAAATGATCAAGAGTGTAGTCATACATTTGTTTATACCATGTGTAACTCTGTGTTGTTGTTTTTTTGTTTTTTTGTTATTGTTGCACTGCTTTGCTTTCTCTTGGCCAGGTTGCAGTTGTAAATGAGAACTAGTTCTCAACCTGGTTAAATAAAGGTGAAATAAAAAAAGTGCAATGCCGTGGCAATTTTAGTGTGTAAATCTTGGTGGGGGTAAAATAAAAAAGTGGGATGCATGCCAGCAAAGCCACAACACAACACTAAACAATACATGAATTGCACTATAATGGTGACAAATGGTGCCCACAAACTGTTACGGCCTACATAAAGCTGTCCCAACAGCAGAGTCCCAAAAGCAGTCCCAACACCTGGCTATCAGCGGAGCCTTATCTGGCAGCGAAACAGTTAATTCAGCCTCATTTACTGCCTTTGAAAAAAACATAGCCGATATGGCTGACTTACTTAAACAAATGTGGTTTCTACTGACAATTGAGATGTACAAACTATGGCATAAGGGGATGACAAGCGGATAAGAGGCAATCCGTAAATTTCGATTAAGACATTTATGAGCGAGCTGTGGCCAATCATCTGCCATGATGAGACAGTCCCTCCCGGTGTGTTCTGATGAAGACCTTCAGGTCAAAACCATTGCACAATAGAACTATGGGAGTAATCACCAGTGTGCAGGTATCTGTTTTTTCTCATCAGTTTACTTCTTGTACCCTGCACCTTGATGTGTGTACACTACTTCAAAACGTATTTAGTTAACATACTTACTTAACTTGGGATGACATACAGGGATCACTTATGTAACAGACGTGGCCAGTATACATACAGGGATCACTTATGTAACAGATGTGGACAGTATACATACAGGGATCACTTATGTAACAGACGTGGCCAGTATACATACAGGGATCACTTATGTAACAGACGTGGCCAGTATACATACAGGGATCACTTATGTAACAGACGTGGACAGTATACATACATGGATCACTTATGTATCAGAAGTGGCCAGTATACATACAGGGATCACTTATGTAACAGACGTGGCCAGTATACATACAGGGATCACTTATGTAACAGAAGTGGCCAGTATACATACAGGGATCACTTATGTAACAGACGTGGCCAGTATTTGGAGGAGCAATAGTAAATCCTGATTGATTTTATGACCAAGTGGACATATGGCCCGCTGTCCCCCAGAGCAGACCCCAGCATCCCGTCTGTTATCCCTCACCATGGGTGATAAACCCAAGAGACAGGGGGCCCAAGGAATCATGGGTAAGGCCTTGCTAGGGGGTCAAAGGTCACAGTCAATCACTGTGGGCATCTTTCTCTTTTTGGATTGGGTTGGGAGGGAGGGGGTGGAGGGGGGCTCTCATGTGGTCAGGTCAAGGTTGAGAGAACCGCGTGTTCCCCATGGAGTAGTCGTCTAGGAGTAACTAGGACTGTTTCTGGTCAAATACAACTTCAACCGGTTGCACGATAGTTTGTGGAAAAACTTTAAACTAGTTCCAGCCAGGTTCATGCTCTGTTACGTAATGGAATGCTAAGACACAACACCTTGACTTAAATTTAAATGGTACCATGGTTGTATGCGGTTATCACATTTTTAAATAAACATCACATGGTTTATATCTGTTTTATCACATATTTGGAAAGATAAACTGTTCTTTCTCTCCTAGCCTCTTGCTAATGAATTAAAACATGTAGCCTCTTTGAAGGGTAAAAAAACAAACAGGCCTTATCACAAAATGGCAGATAAAAATATGCCCAGGGTTGAAGCCCTTAAACTTAAGTTACGTAAGCTTTCGCTTCAAAGTATCTCCAGCTTGACACATTTAGAGTTGATGGTTGCTTTAAGTCCCACAGCTTACAGTCTTACGAAGAGTGAGGAGAAACAGAAGAGTTTGCATTTCCCTACTAAAGCCATCCCTCGCTGCATTGGGGAATAAGGGAAACTCATGCAGGCACATGAGCCGGTAGGGTGGTGGTGGAGCATGGAGGGGTGAGGGCAGAACAGTGAGGCTGAGCTCTGGGGGTGGTGAGGGAGGGCTGAGGGCAGAACAGTGAGGCTGAGCTCTGGGGGTGGTGAGGGAGGGCTGAGGGCAGGACAGTGAGGCTGAGCTCTGGGGGTGGAGAGGGAGGGCTGAGGGCAGAACAGTGAGGCTGAGCTCTGGGAGTAGTGGTGGTGGTGGTGGTGGTGGTGGTGGTGGTGGTGGTGAGGAATGGATGTGGTGTCAGTGTCGAGATATGTTTCTGTTTATGGTTTTGTCAGGAATGCCAGGGAGCTCTGTGGATCAGACTGACTGGGCTGCAGGCCCACAGACTCATGACTGCCCACGTGGTTGGGGAAACACAGTAGGCCACATAGTAGACCACATACATCCAAATATGTATTGATTTTTATGTACAGTAGTAGTATTGACAAAATGTATCGTTAGATCAAATTCCTTTTCCACTTGTGTAAAAACAACAACCGGTCAAATTCATTATTATACAATTAGAATAGGATTCACATGCAATAATTACTATATCGGTACATGAATTTAGAGCATTATAAAGAGTAACATTTTAGGATCCAACTGAGATTTACCTTGCACTTTAACAGGAAGCTCTGTACCAATAGGGAATTTGGTTTATGGGTTTCAACCAATGAGGGTACTTGTTGAATTTATAATGCCATGTCACTTCTGGTCCTGAAATATTATTAACTTTAGTTCAAAGTTGTTAATCTCACTCTTTGGAAACCTCTTCCTCTACTCTTTGGAAACCTCTTCCTCTAATGTGTACTTTTCAGCAGAATGCAGGTGTCATGAAATGTTATTTTCAAGATAGACTTAACTGAAGGGAGGTGATGTGAGGTCCTTCTGTGGGTTGGAAGAGGCAAGGAAGGTGTGTTTGCATGTGTGTGTGTGTGTGTGTGTGTGTGTGTGTGTGTGTGTGTGTGTGTGTGTGCTGTGTGTGTGTGAGTGTGCTGTGTGTGTTGTGTACATTGTGTGTGTGTATGTTCCTGGCAGTTGTGCAGGGTTATAAATTCACAGGATGTTTTGGGGGAACGCTGTGGGGACGACCCCAGTCCCCTGTACCCACTCAATTACTTGCCATCATGATGTTTAAATCTACATGATGCTCTGGTGGCCTCTTGGTGATGTGAAGCAGAATATACTGTATATGCTCTGTGGGGGATACAGGGTGCATACTGTACATCAATAAAGTACCTATCTATCTATCTAGGCATATTATTCATTCAGTCAATGATATACCGTAGTGATATATAAAGTTGTTGTGCTTTCCTTGAGGGAGAAGAAACAGTGAAACATGATTTAACCTGATTGTCTTTTTTTGCTTTAACTATGTTTAATTTAATGAGCATCTTTCTGTTTTTTGTTTTTCCCTCCAGTAAAGTTGGCATATTTAAGAGTCAAAAGGCCAACAAAAAGGATATCTTTATAGCCTAAAGAGGTTGGGGTTCCTTTAACATGAAATAGCATATTTTCTTGAAATAACACACAGAATATGTGCATGCATGGTGTGGTCACAGTGTTGATTCATTATTACTACATATTCTAGGCTACATTGTATTGCTTGTAACAATAACTCAAGACTGATACAGTCAATGATGAACAGGCCCGTGCATGCTGAAAGCACATTTGAAGCTGGGGATATCTTTTGTTTTGCTCTTCAGAGTATCCTTGAATGAGAAAACAGACTCACTTTTGTTTGGATAGGGGGTATCCCTCCCTCCACGCTACATGTGACAAAAAAACGACCGCCCCCTTCAATTCCCATGGATCGAGTCACAGAACCCCAGCTTCAAGACATCTGTTCCTCTACAACAGAGCGCCCCCCCCCCCCCCCCCCTCCGCTTACAGAGCTGTGACTGATTATCAGCCGAAGATGAAGATCGACGTTTACCCAAACTCACCCTGCTCTTCTTTTCGCAGTTTGTAGACCGGAGGCAATCGGAACGAGGATTTCGCCTCCTCTCCATCACTCGCGTCAGAGCAGAGAGAGACACCGCCGAGCGTCAGCCCGGTGTCATTGAGTAGCAGATGTATTTTTGTCTGCGCTATAGCCGGGAGTTGCGCATCCCCCGCGTCTGGATGGTGGGACAACGAAGAGCGAATGAAAATATCGTGATATCTGATGTGTGAATATTTTGCGCTTATGGACATTTAATTTATCGCATTCAGTCATCGTTAAAAGACCACTGTGATAATGGAGTCTGTGGAAAAGGAGTGTGGAGCGTTGGGTGGATTATTCCAAGCTATCGTCAACGACATGAAGGTACCAGAGCTTGATAAAGTCGACAGTCTTTTCCTACCTATTGCATGGATAATCAGACTCAATTTACTGCTGTTGTTTCCTCTCATATTCCGTACCCCCTCACTGGCTATGAGATAGGATCAATTGTGATAAATATTTTTCCTTTATGTTATTTGCCTAGAGTGTGCAGATTTGTAGGGGCAGCTGTTCTGATGACGACCAACATGTATTTCAATACAATCAGGCTGTTGATGGTTTATGAGTTAATATTTGTAGTTAATAGGTTACAGAATTTGTGTTGTGCAACATTTATGTTATACAATTATTCCATAAAAAATATGCCTTAGCCTGTACTTTTCAAGAATGAAATATATTTGAAAAGGAAGTCAATAACTGAATAATAACAGAATAATATCTGAATAAAAAAGACAGGGTTCCAAATTATCAGCCTCTAAATCAGTAATTGTTACAACAACCACTGTCATTTTGGATGTCTTATTGCATGTATGTCAGCTCCCTAACCTAATCATTAAAACAAACATGACAAACAACTGCTGGGACAGGGACATAACAAGTATGTGGCACACACTGATCACATAACCCATACATTTTTTTAGTGTGTGTGTGTGTGTGCATGTGTGTGTGTGTGTGTGCACTTGTGTGTGTGTGTGTGTGTGTGTGTGTGTGTGTGTGTGTGTGTGCACGTGTGTGTGTGTGTGTGTGTGTGTGCCTACACATTTTTGTGTGTCTAACATCAGGCCAATAATGGAGAGAGGGGTTAATTGATCCAATTTGGCGACCCCTTCTCGTCCAGGAAAGCAGCTCTTTGACAAAGACATCATGTGTCAAATCATATGGCCAGTTTGGCCACTATTCCCCTATTGGCCATGGTCTGGCTCACAATATTATGGTCACTGGGTAGCATCCACCATGAGGACAAGCAGTGGCCTGGTTTGGTCTGTTGTACAACATATGGAAAGTGTGGACAGGTATGGTTATATGGAGTACAAGGATAGGCTACTCACCATAAATAGGACTAGGAATTTCTCCTGACCACACGATCTGACCAGTGGGGAACCTTCAGGGCCCTCTACGCCCTCAGGGATAGATACAAATCTGTATATATTTTTATATATTATAATTTAGTTTTCATTGATTTAATCTTTTTTTGTCTTAATTGTAATGATCTTCCTATTGAATTTCTTCAGTTTATGTTGGAAAAAGATTGGTTAATATCCAAGAGAAAAACATATCCAATCAGAATTTTTCTTTGGTAGTCTCTTGGTAGAAATAATCTAGCTGGGCTCAACGCTCATTGGCTAGGCCCTCAGGCTTTGAATAGAAGGCACCAGCCAACATCATTGACATTGACTTCAATTAGAGCAGCATTTTGGAATGACAGTATAATCAACCAATCACAAATTGTCTTGTAATAGGTTGGACAATTGTATGATGCCTCAAGGCCCTCTAGAGGGCCTAAGTATATGTCACTAATTTAGAGCCCATAGCGAGCCTTACCTTGTTTTCTCACACTTGAGCCTAGCTAGCTGGCTAGCTTTTTGCAGTGAGTGTATGTAACGATGGCGATGGCAACTGCAGAGAGAGTAATCGAGGACAATGTTGTGGCTAAATTGTTAGCATCGCCCTTTTCAAGACTAACTTTTAATGAAAAGTTAATTATTGTACAGACCGGGAGACCAACTCCTGCAGACCCTGATTTGGTGCAACAAGGAAAGAGTTTTGAAAGGCATTTTCAAGTTAATAATTATGAGCGCTATCTGTGCATAACCGGCTGTGAGTTGACAGCTTTACTGTTGGAATTGCCTACTCTTCAGCACCGATAACAGCTCAACCTGGACAACTGGTTTAAAAGATTTAGCCTGTTTGACAAAGTCAGCACTTCGACACCAAAACTCAACTTCACACCTGCGAGCTACAGTGAGTTTAAAAACATTTGGGGAAACGAGTAGACCTTTTTCTTAACAAGTAGCGGCGCAATGAGACGCTTGGTGAGTGGACTTTTCGTTTTCATCTACAGCTTGCTTTTTGTTGCTATCTCGTTCATATCATTTTGAATACAATGTTTAAATTATTATTTCAACTTTAGATCACTGGTATTGTTGCATGCTGGAGATAGAACATTGAATACAGCACAACGTTTTTCTCTCTGACAGCATATACTGTCCGTGGTCTTGAAACAATGTGAGTAGTTGTGTGGTTTAATTTATTCTGCCACTATTTGAGTGACTGTTTGTTTTGGCAAATGTTTCTTTGAAATGACGCAACCGTATTTTCTTCTAAAGTGGTTCCTGCTATCGATATTTGCAACCGTTGTGTACGTGTGCTGCTTCTGTGAGCCACAGCCGAGGCGTGGCTTAGGACCGTTTGACTCTGTCATCAAAGAATTGCTTCTCCTACATAGGTCTTCAAAAGAAAGGTCTCAAGTCATGATCTGTATAAACAGGCATCTGAGTTATCTATCTATATGTATGACGTCAGATCTTTTTCCGCAACTGAAGGCCTAGCTCCGATAGTCACGGTTCGCCACTGGATTTGACCAGGGGACCCTAGTTATAAACTATATAAATATAGGAAGTGTCACATGATATGACCAGGAACAACTTTGGGTCCTAGTTATAAACTACAATGAACAAAAATATAAACGCAACATGTTAAGTGTTGGTCCTGCGTTTCATGAGCTGAAATAAAAGATCCCAGAAATTTTCCAAATGCACAAAAAACGTATTTCTCTCAAATTGTTCTCACATTTGTTTACATCCCTGTTAGTGAGCATTTTATCTTTGCCAAGGTAATCTATCCACCTGACAGTTGTGGCATATCAAGAACCTGATTAATCAGCATGATCATTACACAGGTGCACCTTGTTCTGGGAAAAATTAAAGGCCACTCTAAAATGTGCAGTTTTGTCACACAACAATTGGCATGCTGACTGAGGGAATGCCCACCAGAGCTGTTGCCAGGAATTCAATGTTAATTTATATTTTCAATGTTCATTGCCGTTTTAGAGAATTTGGCAGTACGTCCAAACGGCCTCACAACCGCAGACCACGTGTATGTCATTGTGTGGGCTAGCGGTTTGCTGATGTCAACGTTGTGAACAGAGTGCCCCATGGTGGCAGTGGGGTTATGGTATGAGCAGGCATAACCTACGGACAACGAACACAAATGCATTTTATCGATGGCAATTTGAATGCACAGAGATGCTGTGAAGAGATCCTGAGGCCCATTGTGAGACCCATATTTTTAAAGGTATCTGGGACCAACAGATGCATATCTGTATTCCCGGTCATCTCCTTGGGTTTTCATAGCACCCCTAATATACAGGTATAATTTTAGCCCATACATGTCCTCACTTATTAACAGAATGAGGCCCATAATGTGTGTGGAATACTTTGTACTTATTTTATGCTATGTCAATACTGTTGACACCAAAGTTGATGAAAATGCAGCAATTTCAATAGAAGCGCTGTCTGTTTGTTATTGAAGTCATAAATAGAAATAACTACATTATTCATTACATAGGTGCACCTTGTGTTGGGAACAGTTTTGTCTCACAACACAATGCCACAGATGTCTCAAATTGGATTGATCTGTATTGATAAAGCGTACGTTTCTGAGTATGGTGTGCTTATCTAGGATCAGGGCCATCCTAGTCCATTCATTATAATCTAAAAGGAAAAACTGATCCTCTATCAGCATTCCTACTCTAATCTCTGATATTGATCATCTACTCACAGTGGCTAACTGGCCATGGCCACTCGATAGCCTACCCTCTATTTAAGGGACATCGCTTGTTAAGCACTGTAAGATGCTCAATGAGATCAGCATTAAATATCAGCATTTCATACAGTATTCTTTTGTCGTTGTGTCTATGGGAGCGAGACGACGTTTAGAGAAAAGTACCTATTGATTAACAGCTGGAATCAACGGTCCAGATACAGAACACCTTACTCAGCAGTCAGCTCATCTGGGTCAAATTCACTATGGCATGCAATGGAAAACGTTGTCAAGTGTTTTGCAACGGATAATGGACATTAGCGTTTCTTATTGAACAAAGTCCAAGTAGTCCCTCCCTGTTTCAGTCTGTTTTCTTCCGTTTGATGCCTACAGTGCATTCGGAAAGTACTCAGACCCCTTAACTTTTTCCCAATTTTGTTACATTACAGGCTTATTCTAAAATTGAGTAAATAGTTTTTCCCCCTCATCAACACAACCTCCCATAATGACAAAGCAAAAACAGGTTTTTAGAAATTGTTGCAAATGTATTTATAATAAAATATTGGAAATATCACATTTACATAAGTGTTCAGACCCTTTACTCAGTACTTTGTTAAAGCACCTTTGGCAGTAATTACAGCCTCCAGTCTTCTTGGGTATGACGCTACAAGCTTGGCACGCCAGTATTTGGGGGAGTTTCTCCCATTCTTCTCTGCAGATCCTCTCAAGCTCTGTCAGGTTGGATGGGGAGTGTTGCTGCACAGCTATTTTCAGATCTCTCCAGAGATGTTCGATCGGGTTCAAGTCCGGGCTCTGGCTGGGCCACTCAAGGACATTCAGAGACTCGTCCCGAAGCCACTCTTGGTTGTCTTGTCTGTGTGCTTAGGGTTGTTGTCCTATTGAAAGGTGAAAGTTTGGAGCAGGTTTTCATCAAGGATATCTCTGTACTTTCCTCCGTTCATCTTTACCTCGATCCTGACTAGTCTCCCAGTCCCTGCCGCTGAAAAACATCCCCACAGCATGATGCTGCCACCACCATGCTTAACCGTAGGGATGGTGTCAGGTTTCCTCCAGATGTGACGCTTGGTATTCAGGCCAAAGAGTTCAGTCTTGGTTTCATCAGACCAAAGAATCTTGTTTCTCATGGTCTGTCATGTCCAAGCGGGCTGTCATGTACCTTTTACTAAGGAGTGGCTTCCGTCTGGTCACTCTACCAAAAAGCCCTGATTGGTGGAGCACTGCAGAGATGGTTGTCCTTCTGGAAGATTCTCCCATCTATGAGTCTCATAGCAAAGGGTCTGAATACTTATGTAAATAAGGTATTTCTGTTTTTTATTTTTAATACACAAAAAAAAAATTCGCTGTCATTATGGGTTATTGTTTTATGTTTTATTTAATACATTTAATACATTTTAGAATAAGGCTGTAACGTAACACATTGTGGAAAATGTAAAGGGGTGTGAATACTTACCGAATGCACTGTAATAAATACTACCCTGGTGCCTATTGGAGAGAATTAGCTGAATGGCTGAACCTGGTGTAGGCTAGCTACACACTGTCAGTGTCGCAGCCTGTTGAGCAATAACTCTGCCAATGTATCACTGACTCCCCTATATCCAACAGTGCAACATGACACAGACAAGCCACCAGCACCTGACGCAGTTATATAACAGCCTGCTCTGCTCCCTTCAGATGAATTCATTAACTGAGGAAGGAAGGATCTGCCTGGATTTTGGGAGCTGTGTGTGTGTGCATCTTCCTTCACTGCACTGCATGGATATCTTAACCCACCCTTCACCCTCAGCTGTCCTGGCTCAGCCTCCTTCTGCCACTGTCAGGAGGCGCAGGGCTGAAAAGCTAATTAGCCACCTGCTGCAGCCCAGTGAAGACAGATAGGGAGAATGGCAAAGCATGTGGAAAACATTTCAATAGTGAATGTAATAGTGAATATTTTAAATCAGATCACTTTTTTAATGAGTCAATTTTCTCAATGAAAGATATCTTGAAAACAGGGAATGATATCTTCTTGGATATGATGAAGAGATAAATCGGAGTGATCTGGGATGTTTTTTCCCCCTATTTTCCCCTTTCTCTGCAGTCTTTTCACTTCTCTGCAAGAGAAGCTTGTGAATATGTACAGTATATAGACAGGCTGTGTCCCTCCTCTCTCTGGGCTCTATGAGGCTCAGGCTGGGCTCCGATCCTAAGTGTGTTTTGTGTTTGGGCTGCTGTGGGGCCTGGAGGGAGGCAGGCTGCTGCTGGGGCCCAGGCCTGGAGGGAGGCACACTCCAAAAGGGTTATTCAGTTGTCCCCATAGGAGAACCCTTTGGGTTCCTGGTAGAACAGTTTTTGGTTCTAGGTAGAAGTCTTTTGGGTTCCATGTAGAACCCATTGTGTAAGTTCTAGCTGGAACCCAAAAGGGTTCTACAAAGAGTTATCCTATGGGGACAGCTAAAGAACCCTTTTAGGTTCTAGATAGCACATTTTTTTCTAAGAGTGCAGGCTGCTTCTGGGGCCCATGCCTGGAGGGAGGCAGGCTGCTGCTGGGGCCCAGGCCTGGAGGGAGGCAGGCTGCTGCTGGGACCCAGGCCTGGAGGGAGGCAGGCTGCTGCTGGGGCCCAGGCCTGGAGGGAGGCAGGCTGCTGCTGGGGCCCATGCCTGGAGGGAGGCAGGCTGCTGCTGGGGCCCAGGCCTGGAGGGAGGCAGGCTGCTGCTGGGGCCCAGGCCTGGAGGGAGGCAGGCTGCTGCTGGGGCCCAGGCCTGGAGGGAGGCAGGCTGCTGCTGGGGCCCAGGCCTGGAGGGAGGCAGGCTGCGTGTCATCCTCAGGGAAATCTGATCCAGCACGATTCCTTAAAGAGCAGGCACGCTACCTGCCCTCCCATATCCCCCCCTCCCTCCCACACACCCCAGCCTTGCCCTGCAGTGAGTCATCAGTGAGTCAAATGTATTTTCAGCATGGTTAGGTAAGATAGAATAGTTGTTCTGAGTCATATGTATTAGTCATATAAGAAGGCTGAGCACAGAAAGTGTTCCAAAGTGCTGGTCCACTGGAAAAAAACATGATGTGTGTGTTGCAAAAAGTTTTAACTAACATTTGATTGCTCTTTCATCCAGAGTTCATATCCAGTGTGGGAAGACTTCAGTGCCAAGGCCACTAAACTACACTCCCAACTTAGGTGAGACATTGATTCTTTACTATCTACAGTATGTCTGAGACTGACTATCATGTCATATCCATCCCACCTTCAGTAGATAGTAAGTTGACATTTATTGGGATGACATTTGTACTGGAGGCAGCTCTGCAGGGTAGTCACTAGCTGGCACAGACACAAACTCATAACATCTGAATCAGATTTTAAACCTAATACTTACCTTAACCCTAACCTGAACCACACTGCTAACCTTATGCCTAACCCTAACCTTAAATTAATTAAGCTAATTGTTATTTTCATACATATTCACAATATACTTTGCAGCTGGCCTATCTAGGAGAAAATACACAGCTCTCCCTCCAGGACAAGATTAATCCCAATAAATATAAACCTGTTCAGTAGACTGTCCAGTGATCTATTCATTGTTTCTAGTCACTGTTGAGGTTGAATACTGACTGCTGTGTCCTCCTCCTGTGTACTTGTAGGACTACAGTTCTGGCAATAGTGACATTTCTAGATGCCTTTCAGAAGGTAGCAGACATGGCGACCAACTCAAGAGGTAAGGAGAAAATAGCAAGATGAGCGACTCAGGGACTCAGGTTTCCTATCTCTGTCTCTTTTCCTATGACTGCACTAATCTGAAAACACAGGAGTGGTGAGACCAAAGTCAACATAATTGATTCATATGTGCTTTTGCTTTCACTTGTCTAGTTCTTTCACACTGAATGAATAAAATAAGAAGAGGGAGATGCGACTTTAGACTATTGGGAAGCACACCGTGCCTGCTCTCTGCAGTATGTAGGTTCTTTGTTCTATGCATGGTTCCTCCCTCCCTTGCTTGAGATAATCAATCAGTGATTCATTTCAAGAGTATTTGAACAGGGCTTGTATACAGAGTCCGTTCTCCAAGATAAATAATCATGCTGGGTCAATCTGCATGGAAACAGCCCACTAAACTGATCAAGCTGAGCTTATATGTAGGGGTGGTGATGAGGTTGTGTTGTGATCTGCTTGGTCACTGTATGGAGCGGCAGACAGATTAATTGTAGAGCAATGATTAAAACATAATTGAAAACAGTATTGAGGTCAAAAATCTATACACACACATGGATGAACATGCACGCATACTGTACACTCACTCACTCAATCCCTGACTCACACACACACACACACACACACACACACACACACACACACACACACACACACACACACACACACACACACACACACACACACACACACACACACACACACACACACACACACTCACACACACACACACACACACACACACACACCTGCATCACTGATGAGGCTGCATCACTAAACCTAAAGTGAGCTCAGATGCATTAGCAATGGACCGCCAGGTGTGATGAGGCTGGCCAATGGCCCACACATAAAAAGGTCCAGCATATCTGTCATCCTCACAGCAGGCAAGCTCTCAGAGGGGCTGGATCCTGGCAACATCTGGCAACCTGAACCTGCTCTGACTAGTAATGTTCTGGCCGTGCCAGGGCAACTCTTCAAAGGAGTTTGAGGATGGAGTAAGAGCAAGGAGGTAAGGGTAGAGACAGAGAGATACCTAAACCACACACAAAACAACGCTAGACACTATGGTACACAAAGCTTTTACTATCTCATCCTGAAATATATAAGGTCTGAGGTCACCAATTCCAGAACTGGACAAGAACCTGACACCCTCAGCACACATGGGGACAAACACCTACCTGGAGGTGACAGCATTCCCTCCCCCATATGCCCCCCTAGACACAACTACGACAACATAACCAACAAAAATGGGTCACAACTCCTGCAGCTCTGTCGGACGCTGGGTATGTACATAGACAATGGTAGGCTTCGCGGGGACTCCTACGGTAGGTACACATATAGCTCATGTCTTGGCAGTAGTACTGTAGACTACTTTATCACTGACCTCAACCCAGAGTCTCTTAGAGTGTTCACAGTCAGTCCACTGACACCCCTATCAGATCACAGCAAAATCACACTCTACTTGAACAGAGCTATGCTAAATCATGAGGCATCAAAGCCAAAGGAACTTAGTAATATTAAGAAATGCTATAGATGGAAGGAAAGTAGTGTTGAAATCTACCAAAAAAACTATTAGGCAACAACAAATTCAATCCCTTTTAGACAATTTCCTGGACAAAAGGTTTCACTGTAATAGTGAAGGTGTAAACTTGGCAGTAGAAAACCTAAACAGTATATTTGACCTCTTAGCTTCCCTATCAAATCTAAAAATTTAAAACAGAAAACCGAAGAAAATGAACAACAATGACAAATGGTTTGATGAAGAATGCAAAAACCTAAGAAAGAAATTGAGAAACCTATCCAACCAAAAACATAGAGACCCAGAAAACTTGAGTCTATGCCTTCAATATGGTGAATCATTAAAACAATACAGAAATACATTACGGAAAAAGAAGGAACAGCACGTCAGAAATCAGCTCGATGTAATTGAAGAATCATAGACTCTAACCACTTCAGGGAAAATTGGAAAACACTAAACAAACAACAAGAGGTATCCATCCAGCTATCTAACCAAAACGGAGATGTATGGGTAAACCACTCATATACATAATCAAATATCAAAATCCAGAAAAGAGACGTTAAATTCTACAACCAGCTAAAAGGAAGCGATTTCCAAACCTTCCATAACAAAGCCATCACCTACAGAGAGATGAACCTGGAGAAGAGTCCCCTTAG